>CAJQZP010001217.1:1657500-2857500 GCA_907164705.1 Parnassius apollo
TAAAAGTCGTGTCCAAATTAAAAAAAAAAACTTATTTTCTCTTTATCGTTGGTGATCTGTTAGTGTTCGTGTAACTTCTGAACGACTTGTCCGATTGAGATTATATTCACACAACATTTTATTGAGAAGATGGTTCATGACTACGCTAGAATCCGATAGGTGGCGTTGTAGTCAAATTATATATTTATGAACTCATATTCTCAATATGTTAGTTCAGAACCAAAAACGAAAGTAACAAAATCTAGACACCGACAGGTGGCGCTGATTTCGATTTATTAACACATTTTATATTTACACTGTGAAAAGTCCGGACTGAATTCAGAGTGAAATTCATTATGTCATTTACCACGGTAAAGGCAGAATGTCTGCTGGGCTAGCTAGTCATAAAACTAATCTTAGTCCCCCCACGTGACCATGGGTGCTGTAAAGCACCCGAAACGTCGGGATAATAAAAATAAATTTAAGTAATTAAGGCCGAATACGACACGAATGACCTTGCTCGTTTCGCAGCGAACCACGCGCCGCCAGTATCTACGCTTTGTTTATATAGACATGTATAATACCTATAATCAAAGCCGTACGGGCTTTGATTATATTTGACGAACTAGCTCAGATGCAGAGTAATGAACAACACAGAGAGCATTGCTTACTTCTTAAATAAATTTTTCTTATTTATAATATTAGTTCCTATAATGATTTCTTAAATTTACGCGAACACTACACATTGAATAAAACTAAATTTACGGATTTTATCGCGTTTATTTCACTACTTTTACTTATTTTTAATTCTCGACGTTTCGGGTGCTTTACAGCAACCATGGTCACGGGGGGGGGACTGAGATGTTTGACGTCCCAATGTCATAGTTAGTCCGACTACCTTCAGTTTTTTGAATATTAATTTTTGGTCCGATTTACGCAAAACGAGCTTATAGTATCATGAAGTCTTGCAGTGGTGTGCTTAGGTTTGGGTTTAATTTTGTTAATTATAAGATTCCAAGCATGTGGCAGCACCCATCCATCTTCTCTATTGAAATTTGGATGTTTTTTTAATTTCAATAGCCTCGCGTATCATCCTTGGTAGGAATCGGTGTTCTTTTGCGAGAATTTGTGGTTTATCAAAACGAATGTAATGGTGGGGACGATCTTGAACATGTTCGCAGACTGCAGACTTCCCGGAGCGTCGGTGCTTCACGTCAGCTATATGTTCTTTCACGCGGGTTTTTATGGATCTTTTTGTTTGACCTATGTAAGAGAGACCACATTCACAATCTAACTTGTACACTCCTGCATCTTGTAGAGGGATATTACACTTGACGGATGGTAAAAATTGACTAATCTTCTTCGGCGGCTTGTAGTATGTTTTAATAGAAGCTCGCTTCAAGATGTAGCCAACCTTGTCTGTGACTCCTCTGACATATGGTAGTACAGCAGGTACACGCTCGACTGTGGCCGGCTTCACTCCACATCAATGGTGAACATGTTCAAGATCGTCCCCACCATTACATTCGTTTTGATAAACCACAAATTCTCGCAAAAAAACACCGATTACTACCAAAGATGATACGCGAGGCTATTGAAATTAAAAAACATCCAAATTTCAATAGAGAAGATGGATGGGTGCTGCCACCTGCTTGGGATCCTATAATTAACAAAATTAAACCCAAACCTAAGCATATCACTGCAAGACTTCATGATACTATAAGCTCGTTTTGCGTAAATCGGACTAAAAATTAATATTCAAAAACTGAAGGTAGCCGGACTAACTATGACATTGGGACGTCAAACATCTCAGTCCCCTCCGTGACCATGGTTGCTGTAAAGCACCCGAAACGTCGGGAATTAAAAATAAGTAAAAGTAGTGAAATAAACGCGATAAAATCCGTAAATTTAGTTTTATTCAATTAGTTCCTATAGATTATAAATTCTGTACTTTATTCGTTATAAAATATTGTTCGAAAAGTTATTGAATTGATAACGATTTGTTTTCTTTATTGGTGCATCGTACGTAAAGAACCTCATATAACTGAAAATGTTTGTTCTTGTAAGTCTTACAAGATGCCGTAATGCAAATTGCATAAATAATAAAGAAAAAAAAACTAAAAAGTCGGTGATTGCCCCATATGGGGATAGGTAATGTGTATGTAAATTCTCACAAGACTACTCTGACTGGTGAATCACTTCACATCCGAAGTATTTCGGTTTTTCTTAATTATGTACTTATCCCATGCTTACGGACAATACATTGACTGACATTATTTGCGGTCTCTGTGCTTGCACTACTCTGTACATTCTTTTCCGACTGGGTCTTGATATTTTACATTTTTAGTGTTTCTCACTTGAAACTAGAAAAGTATAAATGATCAGTTTGGCTAATGTAAATGAGTAAAAATGCAACCTATTAGGCAGCCTCAAACAAAAAATTACCTTACAAAAATATAAGTATTAACCTCAAAATACAACATTCGAGCAGCGTTCATGCGATAAACTCTCTTCGTTTTACCACTTAGGTAACATTTATTTCTTTTCCTACCCATATTAACATTTATGGACACATAAACGCGTATAAAACACTAAATTAACGATTTTCGCTACTGACACATTGACTGTTGTTACCTTACGTCACACGTCGAAGCGCCGGGTAATTTATTACGGCAAACTTTTATCTGGCAATATACGATATTATTATTAGGTGTTTTTAATTAAAACGAATTATGTTAATAAATAATATTTTGTATCGAAAATAAAGATAGCAGGTACCTTCGGAATCACAATACAAACATTTTTACGTAAAAGAATTATTCCTAAATTAAAATTCACAGAGTTTTGGAAGAACAATAATTTTATATATCATTTTTAACATTTTTTTATTTGTTGGTATATTCATTTATTTTAAAATTTTAAAATGACGGTGACCTTGTGAAGGACCCGAACAAACCTACAAAAATGTTTTAAAGCTTAGAATTACTTCAGGTCAAAGTTCTAGTCAAGAGAAATACATTAATTTTCGCCAGTTCTCTTCGTATTCGGCCTTAAACGCGGTAAAATCCGTAAATATTTTATTCAAACTAATCTTAGTTCTTTCTTAAATTTGAACGGTTGCCATTTTGGCGGGCTTACAGGAAAACAAAGAAGATGAAGTAAATATAATAAAACTTTATGCTGATCTTGTGCTGACTTTATGCAATCCATTGATGCACACACTAATACACAAATTTATAACTGAAAAATTTCGTAAATGTAATAAATTTGACTTTGTAAGAAAAAGGCATGCCAGAAAAGGACAAAACTCTACATGTGTTGTGGTTAAATCACAACTTTGGTTTTCAGTGATGACCGAAAATTCTGGGAAATACATGATGTCATTATTGACTCTACTCTTTTGTAAACATTATAATATGTAAATAACTATAAGCATGGTTTTTGCCATCCAGTGTTGCCCGGTCTTCATTGTTACCTTTGGAATTGTTTGTCTATATCCACACTGTGATTTTCTTAGGATGTCGAAGTCCTGTGATGTTCTGTATGGTTTGTTTAATGCAGCTAATAGAGGTCGACACTCAAGAATTTCAACGCATTGACCTGCATCGCCACTTGGAGTTTTGCATGATATATCTGTGAAATTATATTGTTATTAAATGCTAAGAAGTACAAAATTAAGCTTTTAAACTATAGTAAAAGCCGATTTTAACGAAATACAAAAAATAAAATAATAAAATAATTTCCATATTTCAGCTTCTGATATCATTGCCAAGATATCGTGCATGAAAGAATTAAAACTCGGCTTCACAAACTACTGTGGGGAAATCATTATTTTTATATAGAAAAGGGTGACAAGCGAGCACACAGTCCACCTGATGGTAAGTGGTTGCCCATAGACATCTACCGGGGAAGGACCACGCTCTCCCAGAATACCAGCGTAAACCAGCACTTGAATCTACTGTGTTTCGTACGGTGAATGTATAGAACCTGTGACCCTTTTACTGGTAAGGAGGTATTCCATCTTAGTCCTCAGGGTTGTCAACGCATCTGCATTTTGATGCTTGATCAAGGATGTAGAAGATATCTATTGGCCACAGCATCCTATTACCATCAGGTGGATTGTGTGTTTGCTTGTCACCCTTATTCTATTAAAAAAATACGTTATCATACAGTGTCACGTAACTTAATAGAATTTGGGACGTACAATCAGCTATAGCCCCATAAACGAAGTGGGAGAATAAAAGAATAAATAAATGTATAATTTAGTGGAAGTTTCAATAATCCATAAACATTCACGCCTGTCACCCAGAGGGCTAGGCAAATACTACGGACTTCCATTTGGCACGATCCTGACAAAACTCTCTCGCCTCCTTTACATTCATATATCTACCCCTAAACGCTTGTCGGTTAAGGGTACTCCTAATCTGGCCCATTTTCAATATATCGCCAATTTTATCGATAAACATTCGTCTAGGGTGTCCCTTTCCGACTCTACCATTCACATCTATACAATATGTAACGTAATTAACGCACACCCTCAGACACCCCAATTAGTATATTATGTTGTAATCATAATACATACACCGAATTTTAGTTAAACATTTTTATGCACTGATTATTTATCAAATTAGTTATACTAATTCCGGAAGAATGATGTGGTCACAGTACAAATCCACGAACGCAAAGACTTTAGCGTGCTTGAAATAAAGTTCATTTTTCTTTATTGTTATTGAATGACAGAATTAGTAATATTACAAATATAAATTTTAATATATACTAAATTAGTGATATAATAAATATAGAGTGCAGTTTACTCTTAAAAGTCTTATTGCCTTAAGTTACGGTCCATTTCAATTTGTTTTGACTGTACAGATTTAGTGTGACTGTAATTTACGTAGTTTTAATTATTTTTGGGATAAAAAATTACCTATATTAAAAATGATAGGAATCGATTCAGTAAAACATTCTGAACAAACTACTTTCTCAAAATGCGTTAATTATGTTACATGTTGTATAAATTTGCTTTGTCACTTTCCTCGTTCAACCTTTCTACATGAGCAAACCACCGAAGCATTCCTTTCATCATTCCTGGTCACAACGTCATCTTGCAAACAACACTACTCTTATCACACAATTTCGCACCCTGTAATTTAAATTCAGTTTGGATGTTTCAAATAATCATAATAGTTTATGTTTGGTGTTGCCTATAAGATCCACCTTCGCTGGAACATTATGGAAAGCTTACAGTCTATACTAAGACAGGCCTACCATTAAGGCAATACGGAGTTCCCTTTTCCAAAGATAAAGCCTTTTTAAAAGCCGTGTATTAAAATGTGTAACATGCTTTATGTTACTACTTTGGCAAGTTTTTATGAAGCCTTCTTGGGCGCTGTTATCTCAGATATTCACACTAGTTTATACCAATTTGCTAAAATGTAATAACTATATAATGTAGTGAGAGGTCACATAATATTCATTAAGCAGGTATATTGATATGGCGGCCCCTTACTAGATGGAGTGACCTGGTAAGACATGCAGATAGCTCAGGACCGTGCGTTTGCTTTTGTTTCGCTCTCTTTATCGACGTTGTGTCTTTATTTGATAAACGCATATATAAGCATTCACGAACCTTGTAGAAGATTTTTTTATAGGATAGGGTAACAAACTAGCACATAGTTCACCTGATGGTAAGTGGACATCTACATCTATCCTTGATTACGAATCAAAATGCAGATGCGTTGTCACCCGTGAGGACTAAGATAGAATGCTTCGTTTCGAGTAAAAAGGGTCTCAGGTTCTCTACTCTCACCATACGAAACACATCAGCATTAAGCTACTATTTTACGTTGGAATTCTGTGAGAGAGCGGTCCTTTCCCGGTCGAGCCGAACCATTCGTGCTACAACTATACTACTAATATAACTGCAGCATGGCTCTACCACGTATAAAACATACCATGTATAAAATAGAAATATATGGAAAAAATATATAATTAGTAAGTGCCACCAAAAAAGGGATAAAGTTTAATCAAAGAACGTTCAGTGTTGGTTAAGATAATAATCTGGGACGAGGAAGAAATTTGTATTAAATGCATGCAAATAAAAACACCGTAAACGTCGTTTTAAATACTTGCACGTTCATAGTGCTTTATTCTAAGTAGCCGCAGTAGTTCAGCCAGAAAAGAGTTAAGCGATTACCGTAAATTTAAGAGTGCTTGAGCAGTGCAGAGAGAGTGTTTGAACCCGTTGAAATTATAAGTTATAATTGTAAGTGCTTATTTATTATATATGATCGATGCTAAAGGTACCATTTCACCAAAAAAGCCAAACGCCTATTAAGTTAAATACGAGATAACGGTAGATATCCCAATCCGCAGCCAGAGAGCCGGGTCTCGGAGAAGAGTTAATCTGGCCCTCTCATTGAGACCTTATTGGGGTTTAGGCGGTGGACACGAGGATGATACCGGACGTGCAGTATGTTTCTGTGCGATCCAACATAAATAACAATCAAATCAGATCAATGAGAAAGAGAATAGGCTATCGCCGTCGGGACTACGGTATTGAACGAAAGCCCACTATCATCTTTAGGTTTTAGCTACTATGAGTCAAAATAAATATTTATTTATTTATTTTTATTCTTTATTGCATCCTTAAACAAAAGAATACAAAGGGCGGACTTAAGAGGATTATGAAGCTGTAAATTTTCATACAAAAAGCGATATCGTTTTCCCACCAGTAAACATAGTCTAATTATCATAACTTTTGAAAATGTTGTAGTAAATTTCTAGACACTCGAGGGTCAATCAGTTTTGATAATAAACACTGAAAATAAAATGAGTTACGTTTTGCCTGCATTTTTTCTGTCCAAAAGTGGTCATCGTACTTAATTTTTTCATACGCCAAAACATGTGGCGTCCATACTACGAAAAAACAAAATTGCCTACCAGTGATATGTAATTTTCCCTGGACCTGATAATAGTTATCATGATTTCTTTTTTAAAATCATCTGTCCTTCTCGTATCAAACAAAATTTGATCTTTTTTTCAGTTATGGCCTCCACAGGTGGCATATTAGAAGCAGAAATAGGACATTTGACTTCAATTAGAGAGTCATCTCCGATAAGTCCATCGGGACTTGCCCCTAAATAATAATCATCTTAATCAATATGCTGAGAAAATTCTCGTATGGCCTCCGATTCGTGTTGGTTTCCATATTCGGTTGCCGTATTTCCTTTGAAATGAGTATACAGTAAGGGCGCAGTTTGCGATTTTTCCAAATGTATATGCAGTTAGTCTCAGGGTACCACAAATCATTGTCTCTTTGACCTCTAGTAGCCAATTCTAATTCTTTTATTTCGTCCTCGTTTTTTTGCAAAGAAGCCAAAAACTCTTCTTTCTTTTCTTAAAAACATTATTGGCACTGATTTTTATGTCATTTTTGAGGTTTTTAATTTTTTCCGCGTCGGTGATGTCTTTGTTCTTCTAATGTTTCACGACGTCTTTTTCGCACGGCTTTTTTATATAGAATAGGAAACGAGCACTCAGCCCACCTGATGGTAAGTGGTTGCTGTGGCCCATAGACATCTACATCTATCCTCGATTACGAATCAAAACCGTGAGAACTTAGGTGGAATGCCTCGTTTCCAGTAAAAAGTGTCTCCGGGTCTCTACACTCACTATACGAAACACAGCAGCATTAAGCTACTATTTGACGCTGGTATTCTATGAGAGCCGGACACACTTTTTACTGGAAACGAGGCATTCCACCTTCCTTCCTTCCCCGGTCCTTCCCCGGTCGAGCCGACCCATTCGTGCTACAACTATACTACTAATTTTGACTGCCTCGTTGGTCTAGTGGTTGTAGTAGTGCGACTGCTGATTATGAGGTCCTGGGTTCGAATCCCGGGTCGGGCCAAAAATAAATTATTGAGTTTTTCTGTCAAGAAATTCTCAGTAGCTGCCCGGAGTCAGGAAGTTGGCGGTGTCTCACCCCCGTGCCTCAGAAAGCACATAAAGCCGTTGGTCCTGCACCTGATCTCTCTCCGATCGTCTCGGTTTACCGTTCAATCGGATTATGGGAGTGATAGAATAGAGAGTGCACCTGTGCTTGCGCATACACTTGGGCACTATAATCCTGTCCTGCGCCGTTGGCTAGCCTCCGTTGAGCAGGCCGCCGTGGCCGAAATTTGGTCTGGAGGACATTATTATACTACTAATATAACTACAGCATGGCTCTACCACGTAAATACGACGTAAAACACTGCTCACAACTGTTTTTCTTATAGGTACTGGTAAGTAACCCTGTTGGTTGTTAGATTTCTTCCCCAACTGCTTCAATTTGGAACAAAAATTTCTGAAAAGGTGATTTTTGCATTCTACTTTTTTAACCATGAGGTTAGAACCGTATGGCATAGTAATCAGTAGTCCATTTAAGATACCAAAGTCGCCATCGCCAATCAGCATGTAACATTTAACGCCATGTATTTCAACGCTTTTTTGGAAATCCTCCACTATTATGCCTTCTTCCATCGATGTAGCGCTGTTAGACCTCTAATATCCTTTTGACGAATATTAGGAGTACATCGTCCCTGCATATTACCACAGTATAATAAATATGGATTTATAGACTGTGATATTACGGTCCGCGAATTCCTTGTCGAGCTCAAAGTCACTGAAAAATAAATACTTAGAATGATAATAATTAAAAATATATTTTATGGCTAACTAACACGGGCAAAAGTCGCGGGCTTAAAATTTAGATTAGTAAATTAGTAATTAGAATTAGCAATACGAACAACATTTTCTAATGGACTAATATTATTGCTAGACAAGTGGTAAAATTGAAAATTTTGTACAACCGACTTCAATAAAACTGAATTACAACATAATATGTCATGGTTGAAATGATTTCTATGACATTTATATGGGGCCAAATGTGACACATACATTATCGAAGAAAAATGAATAGGTATTAAAAATCGGTCCACGATGAAGAAATCAGTGAACATACATAAAACATAAAATAAAAGAAAAAACATACAGACGAATATAGAACCTCGTGCTTTTATGAAGTCTTAAAAATCAACATCAGCTATTCCATAATTTTATATTTTGGCGAAATAAATTTCGGTCTGTCACCTACCAGTCAAAGTATGATCACAGAATAAATAATATTACGTATGATACCTATGTGCAATAGTACGTTATGTGGTATATACCTGTTGATTTTAGAAGTTTGCGTTACCACGGTCGACTTCTTTTTCTCGTCTATAATCTTTATCTTCCATTCTAAAAGGTATAAATTAATTTTATTTGAATGAATATAATACTCATCGTAAAAGCTGGCATTTGCCTTTGACAGATATAAATAGGTAGATACTTACATATAAAAATAACAGCTCACTTCTATAAGGTATATGTAGTTAGTACCTACTAAATGTCTACACACACGATGCAATAAGTATAATAAAATTGCTAAGAAACACAAACAAATTGAATAATTATGTCCTTGTCGTCAAAGAGGATGACCGAGCTTTGTTTCTTGGAAATCGTGTTTTTTGGAAATTATATCTAGATACAAATTACATACTGATGTAATATGAATAATATTTTTCGATCCTACCAACATAATAAAAAAAAAATACTGAACTGATTATTTAAATAAAAATCATGAGTTCAATTAGTTTTAATTTAATTTTTCTTGTTTTTAAAGAAATACTAAAAAAGGGCTCGAAATAATAGATTTTCTAACAAAAGAAGGGAACTTGAAAAAAAGTCGGGCCGAAGTTATTCGGATTCGGGACCGCCGATTTCTCATTTGAACTATAGTAATCTTCGAAACACTATATGTATATAAAAGAATTGCTCCTTTAAAGGTATTAGAATTTAAATTTCCTTGCTTGTCGTAAATGTATACAAACCGCATATAGCCGACGTTCGAGCGATTCACAGAATACGCCCGAGCGTCGCTTACTGCTGCTGTTGTAGTGTGCGTAAGAATTTGTTTATATAATAAGTTATAATTTGTGCTTGTCACGCCCGGAGGGAGGCAAAGTTAACAATATGAAACAGATAGCATTTTGAAAATACCTACTCGCGTCGCGTATCGGCACTTCACAGTCCTCTTAATGCCTTGAGGCATTCTCTACCAGTCAACCCATGGAGTGGTGAGAATTTGACGTAGGTATGGCAATATAGAAGAACGGAACACAATACAAATGATAATTAACTACATAATATATACAAACTACTAATAAATAAACTATACATATATGATATATCCTTACATATATACAAATATATAAATAAATGCATATACGTACAAGTATACATATTTAAACACATACATAATTAGTATATACAAATGAATATGAATATATACGTCCGTTTGGCAATACATATTAAATACCTAGATGAGTCATGTAAAATGCATTGTCTTTAATGTTCACGGACCAACTTTTTAAAAGCGTTCTTATTGGGAACTTTTCTGATGTCATCGGGCAAGGAGTACCAAACGCGTGTAGCCTAAACTGTGAAGGAGTTGCCATAGAACTCGGCCAATATCTCTCGGGAAATATCTGCCGCTTTTGTGTTTGATAGGTGGAATGTTATTTCCCCTATCTAGGAGAGACTAGAATATGAAATGACAAACTACGTTATACACTAGATTTATGGTGCTTACTTTACCTTAACCCAAGCCAAGGATAAAAAATATATGCAAAACTTTAGCATCGTCAACCAAACATTCATATAAGCTTGAAAGCAAACTTGTATTTTTTCATGCGTATTAAGCGGTTATGTATAATTTTAGGGATATTCTTCACATTCGTGCAATATATTCTCGTGTGAGAACCATTCGGTTGTGCCAGGTATTGCATAATGCATTCGACATTACCTTCATCATCGTGTACTCCTATGTTGTAAAGTACTCTTTCTAAACTATTCCGCTTTGCGACGTCGTTCATCCAGTTATTGTGCCTGCAAGCTGAACATTGATAAATTTAGTTGATCTGTCTACTATGATTAATTATAATATTTGTCTGACTGACATAAACAAGATGGTTGAAGAACATTGGTTAAAGTCATGGGATCTTTCTGGCATTCCCCATAGTTGCTACTTACTACAACTACGAGAAGAAATCATCATCTTCATCATCATCGTCGTTGTCGTCGTCATCGTCATCAAAATCCATATAAGCCCGTAAAATTACACGCACGCTCGCACGCACGCACGCACGCACGCACGCACGCACGCACGCACCCCCGCACGCACGCACGCATGCACGCATGCACACACAATATATGAGGTTACGAAACCACTGTTACTTTGTATTTATTTGTATTTTTTTTCTTAGTACAATTTTTGTTTTACGTATAAATTAAATTGTCACTTATATCGAAATAATACATTATGATCCTACGATCTACAATATATGTAGCGCTCAATTACAAATAATGCTCTTATTTATATCTCATGGGGTGGAGACCTGGTGATTTGTAATACAGGCATTTTATTGCCTATCTCAAACACCAGCTCTTCAAGATTCTAGGCTATGAGTATGAACATACCTGTATTTAAATAGATATAAGTTTTTATTATGTATGGTCGGTATTTGTGTTTGTGAGGAGAAATAAACATAATTATTATTATTATTATTATATTTTGGGGTATATATATAGTTTTCTCATCCGGTTGGGTTCTATAAATATATAATTATAAATTAAAATGAAGAGATAAATATACATAAATATCAATAAAATAAAATAAAAATACAAAAAATACATAAATAAATAAAGACCCAACCAGATGGAAGCCCTCGGTAGGGGAGACCAGACGGCCGAGGGTTAGGAGGAAAGGGAAAGAAACCGGCGGACGATGCAGGCGGTATCGAGGAGCACTGCCTTCTGCATTTGAGCCCGGAGTGGTCCGTCACGGAGTCCCAGTCGCCTCAGATGACCCGAGAGGCTGACTGGGATTAGCCCATTCGCAGAGACGACTACAGGAATAATTTCGGCCGGCAGACCACTCCACATGTCAGTCACCTCGTGAGCCAGGTCCAGATATTTTGTTCGCTTATCTGTTTCGGCTTTCACGAGGTTCTCGTCATACGGAATGGTAATGTCGACCAAAAATATCCTTGACTGTCCCCGGTCCATCAGCACAATATCAGGCTTATTCGCAAGAATAGTCCTGTCTGTGATGATGGCCCGGTCCCAATAGAGCCTGGCGCGTCATTTTCGAGCACGGCTTCCGGCAAGTACTTGTAATACGGCAATTTCCGATCCACAAGACCATATTTCAGAGCAGAATTCTGGCTAATAGGTTGTGTCTGTGCAAGTACTCAGAGTTAGAAAGCGCCGAACAACCGGAGATGACATGCCTAAGTGATCCCGGTGGATGGCGACAAGCTCGACAGATGTCGACGGTGCCATCCTTTAGGATGTATCTCCGATAGTTGTTGGTCTTAATAACCTGATCTTGTATTGCACAGACAAAACCCTCGGTTTCCCCGTAGAGGTCACCAAAGCGTAGCCAGTGGAGGGAGGCTACTGTGTCTACGAAAGTTATTATTATTATTATTATTTTCTCGTAGTCAAGCCAGGAAGAGAAATGTGCCTCTCCTCTTGTGTTGGGCTTGGCAGGCGGATGGAAGATCGCAGTACCAGACGTCTTGAAATGGGAAGATGCCCTTACACTGCCACCACACCGCTGGCTTTGTAATTATTTATCTTTTAGTTTGAAGGCTCTGTAGCGTAGTGGCTTAGAATTAAGTTGCGGCAGTAAAGGTCACTTGTTCGAATCCCGCACAGATCAAGGATTTGTATGTTCTACAAATAGTAATTTCAATTTCAATTTCAAATCGTTTATTGCTTCTATAATGTACAGTACATTAGCAGTTACAGTGACCATTATAGACCCTGTCGGGCGTTGCAATATACAAGAAATATACAATAAAATAATTAAATGGACTTGTAACTAATAATCAATATAACTATATAATCATTATATTATATTTGGCTATTTTGAAAATAAAATGTTATTTAATACTTAGTAATTAACTATCAAGAAATTCAGGAAGCGTGTAAAAGCATTTGGATATAAGATAATCATGAAGTTTTTTATTGAATGAACTTAATTTAACATCAGATTTTATATTTATGGGTAGTTTATTGAATATTTTAATTGCCATGTAATATGGACTACAATTGAGCATTTTGGTTCTAGATGGGGGTAAGTATAACCTATGTTTATGCCTAGTATTTACATTGTGTGTTTCTTTTATCTGGGTGAAGAAGTGTTTATTTTTAAATACGAAATTACTTATATCTTTTATGTAAATAGAAACTAAGGTTAATAATTTAAATTTAATGAAGTAGGGTCGACAGCTATGTCTGTTATCAATTCTGGCAAGTATCCTAACACATTTTTTTTTGTAAAATGAACAATTCATCTGCATTAACACTATTACCCCAAAGGATAATGCCATATTTTAGCCACGAAAAGGCATACGCGTAATATGTCTAAAGTGCAGTTTCTAAATTTGTGCTATGATTAATTTGATAAAGCGTATATGTAAATTTAGAGAGCTTGCATTTAATTTTTTCAATATGTGACTTCCAGTTTAAATGTGTATCTACATTAAGTCCAAGCAAGTTATACGAGTCCACCTCTTCTATTAGGGTATTTTGTAATTGAAAATTAATTTCTAAGGGTGGTTTATTATATGAACGAAATTGTAAAATTTTTGTCTTTTTAAGGTTTATTTCTAGACTATGGCTATCAAGCCAATGAGTGACATTATGAAGTGTATCATAGATAAGGGCTTCTGAGCTAATGTTGTCGTTACTTTTTATAAGTATTGACAAGTCATCTGCAAATAATACTGGCAGTGTTGATTCTCTATACAAACATTTTGGCAGGTCATTTACATAAATAAGAAACAGCACACAACCTAAGACGCTGCCCTGTGGGATTGAACTAGTTAGGTGTTTCTCTTCAGAACGAACTTTTATTACTTCATTTGTATTTTGGTTGAAGTGTTCAATTTCTACAATTTGCTTCCGATTATTTAAATAGGATTTAAACCAGTTATGTACTAGCCCACGGACACCCGAATTCATAAGTTTTAAAAGTAGTTTATCATAGGGCACCCTGTCATATGCTTTCTTCATATCAAGTAAAACACCAAAAGTATGTTTTTTATCATTTAAATTTTGTAAGGCCATTTGTATGAACTTATATACAGCTAGGGTGGTTGATCTTGATTTTCTGAATCCATTTTGGCTATCATCCAGTATTTCATACTTTTCAAGGAATGAGTAGAGTCTATTACACATTGCTTTTTCGTATATCTTTGAAAAGGTGGGCAATAGGGCTATTGGTCTGTAGTTGTTAGGGTTTTTTTATCTTCTTTTTTGTGCAACGGTTTTATTAGTGCTATTTTGAGAGGGTCTGGAAATATGCCATGTTGAAAACTTTGGTTTACTAAAAAAGTAAGGGGATAGACAAATTCTTCAGTGCATTGTTTTAAAAGCGCCGGTGGTATGTCATCTACACCACAGCTATATTTAGTTTTTAATTTTTTTATACTATTTTGGATTTCCCTTTCATCAACTGAGGTTAGGTACATGGAGCATGTCGGTTTCAATTCGACAGAATTTTTATATTGTTTCTGATGTTTATTAATATTATTAGTTTTACCAATTGGTGCAAAATGCTCATTAAATATGTTAGAAATTTGAATGGGACACGTTATTGTGTTATTATTAATATTTAACATCATGTTTTTGCGATTTTTTGTTTTCATTCTACCCAATTTATTATTAATTATGTTCCACATGGTCTTTATTTTATTACTCGAATTTTTCATTTGTTTAATGTATTGTAGTTTTTTTGATAATTTGATACTACGTTTAAGAATTTTTGTGTATTTTCTATAGTAATTAAGAAAAACTGGACTTTTTGTATCATTAAGGATTATTCTTAAAGTCTTTTATGCTTACAAGATTTTTTTAATCCAGTTGTCAACCAGCCTTTATTTTTTTGTTTTTTATTTTTACTTTTATCATAGGTATATGTTCGTTTAAACTATTTGTTATTATTTTAAGAAAAATTTTTTAGTTCTCATTTACAGTTTGGTTCTCTTTTAGAATATTATTAGTAAAGATGTTTGTCCTTGTGCAGTTTATGTTTGTACTACATCCACGATTCAGAAGAAAATCTTAGTGTGGGGGTAACGTTACCCATACACCCCCGCAAAAGAACACTTCTCTATCAAGAACTTACGAACGTACGCGAGTACGTGAGAATCATCGATCAGTTTTTTATTAGTGATCGATGGTGAGAATATTAAAAAATATATCACGTACATAAAAAACATGCTTTTTTGTTCGATTTTTCTTATAAAATTTCATGGTAAGATAAGGCTCGCTTCTGTTAATTGCGCTCTGAGCTCTCACCAACAACGTTTATGACTACAAAATCTTTTTTCGTTATAAAAACTTCTGGTAAATAGCAGAAAGAAATGAAGTGGTGATTAACGTTGAAAGAAAATGATAAGAATGAGCATTGAGCTACAGAATCGGGTATAAAAGCTTAAATATTTTTTGTATTAACTTTGAATCTGTCTGTCTATACTGATGAATTACTACATATACGCAGCATAATTTAATCCTCGACAGTTAGTATATAAGATTTTGACGATACCTTTGTAGATTAAAATTGACCAAAATTTTTTACTCTTGGTTTACTATACTTAGTATGACTTCAAAACATTATATCTTTATAAAATATACGCAAAAGTGTATGATACAGATAATAATTTTCGTTTTCAATAGTTATATTATAATCGTAAGTGCGTCTGTTAGTGATCGTGTAACTTCTGAACGTCTTAAAAGATTGAGGTCATCCTCAGGGGTGACAACGCATCTGCATTTTGATTCTAATAGAGGATAAATATAAATGTTTAGGGTCACAGTATCCACTTACTTTCAGGGGACTGTGTGTTTGTTAGTCACCCTTATTCTATAAAAAATGATTCTGAAGGCTTATTAAGAAGTATTTGCATATTATAATGTAAGTACCCGGATGACCCAGCTTTTATCAGTTTTATTTTGAAATTACATTTAGATCCAAATTATATACTGATGAATAGTATTTTTTGATCTTATTGGCATAATAGAAAAAACTGAACTGGTTATTTGAATAAAAAATCACAATTGCAATTAGTTTAATTAAAATTTTCGTATTTTTTAAAAATACTAAAAAAAGGGCTAGACATAATAGATTTTCTCACAAAAGAAGAGAACTTGAAAAAAAGGAAAAGAAATCGGATCGAAGGCAAGACGCGAACCAAGGCATTACAATTTCGCGACCGCTCGATACCCAGTTGAGCTATTACGATCATTAACACAGTGTCAAAATGTACCTTCTTATATTGTAGCAGTTTTTCATTGCCTGAAAACACGGCCAAAAACATTTTTTAAAAATAAATCCTAGCTAGATCGGTTTATTGCCCCCGAAACTCCCTGGACACAAAATTTTATGAAAATCGTTGGAGGCGTTTCCGAGATTCCGATTATATACAACATGTAACAAAAACCCCGTGGTTCACGTTAAATGCGTTATCAGAATCAGTCTCCAAGCATACAGAAATATTTTTTTTTTCAAAAAAAGACATTTAAAAAAATAATTTTCACGAAAAAAAATTAATTTGCAAATTTGTATGCGGTTTTATTTCCTATAACTCACACGAGTATCGGTATTGCGGGGTCTTTGACCATCCTCTTACTCCTCGGCCAATGCAGAGATAATAAAACCTATGTGTTTTTTTTTCAATTTGCAAATTCATTTTTTTTAATTATTTCTTTTAAATGTGTTTTCTTTTTGAAAAAAAAATTTCTATATGCTTGGATACTGATTCCGATAACGCAGTTAACGGGAACCACAGGGTTTTTGTTACATGTTGTATATATATAAGTTGCTCGTTTAAAGGTAGGTATGGGATTATGTGTACCAGCATAGCCACAGATATTTGCTTACGGTACACAAATAGCATGAGCCGATCGGGGAATAACCTCTCGCGTGTAATAAATATAATCGGAAAGTATCAGTGAAAGGCGGCTGCGTTGTGTATGTGAAAATTAAGAAACGATGGTTAATGAATAGCATGAATAAGAATTTGCTTCATCTTTACGTTCTTTAGGTTTAAATATCACGTGAATGGCATGTTCATGTCTTGTATTTGTATAAAAAAACGAACGAATTAAGGCTTCCTACAGAAACGTTATTTCTAATATATTTATTAACATGATGAGTTACAACCGATACGTTCGTGAAGTGAACTACTAACGGCAGAGTTTAGACACAACAGTTAATTATTTAATAATTTATTTGTTCTATTAATTCACCTTATATATATATATATATATATATATATATATATATAAAAAAATACAACACTGTGCGATCTGGGTATAAAGATTCTCTTTTTTCTTCCAAAGACATCGTTAGTTCGAACAAACAATTTTTATATAACTAAGTTTATGCCATCAAAAAATTAATAAGTCAATTTCTTATACTTTGTGAGGGTTGAAAAAAAAAGAAGTGTTTTTCTAATAGTACGAAAGAAAGTTCGAAATAACTTTTAAACCATCAATTTTTTTTTCATAAAAAGGCTATATATATATATATATATATATATATATATATATATATATATATATATATATAAACAAACTTTAAAATTGAACTGTTTTCTGAGATATAGGTTTCTTTTAAATGTTATACCGATTTCAATTCTTTAAATCTTTAAGTGATCAAATATAATATAATATTGTTATGTGGCAGGGACAAAAACTATTTTAAAAATAAATTTATTTAATGTATTGAACTGTAATATAAACTAACTTATATAACTTAAAATATAGAAGTTGATTCAGAGAGTTTGGAAATAGAATTGTGTTGAGGGATTTTTTGCGCCCGAAGCAAATAAGGGCAACCCTCCGGTAACGAGGGAGGGAGGTGGAGAATGCTCATAGCATACCACGCAGCCGGCTGCGTGTATATGTGGAGACTTTTACCCACTAAACTCCACCTTTTGGGATTGGCTTACCGATCTGACGAGAGATCTTTAAGCCGTAAACGGACGCGACCCTCCTTGGCAGAAAGGAGGGCGCACCAGGAGTGTTGTGGGATTTTTTTTTGCGCCCGAAGCAATTAAAGGGCTACCCTATACGTAGGGAGGCGGAAAATGCATTACGCATACCACGATAGCCGGTCTATCGTGGTTATGAGGGGCTCACTGTCCTACCGGGGACCCTAAGTGATACTCTCTAAAAACCGCCTTTGGGGACAGGCAACCGGCTGATTAAGCTCTATTGTGCCTTACCATGAGCGACCCTCTTTTGGGAAAAGAGGGCGCAGGCGGCTAAGTGCCGCTGAGGGAGTGCCTACGAAGGCAAATTAAAGTTGGTTAATACAATAATTTAGTTTAATTAGAGTTGGCCTGAGCCGCCAGGAGACAGTTTTTGACAGTCAGTCGTTTGACAGTTTATTAGGCGGGTCCGAGAGAGAGTTTCTCGGCCTGCGGACACGATAGCGAGAGGGCGGTGGGGCTGCATAAGAAACTGCCTCACGAATTAATTGATTTGGGTGCGACTCTGAGACTTTGAAGAAGTTCTCAGAGAGTTTTTTAAGGAATTGTTGAATTGTTGGGAGCTCTAAGTCCCGATGAAGGTCGGCATTACGTACCAAGGTGCGTTCGCAGCTCGACGGCAGAAGAGGTTCTGAACTATTTGGAGTTCATTTATAATGTTAGGGTTTGCGTGGGCAAAGACGGGGCCCGCGTAGGACATGACTGGTCGTATACAGACCTTGTAAAGGGTACGCTTGTTTCGAAGGGACATTTTACTGTGTCGGCCCAACATACTGTTGAGCCTACTCAGATAAAACCGTGCGTGACGGGTTACTCTTTTGACGTGGGGCCTGAAAGTAAGCCCTGTGTCTAGAGTGACACCTAAATATTTGGCGGTAGTATGCCAGGGGACAGGGGTCCCTAGCATACGTATTGGTGGAGTGTTTTTGAGACGGCGTTGTTTATAATCGAAGTGAACGGCGGAGCTCTTCTCGGGTTCACATCGATGCGCCATTTTTTGAACCAAGCTCCTAGGTCATCAACTGACTTTTGGATCTTGTTCCGTATGAAGGGTAGTGAGACACCTTTGCAGTAGATGGCAGTGTCGTCTGCGAAAAGGGGAGAGTTGAACACCTTTCGACGGGATGGGAATGTCGTTGGTGAACAGGATGTACAGCAGAGGAGCAAGTAATGAGCCCTGAGGGACACCAGCCTTGATAGTTCGCTGTGAAGAAAGCGTGCCTTCGTGTCTAAAACGAAAGGTACGATGTTTTAAATAGGAGGCCACGAGACGAACTAGACGATCGGGGAGACCTATTTTGTATAGCTTGTAGATGAGGCCTGTGTGCCAGACTCCGAAGGACTTGGTTTATATAGTGTAGGATCGTAGGAAGCTAGGAGGTGGGGGGTAAAAATAAGGGAACAACATTGTGCTTGTTTGTGTTTATTGTTAACTTATTCTAAGATACAATTAAGAATGGTAAACTTTGGAACAATAAACATTAGTGTTTAAATATTACAATCTAATTAGTTTGGTTTCTAAGTAAGTAAACAATATAATTTAGTTTTAAAGTAAATAAACAATAAAGGAGTATATAGGGCTTATAATGTAAAGTAAATAGCATATAACACAATAATAGTGCCTATAATATAACAATATTTATTATTATTTCTTCCTTTATCAAATTAGTTATCCTTCAGGGAACACTCAACCATATATAAATTTTAAGAAAAAAATCAACCCTAATGGTAGAAAATAGGTGTGAAGTTTTTAATGTTTTTATTCTATTTAGGCAATATTCCAGTTGTTACCTTATTATACCAGCGATATTCCTTATTTAATATTGGTAGGCACTCTAAATTCTTCGATGCGCTTTGTCTTTTAACTGAACTTAGGTAGCTTTTATATGAAAATATTTCCTTTTTGTTTGAAGTCGATTTTAATTTTTTATTTATATAATGATGACTATATTATGCAGTTTTTATATATAAAAAAAACTTACTTAGTAACTAATAATGTATTTATTTACCTGTAAAATTTTATTTAAATCTTATGTTACTAAGTCACACTCAAGTTGTTCAGAATAAAGGTTAATTCGTTCAAGAAAGCAGCCTATAATAATAGAAATATCTTTAATTTTTTAACACTTTTCAACTAGTTATATTCATATCTCTGCCGTCATTTAAATACACACTTTTAAATCTACGTAAAGTTACAACCTATATCCGTCCCACGGCTGGGCACAGACCACGTTTTATTTGGGAGAAAGTTTTGGATCAATAAGTCCGTCGCGCTGCTTCAGTTTGGGTATGACTAGACGATTATGATTATAAATTAGAGTGACTTTATTTTGTGATTTTTCTGGAAGTCCAAAAGGAACTACATATATGTTTAAATCTATAGAATTATATTCGCATACTATACTTTGTAATTTTTGTACAACCAGTGGCATCATCATCACGAAACGCGGTTACATACGTTTTTATAAAAACTGCTTTTTAATGACCCTGTGACAGTTCGGCCACATTGCGTGACGTCATTAATTGCTTCTGAATAGCTTGTAAAACCTGAGTCATTAGATTTAGCGAATGGTTGATGCCTTTATAATTTTTATATACTCTAAAATTTATTGCGGTATTGTGTCTTAGGCCGTTATTAAGATACAATCTCGAAATAAAACCACACCCACCAAATTTTGACATTGTGGAGTTTCTTTTATAGAATAAGAGTGACAAACGAACAAACAGTACACCTGATGGTAAGTGGATGCTGTAACTCAAAAACATCTAAATTTATTCTCAATTAAGAATCAAAATTCAGAGGCGTTATCATCCCTGAGGAATAAGATGGAATGCCTCGTTTAGAGTAAAAAGGATGTCCGGTTCCCTACACTCACTATATGAAACACAAATAGCATTAATTTAGGTATTCTGCGAGAGCGTTGTCCATTCCCGACCGAGCCGAATAATTTGAAAATCATAATTATTTGAATTTGAACTCTAAATTGTTTATCAATACCGGTTTTAATGCTATTGTTTTGGATCTACATTGCAGCGAAATTTGTGTATTACACTTCATAAACAATGCATTACACCTTGCGTACCATTTAGATTTTCCGCACGGACACTGGATATTTGAGTACATAATAAGTATATTTTTCATTTATTCATTACAAACTATCTAAATCCACTATACATAGGCCTCGCCATAGATTGCCTCATAATAAGGATATAACGACTATGGTAGTTGTCTTGGACGGTGGGTTTGGCTACAGCAGTTTTATTTTTTTTTCTAGTTGTTATACGAAGAAGCTGCTGCCAATCTACTTGTTTGTTTCTGCTCTCTGTCGCCTTTCAACCCACGGGGCAATATGGGTTACTGGATGTTCTTACACCGCTACGACGACAATAATCTTTTAAAGGCTTGATATTTTTTAACGTGTTAGTCGTAACTTTTAGTGAGGTTATGAAGGATTCGCTTTGTAAAAGTTAATTAGCATGATGAGCTGTAATAATGATGATCGTTATTGTAGCTGATCACAAGTCATTCCTAAAATTGGCGTCTTTCAAAAAATATAACAAAAGACGGTCCAGAGGCACCCCCATGCATCTATCAACTAACATCCCGTATGTCTTACAAGGTTGTCACCCCGTTTAATGAGGGGCTGCTTCTAAACTCCGCTCACCGGTACGAGGCTGCCACTAGAGAACCTTTCTTCCACATCGCATGTCTGTTTTTCTGGCTACGTGGCTGGCATTGCCACTTCTTATTGATCCTTCGAACTTTGTACGTTTTTTTTAAATACAATAAAGGTGACAAAAGAGCACACAGTGCGTTTCACCACTGAGGGCTAAGATGGAATGCCTCGTTTCCAGCAAAAAGGGTCTCCGGATCTCTACACTCACCATACGAAGCACAGGAGTATCTTAAGAAGTAAATCTTTCGTGCTGTAACCATAATATAGCTGCAGCGTGGCGCTAGCACGTACGAAGGTTAGTCTGGATCTGGAGAATAAGGATGTCAACCAAGCTCACAATCCACCTGATAGGTGGATGCTGTGGCACATCACACATCTATCCTCGATTAAAAATCAAAATTTACGTCACTGAGAACTAAGATAGAATGCCTCGTTATCTGTAAAAAGTGTTCGCTACACTCACCTAACGAATAACGAAACACAACAACATTAAGCTGGTGTTTTCAGTGAAAGCGTGTTGGTTCACGCCGAATCACTCGTACTGCAACCATGATTAAACTGCAGCGTGACTCTACCACGTTAACATCCTACGGCCAGGAATTAAGGACCACGTCTCAGTTTCATATGTCATCACTGGCAACACGCACTGCGTATACACTCTTCTTTTAAGATTTTGACAATATCTTCACTGAACATAGACATAATCTAGCATTAGACCGTGTTATTTATAAAAAAATATTATTATTTAATAAACTTATGTATTTGCGTAAAATGGAAATTACAAATGAGCTTACGGTAAATGGTTACTGCAGCCTATGATATAACTCTACAGACGCTTGAACTCTGAGGACTAAAACGGAATGCCTCAAAGTCGGCTGCTTGGCGGTGATGTAGTTAAGGCGCGGGGGGGGGGGGGAGGAGATGTCTATTCGGAACCCACCTGGTATTTGTAAATTCTTTTTCGTTTAACACTTTATTTTATTTAAATGTACTTAAAATATCTAAATTGTTCATACCAAACATTCTTAAGAAAAGAAAATTAATAATAAATAATTTCATTATTAATTAATTTTATTACTGAAATTGTTGACGGCTCTGTGGCAATCAGTCACGGTGTTTAGGGCCGCGGGTTCGAATCCAGCACGAAACAAGTATTTGTATGGCCTGCAAGTGATTGTTTCGGGTCTGGATGTTTATCCTTGTGCAATTTATGTATGAAAACTGCCTCCATGATACAGGAGAAAATCCTAGTGTGTGTGTGTATGTGTGTGGGGAGAGGGGATAACATCTTTAAAAATAATAAAATAAATAAAAGTAATATAAAGATGCTAGCTAACAACTAATTCAAATTGGCCACTTACGTCCAGCAACACAACACGTATACGTGGTCACCACAAGGGATACCAGCAACAGTGACGTCATTTTGAACACACTTAATAAACCACATTAATCGAAGACTTTTTTATTCTCTTTGACATTAATGCACATCCGCATCGGTCAACGATCGATCTACTACTGAAAAATGAAAATTATAATAGTGCCCAATATTTCCACGGCGGCGTTTTAAAGCGGGTGTTTCAATTTTGTTAGGGTTGTCAATATTCTGTAATTAAATATTTTAGTACCCGGTTGACCGAGCTTTGCTCGGTATTTTTCGCTCGGTTTTTTTTTAATTCGTGTGTTTTGGAAATTATATTTAGATACAAATTACATACTGATGAAATACGAATAATATTTTTTGATCGTAGCGACATAATACATAGAAAAAACTGAACTGGTTATTTGAATAAAAAATCATGAGTGCAATTAGTTTAATTTAAATTTTCGTGTTTTTAAAATATACTAAAAAAAGGGCTCGAAAAAATAGATTTTCTCAAAAAAGAAAGGAACTTGAAAAAAAAATTTAAAAAAGTCGGTCTGGGCTCGAACCATGGTATTACGATTTTGTGACCGCCCAATATACCAATTAAGCTAATTGTAATCATTAATAAACTGTCAAAATTTACCTTCTCATTCGAACGATATTGTAGCAGTTTTTCATTACCTAAAAACACGGACAAAAAGACATTTTCTAAAAATAAATCCTAGCTAGATCGATTTATTGCCCCCGAAACTCCTGACCAAATTTTATGAAAATTTGGCCTTTTCGACTTTTATTATCTTACCGTGGTAGATCAGGGGCTAAACGTTCGGTGTAAATGTCACAGTAAGCAAGCAATCTGCGTTGGATGCCCGCCGGCACCAACGAAATTATTAATTGCAATTTTAAGTGCTGATTTACCACGTGATCGGCGGTGAAGGAAAACTTCGTGAGGAACCCTGCATGTCTGAGAAATAAAAAATCTTTCGAAGACATGTGAAGTTCGCCAACACGCATTGAGGTAGCGCGGTGGACATTTCCTTGCCCTAAACACCTCTCAGAAATGAGAGGAGGTCCCTATGCCTCCTGTGCCTGAACGTATAATATATGCTGAAACTTAAACTTAAAATATATATTAGTACATATTATGTTGTTGTTTTTCATATGGTTGATGTGGCAATGTAATTATTCTCTTTATTAGCTTTATAGCTGTTCAAATTTAAAATTAGGTAAGTACCCGTAAAATATCATCATCATCATTATCATTACAGTCCTTCACATGGCCATTGTTGAACATAGGCCTCCCCCAAGGTATGCTACAAAGCCCGGTCCTGAGCCACCTGCATCCATCGACTTCCTGCATGTCTTACCAGGTCATCACTTCATCTAGTGGGGGGTCGCCCTACACTTCGCCTACCGGTACGAGGCTGCCACTCGAGAACCTTTTTACCCTAACGGTTCTTGGTTCTTCGAGCTATATCGTCGGCCCATTGCCACTTCATCTTACTAATCAGTTCAGCTATGTCGGTTACTCTGATTCTACGGCGGATACCCTCGTTTCTAAGTTTATCACGCAGAGAAACCCCGAGCATAGCCCTCTCCGTAGCTCGCTGAGCGACTTCGAGCGTCCTCATACGGCCAGCAGTGAAGGATCACGACTCAGTTCCATAGGTCAGCACTGGCAACACGCACTGGTTGTAAAGTCTCGGTTTCAGGTTCTGAGGTATAGCTGACGAGAAGATGTGTTGTAATTTCCCGAACGCTGCCCAGCCGAGTTGAATCCGTCGATTGACCTCTCGGTCGAAGTTGGACTTACCTAGTCGGACTATTTGTCCCAGGTAAACCTACTAGTCAACAACTTCGAGCTTAGCGCTCCCAGTAACTACCGGCATAGGTGTGACATGGACATTAAAATGATCTTTGTTTTGCCCATGTTCATCTTAAGACCTATCCGTTGGGAGACAATATTGAGGTCATTGAGCATAGTGCTTAGGTCCTCCAGCGATTCTGCCATAAGGACTAAATCTTCGGCAAATCGAAGGTGAGTGATGTACTCGCCATTGATGTTAATATTGTACTCGGATAGCCATCGTAGCCATGTTGTACAAACACTTCTTATATATAATTAGTAGAAAATAAAATATTTGACTAAAGAGTGTAGTGCTAACCCTACGAATTTATAACCCTACCCTCTATAATAATGGTAATCACCGATATATCGTTATCTTAGTTGTAATGTAATGTAAACATGTTGGTTTTATAAACTATTTTTAACCAAGAGGTGGGCAGTAACGGCTTCGTAATAACCGTTTTTATAATTTGTCTTCGTACACAATGTTTTATACGTGGTAGCGCCACGCTGCAGCTATATTATAGTTGCAGCACGAATACTCGACCGGAGAGGACCACGCTCTCACAGAATACCAGCGTAAAATAGCAGCGTAATGATGCTGCGTTTCGTATGGCGAACGTAGAGAACCGGAGACCCTTTTCACTGGAATTGAGGCATTTCATTTTATTCCTCAGGGGTTGCTACGTATTCGAATTTTGATCCTTAATTGAGGATAAATGTAGATGTCTATGGGCCGCAGCATCCACTTACCATTAGGTGGAAATGTGTGCTCGTTTGATATCCAAAGCTACAAAAAACACACAAAAAATGATAGGCGAAGCAATATCACAAATGGTGTAAATGTATGACAGTATCTGATATCTTATTTTCTTCAACCTGATGGATCTGTTTCGTTGCAATATGATAAAGTTTAGAATTATATACATTCATTACAAACACAATAAATAAACGCAGACTAAACTTGTTCTTTTCTTTCATTCACACTTAGTTCTGCCGAATTGCTTATTAAAACTTCGCAGACTTCCTTCCATAATTTTTTCTTAACATTTATATTAGAGTAATGTTCAAGTCTTTTGTATAACGCTGGTCTTTGTTGCACTTCATCTATGATCTCTTCTACTTTTTCGTTTGCAACAAGTGATCGGTTGACAGACGTCGCACCCGTCGGCGAAGGTTCAAGTCCGAGCATGAGAAAATCACGCTCGCGTGTCGGTTCGTCTTGTATCTTGTCGTGCGACTAACCAGGTAACTAACAAAGTTGGATAGTCCGCGAGCTTGCGGGGGGTAACCGTGCTAATAAGCAGTTGCCTGATGGTTGAACAACTTTTTAACTGCGCGTAATCGGAAGGGAATTTCGATTCTGAACGTTTTGACGTAGGACGTTTTGGCGGGAACGTGACCGTCGACGGATTGTTGCTCCTGTTTTACCGTTTGAATAATGGTTTGAAATACTTAGATTTTGATACGTAAAAGTGAAGTGATTTTGTGTATTAGTGTCTATGCATTAAACTACCACAGAAAACGACGAAACAAGTGCTGCAATGTTGATATAAATTTCAAGTTATTTTAATCGCTTAGGCGCCTTATGAACTTAAGTGTCGTTATCGATAGTCCGCTGGGTTGAGCTGTCGAAATCTCTCAAAACCTTCGCAATGTGACGCATCAGCATATTGTGAAGAAAATATCTATATAAATGAAAATCCCCAATGAACTGAAGACGTGGCTTAAAGGACAAGCATCCAAGCTAAAAATCTTAATCAAAAAACTTACGTATTCGAATAACAAGTTTTCAATTCATTTCATTTCATTATCACTCAAATTCTTATCTCCCCTTCCACCGACCGTCCAACCAGGCGGGCCTTTACCTCTTTTGTCGACATTCCACTCATTTGAACAAAATGGTCTGTTTCGTCTTTCATTATACGTACTGCGAAGTAGTAGAATAATTATTCAAAATAAATATACAAAATGGGCGTCTTTAAGGCAAGATAGAATAGGCATTTATTACGCTAAGACAGTGCGATTTACTACCGAGGGCTTTATCATCGCTTACCACCAGGTGGGATTGTAATCAAGCATTGGCTTATGATGAAGTACAAATAAATTATAAGACACCAACGATTTGCCCCGGCTTCACTCGGGTGATTTGGATCTTGAACAGCAACACCTTACCGGGTACAATTGTGAATATAAACCATTCTCGAATCAACTTAATCACACAGAAAATTTTATCATAGTCGGTCCAGCAGTTTAGGAGGAATTCACTCACATACACACGGACAGAAGAATTATATACACATACATATAATATTATAAAGATATATACACCCATTTTTTTTTTCACAAAATGTATCGACATCTGAAGTTTCCATTTGTCAATGCATGGAACAAATGAGAGTGCTTCAAAGTTGCGTGAAAATATAAAGGCTCGCTGTTGCTAATCTACTAACATCCGTTGTAAAGTGTTTTAAAACGTTTTTTGTAAATGGGAAAATCCTATTGAATGTTGGACTGACTAAAATTCCACGCTATTCACCTTCTCTTCGTAAATCAGAGCTATGGCAACGCTTCCGTACATTGCCGGAGATCCACCAACGGTGGCCCTAATCGGAACCCTCAGTGTTTAAGGGATTTGTTTCCTGAGATATCTGTCCTTACTTCTTGCTGCTACATAAGATGTGCGTATGAACACTGCGCGTGCCTCCTCGGGGCAGCCGCCTGGTAACTTATAGGGAAGGAGGGAAGACTTCAGGGGCTGTTCTCTATCGATAGAGATTCCTGATGACCAACGTGTTACCTGCTTAACAAATAGATCCTTTTTAATAGCAACCAAGCATTCCTTCTTAGCCCTCAGGGGTGACTACGCATCTTCATTTTGATCTGAAGTTTATGGGCCACATAATTAACATATCATTAGATAGACTGTGTACTCGTTTTTCACGCTTACTTTGTTACGTTTCGGGTATCTTAAATACTTTATATACGACATCTTGCATTTATACGTAATATTTATAAACTGTTTTTTAATTGGTTGAGGATGACTGACAAACAAGCACACTTACACTTTTTTTATAGGATGAGGGTGACAAACGAGCACACAGTCCACCTGATAGTAAAAGGTTGCTGTGGTCCGTAGACATCTACATCTATCTTCTATTAGGAATCAAAATGAAGACGCGTTGTCACCTGTGAGGGCTAAGAGGGACTGCCTCGTTTCCAATAAAATGGGTCGCCGGTTCTCTACACTCTCCATACGAAACACAGCAGCATTGAGCTGTTATTTTACGCTGATGTTCTGTGAGAGCGTGGTCCTTCCCCTGTCGAGCCGCCCATTCGTGCTACAAGTATATCTTATGGTTGTAGCCTACAACCATATATAAGATAGCTGCAGCATGGCTCTACCACGTAAAACGTTTTCCTTTCCTTCCCCGGTCAAGCCGACCCATTTATACCAGCACTTCCACGTAAAATGATAAATAAAGCATGTCATATTTTAACTAGTCTTCTTTGTTCCAGGAGCGACAAAAGAAATAGGCACGGCGCTGACGAGGGTATGCCTGCGCCACCGTGCTATCGAATCCAGGATGAAGACTTTCATAAGGTAATATTTTATTTATTGATTGCATAAAAAGCGCCCTTACGTGTTCGTTGTTTCAACCTTTAAAATACGTAATAAAATAATACATAGGTACTACTTAGTTTCTATTAGTTTGATGTAGTAGAGTAGTGCTGCAGCTATATTATGGTTGTAGCACGATTGGGTCGGCTCGACCGGGGAAGGACTGAAGGACAGGTTACCAGTGTAAAATAGCAGCTTTATGCTGCTGTGTTTCGTGTGGTAAGTCCGTTTATTGTAGAGAACTGGATATTCTTTTTACTGGAAACGAAAATTTCCATCTTAGTCCTCACGGGTGACAACGCATCTGCATTTTGATTTATAATCGAGGATAGATGTAGATGTCTGTGGGCCACAGAAACCACTTACCATCAGGTGGATTGTGTGCTCGTTTGTCACCCTATCCTATAAAAAATCCGATTTTCGGAAGATTTTTAAATAAATGAATAAGAATATTTTGTTAATTCAATAATTATATAATTTGCAAAAAGTCACCTACTTTTAATAAGCCCCTCTAGGTTTTCGCTGGTTCTTTCCAGGACAGAGGTTTTTCCGACCCGATGGTAAAAGGTAAAAGTAAGAAATGACTTATAATTATTAGCTGGCTCGGAATATGGTTGTAGGTACTGCCCTTTCCGGTAAGTGACGTGGTAATGTTCTACACTATAATACTAAATTTTATGTTTAATTTACCACAGCGTAACTTACCACCTATCGGGTCTAGATTTTGTAATTTTCTTTGTTGGTACTAAACCAACATAATACCTAAGTAGTGAATATAAGTAATATTTGTCCATAAATAGACAATTCGTTAATAACTTAGCGAAACCTATCGGATCATAACAAAGCTATGAATCATCGCCATGACCAAACAAATAATTCGTGTGAATATGATCTCAATCGATCATCCATCCATCCATTACAGCATATAAAAGTCTACTACTGAACTTAGGCCTCCCCATGGATTGCCTCCTAAGGGAGATGTTGCCACAGTTGCCAAGCTTAACAGGTGGGTTGGTAACCACAGCTTTTTATAATTTTAAGTTATCAGGTAGGTACTGCAGCCCATTTCCTGTTTCAGTTTTCATGGGGTAGTAGACTAACCTTGGTCAAATTGTACAGAAGTTATACAGTCACTAACAGACGTCCACCCACTATATTATATATTATACCAGCTGATTCACGGTGATATAATATATTATATATTTACTGTAAAAAAATCATATATAATACTTAGGATATAACAGGTAAATAAAAAAGAAGCCTATATTGTATAGCTATCTTTCAATTTTTTTAATCGAAGTGTAATCATAATATGTAGATGTTTTGAAAATGTTGTTGATATAACTAAAAACTGGAACTGTACTTTTTATTTTAAGGAAATATTGCGTACGATATAAGTTATTAGCATCTAAATATCTATATTTTATACTTAAACACTTCCTCGAGCTTTTTTTAATTAAACAAATTTGAATTACTAAAACAGAAAAACGTACAGACCTAAATTAAAGTAAACTGAATCTAATGAGACCAAAATTATCTCTTTTCTTAAATGTCAAGCATGATGTCATTTCTCAAAAAGGTTTAGGGGGCGGGGGCGGGGCGGTGAAAACGTTATCGCTCGAAATAATATTTTAAATAGAAAATGTAGGCAATTACTTCCAATATTCAATTCCTTTCAATGATTTCTTCCAATGATTCCATTACTAAGAATGTATTCTAATATCAAAGAGCGGACATCTCTTTTGGTCAGTGGAAATCCACATTTATCCATCACGTGAATACAGGAAGATCTTTATCTCCTCATGTTTCGAATAAACTGTTGTTTTCCCGGTTTTAACTTTTTACTGGAAACGAGTCATTCCATCCGAGTTCTCAGGGGGGAACGCATCTGCATTTTGATTCTTAATTGAAGATAAATGTAGATGTCTATGGGCCACAGCATCCACTTACCATCAGGTGGACTGTGTGCTCGTTTGTCACCCAAAGGTATAAAATGTCGTCTCTTTTCATATCCATGAGACGAAATGAGGTGATGCAGTATCTTACGTCTTCGCATCAGAGATTATCTCCCATTATCTATTAATTACAACCTATTAAAGTCCACTGCTGAACATAGATCTCTTTTTCATACATTGTCTTGTAGGGAGGATGTTGCCATAGTAACCATGCTTGGCAGGCGGGTTGGCAAACACAGTCTTAATCATTTTCGGTCAAAGGGTCGCTAGTTGTAAATGTATTTTAAAATTAATGCACCTTTTTGGGTATACAATTCTTATCAAATATTTTTCCCTTAATAGAATATTTCGCCGTCACCTGGTTGTAGTGGACAGCGTTAAGGTTAAAATGAAGTCCCCCGCTTATGAGAAAATTCACGAATAGCGTGACAGGGATCGCCTTGGTCTTATTGTTCCGCTTGCCCCGAACAGTTTTAGTCGCGAGTGGAATTTCGCCTCCCCCCCTCCCAGAATACGTGGGGCAGCCTGAGCACACACGCTGAGGAAGATTAGGATAGCGTGGTTGTGGATGCTCAGCAAAACATTCTCTATCACCAGGAAGCTGATACTCTCCTGGGGTAGTTTTTTTTATTCGATTTCATTACCATGCTAACGGGGGAAGTGGAATCGGGCCTCCGGCCACCTGCATTTCCTAAGGGAAACACAAAGGTAAACCTCTACTTCAAGCTGGTATTCCGTGAGATCAAATATTTTCCCATTAAAAGAAAATTTCCAATAAACCGAATAATATTACGTTATAACAATATGCCGGTTATAAGCGTGTTTTCGCTATTGGTACTGTGCATATTGACGGTACGGGCTCGATGATCACATTCTTTATCCGTACTGCTTATATGTAATGTACTTAGATTTCTAAGAAACGGTTCGAAAAAGCGATTTGAATGAAATTAGATATTTAGATAGTGTTACTTTCCAAGTTTATCAAAATAAGTGTCGTTCCTGAGGAAATTATATTGTTTTCCACGTCATCGAATAAATAGGTATGGGTGCTAATAATTTCGTTATGTTCAGTTGTAACTACATATAACTTTAGAACAACTCAACGAATTGGTTTTCCTTATTGTAAACCTAGAGAACTGATTGACATTATGTATATACTAAAAGAGCTGTTACATGAGCAGAAAATACATACAGCGCAGGCGTAACCTTGGGCAAAAGGCTATCAATGCTAATACGTAGTAAAACAATATGACTGTATAACGTATTTGAATATCATATAATACAATAGTAAAGTATAAGTGGTAAAATAAAAAAAATTATAGAACCGACTTTAATATTTAAATAAAATGAGAACATCATTAATGTAGTCGATGTCAATTAAATACGCATTTTAAAGGATATCTCAAAAACTACTGGTCAAATTTATATGGGACCACACGAGAAGCACTAGCTTTCAAATAAAAAAGAATCGTCAAAATCGGTTCGGTTCACCCAGAGAAAAGTTCTGTTACCTCAGATACGACACATAAAAAACATAAAGCCGAATTGAATACCTCCTCCTTTTTGAAGTTGGTTAAAAAAATTGGACTTGGAGCAACCTAAGTTTTCACTATCTAGATGGTGCTGCACGTAGTTTCTTGTATATTTGGATATTGTTTAACCTCTCCTTTTCTTTTTGTATCTAAGTCATAGACGCTTAGCAGTATTATATTCAAGTGTTTTTTCGTGGAAGAGCTGTTGTATACCTGCAATAAAAATAGGTCGGCTAGATCGGGGAAATACCGACCGTGAAGTCGTGGTACTCTCAAACAATTCCAGCGTTAAATAATAGCTAAATGCTGCTGTGATTCATATGGTAAGCGTGGAGAACCAAAGACCTTTATTACTGGAAACAAGCCATTCTACGTTGAAGGAAGTTTTAATCGTCACACTTTGCAGGCGGTTTGACGCTAGGATCAGGAGGGGCATTCTCCTTCGATTAATCGTCTGACGTGAACGAGATATTTACAAGTACTATTCGTATACCGCAATCTATGATATTATTATTATGCTTGCAAACCGCCCTGACTTCCCCAGGGTAGGATCCTATTAATGTGGTGTTAACTAGTTTTAAGTTAACCAAGGTTTTTTTATTTCGTTAATTTGTCGTTTTTTTTTATAAATATCTTTATTAACATTTACATGCACCAAATTTACATTCGGCCCCTAAACTAGGATATAATACCTGTATTTCAGGGGCTAGTTCCTTCCCTATTCTTAGTTCTATTTCTATAATTTGTTTATCTATGTATTATATTTATAATGTTTATTTATTATATAATATTAAAAATTATTTAAAATTAAAATTTATGACAGTAAAAAGGGGTATAAAAAAAATTATGTTCCCATGTTGAAACATGAAACATATCCTAGTCACTTCTTGCATTGCTTTTTATCTGTTCGTGAAGTTTAATTACAATCGGTTCAGTCATTTCGAAGATACATGCAAATAACCTCCTGAGAATATTAGAAGTCTAGCATATTAGATGTTAATATTATAGACAGACACTTCAATTTTAATAATATGTATAGATATTTTTTCCGAGCATTTCCCACAGTCGCCTCATTTGATATCCATGAGACGAAATTGGGTGATGCGGTACCTTACGTCTTCGCATCAGAGATCATCGCCTTCCATTATCCATTAATTACAACCTATTAAAGTCCACTACTGAACATAGATCTCTTCTTCATACATTGTCTTGTAGGGAGGATGTGGCCTAGTTACCAACCGGAAGTTGGCAACGGCAGTTTTTATAATTTTAAGTTGTTATCAGGAAGACGTTGCTGTTCATCTCCTGGTTTGTTCACCTTTGTTGCCTCTTACGATACGAACGGAACGATATAGGATAGTGGATATTCTTTTACCGCCCCTACACGGTCACCAGACCTGTCTATAGTGAAATAATAATTTTCTCTTAATTTTGTTCCACAGTACGTTAATGGACCGCCTTATCTCGCCGTTGTCCGAACGTGCTGAGGAATGGCGGAGGGGTTGCGCCGGGGCTACCGGTGCGCTAGGAAGGGAACACGCCCGCGAGTGCAAGAGGGCCCGGGCGGAACTGAGGCGACGAGTGCAGGAAGCTCAACGCCACGCCAGAAAAGCGAGGCGTGCCCCGCCAGATGCGAAGAAACGTGTCGATGTTTGCTTGCAGGTACATGACCTTTTTTGATGATAACTTAGTAAAATAAGCGATTAAAGTATTAGTTTTTTATATATGGTAGAGCCATGCTGCAGTTATATTGTGGTCGTAGCTACTTTTCACGGAATACCAGCGTAAAAAAGCAGCTTAATGATGCTATGTTTCGTTAGGCGTGTGCAGAGATCCGGAGACCCGGAAATAAAGCATTCAATCTTAGTCCTCAGGAATAAAACACATCGTCATTTTTATTATTAATTGAAGATCAATGTTGATGTGAATCGGTCACTACATCCACTTATCATCAGGTGGACTGTGTGGTTATTTCTCACCCCTATTCTATAACAAAACTGCAATTAATGTCAAACTATTGGTTTAAATAAATGTAGAAACAATACAGAAATTATGTATTTTGTACGAGTGTAACACATAAGATCATTATCATCAACATTACAGCCGACAAGTCCAATGCTGGACATAGGGTTCTCCCGAGGAATATCACAAAGCACGGTCCTGAGCCACCTGCACCCATCCACTTCCTGCATCGCTTACTAGATCGTCACTTCATTTAGTGGGGGCCGCTCTAGACTTCGCTTACTGTTACGTGGGTCCATTCGAAAACCTTTCCTAACATGTATGTCAGTTCTTCGAGCTATATGTCAGGCTAATTATAATTCATCAGGTCGTCATTAGTGCATATAGTCGATGGACGCAATAGACTCAGTACAATGCTTTGTGTCAATCTAAGGGGGAAGCCCTTAGATTGGCTATATTCAGCAGTGGATTTGTGATGATGTAATAATGATGAATACAATCTCACAAGAAAAAAAAATATTTTTTACTTGAAGTGTTATCTACAATAATAAACAATAGATTCATTCTTGAACACTAGTGTTCGACCGAAGGCTGATTTTAGGCCCAAGCTGAAGCCAAATCTGAAGCCGATTGATCGGCTATCGCCACAACTTTTGGCTGAAGCTGAAGTCAAGGCTGAAGGCTTTAAACCTTAACAAATTCAGTTCAAGATTGGCAAAAATTATTAATATAAATTTATTTCGAAACTTTTAAATTAAAGGTTAATATTGACTTTATAATATAAAAGAGTAATTTTAATCATATCTACAAGTTGATCTAGAGGTGATAAATATTGCCTCGTCACGTCTATCGTGCTCTCGCTTATTCGTAACAGTTTGTTCAATTTCAGCGCTTGCTAGAAAAACCTTAGGCTTCAGCCAAAATGGGTCATTCACGCTGAAGCCGAAGGTTTTTTGACCGAAAGTGGCCGAAGCCAAAGTCGGAGCGTCTGTCGGACACTGTCGAATACATAATACAATTGTGGTTGTAGTACAAACATCTTTACTGGTTATGAAGTAATACCGACACCGGCCTTCGCAGGGACGCGATTCACCAGTATGATAACTTGATGAGTTACCTTTTGACATCTCGATCATTAAACGACAAACTTTCGCCACTATCCCTCCATAAAATATGTATGAAAATCTTCCATGATATATCTTGAAGAATACCGCATAAAAATGCATCTAGTTGTTCTTTAGTTTAATATAAACAAACCTACAGATCCGGATAAGCCGAGAGTTTCGTTTCATGTTAATTTTGCTGTCATCAGGACATTCAAGAGCGCAAGCAGCAGTTGGAGGAGATGGAGGAGAAAGCTGTGAAGGCTGCACTAATCGAGGAACGAAGCCGCTTCTGTCACTTTGTTACCTTGCTGAATCCCGTCGTGGTGAGGATATGTAGTTTTTCTTTAAAAAATTGACAAACGAACACATACCAACATAGTTGTAAGAACTTACTAATAAAACATGAACATGTTCTATAATTAAGGACTTTTATATGCATTTGTATATTATTTTATTTCATAAACCGTTTTAAATTTTCACAAATTGTAAAAATATACATAATAAACTTGAGTTTCAGATGTTTAGCAAAACAGTTTTAAGTGCTACTTTACCATGTGATTCGTGGGGAAAAAATTATCGTGAAGAAACGTGTATGTCTGAGAAATAAGAAAAAAATATATTTCTCAGACATGTGAAGTTTACTAACTCGCATTGGGGCAGCGTGGCGGACATTTCCTTGCCCTAAAACCATCACAGAAATTAGAGGAGGTTCTTTAACAGTTCTTAACAAACCAGCAATTTTCTAAAGACCGCAAACTAACACTTTTTACAGATATGAAGGAATAAGATCGTTATTACAAATACCAGTGTCCTAATGATAAAGTAATTGTTAATAACAAGCTCTACAAAGTAAAATTACAGCAAAAGTTAAACTAACATACAAGTTCTACTCATACAATGTTTACCTAACAATTTTCATTGAGTGCATATAAAATTATCCTACTAAGCAATCTCGGTCACTGAAAATCGAATCTTTTCTTTTATAATGAGCACATTAAGGTTACATATTGTTGGGAGGATTATACCAGTTAATCGCACTGGTGATCAATTACCCGGTATTGATATTTCCCGGTATTCATTTTCATACGTGGTACAGCCACACTGCAGCTATATTATGGTTGTAGCACGAATGGGTCGGCTCGATCGGGGAAGGACCACGCTCTCACAGAATAGCAGCGTAAAATAACAGCTTAATACTGCTGTATTTCGTATGGTGAGTGTAGAGATTTTGAGACCCTTTTTTACTGGAAACGAGACATTATATCTTATTCCTCAGAGGTTACATTGCATCTGCGTTTTGATACTTAATCGAGGATAAATGTAGCACAGCATCCATTTACCATCAGGTGGACTGTCTACTCGTTTGTCACCCTTATTCATTAAAAAAATTAACGTTTAGCGTAAATGCTGTGGTAATAAAAGTGCCTATCGTAAGTCATCGTACTTCGAATATCTCATCAATTTTTCTTATGACACCTACGCTACGGAAGGTAATAAGGGTGATAGATAGAATTAATTTTATTAGTTCAATGAATTTTGTTTGACATTCAGTTGAGGGTAAAGCCAACTGAACAGAAAATTTCTGTTTAAAATCTTATTCATATTCTATATATAGAATATGTTGTGTTAAGATATATCTTATGTTATAGTGTTGTGCATTCCGCTTTGCAGGAGAGTGAAGTGGCGATGTTAGCCGAGGTTGGACACCTGCAGGAAGGAAGTGAGCAATTAACACGGCATACGTCTGAACCTAGGACTTTGCCGGCGGGTAGTCTCCAGGTATGTCTGACTTTTAACATCTGGAAGGCATATATATGAAAATAAATAAATTCTACATTAGCAATGTATTGGTCTATTTTCACATTGTTTATTCAAATGAAATAACCAAACAAAATTTGTGTATGTTAATATTCCTCAATAAAATTTGTCATATTATTCGAATACATACATACGATACATATTTCGGAACCCCTTGCCCTTAGACATCAGAAAAGTACCCAATAAATAAATATACTTACTTTTAAAAAGTTATTTCGTGATCATGTATTGAAGACCTCGCTTGTTACATGAATCATCCAAGTACCTATATCATATTATGTATTCCTAAACAGACGTATATATATTCATAATTATTTGTATGTACCAATTTTATTGATGTATATAAATATGTACACAAATTTATATAACGCTATCGATCCACCCCGGTTTCGCACGGGTGATTTCTGGATCTCAACAACAGAGCCACCTACAGGGTCCAAATGGGAATATAAACTATCTAAGGACCCATTCAAACATACACAAAAAAATTTATCAAAATCGGTAGCATGGGTTCAAAGTCTATAACGGACGTAGGTAGAAACATTTTTTGTGTTTTATATAGAAGAATTATAACGCCCCCGCAATCCCCTTCGTGAGTGTAATTTCGTAAAATTCGTTCTCAGTTGAACTCAAGATCACAAAAATAATACTTTCGCCAAATTTCAAACCTGTAGGAGCTATATATGATTAAAAAAAGTTTTTTTAACAATCCCCGCACTGCCCTAGTGGAATTTCATAAAATACTTTCAAATCGAAAGAATATTCTGGACAAGTTTTATACTTATGAGAGCTATAGTTTGGAAAAGTGATTTTTTTCATTAACAACCCCACGAATTTCGTAAAATCTGTATATCTACTCGGTGAAAGGAATATTCCTACCAAATTTAAAGTCTCTAGGCCTTGTGTATGACTCCAGAGATATCGTTATGAGTTACACAGGTGGAAATCTCTTATATATATATATATATATATATATATATATATATATATATTAATATATATATATATATATATATATATATATATATATATATAGAAGATTATGTATACAAATATGACTCATACTTGCATATTTGTATAGTTTTTTGGTTGACTGTGATGTTATATGATAAGCTTAACCTTATTCGTTATGTCTTATATAGATCTTATGTCTGTCTTTTATTGACATTAGTAATCATATCTCCTCATTAAGTGTATCTTATTGTATGTGTGATAAGATTAAAAAGAATGACGAGAGCCAAGTAATATTTTATTATGTCCCATCATTTCTTCTTCATCATACATGGGCTGTCCCGCTGCATGGAAGAATTGCCTAACCAAGTACGGCAGGTAATTAGTGTATTGCAGTACCAGGCATCTCACGACTTTTCGACGCTGTTTAAGCCATGTATTCATTGAGAAACAATGTTTCAGATACACAGTTTCTGAAACATCACATAGATGTTTTCAGGAACAATGTTTCGGAAACTCTGCCGTCCACACATCAGTTGCTTAGATCATGTCGCCCGAAGAAGTAGTGTTGTTGTGTGGTGCCTACTTTTTTGGAAATGCCAACGTGTTCGAAATTTCTTCCCAGGCGTCATTCTTTTTTATTTTATTTTTGTAATCCTTTGTCGAGCAATCCCATAATATTCGTTTTTTTATCAAGCAGTTCTATTAATTTAAAAACAGTTTCATCTTTCCACGCTACAACCATGTTTATAAACAAATGTATCCACACTCGTATGCACCTGTTGCGCAACTGATTTGTTTCAGTGCTCCCCACCATACTGCGGGGAGCACTGAAACATGCCGATAAACATGTAAAAATTACCATCATTTTGTAGTAGGTACGTACATTTTGTTTCTGAAACAGTGTTTATATTTTTTCATTCTCAATGAATTTTATGGCTTTATTTATTTACATAGCAGTTTCATTGCCGCTATATATTTCATTAGAGGATGGGTAAGTGAAAAAAATATTTCGAAATATATTGTATCGATATTTTTAAACAGTATCGATATATATCGCGTGATAAATATCGATATATCGTCATATTTTGCATGATGTAGTAGAACAAGGCCCAAAATGGTATTACTAGACGGTTGGACGACGAAAAAAAGAACAACACCACATGAATGCTTTTGTAGCTACTTTAGTTGCATAACGTTTTGTCTATTAATTTTACAATATCGAAATTGATACAAAATCGATTCTCAAACATAAATATCGAATATCGATATTTAAAAATATCGGATTTTGAGAAAATATCGATGTTTCGATATATACATATTTTTTACTCAAGCCTATATTTTATACGCAATAAAAGGATTGCGTTCAGTGAAAGTTACGCGTGCACGCAATTTTCCTACTTTAATTTATTCCCGTGGCTGTATTCTCCAAGTTTTTTTTATCACCGGTGAAAATCAGCGTTGAGGCGTCACCACAACACATACTGAGTTGCTAAGTAATGTCATTGTTCGACATGCCTTTGACGAAGTTTTTCGTCTCGCATATCCGTAGAACAAATAATAATATCAATTTTATTTCACGCGCAAGTGCATAATAAACAATTGATTTTTTTTTTAAATAAAATTGATTATGCATTTTTTAAATAAAATAAGACCAAATTGCACACCACCTTTTATAATATTGTATTTCAGACTATTATAATGATGATAACAAATACACGATTGAATATTAATTTTCAGGTTATCTGCGACGTGAAGTCTTGCTACAGTGGCTGGGCGGAGAGCGACTCCGCGCCACATTCTCCGTCTACCTCTTCCCGTCTCGGAAGCCGCAAATCTTCCCTCACTTCTATCTCTTCTCTTAACAGTCAGTGCTCGGACCAGCAACACGGTTAGTTGAAAATCATTTAAGGTTCTTGGGACCTTTGAACATGAAGTTGTATAAAATAATGTTTTTCGGATTTTATTAAAGCCACCCAAAACGTCGTGATTTAAAATATGTAAAAATTAAGTTCAATTAACCGCGATTAATCCGTACAAACAGTTTTATTTAATGTCTAGTTTGTGTAAATATAAGAAATCATAATATAAACTTTTATTTTGCCTAAAAGGCCAATAAAGGTAATAATAATAAGGTCGCCCATCTAAGGCGCACTTTCCACTTTTGTAATTTTATGTTTGTGTTGTACAATAGTTATATTTATTATTACTAGTTTAATAATGTATGTATAGCAGAACCGCAATAGTTCAGGCACTAAACGTATCTCCATATAATTCATATTCGAGCAATTCTATTTCGATCCCGGCTGGCATCAATGAAATTGTTAATTACAATTTTAAGTGAAGATTTACCACTTACTCGGCGGTGAAGGAAAACATCATGAGGAAACCCGCATGTCTCATATAAAATATTTCGAGGGCTTTAAGTCCGCACACTCGCACTGGGAGCAACGCGGCGACTATGATAATAATATGATATGGTAACGGTAATACATAGTCTTAGTCTGTAAATTTACCTGTACTGTAGTGTACTGTACTGGTAGAGCCATGCTGCGGTTATATTAGTAATATAGTTTTAGCACGAATGGGTCGGCTCGATCAGGGAAGGACCACGCTCTCACAGAATGCCAGCGTGAAATAGTAGCTTAATGCTGTAGTGTTTCGTATGGTGAGTGTAGATAACTGGATACCCTTTTTCGAGGCATTCCATCTTAGTCCTCACGGGTTACAACGCATCTGCATTTTGATTCGTAATCGAGGATAGATCTAGATGTCTACCCACAGCCACAGCAACCACTTACCATCCACCTGATGCAGTCCACCTGATGGTAACCGTGTGTGCTCGTGTGTGCTCGTTTGTCACCCTATCCTATAATAAAAAAAACCTTTACCTACAAGCCTTTTAAAAGTCCACTGCTGAACATATATGTGGGACATAGATTCGCCTCATTGAGGTATATTTGCCACAGTTTTCACGGTTTGCAAACGCAATTTTTTTTTTAATTTAAAGTCAAGTTTTACAATGATGCATCAATTTTAATACGTGATACAGTCACGCTGTATTATGGTCACAACATGAATGTATCGGCCTGACCCGGGAGGTACTACGCTCTCACAGAAACGCCTCGTAAAATTGTAGCTTAATGCTACTGTGCTTAGTATATTGAGTGCAGAGAATCGAATACCCTTTTTACTGGTGACAAAACTTTCCATCTTAGTTCTTTGAGATGATTACGCATTTGCATTTTGATTCTATTGAGGCATGCTGTAGATGTCTATAGGCCACAGCACCCACTTACCATCAAATGGACTGTGGGCTCGCTTGTCACACTTACTTCTATAAAAAAATACAAGAGAATATCCTAGGGCGAATCTGTTTTTGTTAAACTACATCATCATTAATGATTATTCATTGAACAATGTTTTCTGTTAAAAAGTAATAAAAAGTTACAGCTATCACGCTGGACGAAATATACAGCGAACTCTTCATCTCTGAGCTACCACGGCTCTTTGAGCGGCGACGGTCAAATAGTTATTATTTCAAGTATTAATTTATTTTCAGGTGTTTCCGGATCAACCGTCAGTTGTTCAACACCGATTTCTAATTCCTCCGGTGGTACGATATCAGCGGCTGGAGGGGAATCGCAACATTGTCTGTCACAGGTAAGTGATTTTCGGATTTATGAGTAAGATTTTAGGTTCATTTTTGCTTGTTGTGTAAATGTTAAAAGCTTTTTTGTATTATGAACTATAGTTATTAGTTCCTTTTATCTTTTACTTACTTGTAGTTATTGTATTATTCAGCAAATTTCGTAGTTTAATGCTATAGTAAAGTTGTACATTATAAAATGTAGAAAGTTTGCTAATACCTTTTTTATTATAAGTATTCGATTTGGTAATTAAACGTCGCATTTGGGAATACATTTTTTGTTAATTAGAAAATTGGTATAGGGAAACCGCCAACAGATATATTTTTGTTTTCATATTTTTTTGTGTTTCGTATTTAAACACGGGACACCGATAAAATAATTTTGGTCTGCCTAGATTTATCTATCTATCTTTATCTGTCTGTCACCGACGATATTATCAAAGGCTATTTCAGCTATGTAATATTAATTCAAGTATTTATTTGAATACTCAAATAAATGTAATAAAACAATTTCAATTATTTTAAATTTTTAAATTTTTTGAAGTGGTGCTTAGTGATTTGAACATTAACCAAAAAAGTGCAAACTGATTAACTGTTAAACTGTTTTTTTTTGATATGGCTGAATATAAGTGTACATTCTTAAAATTAAGTGTCTTCAAAGTTCAGCGTAAGATCTACAAACGGATATAATTTTTAGTACACAGAATTTTTTATTTATTATACTTTATTTTTATTAATTTTTTTATGACTGTAGTCAGCATTGCGTCTCTCGAGCGTGTGCAGTACGGATTCCGGTTTCAGATCGCAGGACACGTTGCAACGACGTTCGCTCTACACTCATAATGTAATTTTTATGATTTTCATTGCTTTTAGTTTTAGTTATTAGTTTTTAGTTAGTTTATATTTTGTTGTGTGTGCGCTTATGTAACAATTACTTTTTGTGTTATAACCCGACAAATATAAATAATACCCTCCAATAGACCTGAAGGAGCGTATTTTCGACTTTATTTTGACAACATAAAATAGCTGTGCTTAACTTTTATTGCTAGTGCAGTTTGGTATTCGTGATTGAGGACTTAGGTATCACATCTTACTTCATCATAAGCATTTTTAAGTCCTCTGCTGGATATATCTGAAAAAAGACATTAACTGGAACGTATTTATTTAAAGATTTGCCCACATTTAGCACGCTATGCAGGTAAGTTGATAAGCACAGAGTTGGCACCATCGCACTGGTGGTGCTATGCTATAATTTTTTCTCCTGAAAAAATGTTATCCCCACATAAGAATTTTATCCAGTATTATGGAGGCAGTTAACATACATAAATTGTACAACGATAATCATCCATAACCCAGAACAATAGTTTGTAGGGTCCTAATGGTCCTAACCTATGGTCTTCAACGAAGCAACTCATTGCTAAGCCACTGCACCATGGAGCCGTTCTATGCTAACCACAACCATATGCCTTTAGAAAGCCCGATAGAATGCCTCATAGAGTGGAATTACTGCAAGGCGGCAGAAAGAAGCAAAAGCATAGACGGTTTTCCAGAGAGTAAAGGGAGTCCTTACTACCTAGATTTATTATTTTATTTTATTCGATTTATTTTATTAGCTGGCAGTTTTCAAGGAAAACTATTTTTCAGGGTTTAGATAATCAGAGCGTAAGCAGCGAATGTATCACGCCGTCCAAAAGCGCCATCGAAGACGACAGCACGGACGACGGCCATGACGCTGTGGGGAACGCTGGTTAGTTTTCAATCTGTACATTAATAGTTTTATTTACTTAAGGGGACTACAAGAGCCAACTGACCTCGAATGATGCACGCACACATTTACACAATCAAGTGAACGCCATCTAACGACAGTGAGGTTTAAACTAACTGATTAGCGACCTTACGCCCGAGTTATGGTGTGTAGAAGTAGGGAGTACCAACTCTCATACTAGAACAGTTCAAAAAGGGGCCATCTGTAAGCAGTAAATAACTGTTCAAAAACTCTCCACAACAGCGCTGGAGAAGCTACTGGGATGAAATGAATATATATATATATATATATATATATGCACACACACACACACACACACACACACACACACACACACGCACACACACACACGCACACACGCACACACACACTATATATATATATATATATATATATATATATATATATATATATATATATATATATATATCACTTTTTTTAATAGAGATCTTAAATAAAAATGTTTTTTTTTTAAGTTTGTTTTTAAATTCGAATCAGTTTTATATTAATATCACTCACATCCTTAAATTTTAAGTAACAAATCAAATAACAAAAAAGTAACACTCGAAATAATTTCACTGTCCCATCTATTTGTTTGTTAGATCTATATCTTACTTGTCTTATTTATTAAAACACTCGGGCTATGGAGTGTAGAAGTAAGGAGTACAGACTGTGTATTAAAAAGTGTCCATAAAACTATTAAATAAGGGTGGCGCCACTATAACTACGGGGTAAATTTAAAAGAACGTACCAAAAATATTAGTGGGATAGACGACTTTTTCGAGCTACTGAGCAGTTTAGCAGCACACTTAAACTGGCGACAACTGCTAAGTTCATATCATCCCAGTAGCTACTCCAGCGCTGTTGTGGAGAGTTTTTGTACAAATCTTCTTTAGTTTTTATCAACAGTAAAGGCGTAGAGAGGTTGTTAGTTGTCCGATGGTGAAAAGGGAAGGGAGGTATTAAATCATGTAATTCTTGAAATATATCCTATAGTATACCAAAAAGCTAACTATTCTGCTCTTGGCTGAGACTGACACGTTTCGTTTCATCTAAAAAAAAGTCATCAATAAGCCTTTAGGAACGCCTTCTCACCACATCCAACGCTTTGAGGCGGCATTTTGCAGTCCAGTCCTTTCATGACAGCAGAATTTTCTGAACGACCGGATTATTAAAATATATTACTATACCGAAATATTTCTCATGCATGCAGTTTTGCTAACGATATTTTTCTATATCGCTGGACACGCGATAAATTAGCACTTAAAATAGCAATTCAGTTTCATGACAGTGCAGTGGCGGTGTAAGAACATCCACTACCCCATATCGTCCCGTGGGTGTCGATGAGGTGACAGAGGGAATCAAATCGGGAGATGGGCAGCAGCATGTCTTTCTAATAATGACTAAAATACGTACTATATGAATGAATGAAATGGGGATGGGGATCCATCTAATTTAGTTGCATACTATAAAATTTACGACAAATGCTTGGACCCTGCATTGCCACAACACCAAAACTCTCCAAGTCGAAATGAAACATATTGCATATCCAACATATCCAATATATAAAAAACTAGCTTTTACTAAACTTTCGCTCCTTTCTTTCCGTTTTTAATGCCTTTAGAAGCACTGCTGAGCGTAGGCCTAATCCCATAGATTGCCTCATATGAGGCATTTTGATATAGTTGCCGCGCTATAGTTCGTGCCAAATCGATTGAGAAAAACGGACCTTATGACCTCAGATATGAGCCGAGTGTCAAAAGGCGTAACTTACAAAATCTCAATTTAGGTGTGATAACAATATTTAAATATTGATATTATTCACACTTCTAGGTCAGCACATATGTTTTATTTTTTGTTTATTAAATAATATTGTCTGTGGTTCCTACAAACATCGTAAAATCTTACGGTACACCGCGAAAAATGTGTTACATTTTATATTTCAATGTATGGTAAGTAACGCAGCAATTCATTTAATAACAGTTTCATATTAAAAAAAAATATTTGAAGCAATATAATCACCATATTGAGCTTTTGCAAATTCATCCCTTAAAAATAAACAAAACGCGTTATCTCAGTTCATTCTAAAAGAAACGTGACAATGGCAGCTAAAAATGCGTCACTTTTTTGGGACGGTCCGCATGCACCGAAACAAAATAAAGTTCTTGTATAATATAGAAAATAAAGTTTTATCTTTTGAATAAGTACGTACTTATTCGGTGTCGTTATCATTCTTTATATGTGTTATAAATTAATGCCTTTTTTGTTGTTAAATGAATAAAGCACTTTATAACAATAGATGATTTTTCTTCTACAGCGATCTTTTACATAACTTTTTAATAATAGTTAATAAATATATATTATATCAATCATTACAAAAAAATAATTAAAAAAAATCATTATTAATAAAAAAGTACTACATATAAAAAGTGCCTATATATTGAAGGTTTGTAGCCCCTGGTTAAACGACCGAAAGGTCAATGTCCGTTTTTCTCAATCTATTTGGCACGAACTATAGGCAGGCGGGCTGGCAACCGCAGTTTGTTTTTATTATTTTAAGTTGTTAGGAAGATGCTGTTGCCCATAACTTGTATAAACTTCCCTCTTTAGCCTCTTACGACATCCACGGGACGATATGAGGGTGATAGATATTCATACACCTACTCTACACGGCTTAAACTCTACCTCATGACTCCTTAAACATTCCTATATTTTGAATAATTACTGTCCATATAATTCTATTTCAACCTTTATATACATTCGTGTTTTTGCAGCGTCAGCGACTTGGCCCGATTTAAAAGATACCGCGCAATTCGAACGGGCTGCATCAGCTATTATGGGAGGCCGACCACATATCATATCATCGGGTAATGACTTATTACTTTAAACCTCTAGCTTAAGCACTTCTTGAAAATATTAATATTCTGCCCTTAATTTCTTTTAGATAATGTTGTACTTTCATCAGGATTTTATTTTTATTCTTCAGCGGCCTGAATTCCTTCTTATTATTTATCGAATTTTAAGGTGGCTAACAAACTAACAGTCTACCTGATGGAAACCTACTGTATGAAAAAATTATATCAATTTTTTAATGATTTTATAAATTAAAAGTATTTATTCATTTCTCACTAATGTAAAATATAGTGTTTTGTATAATAACATGTAATTTTTGTAATTTGTAGACATTAGTACAGCTGGTGGTGGAAAATTCGACTAAATACACAGCATACAGCAGTACAGTACTTCATGGAATGACCTCTCTTAACTTTCAAAAAAATATGCGTTTCATATTTTTTTATAGAATAAGGTTGACAAACGAGCTAATAGTCCTTCCGATTGTACATGAACACTGTTGCCCATAGACAACTAGATCTATCGATTAATAAATAAAATGCCTAACGTAGAATGAAGTGAGCCGTGGTAGCTCAGATGGTTAGCGCTCGCTGTAAATTTCACAATACGCGAGCAAACTGGGTTCGATCCCCGCCGGCACCAATGAAATTGTTAATTGCAATTTTAAGTGCTGATTTACCACGTGCTTGGTAGTGAAGGAAAACATCGTGAGGAAACCTGCATGTCTGAGAAATAAGAAAAAAATATTTCAAGGACGTGAAGTTCGCCATCTCGCATTGGGGCAGCGCGGCGGACTATTCCTTGCCCTAAAACCCTCTCAGAAATGATAGGAGGCCTGTGCCCAGCAGTGGGACGTATATAGGCTGTAACTTTACTTTGTAGAATGACTTGTTTCTGGGTCTCCGGTTCTCTGCACTCACCATACGAAACACAGCAGAAATAAGAGTTTTATTGGTTTCCCTTTCGCCTGACTTACTATACTAAACAGCAGCATTAAGCTGCTATTTCACGACGGTATTCTGTGAGGGCAAACAAATTAGAATTTTAAGTAATTTGTACCCTAACAGCGGAACGAGTTCACCCACGCCCAGCGCTGAGCGTCCACACGTTCACATCGGAGGCTCTCGGCACTCTGATCCGTGAAGGAGGGATATACGCTCGACCGCCACTGCCCACTGTGAGTACAACTACACGCCTGTTTGTTAATGAAAACTGAAATCTTACCTTTTTATGGAAGAGAGGGCAAACGAGCAAGCAACTTACATGGTGGTAGATGACTACCGTCGTCTATTTCTATTTTTACCGTTCTGTTTACTTTTAGTAGTATTTTTATTTATGTGAAAACATTGGTTTATATTTTTGAGGGGTGCCCTCGTGTAACATTTTTTTCTTTTTTCTGTTATTCATTATATTTTTTTGAACGTAAATAAAAAATGGAATATTAAACTTATGTTACTTTGCAGAGATGTTCCTCGTTAGAGCGGCCGTCGGTACCGGCTAAGTCCAACAACGCCAACACGGGTCAACAGGAGTTCAAGCCGATGAAACCTTCCTCTCTTCCACCACATCTAACTAAAGGTAAAATATATTATTTCCACCAACTAGCAGCAGTTCCCTGCTGTGTGATGTAGAGAACCAGTATTATTATGGGCTAAGACTTTACATCTTCGTCCTTTGATGTGACAACTGTGTTGAAGTTTGCTATAACTCAAGAGTTTTCACTTTATTATACGTTTATTACAATGCTAAGACTGAAGCTTCCGATCGAGATCAATCGAGAAAACAATATTCACTATTTCGTAGTCCGATTTTAAAATTGTAATTGTTATTGTTATTGTGTTATTAAAAGTAGCCATTCAATTATTTGGCCCAGAATTCATCCGCCTTAACACTTTCTGCCTTATTTATATTTGTTGTAGTTGCAGATGGCGGTGTAAGAATATCCACTGCCCCATATCATCCCGTGGGTGTCGTTAGAGGCGACAGAGGGAAACATATCAGGATTTTTTCAAGATTATTAACAATGACTAATATTCCCCTTAACCACTCGTGGTAAACTTAAATGGCTTGTGTTACGAGTGGTTCACGCCAGTAGTCGAATGGCGGATTCGAACCCACGACCTTTTTGAGTTCGCGGTCCGCGCCCTGCCATTAGGCTATTGTCGCTTCTAAGGAAATTAGCAGTCTCTTTCTAATATCGACTAACAATAAAAAAACTGTGGTTTTCAATCCGCTTGCCAAGCGTGGCAACTATGGCGAATATCCTTCCTATGAGCCAATATATGGGGGAGGCCTGTCTTCAGCAGTGGACTTTAATAGGCTGGATGTAACGGTGTATGGACTGCTGTAGACGCTCTCCATCAGGTGAACTAAAACCAAGCAGATCACGATCTCCCAAAGTCTACTAGAACAATATTATCGAACTACGATAACAATTTAGAGTTCTTTTTTTCACGTAAATCCGTGAATAATCGCAAGGTTCAATCAGATCATTAATCACATCATTAATGTTATACATTTCTTGCTGTAGAAATGCCACAAGCACTGTACGTGAACATGTCTGAGCTCGCTACGCTGGCCGCGTCCCGCGCTCAACAACAACAACAACAACAACAACAACAGCAGCAACAAAATAACTCGGAATTCCCGCAGCAGGAAAAGGTAAGTATATAATTAAGTATTTACTATTTTTTATATATATATGTTTATACCTATCTACTGTTCCACCTGTTAGGATACAGTAGCCTCATGGTTAAAGGTGCAGATCGCAATCACGCATGATCGTGGGTTCGAATCCGCCGTTCAACTACTGTCGTGAATCACACCTAACACAAGGTTTTTAAGCTTACTTGGTGTAAATAACGGGTAACATTACTAGTATTATTATTTTTAAATCTGATGATGATGACAAACTAGCTTACTGTCCATCTAATGGTAAGCGGCTACCGCAGTGCGTGGACGAACACCTGCAACTACGGATGCGTTGTCGCCTCTATACACTAAAATGGAATGCATCGTGATTATACTGTACACTGCACTGCTGCTTGACCGCAGGAATAGCTAAGAGTGTGTTACCTAACCCTAAATTCAAGGAAGAAAGGGAGTCGTAGTATGGTTATTCAATGGGTGATTAAATTTAACGTATTGTTGTGCGCCACAATTAATGCCTGGTACATGGCGACACTAGTTACCACTAGCGCCCTCTAGAATTAGTAGCAGAACTAGGAGAGTCAAGATCCTTCTAGAAATTTCCATGGAAGAACTTTTTAGAACTGTCGACACCTAGTCAGTCGGGACCGGTATGTACTCGAACATTCTAGATGTTTTTACAGTAGAAGGTTCTGGAACTATCCGAGGCCCTATAGAAGGCCAGTATAGACCGCGATCCGGGTCAGTATTGAATTAGCAATTCAAGTGAATACTTCGAAGCGATACAACTGCGAACTAAAGTGATCAGTAGTACAATTGTGTTTTGTTATTAGTGTGGTTTTAAGTTGTAATTAGTGTTCTGTAATTAAAGTATCATCAATTTTGGTAATTCTTGCGGCAGTTTTTAATTGTTTTGTACCCCAAGCTCGTAACAGTATCAAGTTAGTAAGTGAAAAAAGGCTATTTTAGTCTTCAGAAGGCGGAAACACTGAAAAACTGATGTAGGCAAGTTATTCCTTTTATTTACATATTGTAAATGACGAAGTTAAACGCTTCGTGAAATTTTTAGTTACATCCATAATGTAACAGAAGGCCGCTGAAGGCTGGAAAGCAGTAGAGGAAATTATATTGCGTTATTACTGCGTACAATTTCCAAGAGATATTTTATTCAGGATTTAATATTACTTTTTCGTCCTTCGAGCAAGATCGTTGGGAATATGTTTGATTATTTACATATTATAACGCTTTCAAAATGGGCGCGCAAGAATTTGTCACACATGAAGCACTTACCGCAGCCAGTCTGGACCTTTATCATATATATATATATATATATATATATATATATATATATATATATATATATATATATATATATACAGATAATATATAAATACAAGACACTACTATCTATTGGAGACCCATATTATAAGTCTTTGGGCAAATATCCTTTATGACATCTACGATCTCCTACATGACAAATCCTCTAATATTGCTAAATAAGAAAAAAAAGTAAAACTAGCTTATGATTCTCTTCTTCCTCGTCTTGATAGTATTAGTTGTGCAACTTCCGTGTGTGTACATTTTTGTATTATTGTGCTATGAATAAAAATAAGTCTACGAAAATATGCCTATATTTTAATATCATTTACTAAACACTCATCAAACAAACTCAAATCTTAATTAATATAATACATTTAATTAAGTACATACGCGTAATACTTATGTTAGTTTAAAATTATCCTTATTACTCAGAGATAAAGATAAAAATCGTTTCACAGTTCTTCGCTTTGAAACTTAATATAGCGCCTGGTTATTCAGATCTATGGTTCAAGGTTGAAAACTCGCATGTTCGTTCGTTTATCTAATTGGTACATTGGTTTCTCCCTCTTTTGACGGCTTGAACTGTAAACAAGTAAATAAATATTGGTTACTTTCGGTTACTTGTATTAAATCTATACGTTTCCATTTTATAAAACACACTCTGAAGTAGTCTATGAGTGTTACCGTCATCTATATCTGCCTATAAAAGTCCACTTCTCCCCACATCTAGGAAGAACTTGCATTACTTGTCACGCTGGGCAGACGCATTAACGATCGCTGTACCGGACGTCACGGATAATTAACCATTGACATGCATAATCGCGAAGTGTGCAGCCTGCTAAATTATTTCCTGGCAAGATTGGATGATCCACTCCATGAGGATGTAATTTCTTGTGATAAAGGGCTTACCCCTCTATACTTAGCCAACGAGCAATGGTAGGATCCGGCAGTACATAGCATTTGTGACTGGGAGATCGTATTGAAGAAGGAACCCCACGGGAGGTTATACAAGGTGTAAGTGTAAAAACCATTGTCACTAAAACCATAGGTAGTTGGCTTTAATATAAAAATATTTATCCGATTTAAAAAGAAACGCAATTTTCTTGCATAACATTTCAAAAGTTTCTGTCCGACACCGTCCGTAAATTCATGGATACCCTATGTGCCCGAGTGACGTTATCACTGTAAAAATCACCGCCCGCGCTAGCTACCTACATAATATTCCAATAAAAACACAAAAGGTACACATAACCTGTGATGTAACTTTTCCTTCTAACTGTCATCCTGGCTTAGGACAGGCAAAAATTGAGAAATTAAGGAAAAATTGAGATTTAACTAAAAAAAAAATGTTGTTATTTTTCATTGAATTTACGTTCTATAAGTGAAACCAAACCACTGGTTTCAAGGATAACGGTGTTTACACTAACATCCTGTATAAGGCTCTACATCCATAGCGCTGTTGTCTAACTTAAATGAGATGTTTATACCGCCATCTACCGGAAGACATTTTTCTCGCATTTCCCATAGTTGTATTTTACGACAGCAACAACTTAGAGGGGGGACGCTTTTTCTATCGTCGCCACCACACGGCAGTTAATCGTCTTTGGTATTTGACATTGACTAATTGACGCGTTAACTGTTTTTATCTCATAACCGTTACAATGGTGTTTGTTTGACTGTTTCGTTGGTCTAATAGTCGCAGGTGACTGCTCATCATGTCTATCAAGAAAATATTACTAGCTGCCCGGAGTCAGGAAGTTGGCGGTGTTTCATCCTCATGCCTCGGAAAGCAAGTAAAGCCGTTAGCCCTGCGTCTTATCTCTCTCCGGTTGTGTCGGATTGCCGTCCAATCGCAATATGCGAGTGAGGGAATAGCGAGTGCACCTGTGCTTACGCATACACTTGGGCACTGTAAACCTGTACAGCTCAGATATTTAGTCTTCGTTCTGATTGACTGCCGTGACCAAAATTTTATCTAAAGGACATTATATTCCAACTTATGGGGCTATAAATGACTTACTAACAGTTTCTCCCATTTAAATTTGGAAGCCAAAGACTCCGATATCTGCCCCTCCTTGAGCTGCTTCTTTACCGCCCGTTCGACCAGACGTAGTGACGCGAACATGCTCTGCACATTGGACGGCTGACGGCTTCGGGATGCTGTCTGTAATTTAAAGGTAATATAAACAAAGTAATATGTACTACGTACTAGAAGAGACGCCGTGACTTGGTCGTTTGCAATACACATTAGGGCCCATGAGCTTAAAGACTTTAAGATAAGGCTTTTGTTTAAAGACTCGACCCCCCCCCCCTGTGTTTTGTGGTCTTTAAGCAAAGTATTTTTCTGTTTTTACGTTGTAAATCAACGCTGCAGCAGTATTATGACTGGGTCGTTCGGTTCGACCAAGAAGAAAAATTACTCTCTCAATGAAAGTACACTGACGTACAAAGAACGGATCTTTCGCGAAAAAGGATTACGGTGTCAGAGAGAGAACACCAATGTAAAATAGCTGTAAAAGTTACAGCCTATATACGTCCCACCTCTGGCCACAGGCCTCCCCTCACTCCTGAGGGTTTTAGGGCAAGGAAGTGTCCGCCGCGCTGCCCCAATGTGTGTTGGCGAACTTTACACGTCTTCGAAATATTTTTTCTCTTAATCCTCAGGCATGCAGGTTTCCTTACGATGTTTTCCTTCACCGCCGAGCACGTGGTAAATTAGCACTTAAAATTGCAATTAACAATTGGTGCCGGCGGGGATCGAACCCGTGTTACTCGCGTTCTGTATATTTACAGCGAGCGTTAACCATCTGTTAGCTGTTAGCGGTAAGGTTAAGTGCTTTTCGTTAATTTCATAGTACTCGACACAACCCGAGTTAGATTTCGATCCTCACAATCTAGCACCAAAAATTGTTACATGCAGTTTTATATGCTGACTTACGGCATGGCTCGCCGGTTAATTCTATCGTGAGGAAACCTGCATTTATCTATGTCTTGGGCTTCTAATTCATACTAATAGTCATAATAATACTCATAATAATAGTCACCCATATAGACAGTCCCTTAGTTAATTTTTAACCTTATTTTCCTGAAAGTGTAATACTGTTGCATACGTTCGTCTCACTTACCATAATTTCGACCGCATCGAACAACTTGCTTAGTTCTTTCTTCTCTCTCTCATTGAGCGTAGGGTCTTCCCAGTCGAAGATCATGGCGTCTTTCAGTTTCTTTTTAATCGTGTCCATTGTAATGGGCATGGTTTGGTCTTGCATCTCTCCAGATTTGTATGCAGCCTTCACATCTTGACCCGTGTACGGACTGAAAGGGAATTATTTTAGTACCCTACAAGTGCCTTATTACATTCGTTTATGACAGTCTATCCAAAATCTTGTGCTGAACCCGCTCGACAAGCGCGTTGTCAACTAGAGTTGCCACGCATACTATAATATATAGTATCGTATTATATTTCATTGAATTGTACTATATATTATAGAAAAATAATATATTACGATAAATGATAGGTATATTTTTATCCCTAATTCTACTTTCGCCCTTTTTATATTAACTGTGATTGTAAGTCTGGAACAAGTACGTTTCACGAAAAGAATTTTTAAATCATAAGTGTAAAATGAAAAGAAGAAAGAAATGGAGCATTTATTAATTAAATTAAAAATGAATTGTTAATTTATTTTAATATAGACCTAAATTTACCGCTCAGATTCCTATAATTATTATTTAAAGGTCACAGCGAAGAGCAATATTGTTATTGCTCTTCGCTGTGACCATATATTTGTATATATGTATGGAAAGATACATGAAGATTAAAATACATGTGTACTTTTTTTCCTGAATTTCTCAAAAGAATTTATTCATCTTTTTTGGGAAAAATATTATATTTGTTCAAAAAAAAAAGTGGCAGCCCTATTGTCAACCGTAGTCTTTTTAATTATTTTTGTGTTATCAGGAAGATGCTGTTGTCCCTTTACCGTTTCATCTCTTCTGTCGCCTCATACGACACCCATGCAATTGTATATATATATATATATATATATATATATATATATATATATATATATATACATAAATTATTATCGGCGCTATTACACGACCTTATAATTTCGTAAATTATTTCTATATAAAATAATAACATCAGTAAAAAGAGAAAATAATGAAGACATTTCTTTTAGTTATAATCCGTACTTTATGTCCGTATTGTACAGAAGTGATCTAACTCACAAACTGGCCAACAATATAATGATCGAGAGGCACTTTTATCATTTTTTTAAGTAAAAACTAAATACAATTTTCTTAAAAATGACATATGTATATAAAATGGCTTCTGCCACAAGAAAAACGCATTTATCTTTCATATGTGAATAACTATGTTTTTTGGACTGAAACATTTGTGCATAACGCGGTCCAATTGGAAAGTAAGGTTCATAACTAGTAACATTCTTAATCTCACACGAGACCGAGGGTGAGAATCAAAACAAATTGCAGTTGAGACCCAAAAATGAGAAGGTTGACGAAATAGAGTGAAGAGTCCTCATTCACTCTTAAGTTTTGCATTCATAATACGTAGATAAACACTCACGCCTGTCACCCAGAGGGGTAGGCAGAGACTACAGACTTCCATTTGGCACGATCCTGACACACCTCTCTCGCCTCCTTCACATCCATACACCTACGCATACATGCTCGTCGGTTAAGGGTACTCCTAATTTGGCCCTTTTTCAATAAATCGCCAATTTGGTCGATAAATTTTCGCCTAGGACGTCCCTTTCCGACTCTGCCATTCACTTCTGCAACATAAATTTTCTTTGTCACTCTTTCCTCATTCATTCTTTCCACATGACCAAACCACCGAAGCATTCCTTTCTTAATCCTGGTCACAACATCATCTTGCAAACCACACTCTTCTCTTATTACACAATTTCTTACCCTGTCGTTCAGATTCAGCCCTAACATACTTCTTAACGAAAACATTTCTACTGCGTTGATTCTACTCTCGTGCTTCTTCTGCCACACCCAACTTTCACTACCATACGTTAAAGTAGGGACCAACACAGCATTTTGAATTGCCATACGTGCCTTTTTTGACACGTTTTGACTTTTCACAATAGAGTGCAGGGCCCCATTTACTCTATTTCCCGCATTCACTCGTCGTTCTATATCCTTATCATATCTCCCATCCCTGGTAAATACGCAGCCCAAATATACAAACTCATCTACTTGCTCGATCAACTCCCCTTCTATTCTTATTTCACAAATCGTTTTACTTTCTTCTCTTTCAAAAACCATAACCTTTGTCTTACTTGCGTTCACTTTCATGTTGAAAGTTTTGCATTCACTCTTCATTTTATATCCTTGTCATGTCTGACATCTTAAATCTACTCTATGTCATAACAAATAATTTAAATTCAAATTCATAAGTTTACGGATAAGAAACAATCTTTTAATTTTTTTAAGCTATAGTTAATGAAAAACCTTAATGGTTAAGGACCGCGAATTCAAAAGACGTGTGTTCGAAGTGTGAAAAAACATTGTTACTATTTTTAATTAAAAATGTTAGTGTCAGTCATCGAGGTGCGCATTTTTGGATTTACATTTTTTTTGTATTATGTATGCTCTGATTAGGATTTGAACGAAGGACTTGCAATGTGAGTCAAGTTATGTGTGAGTCAAACAATTTTCGACTGACACATTACTTGACTCACATTGCAAGTTCTTTGTTCAAATCTTGTTCAGGATTGAAAAATGAACCCGGTGGTCGTCCGAAAATTTTGGTTGACAATAAGCGAAAACTTACCCCTAGAATAGTGATGGTCACTGTTTGATGGTACCGTACGTACCAGACCTCGCGTCTACAGGACTTCTGTTTTTCCAGAATTTAGATAACTTTTTTTACGGGAAAATAAATCTACATCCGTGAGGCTGTACACAATGGGTGCGTTTGGCAGAAAAAAGCGCTAGCAAGCGCTTATAAGCAAAATGGCGATCGTAAGCGGTAAGCGCTGTCAAATCGTAAGTAGCTATTTTCCTAACCGAACCTAACCTCATTTAAATATATGTTTGTAAAGTATTCATATTAAAAACTTACCAATCATGAATTTTAATAACATATATATGTTTATTCACGTCATTATTATATTACTTAAAACTAATATTGCACAAAACAACTTATAAACTCTACTTCAAAACAAACAAATTAAATAAGCAAAATGGCGGATTGTGTCAGCGCTACTGAAGTAGCAATCGTGTCCTGGCCGAAAACTATTTTAGCGCTTGTAAGCGCTTGCTAGCGCTTTTTTTCTGCCAAACGCACACAATACCTTTGATTTGTTGCCTCCCGTCCAGTTGATTGCTTCAAAAAGGTCATCAATAAACGGCCACTGCGTTAGTAAAGATAAAGTTGCATCGATTGCGTGGATGATTGGTTACTTTGATTAATAGACATAAAAATATAGAAAAAAATTACGTTAACATATTTCATTAAAAACAACAATTTCATAGGTAAAGACGTAATATTTATTATGTTTCTTTATATAAGATCTAGCATCAAAACAAAAACAGTTCGAGACTAACGACGCTTACTACTTAGTAATTGTAATAAAACGAAATAAATAGGCTAATTTTACATATTTTCGATAGCTTCGATTCGGATTTCCACATGATGACGTTTGCAATGTGAAGTGTGAATCATATATATTATACACTATACCGTTTATTTTAACAAACACGTGGCCTGCTATCACTGTTACTGATCACACATTGTTACTATATTTAATTAAAGAATGTTAATGTCAGTGATCGAAGTGCACACTTCCGGATTTACAATTTTTTTGTAATGTTTGTTCTGATTAGGATTTGAACGAAGAACTTGCAATGTGAGTCAAGTAATGTGGGAGTCAAGTAATTCTCGACTCACGCGTTACTTGACTCAAAGTTATCCAAATTCTGGAAAAATAAAAGTCTGTAGACGCAAGGTCTAGTGAGTCTGGTGGATGACGGAGAGCTTCCAACCCCAGCTCTTGTATCTTGGGGACCGTCTGTTGTGCAGTATGAGGTCGCGCGTTGTCGTGCATTAGTAGCGAGGACGAGCGATTGACCAAAGCTGGTTGGAGATGTGCGAGCTTCTCCATCATTTTGTTCAGTTCCTCACAGTGCACAGCTGCAGTGATGCTCATCCCGTTTTCTAAGAGGCTGTGATTAATCACTCCGGCGTTAGACCACCAAACAGTGACCATCACTATTCTAGGAGGATTAGTCGGCATTGCTTGGTGTCGATCCAGGATCAAACCAACTTGCTGAGCGCTTGCGATTATCAAACAGAATTCATTTAACGTCGCAGGTAACAATGCGATTCAAAGTTCCTTCGCTTGTTTGTCTATGCCAGCAGTGCCGGGTACGTCTCGGCGCGACGTGTACTTCGCGTTTACGAAATAAAATGCAAATGCGTTGCCAGCCGTGAGTATAAGGTTGAATGCCTCTTTTCCAGTAAGAAGGGTCTCCCGTTCTCTACATTCACCATACGAAACACACCGGCATTAAGCTACTATTTTAAGCTGGTATTCTGTGAGAGCGTGGTCCTTCCCCGGTCGAACCTGCAGCATGGTTCTACCACTTCTGAATTTTTAAATACATAGAAAATGTTTATAGTATAATGTTCACAGCGTCCTATCGGTGTGTATTAAAAGCAGTTTACTCACCATTGCGACGTAATGTGAATGTTCACGGCTAAGCTGAAAACAGCGAAGTAAACATTTATTAGAGTATGCTTTGATATTGCATAAGTATTTAACCGACTTATTTTTTTAACTTAGTCAAATTCTAAGATTTCGTCATGATAATATTTTATAAAGAACTACATGCTAGTAAATTTTTAATTTTATAAAGAAATATCTCCAGATAAAAAAAATATCTAGGTGTTCTTCTTAACGGCGCTGATAACACTTGACCGACCGTAACTCGATCGTGTTTCTCGTTTGTTTTGAAAACCGAATCGAATTTGAAATTTATTTCGGTGCTGGTATTTTATTTGTAACTAAAGATCCGCCCCAGCTTTACGCGGGTGATTTTTTGGCTCTCAATAACAGTGCCATCTAGGGGATCCAACTATTTTTTAGAACTATCCAGGGACCCACTTAAATACACACAAAAAATCATCAGTCGAGCGATTTTCGAGTTTTTGCGAGAGTAACGGACAGAAATTGTTCTTTATATATATTGAGGAATTTTTCAATAGTGATTTTTAGATTTATCAAATGAAACGAAATGGTACATAGAACAAGATTTTCTTAAGCAATGCGGAACATGATGGAGACATTTTTTTATTTATATTCACATTTTAAGATTACAAATGGTATTGACGCATCTCACAGATTTCGAGATGGTCAGCCGTTTTGGATAAATCTGTCCCTACTTTGATTGTATGATTGATATCTTACGAATCTCGTTATAAGCAACGCAGTTTTATTGCATTGTAAATTTTATAATAAATGTAAGTACTCACCAGATTTGAAGCAGTATTATACGAGCTGATTTCATGCTTCAGTCTCAGTTTGTATTAAAGAAATGTTTCGTACTGTGCGTACTTTGCACGGCGTTGCATGCGACTGGAAAATTCGCCGCGGGTTGTAAAACTAGCCGCTGTTATATTATGTTCCATTCAGATGTGCTGATGCGCGGATTAAATGCTTTGATACTTTGTTTTTATTATATAAAACGAGCCGGAATTAATTTAATAAAATTGTGGCGGCGCTTTCGTCGCACTACAAGCGAAACACATTGAAGTCTAAATCGTGATATCAAAGTACCGAAGTAAAAACAATATAGTATATAGAATGGCTCCGAACTATCACACGGAGCGTTTGCCGCTCCCCGGGCAGAACACATTGTCCGGCGGGAGACCTCCTCTTTTCCTTCCACGGCCACAAAAATAAATAAGTAATGCTGCAATAAATTAACGGTGTTTCACCACCGTGCTTCGGTAAGCATATTCAGCCGATCCTGCGTCTGATTTCGCTCTGTTCATGTCGGATTACTGTCCCTATCTGACTATGAGGGTAAAAGAATAAAGAGTGCACATGTGCTTGTGCTAAGATGACTAGTCTCAGTTGAGTCTCAATGGAGACTAGTCGCTATGATAGAAATTCAATATAGAGGGCATTATCATTGCATTTATATCATATTAGATTTTGAATAACCTTTATGAGAATTTTTTAAGTAATGCAAAAATACAACGTAAGCGGTACGTGGATGGTGTGGCCCACTTGCGTTTACATCTATCCTGGATAAAGAATCAAAATGAAGGTGCGTTGTCACCCCTAGTAACTAAGATGGAATGCCTTGTTTCCAGTAAAAGAGTTCTCCGGATCTCTACACTCGCTATACGTAACAAAGCGGCCTTAAGCTGCATTTTTTACGCTGGTATTCTGTGAGAGCATTGTCCTTGGCCGATCCGACCGATACATGCTTCAACCATAATGTAGCTGGTATGGCTCTACCACGTAAAATGTAATTTTTTTATAGGATAAGGGTGACCAATGAGCACACAGTCCACCTGATGGTAAGTGGTTCCTGTGGCCCATAGACATCTACGTCTATTCTCGATTATAAATCAAAATGCAGATGCGTTGTCACCCGTGAGGACTAAGATGGAATGCCTCATTTCTATTAAAAAGGGTCTCCGGTTCTCTACAATCACCATACAAAACACAGCAGCATTGAAGTGCTATTTTACCCTGGTATTCTTTGAGAGCGTAGTCATTCCCCGGTCGAGCCGACTCGTTCGTGCTACAACTATACTACTAATGTAGCTTCAGTACGGTTCTACCACGTATAAAACATACTCACACTATCAGGGTTATGATAATAACGGTAGGTGATGATGATAATACATAGTAAAGCAAGGACGGCACAAGGAGTAAAACAACGGAATTATATTTATTAAAATGTTGTCTTGTTCTCGGAATGTTTGGTAAACCGGCTTCACAATCTGGAAGTAATCCATTACCTTACTTTAAATCATCATTTTGTGTTGTACTTCTTATAAATAAGTAAATTATGGCAAAGTATCAAGATCGAACGAACGTACTACACATAACTCTACAAACGCATATCCAGTCAGTCATAAAGCCATTGTTCCGAGCGCGGACGAAAACTTTAAATGTCAACAATTTAATCCCTGTAGCGTGAACGCTGAAGTGCGTTCTCTGTTCGTTGTGTAAAATACATAATTGTTATAATGTTTAAAACAATAACACCCGTATGTTTTATAAGAAATTCAATGATTTGAGACTATATTTGAAGTGAGAGTAGTCTAATTGAAAATGACAAGAACGTGGTTCTACTATAATTTGTTTTGTTTTTGGATATTAGCTATATATTTTAAAACTTCTTTCTTCAGCTCATAAGTCCATCGCTTGACGTGGACCTCCCCAACTGTAGGAAGAAATTACGAAAGTCACCACATTTGTCAAATAATTTTCCGATCGCAGTCCTAGATGTTTTGTATCTTTGACGCAACTCCCTGTCGCTGGTCTGGATCATAGAGTACTGGATCATTAAAAAAGGTCATCCAGTATATACTGCATGACTTTTACCGTCTGGAAAAAAATTGGGTGTGACATGTAAATGGAGTAGAAGCCTATGGCACTGATATTTTACAAAAAAATTTGAATTAAACGTTTGAAATTTTTTTGAACAATTACATTGTCCTTTGTCCTTGAGCCTGTGACCCCGCAAAGTGACAAGGTCAAAGATGCCTACTAAATTTATTGTTTTATTGCCGTTCGTAAAATAGGGTGGATATGATTTGAATTTTGATAGATTTTAATTAATTAATTTATTTAATTCAAAATTGTTGTTTTTATTTTTTGTAAAATATCAGTGCCATAGGCAACTACTCCGTTCACATGTTACACCCTATTGTATTCCTTCGTAATTCTCAGTGTTTCTCAGTCTGAAGCAACTGGCGTGAAACATTCAAAAATTTGCCATACGGAATGTACATGGTAAAAGCAGAGCCGAATAAAATCCTCCCACTGGTGATGCTATTCCCCGACCTATTCTTGGATTTGGATTTGGTATTTTTCGTTTTACTACTACGTAAGAGTCCACTGTAGCACATTGATTTTTCCCGTAGTAGGAAAATTGTGCCTTAATTCTCAGTGCAGTGCCAGACGTCTAGCACCTTCGACGTTGCTGCCAGTTGCCCATCCAGATATTTTAAGTCTCGCGTAAACGAAATGTTCCCCTTACTGAAAGCGCGTAAATCTGTGGGTCCAGTACCTAATCTCTCACCGGTCGTATCAGATTACCGCCCCATGGGACTATGAGAGTAAGGCAATATAGAGAGTGCACCTGTGCTTGCGCATATACTCGGGTACTATAATCCTGTCTTGCGCAGATGGAATGAGACTAACAAGACTAACTCGATGGAGACTGGCCGCCGTGACCGAATCAAGGTTTGGAGGATATTATTATAAAAAACCGAACTATTCGTGATGCAGTCGGTATTATGGTTGTAGACAAACGTGTGGGCTCGACCGGGGAAGGACCACGCTCTCGTAGAATACCAGCGTAAAATAGCAGCTTAATACTGCTGTGTTTCGTATGGTGAGTGTAGAGATCCGAAGACCCTTTTTTACTGAAAACGAAGCATTCCATCTTAGTTCTTATGGGTGACAACGCATCTGCGTTTTTTTTTAATTCTTAATCGAGGATAAATGTAGATGTCTATGGACCACAGCATCCACTTGCCATTAGGTGGGCTGTGTACTCGTTTGTCATCCTAATTCTCGCTCTAAAACTCAAAAATAATTCGATCCATTTTGATGAAAGTTTTTGTGTTTGTTTGAATGGGTCCCTGGATGGTTTAGATTCACATTTGGGCCCTTTAGGTGGCGCTGTTGTCGAGATCCAGAAATAACCCGCGTGGAACCGGGGCGGATTGCTAGTAAATTTATAAAAATTATCTACAGTGAACTAAATGCACTTGATAATGACGGTACTTCTATGCGACAACAATATCTGAATACAGTTAGAAGTCTTTAAGTAGACTTTAGACTTTAATAGGTAAAAGTACTCGGTAATGTGACTCCTTTTTTGTTTAAGAGTCCGTCTGGGTAGGTACTAAATCCCTCATTTAAAATGAGGAAGACCAATTTTTTCGTGTTTGAGTTATGCTGCGGCTGTATTAGTAGTAGGATAGTTGCATTGCCAGCATTAATGGGTCGGCTCGACCGGGGAAGGACCACGCTCTCACAGAGTACCAGCGTAAAATGGCAGCTCAACGCTGCTGTGTTTCGTATGGTGAATGTAGAAAACCGGATACCCATTTTACTGGAAACGAGGCATTTTATCTTAATCCTCACGGGTGACAAACGCATCTGCATTTTGATTCATAATCAAGGATGGATGTAGATATCTCTGGACCACAGCAACCACTTACCATCAGGTGGACTGTGTGCTCGTTTTTCACCTTTATTCTATAAAAAAACCTATTTCCGACGTTAAATGACAGTGCTTGCACTGCTGCGTGCCGGTCTGAAGGGTAAAGAGAGCCAGTATAGTTACGGGCTGTGAGGCGTTCCATCTTAGTCCTCAGAAGTGACAGCGTATGACGTATCTATAGCCTTACATAATACATAAACACTCACGCCTGTCACCCAGAGGGGTAGGCAGAGACTACAGACTTTCATTTAGCACGATCCTGACATACCTTTCTCGCCTCTTCCACATTCATATACCTACGCATACATGCTCGTCGGTTAAGGGTACTCTTAATTTGGCCCATTTTTAGTATATCGCCAATTTTGTCGACAAACTTCCGCCTAGGACGTCCCTTTCCGACTCTTCCATTCACTTCTGCAACATATATTTGCTTTGTCAGTCTTTCCGCATTCATTCTTTCTACATGACCAAACCACCGAAGCATTCCTTTCTTAATCCTGGTCACCGCATCATCTTGCAAACCACACTCTTCTTTTATCACACAGTTTCTCACCCTGTCACTCAGGTTCAGCCCTAACATACTCCTTAGCGACCGCATTTCTACTGCGTTTATTCTACTCTCGTGCTTCTTCTGCCACACCCAACTTTCACTACCATACGTTAAAGTAGGGACTAATACAGCACTGTGAATTGCCATACGTGCCTTTTTTGACACATTCTGACTTTTCACAATAGAGTGTAGAGCCCCATTTACTTTATTTCCTGCATTCACTCGTCGTTCAATATCCTTATCATATCTCCCATCCCTGCTGAATACACATCTCAAATATACGAACTCATACACTTGCTCAATTAACTCTCCTTCTATTCTTATTTCACATACCGTTATGCTTTCATCTCTTTCAAAAACCATCACTTTTGTCTTACTTGCGTTCACTTTCATTCCCCTTTCTTTTAATGACCTGTTCATTAATGTAACCGTCATTTGCAACTCGGCCGCCGACGACGCAAGTATGACTTGATCATCGGCGTACAAAAGGCCTTCTATAGCCTTCTTTATTTGAATTTGGCTGCAGACGTCCATGGCCATCAGTAGTCAATTACTATTGGATAGACTGTTTCACTTTAAAAAAAGCGGTAGCTACCTTGTTTGAAAAGAGTTTTTAATGATTGTTTCATTACTTGAATATCTATTAAGGTACTTAATATACATTCGTCTACAGGTTTGTTCCGAGAGCAGTGCTAGTGAATCATCGTTGGAGTCATCCAGTGGTTATGGAAGTCAAGGTGCGTTCGCTGCCGAAGATCATGGACACCAGCATCAAATACAACATCCCGATGGTATTGAGTTTACTATTTAGTAATTATGAAATGTATACGAGTTATATGCGTAGAGTAGTTCAATATTGATCGTAAAACTACATGCTATTTTTGTCGTGTGAATGTGTGCGTGTGTTTTTTAATGCACGAAAGCCAATTTTATTTACTTTTTTTGATATGCCAATTAATCTTTTTTGGTTTTCGATTTTTAATCTAGAGTGGTATTTTTTCAATTATTTAAAAATATTTTATAATGCTCGTGAGTAAATAGCAATTCGATTTTTTTTGCATTATCTGTAGTTTTTTTAATGTGCTTTGCATGCGATTGTTTTGCGACATACGCACAGTTGATTCGGAGATCGTGACGTTGAGACGCGACATTGACGCATCAGTCGCAGCGGCTCGGGAGAGCTTCTCGATATCCCTCGGGAGCCTCGAGGAGGCCGTCAGGTCTCTGGACGAGGTCAACGAGACACCGACTTTTGCGACCATCGGCAAGAAACCCGCCGTTCCTAAACGGCGACCACTGTCCATGTCAGGTAGGTGTGTGCTTTAGAATTTTACTTTTGATGTATGTATAGTCGAGCGACTTGATCAACAGAAGCTAATGGGATGGACGAATAACCAGGTAAGTCTTGAATTTATTTTAGAACGTATTGTGGTTTGAACGTGTTTAAACGTAGTAGAGCCATGATGTAGTTATATTGGTAGTATAGTTGTAGCACAAATGGGTCGGCTCGACCGGGAAAGGACCACACTCTCACAGAATACCAGCATAAGTGGCGGTGTAAGAATATCCACTATATCATATTGTCACCTGGGTGTCGTAAGAGGCGACAGAGGGAAAATAGCCAGTAGCATCTTTCTCATAACAATAAAAAGATAAATAACAGTTGTCAACCCGCATTTTCTTGATAACAATCGCTGTTTTTATTATGTTGTTCCCGCTAGCGTGGCAACTACGGCATATATCCCCCTGATGAATAAACTTATGAAGTAATCTATATATTCAGCAGTGGATATTCGATATACCTCACCAACAAAGTTTCCAAAATCATCTTTGACTAAAGCCAGATAGCAACAGACTGTTTTTCGACACCCTTTATTTGATTATTCGCCTAAAGACATAAGATAGAATTCATTTGATAAATAAATATATCTGTTCTCGGATTGAAATAGTGTTTTTATCATACACACATATTAGCTAATAAGGAAACGAGCAGATAAGAGGGGTACAACCTCGTTGACTTTCTACAATCGCTGACGCAAATAGAAAACTAAACTTTTTAATGAATAGTAATGACCCCATATCTCCACGTCAAGCCACGTAGCAACGTTGATTTCTTTCATGTTTAAATTTTATACTAATTACCCCGCAGGAGTGGTAATTACACATGGTTATTTTTCAAAGAGTAGCCAAATTTTAAACTTAAGTTCAAATAAATAAATAATGATATACCGTTATTACAATTTTTTAAAGTACGACCATATACGGCCTTATTTGATGTTTTATTTGAAATTATTCCAAATTGACACAGATTATAGATTCAGAATGTGTGCGTGCGTAGTAAAATAATAGCTGTTAGATATTTATGAATGACAATCAGTTAAAATAATTAGTATTAGCAGACATTTTGAATTTAAAGATAAAAGGACAGAATGTTTGAGACTTTTTAAATAAATTTTTCTTCACCATTTGCCTATATTACATATTCCTAACCTTCTTAGCAAATTTGGCCGGTTATTGCTAAATAACCCTGTATAATTATGCAACTGCGTATATATGTACTATCTGGGCAAAGATGACAACTTCTTGCATAGCGAGACGTCGTCGCCATTGTCAATTGTTAACGGACTACGAAGTATAGTTATATGTATATTAGTAAACAAACTAGACCTTTTGTATTATAATCGATTAGTATTTGAATTGATTTTAAAATCAAACGTTACTTTGCGGAAATGCGTTACAAGCTAGCAACTGGCCTTTTTATAATTGTTATTTATTATCTTGTCATATATACATACATAAACACTCACGCCTGTCACCCAGAGGGGTAGGCAGAGACTACAGACTTCCATTTGGCACGATCCTGACACACCTCTCTCGCCTCCTCCACATCCATATATACGTATGTATACATACACATAATCGTCGGTTAAGGGTACTCCTAATTTAGCCCGTTTTCAATATATCGCCAATTTGGTCGATAAACTATAAAATAATAATAAAAATAGGACGTCCTATATTATCATGTATAAAAATATCCACTACACCATATTGTCCCGTGTCGTAAGAGCTGACATAGGGAAACTTAAATAGGAGATGAGAAGCAGCATCTTCCTGATAAATACTCAGAATGATAAAAACTACAGTTGCCTACCCACTTGCAGGGCGTAGCAACTACAAGATATGCTTTTAATGTACATTACAGTACATTAAATGATGTTTAAAACTGCATCCAATCCTTTCAAGTAACTTAAAGTTTTGAGCGATTACACAGCTAGACGGGGATTAGCGACTTAGTTTTATAATATTTAGTGATAAAAGCAGATATATTATTGACTTTTTTATAGAATAGGGTGACAAGCGAGCACACAGTCCACTTCAAATTGTCGCAAGGCTAAATATGTCCCACTGCTGCTCAAAGACCTCTTCTTATTTTTAAAAACGTCCGCCGCGCTGCCATTACTTGCTGGCTTCTGGAAATCTTGAAAATATATTTTTTATTTCTCAAACATGCAGTTTCCACATTGTTTTCCTTCACCGTAATAAATCAGCACTTAAAATTGCAAATAACAATTTCATTAATGCCAGCGGCTATCGATCTCGGTTTGTTCCGATACTGTAAAATTTTAACGTGCGGATTTGCTTACACCACAGTAGAATAGCAGTTTAATGCTGCTGGATTCCGTTTTTGAGTGTAGAGAGCCGGAGACCCATTTTAATGGAAACGAAGCATTCATATTAGTCCTCAAGAGTAGCAACGCATTTGCATTTTGATTCTTAATCAAGGATAGATCGAGGAGATGGTCGAGGATAGGTGTTTATGGGCCACAGGATCCACTTACCATCTGGTGGACGTTTCTTTCCCTAATTTTATCAAAAAAGAAAAAAGAGAAAAGGAAGAGTGTTTATGAATCACTGCATTCACTTAACATCAACTGTGCTGTGGACTTTGTCGACCTGACTTCTATAAAATGTTCTTTGTACTTTCAGCGACAGTATATTCACGGCGTGGCTCGTCCACCTCCTTAGGAAAACCACCACCGCCGGTGCGACGCTCTTCTTCCATTTCGCGACCTCAGAGACCTCCATATGTACAGGTTAGTGGGGTACCTTTTTAAAACAAAGCGAAGGTAGAAGTTTTATTATTCTTCTTGTTGGTATGTTGTTACTGGATAGTGTAAGAAATTATTTTAGTTTTTTATAAGCCGATAATTTTTGTGCCAAGTATTGTGCTTTATCATTATATATAAATATATGGAAATCTAAAATTGAGGGGAATGAAACAAAAAACAAAAATCTTATATCCTTGCTACTGTTAAAGCAGGTTAAACAAAGGAAACATATACTTAAGATTATTTCACACAAAACGCTTTTACTAGGGAGGAGCTCGGATCCTTTTGCCTTCCCTACACGGGAAGTATTACAAAAAAATAAGGTTATGCAAACTAACACTTGCATTGTTTCTGCACAATGACGTGTCCACGATGTTTTCTGCTACCAGGGCGGCCACACTTAGGCCACACTTAAAAGTGTAGAAATTAATGTTTCTTTCAACAATATTATTTATATTTTATATTAATTAGATTAGAAATGGATAAACGAATAATTACGACCGAGGGAAATCCACGCTCTTACATAATACCAGCGTGAAATAGCAGCGTAATACTGCTGTGTTTCGTATGGTGAGTGTAGAGAACCGGAGACCCTTTTTTTACTGGAAACGAGGCATTCCATCTTAGTCCTCAGCGGTGACAGCGCAAATCCGTTTTGATTATTAATCGAGGATAAAGGTATCTATGGGCCACAGCATCCACTTACCATCAGGTGAACTGCCTGCTCGTTTATCACCCTCATTCTATTTAAAAAAAATGAAAAAATTATTAAATAATACAGTAACTGAGGCATTATTTTCTGTATATGCATACACTATAAATAGATAGGTACAGTGTGTTAGCATCTGCGTAAAAATAAAATTCGCCTTAGTCCGAAGTAACGACATAATATGGTGATCGTAACATTATAGCTCTCATTAGTCAAATTTCGGTTCTTTATGGCCGACGAAAAATAAACAGATGCTTATATAATTTATTGTCGTTCGTTTCAGAGCAACATGGCGAGTCCCCAGATGAACACCACGGACGCGGACAACTTGCCGCCGCCGCCGGCGTTCTTGTTGCAGCCCGATAACGAATCTAATACGGGTATGAGTTTAATCATCGAAATATATTACTACCATATAGAACGGACACCCCGAACCAAAAGTTTGCTTCATTTTGGTAAGAGTTAGAACTAAAGTTCGCTGCAGCGCTAAAGCAATAGTTACGTCGTCAAACCAAACTATTAAAACATACAGCGCTAGTTTGCATTGGGGGTTAGTTTTCTCGCGACCAAAACGTCATAAGCGCCAGGAGTTTCATAGCGCTTACGCGTATCGTTCAACGTAGTGTACAACAAGTCGCTCCCATAGATTTTACGACTGCAAAACAGCGGCAGTCGACCGCCTGATCCTCGTAAGCACTGTAAAAACGCGAAAAACTTTAAATCAAAGAGTTTTAAACGTTTCAATGTCTACTTGCCGGTGACATGTAAAACCATTACTTTTTTTTGATGTTCTGTAGTGTTTACTGCAGGGTCTGGGTTTCGACAACAGCGCCGCCTTTTACGTGGTAGAGCCCTGCTGCAGTAAATAGCCGTGTGGTGGCCGCATAAGAGAATGCATCTGATCATCCCCTGAGTGTTGTAAAAGGTGATAGAGGGAAACTAAAACAAGAGATAGGAAATATAATCTTTTTTATAACAACACAAATTCACCACCCTCTTGCTAAACGTGGCAACTAGGGCCTACATTTCGTGAATTTCTTTATACGTGGTAGAGCCACACTGTAGCTATATTATGGTTGCAGCATGAATGGTTCTGCTCGACCGGGGTAGGACCACGCTCTCACAGAATACCAGCGTAAAGTAGCAGCTAAATGTTGCTGTGTTTCGTATGGTGAGTGTAGAGAACCGGAAACCCATTTTACTGGAAACAAGGCATTCCATCTCAGTCCTCAGGGGTGACAACGCATTTTGATTCTTAATTGATAATAAATGTGGATGTCTATGGGCCACAGCATACACTTACCATATACCCTTATTCTATAAAAAAAACTGCATAAACTTGTTTAGACTTTTGATGGAACACTATAAATGAATGTATGAAAAGAATTATAATAATAGATGAATAGACCGTCTGTCGCAGCCTATAAAATGTCCTGTGCTGAACATAGGTCTCCTCAGTAGACTTCCTCATAGGGAGTATTTTGCCATAGTAGCCTTGCTTGGCAAGCGGGTTGGCAACCACAGATTTCTTATTCTTTTTAGTTGATATTAGGAAAAAGCTGCTGCTCATCTCCTGGTTCCTTTCACTCTGTCGCTTCTTACGACACCCACGAAACTTTGTGAGGCTGTGGATATTCATACACCGCCACGATCACATGGGAGTAGAAGAATAGAAGCTTACTTTAACAATTTGTTCCCAGCTCACGCCGGTATAAACGTGGCCGAAACCGTGAAGCAACTAACCGAATTGAAACACATGCCGGCATCGCCGGGATTGGTACGACGCACTGTTCAGAACCAAAATCAGAACTTGACCGTCAACGCGAACCAAACTCAGAACCAGAACCAATCGCCGTCCCTGACCACGTTCCAACAGGCCAAGAGCAATATAAATGCCAGCTTAAGCGGAAACTTGAATCCGATATACGGACAGACGGGACATCGTATAATGGCATATGTGGAGAATTCTATATATGTGAGAAAGAGCAGCCTCAATGTGTCCAGCTCGGATCTTTTCAGGGATGGGAATACTGGTGAGTTATCTTTTGAGTTTTTCTTCACTTTCACTTACGCTTAAAAGTCCTATTATCATTAATCATAGTCTTCTTCATTTTAACTTAATATATATATATATATATATATATATATATATATATATATATATATATATATATAAAAAAAAAAATTGATTGCCTCTCCGCATTTGATCCACCTGATGGTAATTGGATGCTGCGGCCCGTAGACATCCATATTTATTCTAAATTAAGGACTGAGGACTAAGATGGAATGCCTTGATTCCAGTAAAAAGAGTCTCCGGTTGTCTACACTTACCATACAAAACACAGCAGCATTAAGCTATTTTAAGCTGATATTCTGTGAGAGCGTGGTCCTTCCCCGGTCGAGCCGACCAATTCGTGCTGCAACCATTGGTCGGCTCGACCGGGGAACTGTGCTTCGTTCTGTGCTTCAACCATAATATAGCTGCAGCGTGGCTCTACCACATAAGGTATAATGGAGCCTCTCCAGGTTATAAAAATAAATGAAAATGAAATGTCGGTTTGTAATGTCAACATAACAGCTTTTTACTTAATGCATGTGGAAGTATATACCGGTAATTACAACAAAATAACAATCTTTTAAAATGTCTGTCTGTCTTTCTGTTTGTTCCGGCTTTTCTCCGAAATAGCTGAACCCATTTTAAACGTCACCCCTACACTAGGATTTTCTCCGGTATCCTGGGGGCAATTTACAAACATAAATTGCACAAGGACAAACATCCAGACCCGGAACAATTATTTGTAGGCCATACAAATACTTGTTCCGTGCGGCATTCGTACCCGCGACCCCCAGCGCAGTAACTCATTGCTAAGCCACTGCGCCACGGAGTCGTCAAAATTTTGACGGGACTTCACTGGCAGATAGCGAATGTTATAAGTAGCAACTTAGGCTACTTAAGGTTTTTTTTTAATTTTTATTTATTTTAAGGTTCCGCGCAAAAAATAACATTCTTAGAATTATAAACGAAGTCGCGAGGGACAACTAGTGTAGAATAGTGTAGTGGTGGTATAAGAATATCCACTACCCTATATCGTCCCATGGGTGTCGTAAGAGGCAGGATTAGCAGAAGGACCTTCTTCCGATAACAACACAAAATAAGAAAAAAAAACTGCGGTAACCAAGTGTAATAACAATTGGAAAAATTATCCCTATGAAGTATGTAGTCTATGGGAGGTCTATGTTTAACAGTGGACTTTTATTATATTGCTGTGATGGATTGCTGGGTGATGTGTGTAGAATAAAATAATCCGGTTATATAATTGTTTTTTTTTCAATCTTAGGAAACATTTACGGTGAAGGAAAGGGATCTCCACATGGATCCAGTCCCTCTACTCCGAGCTACGGTGAGAACAACTCATTCTCCAGCTTCGGACCTAGGGTCACCAACGATTCTCATTATGGACAAACCGGTAAGATTTTTTTTTGTTAATGGTATGGTATGGTGTTATGGGATCATAAACGTATTTTGCGCTTTAAACGGTACGATATGACGTTTCGCATTTGTTATCACTCAGTGAAATTCTATCTTCATGAATTATTGGATCGGCATGTATTTGTTTTGTTTAACTGTTATTGTTTATTTATTTGACACTAACGAATCCGCTTTGGCTTCACCTCTTAGAGCATATTAATGCAGCGTTATTTAGATTTAAGATAAGACCATTCATTTTGTTATTTTTACTTTTTTTCATGTGTCTTTTTAAATAAAATATAGCCTAGATCCCTCCTGGCGTTGCATTTTGTCTGTTCGTAATGTTTCATCATAATCGGTTGTGCCATTTCGAAGATTAACCTGGACAGACCGACAAAATAGAGCTAGTATTTTAATATTACAGAGAGACACTTAAGGCCGTTATCTGCGCCACATACAACTAGCGGCACCAAAGTCTAGCGGTGACCGACAATTGGTCGTATTGTGCATTATTGCGGATGATTGGCTATTCGTATCGTTCGCACGCGCTGATTGGCTCTCCAGTAGCATTCCGTCCCCCGTACTGATACGACATTTGCAGCTATCCCCTCTTGTTTCAGCCAGCGCTAGACTTACGTGCCTCGAGTTATACAAATATATATATATATATATATATATATATATATATATATATATATATATAATTGAAATACAGACAACTCAAGGAAGAAAAGAAGAGAGAATTGTAAAATACATAGGTACCTAATTGGTTTATAATAATTGTATAGTCTGTACTTCCAGTGGAATACGTATAAGTACTATACGTCTGTTACAACGGACTCATTCAAAATAATGCAATATATTAATAGGCACGTAACCAGATTGTATCCACCGTGATTATAGTATCAAGAAATATACTTGTTTTATAGTTCTAACTAGCTTTATTTATCTTCTTTGTTCTATTCTGAACAGCCGTCTTGTAGAATGGACTGTGGGTAAAAAAAAAACGTTATCTCACTTCTTTCGATTGTTGAGCGAATTAGTACTGAATCGGGGAGAATTTCACTACAAAAAAGTTATGTCCAATCGCAAAGATATCACAGCGGGCTTCTTCATGGGGAATTTAGCCACTACTAGCTCTAAACATACCTTGAGAGATTGGAATAGAATATAATAATTGTTTGTTCAATACAGATTACAAGTAATTTTATTGCAATCAGTGGCATTTTCTTTTTACTCAGTAAAATTGTTAGTCGAGCTGGCGTAAACCTGGACCGGATGAGGGACAATCTTCGCTTTTTATAAAGTCCTCCTGAACATTGTTTACTAGCAAGGTTTTCCATGCATTGTGTTATTATTTGGTCAGGAGGACATCCCCCACAAAACCGTGAAACATGCAAAATAATGACCACGTTAAATTATCCCAATAACTCGCGTTATTTTTTATTTATTTTTTAAAAGTTGAAAATATCTTCTCCAAATTTATATAATGCCTACCCTGAAATCTTAAGTAAAACTAATTTAATATAAAGAATTATTAATATCGCCTTAAAATTACAGCCATATATCTATCCTATCCTACTGCTGGGCACAGGCCTCTCATTTTTGAGAGAGTTTTAGGTCAGGGAAATGTCGGCCGCGCTTGCTAATGAGTGTTGGCGAACTTCACGTCGAAATATTAACTTGTCTTAGACATGCAGGCTTTCTCATGATGTTTTCTTTTACCACTGAGCACATATACATACTTACATATGTAGGAAAAACATTCATTTGATTTATGAAAACCCTCCACCTTAATTCTTGAATCTGATACAATGGAAAAAATATCTTTCCCATCATTCATTGGCTGCCATAAAATGTTTTAAATTCTTCACTAAAACCCTGTATTTTGAGTTTTACATGCTTTTCTATTTTATTTACCCTCATTACGTAATGATGTTTAAGCCTAACGCTTAAATATCATTACGTAATGAGAGCGAAGATGAGATATTAAGTAATGAGGTAACATTCCCCCGCAATGTAATCGTCGCAGCATTTCTATGTCCACTGCTGGATATAGCTTTCTTAGCATTACTTGAATGATTTTCTCATACTCCCTACGCTGGACAGGTGAGCGCAGGTCATATGGTAATCTGTATCTATACATGTATACATATAATAAGAGTCCTCGCAGACTACAGACTTTCTATCGGCCGATAGTTTGGTCGGCTTCTTAATCAGTATGAAGAGGCATGCGTACATTACGGCGATTCAGTGTCGGCCGATAAAAAAGTTTGATGGGCTTCACAGTTGCCTTCAAACTAAACTATCGGCGAACTATTGGCCGACCGCTTGATCAGTACAGTGCTCTTCCCTTCTTCCCTGCCCGCACACTCGCCGATTAATGAATTCGAATTCGTCGCTGCTTGTCGAAACATATATTGAAAACCTAATTCAGGATATTGAAAAAAGACCAGCGATCTATAAAAAGAACTTAAAAGAGTATTCTGATTCTTCTTCTCTAGAATGAAAACGTACCGTGCTATCTTTTGCGACACCAGCGCCGTACAGATCATTAATCCTTCGAGCTGTTTTTGCAACACTGGTGCCACGGTAGAGCTCGTACTCGTAAAGATACCGATATTTCATGTTTTCCATTGTGCGGTAATAAGCGACGCCAAAGAAAAAAATAATAAGGAAAAAACAAATGAATGACAAATGTATTAGCTAAATTAATTTATAAATTTGAATTTGGAATTCTTAACCAAAGAGGAGATATTTCAGATCAAAGTGGTCAGTACGATAAAACGCTAATTTCATATGTAAGGACCTATTAATATTTCTGGGCACGATTCCACGCGTCTGATCTCTTCACCAACTTTATCGAATGTATCAATCGGCCAACTGTTGGTTGGCTAGGCTGCGCACCCACGTCTAACCCAATTGTTTTGTTGGCCCAGTGTGCGCACTAGCAGCACAATCCGATCAAACTATCGGCCGATAGAGAAAGGCTGTCTGTGGGGACTCTTAATCTGTAGAAAAATTATTTGTTTACGATTCACGTAAAAACTACTGGACGGATTTCCATGAAATTTGGTGTGTACGCAGTAAATAATGACGTATAACATATAGGTCACTTTTTATCCGCTTCAGGAAGAGTAAAAAAGAAGGGTTATGTTTTTCTTTTTTTTTTTAGATTATTGTCATAATGGCACTGGAAAACTGCATGTGTGCAAAATAAAACTCATCGCTTACCCAACCAGAAAGGGCAAAATAACGTCTGCCGGGCTAGTAATAATAATATTTTTATTATACACACACACACACAAATATATATAATAAATATAAATATAAGATATGATTTTGTTTATATGGCCACGGATAATAATCTTCGTCATCATTGCAATCCTTTGCCATGTCCACTGTTGAACGTAGGAATCCACCATGGAACGCCACAAAGTACGTTTCTGAGCCACCTGCATCCGTTGGCTTCCTATATATCCTACCAGGTCGTCACTCCATTTAGTGGGGGGTGGGGTGCTCCCTACACTTAGCTTCTCGGTGCGATGCTGCTACTTGCTTGAGACCTTTCATCCCCACCGGTTGCTTTTTCGACCAGCTCATTGCCATTTCAAATTATTCATTTGATGGGCTATCTCGGTTACAAGTTGTAATCGCAACTAATGCAAACTAATCGCAACTAATCGCATGTTTACCCAACTCATCGATCATCATTCCATCATTTCCACACGCGGCAGGCTTCAAGCTTCAGCAGGAGAAGAAATATTCGCAGAACAACAGCATCTACGCGCAGCCGGCACAGCTGGGCGGCACCACGTTGAGTCCCTTAGCGTTGCGAAGATCGCTGGCGGCCAGGTCTCACAGTGCCGACAGGCATTCCGAACGTGAGTACCTTGCCCAGCTGTGGGATAACTGACGAATGCGTTTTTGTAGGCAGTTTGATTTTTTATAGAATAAGGATGACGAACACAGTCCATCTGATGGTAGGTGGATTTGCATTTTGTTTAATAGAGTGTTAAATCTTGGTAATATTATTTTAAATGGATTATGGTTATTGCCAAAGGTCATAACGATTTGGTGTAAGTAGTTTTATGATATACACATGAGATAGAATAAAAAAGAATGGAATAGAATATTTTTTTCAATTGAGATTACATGTAATACTCATTGCAAGCCATTGTTTGTACTTTTACCACTTGTTCGGAAAAAACCAGCAAGAAACCCAATGGAACATTTTTTAAAAGCGTAATTTACAATATAATAATTTATACAATTGTTATGAAAACATTAAGAAACAGCGTAGTAGCGATCACTTCATTCCCAGGGGTTATTGTCAGTCGTGTACTCTTTAGTAGTACAATAACCCTTACTGAACAATTTTGCCTTCATAAATATTTTAAAACTTTTGATGGATAAGGTTTGCAAATTGATGGTGAATGGTTTTATATATGATATTTTTGGAATTTATTATACTCTCCTCTCACAACACTCGCTACAGTAAAACTAATAAAAGTTATTGTAAAAATACAAAAACAGTAAAGGAAATATAAGGCAGAGATACATAGATAGATAGATGGAGAGAGTGAAAGAGTAAGATTAAGGGAGAGAAAGAGAGAGGGAAAGAAAGAAATAGAGAGAGAGGCAACTCTGCGTGTTATATATAGTCTATGATTTCCACAAAACGTGAATTAGCGTCAAATCTGACACACCTATTTTCATCTCGTCTCACATTAAATTGTAATTATAGTTTATGTTCCTTCATAGAATATCAATGATTTAATAGAGTAATATGTTAATAATAATTTAAATACTAAATATTTGTAATTATTGTTTTCAGAAGGCGGACTGATTGCGAGTCTCAGCGCTAAACTTGCTCCACAACTGTCGCCGCGAACTTCGAGACGAGTAATCTCAACAATCACGTCCGCTGATACCACGCCTAAAGGAAAAGGTAAGGTGTAGAAGTTGTTTTTTTAGTATATGAAGTGATAATTTAAGACAATACTGATAATAAATGATAATGAAGATGATACAACGCTTATGAATTTTACTCAATAACAATAAGAATGTTCGAGAAGCTCGTACATAAGGTATACGTGATGATGACGTTCCTCTAGCCACTTTAGGGCTATGAACTTCTTCAACCGTCGTGCCTCACGGACGCGAGTGAGTTTGGTCCCCCCGGCACCGATACAATTTTTTAAATTATTTATGAATGCCCCTGTTCCCTGTACCTGTTAGCGGAGTGAGGTTTTAAGAAACATTTTCATTCTTCTAACTTTCTTACCACCGAGTACGTAGTAAAACAGCACTTAAAATTAGAATTAAAATTTTTATTGCCGCGTAGTGAAGACCTGTAATATCCCGTTGACGTAAGAGGTGACGTGACATAGTGAATCAAAAACCGTAGATGGGTAGCAGCATCTTCCTGATAAAAACATACCTGACAAGTCTACCAACAATAACAATGCAATATGTTCAGCAGTGAATTTTGATAGGCTGTAATGATGATGATGACACGACATGAAGTCAAAGACAATATCCAAATGGCTCTCCTTTTTTGGCTGTTGGGTAAGAATTTAAGATGTGTGTGTTTCCTAGGTAATCTACCTTCAGCTGTACAGCCAGCGTTCCTCGACAAGCTTTCGGCGACCATACAGCAGCAGAGACGACAACTGGATTCTTCAAGAGCCAACACTGTGAGGGAAATGATAAATGCCCATGCTCAGGTATGATTAATGTTTATTTGTAATCACAGAAATCGTAATAATAAGACGGTAGCAGCGACATAGACGCGTGACCTTGTCGCCGCTATTATGTGTTGACGAACATCATTCACCATTTTGTGATTTAGTTGCGCGGGGAACGTCGTATGTGAATTTATGTTATTATTAATTGTGAACTGCAGCATAATCAGTAGTCATCACGGACGTGTAATTCAAGTAATAAAGGCATAATATTTCATCGGTAAAATGATTTTTACTAATTATCATTGTTTTAAGTAATTTACATCTAGATGAATACCATAGTAAATATGATATTTACTTTTGTAAATTTTTATTTATTACTTTTTATATTGTACAATTACCCTTGCTGCTTTTGTTCTACCGTAATACGCGACGAACGCGACGTTGACAAACTCGTCAAGCAATGTAATGTGAACATTAGATATCATTGTGCATTGCGTATGTTTATAATACTGCTGCAGGCATTGGTGGCTTAATATATGTGTTAAAATGTGGCGACATCGGTTTTGGAAGTAATCGAGTGCTAATTTATTTCTATTGTCTTATTATTTGTTGTGGCACGATTGGGTCAGCTCGACAGGGGAAAGGGACCACGCCCTCGCAGAATACCATCGTGAAATAGCAGCTTAATGCTGCTGTGTTTTGTATGGTGAGTATATAGAACCTGAGACCCATTTTTTACTGGAAACGAGGCATTCCATCTTAGTCCTCAGGGGTGGCAACGCATCTGCATTTTGATTCGTAATCTAGGATAAATGCGTAACAAATGAGTTGAAAATGAGCGTAAGATCATTAGCCCACATTGAAATGAAACTACCTTATTACAGACATGTGTCATTCATGAATGATTCATTCATTTGACCCGGGTCGCATTTTTTTAAAGGATCAGCGTGACAAACGAGTACACAGTCCACCTGGCGGTAAGTGGGTGCTGTGGCCCATAGACATCGATATTTAACCTCGTTTAAGAATCAAAATGCAGATTCGTTGTCACCCTTGAGGACTAAGATGGAATGCCTCGATTCCACTAAAACGGGTCTCCGGTTCTCTACACTCACCATACGAAACAGTAGCATTAAGCTGCTATTTTACGCTGCTATTCTGTGAGAGCGTGGTCCTACCCCGGTCGAGTCGACCCATTCATGCTGCAACCATAATATAGCTGCAGCGTGGCTCTATCACGTACAAAATCAAAGCATCAAAATTTTGTTCCGGATCAAAATGTTGACAGGACCTACGACCAAATAGTAATGTCCCGCGAACGTCTTTATCGAGCGTGTCACAGATCACAGAGTACTGAAACTCGATATGATCCATTTGAATAATCACCCCGAATGACCCGGTTCGTAAGACGAACCAATACTTGAATGGTCACTAGAAATTAATGAATAAAGACACACCTTATTATAATAATATATACTCTTATTGTACCGTGCAGTGCTGGTGTAAGACTATCTACATCCCCAAATCATCCCGTGGCTGTCGTAAGATGCGACAGAGGGAAACATTTAGAAGACGCTGCTGCCATCTTCTGATTTAACGACTAAAAATAAAAATAGAACTGCGGTTGTAAACCCGCTTGCCTAACGTGGCACTTATGGCAAATATCCCTCCGTTGAGACAGTCAAAACTTTAATAGGCTGTACCGGTAATCATTCTTATATTAATATTATTATTTCCAGCCTGACCCGCGAGTTTGCCACACGTCATTAATGGAGCAAATAAAACGCGGTGCAACGTTGCGCCGCAACAAACATTGTAACGATCGATCGGCGCCAAAAATACGCTAGGTTGCTACGAAAACTACTCATAAGCAATATATTGTATACATATAAATGTTATATTATAAATGTAAACCGACTTTTAAAAATGTTTCGAAGTAAGATGTAACCCTTATTAACTGTAAAAAATGTTTGCATATTGCCATCATTTACACTTTGTTTCGTACTGAGTGAGATAGCAGATGGCAGCGTAATTAAATTTGTCAAATTCGAATTATAAAGTTTGGGATTTTCATTGTATGTTATATAGAATAGGGCTAATTGATTCCACCAAATAACTAACATCCTACGTTTAAAATATTAACATTAAGACATATCTCTTTTGTAATAAAATTATATAAATTAGTCGTCGTAAAATCTCATGAAAAAAAAGTATATGATGTATGTATGTCAGTTATAATATGACATAAAATTAATATAAGCCTTGGATGCATATCTATTTTTATATTAAAACGAAAAGTTTAAACTAAAAATACTTTTACGAAACACCTTATCCCGACTTATAGCGAAATACACTGAAAAATGAATATATGATTATTTAATATTTGAATTATATAAGATGGAATCAAACATAATACGAAGTAAAGTAACTTGCAACGCATACCTATGCACTTTCATAAATTTTGTTGTTTATTCAAAATCCATTTGGTTGTGAAGTAAGACTTTTCTACGTATGATTCAATCAATAATATGAATTCACGATTTGGAAGAATAGAGATAAGTTAATCGTTAAATATATATTTCCCTCTGCAGGACAGATCTTATAAGTATGGGCATAAAACGGAAATAATCACTATTTTTATGTTACATTTCGATTGATTTGTGCGAAGTGGTATGAAAAATGTAGGTACGTTTTTAGTAGCAAATAACGCTTGAAATATAAACAAGATTGGAAAATATGTATGTAACCTTAATAAGAGAAAATGCGATAGCAAATAACTTCATCGAAGTATTTTGAGATGCGTTTAGCGTATCTGTAGATCTCATACTACTCTGCTACAATAAAATTATCGGTTAAGTCAAATCATCTATTAAATAACCATAAAAATGTAATATCTAACACTTAACCCTGAAATTGATTTATTAGCTGTTATATCGCATGAAATATATTTAAAAAAATATTTAAAGATATTTGTAAGTTCGAAATGACGCCATTTTGATAACCCTACACAAAATGGTGGTTACTGACATTTGCCAACAGATTAAAAATACATGCAAACTAATGTAAAAGTGATTATTGTAATATTTTTAAATGATATATAGAACATTGTTAAGTAGATAGTTTAATAAGAGGGAGGCTAACAATTATTTATTAATTTTCATTCCGCTTTTATACATAGATAATAAATAAACAAAACCATAGATATGCTCGTTCCTGTGTAAAATTTTTCTACAGACGCGGAATCTTTGGAAGCTTTTTACATTTATTTTTTGTTTACGAGCGGTACTGATTAAAAAATGTTAGTAGTGTGTATGTAAACTATATAAATAAAGCTAGTTTTAAGGTAGAGGTTTCATACATATCTAAAAATTTATATCTCAATGTCCTTTATATACAACAAATAAATGTTTATAGCGGTAACTTTCGCTTAAGTGAGAATATTAAAAACACTAGCCTGCCTGTAACCTAACAAGTTTCTTATTTCGTGTATTTTTGTCGATATTTCGTATTATGGTATACTAAAATATTAGATGTTCGCGGGATTATTGTTATACAATGTGTTAAGGTAAAGTTTGCGTATGTAATTGATAAGTTGGTGAAAATAAACAAATATCTCCAAAAGTTGTTTTTTTGCTTATGCATTATTTGCCTATTTATGAATTTCGAATACTTACTTGATTACTATATAAATATACTAGATTATCACATATTACTATTATATAAATGTGCTATTTATCGCGCTTCATTTAAATATTTTTAAGTAAATTTTAATTCCTAACGTAAGAGTTGCTATACAGCACCCATAGGTCCATCGAGTCCCCGCGTTACTAATTTTTCGTATAAAATTAGTTTTATTCAAACTAAAGTAAGGCCCTACATTATTGAGCCGTGGTAGCTCAGATGGTTAGCGCTCGCTAAATTTCACAGTACGCGAGCAAACCGGATTCGGTCCTGCCGGCACCAATTAAATTGTTATTGCAATTTTAATTGCTGATTTACCACGTGCATGGCGGTGAAGGAAAACATCGTGAGGAAACCTGCATGTCAGAGAAATAGAAAAAAATATATTTCGAAGATATGTGAAGTTCGCCAACACGCATTGGGGCACAGCGGCGGACTATTCCTTGCCCTAACCTCCTCTTATTTTACAATTAAAAAATTAAAAATAAAATGTTATTGTTGTTGGGAGATTGAACTCGCTAAGGGTGACAAACGAGCACAGTCCATCGGTGCTAAGTGGATGCTGTGGCCCATAGATATCTATATTTATCATCGGTTAGAATCAAAACGCAGATGCGCTGTTACCCCTGAGGACTACGATGGAATGCCTCGTTTCCACTAAAAAGGGGTCTCCGGATCCTTACACTCACACTACTAAACATAGCAGTATTGAGCTGCTACCTTACGCTGGTATCGTGTGAGAGCGTGGTCCTTCCCCTATCGAGCCGACCCATTCGTGCTACAACCATAATATAGCTGCAGTTCTACCTCGTATATTTGTAACCTTTTGTGCGCCAAAGTCACTTATACTTGATCAGCACCTGCGGGCCCTGAGCGCCAACAACGTCTATAGTTGACAAAAAACCCGGCCCACAAAAATATGAAATATAGATATTGGAAAATTATTACTGGTATTTTAATTTTAAACTCCTCTATATTAAACTCCTGTATATTTTGGTTAGATCGATTTCGAAATCGAGTGCGACATGGCTACATCTCTAAGAAAGTTTCATAAAGGAAGGTCAGCTACGCCGTTGTCGTCCAGTCGTGACAGTGACGGCATCACGATGAAGAGTAGTGTTGTGGTTTACTACTATTTTATTGTTATTGTTCGTTTTTTATTTATGTACAAAGTACATATATAAAAAGAATGGAAAACAGCACAAGATTAAATAAAACATACCAAATTATAAAGAGTCATTATTGCATAAAAAACCAACAAAATCAAGTTATTTTGTGTTTTCGATATATCAACTCTTGGCAACACAATTTTTTTCATAGGCATTTTTGTTTACTTTTCGCTTTGGCGTACAGGACACGGTAATGCGTTTTGGCGTGCCACTCAAAAGGTTAAAGACAAACTCATAATATCAGCTTTCAACATTAGCATGAAAGACGTGAAATTGGAAAAATGTTTTTCATAATAATCATGTCCTCTACGACAGAGTTTCGGCCACTTAGGCCAGTTTGAACGGAGACTAGCCATGTGCGAAGAACATGCATTCGCCACAGAACACTATTACTCCGTGAGCAAACAAAGCTACATTCTCTATACTCTCATTCTCTACATTCCATTCCGGCTTTTCGGGTTGTGCTAATGAGAATTTCTGGACAGAAAAACACAATATCTTTTTTTATTATTGGATTTTTCTGTCTGCTGGTATTTCAACCCGATTTCGGTGGGCACCCGATCAGCAGGCCCGCTTATAAACACTAGACCAACGAGGCTGTCTGTTTTTAATATTTGAGTAACAAAAATTGGCTACAGCCACCCCTGAAGCCTAAGATAGAATACTATAATTTCACTTATAGACGTTTCCATTCTTAGTCTTTTCTCTTTTCCTTTCTTCTTTGTTGGCCCCTATAAGTCCACTGTTGGACATTAGCGTCTCCCGTTGTAGTTAAGATCTTGATGCTTGGTTTGGGTATTTTACCTCTGACGTAAGCGATACCAGAAGCCATAAGGTTTTTGTGGTATTTCCCGTCATCGCCACTTACGACATCCATGGCACGAAATATGTTGACTGTCATACGCCGTCACCATACGACAACTTCCAGATAGAAAAGAAATCCACTGATTAGTGAATTTTACCTGTGGAATTGTTCTACGTAGATTGTCTTCTCTGAAGAAGAAGAGCCCTATGTTATATTACAGCGATAGAATGACAAAAAAATGATAGTTTTAGTGGTAACTATGAGTCAAAAGTTATGTCTTTAGAAATCTCAATAATATATTGGGATTTTTAAAATGTTAGGCTTATATTAGTAGTATAGTGAGCACAAGGAAAAAACCATAAAAAGGAGAAGGAGGGGAAGAAAGACCCCCCCGGAAACAGAAGAAAGGAAAAGTAACAGAACATTTTATTGTATTAAAAAATGAAACTGCATAGTGATATATCTAACATTTATTTAATTTTATTTCTAGATTAAAATTGTATAGAAACCAAACAACAATCGTAAGATGAATCAGTCTTCTCGCAGATATTTTCTTAGCAATTCCGCTACGATTTTACAAAACTTTGCTTACGAGTAACTTTAAAAGTATTACATACTTATTGACTAGATATTTTTTCATTCATTATATAACGTTAAATATTTAAATTAAGAAATGAAAATAATTATATATGGTCCTTTTATGAAATAAAAGATGACCAACACATCTTTGATCTGAGCATTTGATACAATATGGCATAGCTCTGTGGTATTAGGGCCTTTGCCTATAATTTTGCGATTTTAAAGGGCAATAGTAACTCCCATGGCTTACCAAGATCCTCCGTTTTGCCAAAAATATTGCAGCATTAATTTTGAAATAAATACACGGTAAAGTTGAGGATTAATGTTAGACGAAAACACGATTCCCTAAAATTTTCTCGATAGAAAAAAATCCAGTTACCTCCAAACTGAACTATAAACCGCTGTTATTAATAAAATACTTTAAATTTGATCATGAAACTTTGCATACTAACTGAACTAACTATAAAGCCGGGCTTATGTTTATTTTTTATAAATTACCATTATTTTCGCTGCAAAAAAGTTACCTAAACTATCAGCGTCTTGAAGCTTGTTCCATGCCGCCCGATCAGTCTCGCTTTGGCTTTCGAACGGGACAGCTGTGTCGCTTACGATCAGAATACACACTACGCAACAGGACGACGTAAAATTAAAATGGGAAATAACCGTAATAAAAATTAGAAGTCGAGTCGGGGTTGCCATTAAGAAACAGGCATAAATATGATAAACCTAATGAAATAAGTATCTAACGACCTATCTACTTACAGTATTAGTGATTACAAACATGTCGGTACATAGCATACGACGCGCGGGGAAGTGGGGGCGAAATTAGGATTTGGGCTGAGGTACTATAGCCCCTTGAGAAGACAGTTTAGCATTAAGATAAACGCACACATAAATGAGTAGACTGTCATCGAATTTTCTGATGATCTCGTGCACGTATGCGCCGCATGAGCAGTGTTGTCAGAATTTTACTCATTATTTTAGCTGTATTTCTGTTGTTCGTTGTTATATTACAGATAAAAAATACAACTAAACAAAGAATTCCGGATTAATAGAATAACTCCAAAAGGGCACGGCTTAGAAACAGAAAACTCTCAAAACAGAAAAAGAATAGAATGGAGATGACGTCACCAGAATCTAGTCGCACGTGCAGCACCGCACCTCACGTGTCGATTCCGATGACTTCATACTCGTGCGCAGGTGCAATACGAATACTTGCCGTACTTTACTGAAACATGGGTCATGCGGCGCGGATGTGTGCGCAAAACAGCATATACTAGTAATTCCATTCGAAAAATCCGATGACCACAGCGCGCGAAGCTTTGGGTGCGTTCACTCTTATTAATACTTTAAAGGTGAACGCACGCCTAAACGTGTGCGAGTTTCCTTTAATATTCTTGATTTTTTTTTACATGTGATGCTGTCGACCGTGGAACTTACAGTTTCATCGTAAGAAACTTAAACAAAAGTGTCCGCAAGTACTTATGTTCATTTATATTTTATATACTATTACATTTTATATTTTAATATTACTATTCCATGAGACTGCTAAACATAATTAATTTTTAATGTAGAATTTTAGTACGAGTAAACATTGGCACTGAAGATTAAAAGTATTGACTTTGGTTTACAATGGGTGCGTTTGGCAGAAAAAAGCGCTAGCAAGCACTTACTAGCGCTAAAATAGTTTTGTGCCAGGACACGATTGCTACTTCAGTAGCGCTGACACAATCCGCCATTTTGCTTATTTAATTTGTTTGTTTTGCAGTGGAGTTTATAAGTCGTTTTTTTTTTTGCAATATTGTAATATAATACATGAATAGACATATACATGTTATTTAAAATTCATGATTGGTAAGTTTTTAATATAAATACTTCACAAACAATATTTAAATTAGGTTAGGTTCCCCCGGTTAAAACTAACATCGTGTCCTAGAGGAAAATAGCTACTTACGATTTGACAGCGCTTACCGCTTACGATCGCCATTTTGCTTACAAGCGCTTGCTAGCGCTTTTTTCACGCACCCAATACAGGCTATTTACAATAGCGTGATAACAAAAGTATTTTCCTACGCTGTATTTCTAAATTTATAATTAAAAATATTTTATAAGAAATCTATTAGGATTTCTTTAGTAAGTTAGAACTGTTACTTATCATACAATGCATTAGAGGCCACGTTATAGAGAGTTATACGTACAAAATATATATACAAATTTAACAGGTTTGTAAACATTTTAGACAAACTCCGATTGCGATATATTTGGGCAGTGTTTATTATATATTTTTTACATACATTTTAAACATATAGTCATTTTTATGATTAATAATATGGATACACAAGCAGCTCGCTTTGATTGGTAAGTTAATCAGCAATAGCACGGCTGACTTTCATTCAAAGCCAGCATTTTTAATTAAATGTCTAAAGAAATGTGTAAACACAGAGGGTTGTCATAGTTTAGTAGTCGCGCTGTATAGCGATGCGAAGCCCACTAACCTTCTTTGACATCCCTATTCTAAGCCAGCACTTGACTACTATCCCATCTGATAGTAAGTGGTGAAGCTGCCGAAGCTGGTGAAGCAGCACATTGTAATCGGATCTAAAGACTGGAAACGTATTCACTCCCGAACTATGAAGAAAACAGTTTGGTTTGAATGTGTGGTAAGTTGACAACGAAAGGGTGAAGGCTGGCCGGGCGTCTGGTTGTCCGATGGTGGAAGAAACAGGGAGTAATTAAGTTAGTAAAATTACTAATTGCTGTAGAGTTATCGTGGTACCATCGTATAAGTGCTTGCTTTAAATTTCACAATATGCAAGCAACACGAGTTAAATCCCTGCCGGTACCAATGTGTGTTAATTGTAATTTAAGTGCTCAGCGGTGAAGGAAAACATCGTGAGCCAATCTGTATGTCTGAGAAATTGAAAGGTTCGAAGACATGTGAAGTCTGATAACACGCGTTAGGGAAGCGGGGAGGATAGTTTCTAGCCTTTAATCCCTATTGAAATTAGGGAAGGCCTGTGCCCAGCAGTGGAACGTATGTAGGCTACAACTTAAGGTTTTTTTTTATTTTATTGTAATTACGATATCTCGTCAGAGAAATTATTATATTCTTTGAATGCTATAAAGTCTCAGGTAGAGAGTACCGATCAAATGATGTGCAAAACAAAAAAACGATGAAGAGCTTTCCGTTTCGGAAGCGGTTCTAGTTGATACAAGTCCGGATTTCGTGGCGTATAAAATATGATGGCATCGCTGAGAATAGTAGACTAAGTCAAAGTATACCTTTATTGGTCGAAATCAATATAACTTAAATTTTTAAGTGATCCACTTTGTACAATATTAAAATAATTGTAACGTTTTGATATTATCAGTTAAATAAATTATAATATACATTATAAAATTATGTCTCTAAAGCTCTATTAAATGTACGCGCGAGAAATAATTTATATAGACTGCAAATAGTCTGTTCTGATGGTCCTCACGATGAAGTTACTTAAAATATTGGCAGTTTAATTTAGTTATCTGTGATGCGGAGTTCTGCAAATTTCTGTAAAAAAAAGAAATTAGTTATTTTAAACAATGAACAATTAAGAAACAAAAAACTGTAGTGGCAGCGAAAGGGAATCCATCATTTATATCGTCCAGTGGGTGTCTTAAAAGGGGACTACGAGATATGCAAGAAAGAACTCCTGCCTTCTGAGATATGACGAGACAGAGTAGCAAAATAGCCAGAGAGAGCAGTGTCAAAGGTGTGGGACGTCTGGTATCGCTATCGCCAATCCGCCTGCCATGCGTAGCGATTAAGACAAATCCTCCACATAATGTGAGAGGCCTATCTCCAGCTGTGGGTTTTTATGGACTGGCGATGATAATGACTCGAATCGTGGTAGAGCCACGCGACAACTGCGCGTATGTTATGGGTCGGCTCGAATGGGGAAAGACCACGATCTCATAAAGCGTAAAGCAAATCAGTAACGAGGTATTTTATCTTAAACCTCAAGGGTGACAACGCATTTGCATTTTGTTTCTTAATCGAATAACTATTAAGATGCCTATTGGCCACAGCAGCCACTTACCATCAGATGGACTGTGTGCTCGTTTGTCACCTTTTATTTTATTAAAAAAAACTTTAAAACTTTGAACATTAATTTTCATTCTGGTTGGCTGATAAAGGATGCCTCGGGCATTAAGTACGCCATATATATTTTTATTGTTACGAGCTTAGGATTCGTGACAATAAAAACTGCCGTTCAAAACAAAAACAAAAATTCAATTACCAAAATTGACACTTTAGTTACCGAACACCAATTAAAACTTAAAACACACTAATAATTAATCACAATTAACACTTTAGAGCACGTTATTTCGCTCCCAAGTCTTTGCTTTTATCGTCAATTTAATATCGCCCCGGTCGCGGCCTTCAAGGCCTCTTCCACAGAAACATCTAGAATGTTCGAGCAGAATGGCGAAAGTTATAGCATCGTATTTTCTAGAAAGCACACATTCACACACACACATTCACACACACTACACGCAGTGACATTTTCAGATAGATTTTGACACTCCACATCTTCATACTCATACTACATGCACATAAGTGCCACACACACACACAACACACGCACACACACACACACACCTAACACACACTCGTCCCACATGCCACACAGTTACACACAAATTCTCACACAACACACACACGCAAAACTACACATTATAAAATCACAATTACACCACACACACACACACGCACATGAGCAAACACACACACATATTCACACACATTCACACACACATTCACACACACATTCACACACACATACACACACACACACACACACACGCATACTCCACACACACACACACACACACACACACACACACACACACACACACACACATACTCACACACACACACACACCCCCACACACACATTCACACCACACACACACACACACACACACACACACACACACATTCACACACACACATTCACACACACACACACACACACACACACACACACACACACACATACACACACATACACACACACACACACACACAGCTACACACACACATTTAACTTAACATTTGCATTTAACTTTTGCTTGCATCCTAATATTTTTATAAATTAACGGTGGGGATATGGCGCTGACAGCTGATCACACTCGTAGTTCGGCTGCAGATGCTATGTTTTCAGGTATATGTACCAATGTAGCTTTATTCAACGTTAAGCAAATATCTTGATGTACAACCTCTTGGAAATAAAGAACTTATTATTATTATTATTATAGTAACGCGCCAGTCGATCCACATGGATGATCTTAGGAGTACCCCCCTGACCCTAGTGAACCTTCGTCGAAACCTTTATTGTTCTTGCTCATACCGGGGTTTCATCTTTTCAGACATTTGCTGGCCCGATTGTCTGACGTGCTCATAAATGTCATTCATTTTGTTCCGCAAGTCATTTGCATAATCGGTTATACTGTGTGGGGCATCAGGTGGTATTCCGGTGATTAGGTCTGCAGGCAGCCGTAATTCTCTTCCAAAGTTTGCGAAAGCCGATGTAATGATATGACAACAAAAACGGTTGTATGTGCTTGTCCCAATCTCTTTGTCGATTGTCTACAACTTTTTCTAGGTACCTCTCCAATGTCTGATTAAATCGTTCTACCATTCCATCAGATTGTGGGTGGTAAGAAGTTGTTCTTGTTTTATGAGTACCCATAACTCGGCAAGTTTCCTGGAATATTTGAGACTCAAAATTCCTTCCTTGAAGGCTGTGAATCTCTAAAGCCAAATAGAAGACTTTATAAACTAGTTTATATGCAACTGTTGAAGCTTCTTGATTTGGAATGGCAAAGACTTCTGGCCACTTAGTGAAGTAATTCATCAAAACCATGAAATATTTGTTACCACTTTCACTTTACGGAAACGGCCCCGCCACGTCAATGGCTATTTTCTACAATGATGCACCAACATTGTACAATTTCAATGCAACTCTACTACGAGTCTGAGGTCCCTTTACAGCCGCACAACTTGTACATTTGCGACACCAGTCCTCGACATCGTCTCGACAGTGGACCCAGTAAAACAGTTCTCGGATCTTCAGTAGAGTTCGTTTAACTCCCAGATGGCCTCCTGAACAATCATTATAGTACAGCTGTAGAACATCCGGTACTTTAGCATTAGGGACAACCCTTTGCAAATGACAGCTGTCTCCCCGACCATTTTTCCATTTACGGCACAGAACTCCATCCTGAAGCCGCAAGCTGTCCCATTGGGCCCAATAGCTTTTCATGGTCTAAATCATCGCTGCGACGTCGCTCCGCTTGGGCTTGGGAGCACTGCTCTTAATTAATTTCAGAATCGACTTGATGTCCGGATCTTCCTGCTGTGCATATTGTAATCTGTCCTTCCACTCGTTGCTGAGGTAGTCTGTCCTGAGCATCTTCACAGATACTTCTTCCTTACCCTCTTGCCTAGTACAATGCTTGCAATCTTCAGGACAAGGTCTTTTTGACAATGCATCTGCGATGCCATGAGATTTTCCGCTGCAATGTTCAAAAGTCACCTGCAGTAGTTCAATCCACTCGCAACTTCCTTCCGGATTTTTGACTGCAATAGCTATTTCAGTGCAGCATGGTCAGTTCGTAAGTGAAATTTCCGCCCCAGAAAATATTTGCTAAAATGCTGCAACGACTTTACCACAGTAAGCAATTCCCGTCTTGTGACACAACTAATCCCTTTCCGGTTTTGACAAGGACTTGCTGAAGTACGCTATCACAACCTCTTGATCACCATTCAGTTGAGACAACACACCACCAAGTCCAATATCACTTGCATCTGTGTCAAGTATAAATTCCTTGCCTGCATCAGGGTACCCCAAAATTGGTGATTTGCACAGACGGTCCTTGAGCTCCTGGAATGCGATATCGCAACTTTCATCCCAGCTGAAATGTCGCTTCTACTCGGTGAGCTTGTGCAGAGGTTTAGCTATCGCACTGCAAAGTTCTTCACAAATCGCCGATAATAGGAGCACAAACCCAAAAATACTTTAACCTGCCTCTTGTCTTTTGGAACCGGCCAATCCTTGACAGCGGCGATTTTCTCTGGATTCGTGCGGATACCTTTTTCCCACACTACATAAACCAAAAAGTTAACTTGCCGTTAGAATAGTGAACATTTCTTCGAACTCAACTTGAGTTTTGCACTCTGAATATTTATGAGCACGCGTTCCAGGTTTGAAGGTGCTCCTCAAACGTAAGGCCTACGATGATCATGTCATCCAAGTAGACCAGACAGGTATCGCCAATTAGCCCGGTAAGTACAAGTTCCATCAACCTTTAGAACGTTGCTGGAGCATTGCACAATCAAAACGGCATTACTTTAAATTGCCACAGACCCTTTCCCGTCGAGAACGCAATTTTCTTCTCGTCCTTAGGGTCAATTTCAACTTGCCAGTAGCTACTCTTGAGCTCCAGCGTTCTAAACCACTTTACTCCTGTAAACACGTCCAGCGTGTCATCAATTCTTGGCAAGGGATACATCCTTCTTGTCAACATGATTCAGACGGCGACAAGTCAACACAAAACTGCATGCTGTCGTCCTTCTTCTTTACCAGTACCACGGGTGAACACCATGGACCAGATGCAGGTTCAATAACACTATCCGTCACCATTCCCTCAATCATGGTTTCCAGGTTCCTTTTGACGTGCAATCTTCTTAGCCGCTGACGGATAGGCAATTCTTCTCCTGTGTTTATTTTGTGTTGAACTAAGCCAGTCTTCTAGGGAAGACTGACATAGGTGTCAGCATCGTTCGACGAGAAAACATCGGCGTACTTGAGTAACAACTTCTTCACCTTGACTATTTCATTCGGGGAAAGAACGCTGCGATAGTCTTATTAAGGCTGTAAACATTCCCTAGTAACGCCCCATCCACAAAAAGTTCCTCTTGTCCACATTTCAGAACACAATCTCACAACAATTCTTCCTCATAAAGTCTAGGCCCTGGATGCAGTCGTCCATTATATCAGCCACGATGACATTATGCAGGTAGATCATGTTGCCTGGCTTCAACTCCATCCTCTCTCTACGGACGGGTATGCGCTGACCGGTGGCTGTCACCAAATTAATGTGTTCTCGGTTGTATGCGGAGTCTCCACGGAACTGATTTATAAGTTGGGAACTGACAACCGTGCGAGAGGCTCCAGTGTCTATGGTCAGTTTACACGGAATTTCGTTCACCTTGCCCTTGATAATTAAGCTGTTCCCATCATGGGTTTGTGATATCGAGATCCTTGGGGCTCTTTTAACATCAGGCAGCACCCGCCCCGCAGTCCTGGTTTTCACTCGGTTCCCTGCTGCTGCTGGGCGGTGCTGTTAGCCGCGCTACCCTCACGAGATTGATCACCTTCCCTTTCTACAGTTTGCTTAGAGCAGCTGGATCGAAAATGGCCCCTTTCCCCACAGCCATAGCACCTAGGGCTGTAATCCCTTATTGTGGTCGCAAACTGTAGCTGCTGCAACCTCTCTGGCGCGGTGGGACCGATGATCCTGCCCCACACGGCTTCCACCTCCAGTGCATGTGCCAAGGCGGTCCTTAAGCGTATCGTGGTGCCGGTGCCTCACAGCAGCTCTGACTTCAAGGACACGGATGCCGTCGATGAATGTCTGCACCAGGTTCCCTTCAATGATTGCAGGTAGAGACTGGTATGCTTTTCGGACCAGCTTCTCCACCTCAAGGGCCCACAGCTGCAGGTTTTCATTGCTGCATTGCACGCGATCTTTAAGCTGTGCTCGAAAGATGTGTTCCAGGTGAGTGTCACCATATCTAGCCTCCAATGCCTCAAGGTGCTGCTCGTAAGTCACTTCCTTACCGAGAGCTTCCAGAACATTTAAGGCCTGGTCACGCAACCTAGTGTGAGAGCAGTCATGGCTGCTCTTTTATTCCAGCCGTTTGCCTCCATGACAGCCTCGAACTGGATTTTGTAGGCTGACCAAGAAGATGTCCTGTCGAACGGCGGCAGTTTTAATCCACATAGCGAAAGTGTTGTAGCTACCACGGGAGCTGTAATTCCATCCCCAAGTTTGAGTTTGTCCAGCGTTTTCTTCACTTGGTTGATTTGGGTTTTAGATTCCTACAGGCGGTTGTCATGTTGAGCAACCTTGTACTTCACCTACCTTATCTCTTTCTCGAAGGTAGCGTAAAGATCCTTCATGAGGAGCATCTGCTCTTCCATATCGCGTTTGAGCTGCTCTTTTAAACGACAGACCTATTCCTCCTATCGACGAGCCTGTTTCTCCTGTCGGCGGGCCTATTCTTCCTGCCGGCGGGCCTGTTCCTCCTGCTGCTCTTTCAACTGACGGGCCTGTTCCTCCTGTCCGCGCTGCAGCAGCTTTTCCAACGGACGGACCTGTTCCTCCTGTCCACGCTGCAGCTGTTCTTCCAACCGACGGGCGTGTTGCTGCAGCATCATCATCAGAGCATCCAAGTCAGGTGCTACAGATGTAGAAGCTGCTGACGGGCCGGCCTCCGTGGCCGGCAGCTGGCCTTCCGACTTCTGCGGCGTTGCACCACCAAATCATCTCCTGCTGGCGTTGACTTCGGGTACGGACACCCTCCGTTTCGTCCTTAAGTAAAATCGGCATGATTTTATCCCACTTCTGACATCAATTGTTACGAGCTTAGGGTTTGTGACAGTAAAAACTGCCGATTGAATGGCGTCAATTACACGCTCATGAAGGCTGTCGGTTTTACGACAATCACGGTTGTGATTGAGGAATAACCTACCTTGTAATGCAGTAATTGACACCTGCGACAGCGTGTAATATACGCCAATTAGGTATGTTCGGTAATTAAAACTTCAAAACAAACTAATACTTAATCACACTTAACACTTTAGTTTACTTTATTTCCTTCCTAAGTCTTCGCTTGTGGTGCCAATTCAATACTGTCCCGGTCACGGCCCTAACGCTTTTATATAGGGTCTCTTCCACTGAAACATCTAGAATGTTCGGGCACAATGGTGAAAGTTCCAGCATCGAATATTCTAGAAAGCTCTCCTAGTTCTGCTACTCCATACTAGATGACTCTAGTGAATTTTCTAGATAGATTTTGACGCTCCATTTCTACTACTCGATACTAGATGGCGCCTAGTGCCATATATCAGGCATCAACTATGGCGCGCAACATTATCATTACTATTTATTTATTTTTATATTATATGTCTTATTTTATTATCATTACTATGTCCACCATAGGAAAGTCCACTATAAGTTGTGTGAAATTAAATAAATAAACAATTACTTACTTCTCGGCACACTTTTTAGGGTAGACTTCGATATGCTGTCGCTGTCCTCCGACTCGGAACATATTTGAAAACTTGTCTCTGCAAAAATATAGTACATGGGTATTTAATACCTAGTTAGCTGTGGGATAATGAAGCTGTGGTAGCTCAGATGGTTGGCGCTAGCTATAAATTTCACACTACGCGATCAAACCGGGTTCGATCCCCGCCGACACTAACGAAATTGTTAATTGTAATTTTAAGTGCTGCTTTACCACGTGCTGGGCGGTGAAGGAAAACATCGTGAGGATGTATGTCTGAGAAATAAGAAATAATATTTCGAAGACATGTGAAGTTCGCCAACACGCAATGGGGCAGCACGGCGTTTAATTTCTTGTCCTAAAACCCTCTCAGAAATGAGCGGAGGTCTGTGCCTTATATAGGCTGTAACTTTTAGCCGTGGATGGGGATTTAAAGAAAGGCGATTTTAAGTCTTTTAACAAGTTTTAATTACTAAATTTGCCGACACTAAATTGACCATGTAGTTGCAGTGTAGGAATATACACAGCAGTGTCTTTCTAATAACAAAGGATACAAACTACGGTTGTGAACTGAACGTAACCGTCGCAAGTGGAGACACAGTGTAACGTTGCACGTACATGTATGCATAATTATAATTAAACGGTTTATTAAAATTAAATAAACATTTAATAAACTAAATAAAAATAAAATAAAAGTTATTAACAAAAATAATTCTATAATTAACTTAGGTATCCTATTAATAAAACAAATCAGTAAACTAAAAGAACGAATTAAATAATAAATCAAATATTAAAATATTGTATTTCGAACAAACACTCTGACGCTTCGTTACTCTATGCGCTTTGCAACTCTCGCGTCAGAGTTTTACCCGGCCGGTATCATTCCACGGCGTCGCGCTGGGAGGCGCACACTACCACTGCAGCCGCGTTCACAAGCTCTGCTTTGTGTCCTCGTACGCGCTTGCAAATTTTAATCCCATTTTGGAAAAAGTTTAAAATAATATAATAATTCCGGCACTGTGGCCGTATAGTTTTTTCGTTAATTCTCGTCACCGGACCTCCGTATCGTCTTGCACCCCGTATGGGGTGCAATTTTACGACTACAACCGTGGCGGTCGTCCTTCTTAAGAGGGCCTAGGCCTCCCCTCGACGCCGCCACCGCCACAGCCAGCTGCCCACGGCGCTCCCCGTGAACAGTCCAACCCCCCGGCCCTGCTCGACCACCTCGCGGCCACATAGGGGAGTACCTGACCCTGCCAGTGAAGCCAAACGGGCACTTTTTTTAAATTATCGGAACCACGCCCACGACCTTTTCTTTTACCAATACATAATTTTTTTTTATGACTGATTGTTGCCTTATTTTAAACCCCAACCGTCTCAACAGGGTAACTGAAACAAGAGATGGGCAGCAGCGACTTCCTAACAGTACGTTTGCACTGAGAAACATCTAACATGTAATGTTTTGAAACAAATAGCATAACATAAATCAGGCAACATGTTTTGTTGATGGTGGCGTTCGCACTCATAAAAACTGTGTAAAATTTTCAACGGATATTCAAACTTATCTTTCAACATGACAATATTTCTACAAATTTGTTTTCAAACATTTTATTTCTGTAGTTATAAAGATATATTATAATTAAAATATGTAATGTACAATAAACTGTCAAACAAATTTCACTACAACAAGTTCTTTGACTATGCAAACGCTTTTTGATACATTGACAGAAAACAGTGCTAATAACCTGTTTTTTTTTTGTGAAAATCGCGTCAGTTCTAACTCACGGTAATAACGACTACAAATAAAACTGCGTTTGCATTTTTGTCTAATATAGATAACATGAATACTTATTGAAACTCTTTTAAGGTTTACCATTTCGAAAAATCCTTGGTCCTGGGAAAAATCCAGGGTATTTTTTCAAACATTAATTTATAATGAAATATTTTATTCCCAGGGTTTATTATCAATCGTACTCTAAAGTAGTATAATAGCTTTTCAGCTATTTTATGATAGATTATTTTATGTGTTTTTTGATACTGCAAACAAATATTCCTGCTAAAATATGGCAAGGGATCTGTAGGCAAAAATGATCGAGTACACTTGCATATCGATACATACCAGTATCGTATCTAAGTTTATTTTGCCGGCATGGCATGTCTTGGTTCTCTACGTGTCCAAACGTCCGAAAGCCGACGGCGAACTGTGCGTACGGACTTATTTCATATAGTTCTGTAAAGAGGAAATAATATAAAATTTTCGTTGCCAGAAGGCTACTGTTTATTGGGAATGTACAAGTGACAAACCAAACTCACTTTTATAGTCAAATTGACCTTATATCTACAAGTATAATATTTTGGGCGTACATTATATCGTCGATTTTAGTTATGTAATGATTTTAAAATCTTACGTAAGTAGACATAGACATAGGTTTAATTAGCATCAATACACTCACAAAATACACATTTAGAAGTAAATAAGAACATAAAACACACACTAGGTACAAGATTGTAAACATAATTAAAAATAAGTCTCGGCAAGAGTAGTGATGTGATGCCAGAAAGGATTCCGTCTCAGCATATGCTACCACACGTACTGCAGCAGCGCTGATTTTCACCAGAGCCCTGATAAGTATTAATTCGATATTGCGCCCGCGTCGTTATCGATGCTAACAGTCCATTTAAAAAAATAATAATGAATTAAGCATTCACTCAAAGTATAAGTTTTTAAGAATAAACATAAGGTAAGAAAATACATATACATAAACGTGCATATACACACTCGCACATAAAAATATATTATATTATACTATATACACATTAATTATCCATAATAAGCTCATTAAGATAAATCAGGAACTTACAGGTCTAATGTTTATGGGACATTTTTATAGAATAAGAATGACAAAGTAGTATACAGTATAGTCTACCTAATGATAAGTGAATGTTGTGTCCATGGCCAGATATTTATTCCTCGATTAATAATCCAGACGTAGATGCGTTGTTTCCTCTAGGACTAAGAATTCTTCGTTATCAGTAAAAAAATATCTCCGGTTCTCTACACACGATACGAAACACAGCACCATTAAGCTATTGTTTTATGCTGGTATTTTGTAAAATTTAATAAAATTAATAAAGATTAAGAAGGGATAGAAAATTAGATATGGTAGATAGAGAGAGCGAGAGAGAGAGAGAGAGAGAGAGAGAGAGAGAGAGAGAGAGAGAGGGATGGAGCTATGGAGAGGAAGAGAATTTTCATACGTGGTAGAGCCAAGTTGCAGCACACGACGGAGGTTGGTTGGACCGGGGAAGGACTACGCTCTCACAGAATACCAGCGTAAAATAGCAGCTTAACACTACTGGGTTTTGTATGGTGAGGGCAGAGATCCGGATATCCTACCCTGTCAGTCCTCAGGGGTGACAACGCATCCGAATTTTGATTCTTATTCGAGGATAAATGTCTATGGGCCACAGCATCCACTTACCATCAGGTGAACTGTGTGCTCGTTTGTCACCCTTATTGTATAAAAAAGAGAAAGACAGAAAGAACATTAACCATGTTTGCTATTGTTCCTCATGTGTATTGGCGCGCTATATATCCTGTTCTGCGCGTTCGCTGCGTTGTCCTTCACGCCGGCGAGGTTGCTGTGCGACGTGTTCGCCGTCACGTCGCCGCTGCCGGACTTGTCCGCCGTGATGGAGTCCCGGTACTCGGTTAGGTTGCCGGCTCTAGAACAACTCATTAATCTATACAAATAAATAACATTTAAGCATCTGTGGAGTATTAGCGGGAACTTGGCCGTAGACGGATCGACGCTCCTATTTTGTCGCTTAAATAATGGTTTGAAGTGGATTTTGATTCGTAAAAGTAATGCAATTTTGTGAATTAAGTGTCCGCGCGTGTGAACTACTAGAGAAACGACGAAACAAGTGCTTTGATGTCGATATAAACCTCAAGTCATTTTGATCGCTTGGGCGCCTCATGAACAGGCTGTCGTCATCAACTGTCCGCTTGCTTGGTTCAGCATATTGGAAGAAAAAGAATATAAAAATGAAGATTCTGTAAGAAATGATAGGCTCAGAAGGGCTAGAATCCAGAGCCGTAAAGCCAGTTAATAAAAAATAAAAAATTAAGCATCTGTTTGTAATGTCAAAATAATAACTTTTTACTAAATGCATATGAAAGCTTAAACAGGAAGCCTTGTACGGACTAATCGTTCCAATGTACGCATAATCGGCTGTGCGTACACAGCGACGCTTAGTCCGCACTTGCAGCTACGCGTGCACAATATTTTTTCGACGACTCCGTGGCGCAGTGGCTTAGCAATGAGTGGCTGCGCTGGGGGTCGCGGGTTCGAATCCCGCACGGAACAAATATTTGTATGGCCTACAAATAGTTGTTCCGGGTCTGGATGTTTGTCCTTGTGCAATTTATGTTTGTAAACTGCCCTCACGATACAAGAGAAAATCTTAGTGTAGGGGTAACGTTTAAAAAAAAAAGAAAAAAATATATGAGCAGGCGTGTCGAATCGCAGCGAGTCGTCGCCACTTGGCTTTTGGTTGCACAATTAGAAGTGCCACAGTGGTGGCGCACACGTCAGCTGTGTTACAAGGCATGGCAGATACTCGCTGGTGGCTAGCCGACTTGCGACTTATCACTACGCGTTCATAATCCCACAATGCATAAAGATACCCTGTACGCGTATTCAACATACCTAGATTACGCGTACATTGGAACGTTTAGTCCGTACAAAGCTTCATTTGTAAGAAAAAAAATTGCCTGTATGTTTGTTCCGGCTAATCTCCGAAATGGCTTGACGGATTTTAGCTACACTATCACGATGACTACACTATCACGATGATGATATTACATTTTAAGGTATAAACTAAGGGGATTGCTCTATGGCTTTCTCTTTTTTGTACAATCTTTAACAGTATTTTCAACAAACAAGCGATTTACTATCATACTAAAGCGATCGTTTAAATCTCATACACACTATTCGTAACACTATAGTACGTGCCAAATACGATCGAGAAAAACGGACATTGACCTTTCGGTCGTTTAACCACTGGTTACCTAACCTTCAATATATAGGAACTTTTTATATGTAGTACTTTCTTTATTTATAATGATTTTTTATATTTTTTATAATGATTGATATTAATATATATTTATTAACTACTATTATTATTGGCGACGAGGTTCGCCACCCGTCATGTTCTGTCTCCCGGAGGGGCGAAAAGTGGATTGCGGAAACCCGTCTGGCTACGCTGAATGTATGTGGAGGAATGAATGATAAGATGGATGAAGTATGCGAAATGATGAATGACAGAGGAATAGATGTGTTAAATATACGCGATAAATTCCGTAAAAACTAGTATTATTTCAATGTGTAGTGTTCGCGTAAATATAAGAAATCATTATTTCATTTTTGTGCTAAGAGATGACAACGCACTTATTTAGCCATCTTTCTATGATGGTTTGCATGTGTCCATGGGCTGCAGCAGCCGCAGACCATTAGACCAAATGTAAGTTCATTAGTCACTTAAATCTCATATAAAAATGTGCCCGCCTGGGTTTGCCTGACCTGATAACATCTTTGTTGTTGGAAGCAGGTTTCTACGGGCTGCAGTACCACTTAGTCACTGACCATCGATCAGACTGAGCTCGTTTGACACTTTAATGCCATAAAAATAAGTAGTGTGAAGTAGAGTTAAGTGAAGTAGAATAATATGTAATGATATAGAATGGAATGGAACAGAATAGATCGGAATAGAGCGTAATGGAATAGGATTGAATAGAATAAATCAATTCGGATGCAAAATAACAAGTACAAAATATTGAAAGTGATTACCACTAGGTCGGATATAAACCTATGCCCTAGGAAAGACCAGCAAGTACCCCAGCTGGTATGTTTATCACTACATCAAGAAGTGAACGTTGCTACACATAATATTTCGTGATTAATTTAATCTATCGATATCCTTACATACGTAATAATATACCTTTAATGGAGCAGAAAAACCGGCGACGAGGTTCGCCACCCGTCACGTTCTGTCTCCCGGAGGGGCGAAAAGTGGATTGCAGAAACCCGTCTGGCTACGCTGAATGTATGTGGAGGAATGAATGATAAGATGGATGAAGTATGCGAAATGATGAATGACAGAGGAATAGATGTGTTTGTTATGTGTGAATGAGACGAAACGAAAGGGAAAGGATGCCACTGCACATGGCACGTATACCGCGTATTGGTCTGGTGTAGGCGAGACCGAACGGGCGTGCCAGGGAGTCGGTTTCATCCTTTCAGAAAGAATGGGTCAATGTGTGAAAGAGTATGAATGTGTAAGCCCGAGACTGCTATGGATACGAATGAAAGTGGGCTTAAAGAAGATGTTCCTGCTAGGGGTGTACGCCCCAGACATGTCTAAGCCCGCTTACATTCGAGAGCAGTTTTGGGACATGGTAAGGATGGTGTTGACAAAATGTAAGGAAAATGGAAATATTATTATGTTAGGAGACTTTAATGGAAGGGTTGGGGTGAAGAGGTCTGGTTATGAAAGGATATTGGGAACGTTTGGTGATGAAAGTATAAATGAGAATGGTGAAGACCTCCTCACCGTATGTGCGGAAAAGAATCTTTTTGTGACGAATACTTTTTTCGTCATAAGAAGATTCACATGTATACATGGGAAAGAGGTGATGATAGAAGCATGATAGATTTCGTAATTGTGGATGAAAGAATGAGGAGCGCAGTCGTAGATACAAGGGTTTACCGGGGGTCCAACGTAGGGACGGATCATTACTTGGTCTTATGTCGAATTAATGGTCTTTTCAAGCGTTGGCGGCATCGGACATCTGTGTCTACCACTGCGTTACAGCGTATAAGAATAGAGAAGTTACAAGATGAAGATGTGAAAGAGAAGTATAAATGTAGACTGAGAGAAAATATTAGGTGTTTGAATGAGTTGTGTATGAATGATTTAGACTTGAAGACTGTGTGGGATAATATTAAGAAAGGTTTGGTGGATACCGCCACCGAAGTATGTGGTGTAAGTAAAAGAACAAATGAAAGGAAAAGTAATACGTTGTGGTGGGATGATGAGGTACGGGTGGAAGTTGAATCAAAGAAGAAAGCATGGTTAGATTTACTAGCAACCAAAGCTGGTAATTCTTCTGGTATGAATGATGAGATTGAAAGAAAAAAGGCAGAATTTAGACGTCTAAATAAGAGAGTAAAAGAAGTTGTTGAAAGGAAAAAGAAAGAAAGAATGGATAAGAATGATAGAAGGATATCTGATAATTTCCAGGCTAACATAAAAATGTTCTGGAAACTCGTAAGAACTGCCAGGGGAAATACAAAACAGCCTATAATAAATGCTATAAGAGACGAGAATGGATGTATTCTGAATGATGAAGTTTCGAATTTAAACAGATGGAAGGAATACTTTGAAAGCGTGTTTATGAGTGAAGAGTCGTATGAATTAAATGAACTAGAAATTCCGAAAGAAGTGGAAAGGGGTATGGAGATAAGTGTAGATGAAACAATGAAAGCAATGAAAAGCATGAAAGCAGGTAAGGCAGCTGGATATGATAGAGTATCACTCGAGATGCTAAGGGCTGGAGAGGGAGTGGTGGCAGGCCTGCTGTACACCTTGTTTAATTTATGTTGGGAATTAAAACGGGTACCGGATGACTGGTGTAAAGCAGTTATAGTACCAATATATAAAGGAAAAGGGTCACAGCAGGACTGCAAAAACTACCGCGGTATCAGCTTGCTTAGTATTGTGGGTAAACTGTATGCTAAGGTGTTAATTGAAAGAGTTATGAAAGAAACTGATGGAAAAATTTGGGATGTGCAAGCGGGTTTTAGAAAGGGAATGGGGTGCACAGATCAAGTCCTTTCCATGCGCATGATTGCGGAGAAGTTTTTGGCCAAAAACCAGAAAGTTTTTTGTGCGTTCATGGACTTGGAAAAGGCTTATGACAGAGTGGACAGGAATGTGTTATGGCAAACACTGAACTCATATGGGTTGAGCGCTGGTTTGATACAGGCATTAGGGTCTATTTATAGGGACTCTAGTGCTTGTGTCAGGATCAATGGGGTCTACTCGGACTGGTTTGGCATCTAAAAAAGGTGTCAGACAGGGCTGTGTAGCTTCCCCTTGGCTGTTCAACCTATTTATGGACCGGTGTTTGCAAACTTTGAAAGATGAAGAATGTGGTTTAAGAATGGGCGAGTTAACCGTCAAATGCCTTTTGTATGCCGCTGATCAAGTCATATTTGCGGCATCAGCGGCTGAGATGCAAATGATGGTTACATTAATGAACTGGGAATTAAAAGAAAGGGGAATGAAAGTGAACGCAAGTAAGACGAAAGTGATGGTTTTTGAAAGAGAAGAAAGCAAAACGGTATGTGAAATAAGAATAGAAGGAGAGTTAATGGAGCAAGTGGATGAGTTTGTGTATTTGGGATGTGTATTTAGCAGGGATGGTAGATATGATAGGGATATAGAACGACGAGTAAATGCAGGGAATAGAGTGAATGGGGCACTACACTCTATTATGAAGAACCAGAATGTGTCAAAACAGGCACGTATGGTAATTCATAATGCTGTGTTAGTCCCTACGTTAATGTATGGTAGTGAAAGCTGGGTGTGGCAGAAGAAGCACGAAAGTAGAATAAATGCTGTAGAAATGCGTTCTTTAAGAAATATGCTAGGGTTTAATCTGAATGACAGGGTGAGAAATTGCGTGATAAGAGATAAATGTGGTATGCAAGATGATGTTGTGACCAGGATTAAGAAATGAATGCTTCGGTGGTTTCGTCACGTAGAAAGAATGAATGATGAAAGAGTGACAAAGCAAATTTATATGGCAGATGTGAACGGCCGAGTCGGGAAGGGACGCCCTAGAAAAAAGTTTGTCGACCAAATTGGCGATATTTTGAAAATGGGCCACGTTAGAAGTACCCTTAACCGACGAGCATGTATGCGTAGATATATGGATGTAAAGAAGGCGAAAGAGGTATGTCAGGATCGTGCCAAATAGAAGTCCGTAATCTCTGCCTACCCCTCTGGGTGACAGGCGTGAGTGTTTATGTGTTATGTTAATATTATTAAAGAGTTGTGTAAATGATCGCTGTAGAAGAAAAATCATCTACTGTTATAAAGTACTTTATTCATTTAACAATAAAAAGCATTAAAAAATAACACATATAAAGATTCGAGTGATAAAGACACCGAATAAGTACGTACTTATTCAAAAGATAAAACTTTATTTGCAATATAATATAAGAACTTTATTTTTATTCGGTGCATGCGGACCGGCCCAAAAAAAGTAACGCATCTCTGGCCGCTAATGTCAAGTTTCTTTTAGAACGAACTGACTTAACGTGCGTTTTGTTTATTTTAAAGGGATGAAGTTGCAAAAGCTCAATATAGCGATTATATTGCTTCAAATATTCGTTTTAATATGAGACTGGTATTAAATGAATTGCTGCGTTACTTACCATAAATTGAAATATAAAATATAACACATTTTTCGCGATGTACCGTAAGATTTTACGATGTTTATAAGAACCACAGACAATATTATTTAATAAACAAAAAACAAAACATATGTGCTAACCTAGAAGTGTGAATAATATCAATATTTAAATATTCTTATCACATCTAAATGGAGATTTTGTAAGTTACGCCTTTTGACACTCGGTTCATATCTGAGGTCATCATCCGTTTTTCTCAATCGATTTGGCACGAAGTATACACCATGTTGCTATTTAATTTTACGTTAATATTCTGTGAGAGTGTCGTTCTTCTCCGGTTGAGCCGATCCAATTGTGCAACTGCAACTTCTTCACTTCTATATTCGTTTTGTAAAGCACTGTTTGTATGATGTAATAAAATACAATTTCCTAAATTACTAACCTCTGCCTCTTAACCAGTATATAAATGCAGCTGACGAGGCACAAAGCCAGCAATATCGAACTGCAGATTATAACCAACATGTTAACGTCCAATAGTTCGGAAGGTGGTCCCACTTCACCTGAAATGATAGTAATATACGATGAATATAATGTGCTCCAGACCGAATTTCAGTCATGGCGGCAAGCGTCCACGGAGACTAGCCAACGGCGCAGGACAGGATTATAGTGCCCAAGTGTATGCGCCGGCATAAGTGCACACTCTATTCCTTCACTCTCAAAATCAGATGGGACGGTAAAAAATGGGCGCAGGGCCACCGCCAAATTCCTGACTCCAGGCAGCTACTGAGAATTTCTTGACGGAAAAACGCAATATTTGATTATTTGTTCTGACCCGGGATTCAAACCCAGGACCTCATGATCAGCAGTCGCACTACACAACCACTAGACCAACGAGAAAATCGAGTCAAATAGCGATCAATGTAGTTAATTGTTCAAACACGAATAAAATATTTAAAAAAAAAGTGATAAACGAACTTACTCCACGTGATGATAAGTGGCTACTGCAGTCCATGGACATCTGCAGCAAGTTTCACACAAAAAGGCTACAGGTGTATTGTCCCTTCTCAGACCCTACTAAGATGGAATACCCCACAATCTGTCAAACGGATCCTCTATACCCTTCAGACCGAAATGCAGCAGTGCAAGCACTGCCTTTTTGGGTCAGAAATAAGTAACTTCCCAGAGGGACCCCTCGACCTGGTACATCAGCTATCGCAGTTCTGTAGTAGCACTCTTGTTTCTGAGAGGGCTGTGGAGCAACTAGTCAGCAGTGTTACGCAAATCAGTTTTACATTCCAAAATAATATTATCCTAAATATTATTATTTTTAGAATAAGGATGACAAACTAGTACACAGGCCACCCGATGGTAAGTGGATGCTGTGGCCCATAGACATTTACATTTATCCTCAATTAAGAATCAAAACGCAGATGCGTTGTCACCTCCGAGGACTAAGATGGAATGCCTCGTTTCCAGTAAAAAAGGATCTACGGATCTCTACAATCACCATACGAAACACAACAGTATTAAGCTGCTATTTTACTCTAATATTCTGTGTTTTACTCTAGTATTCGGTGATTCCCCAGCCGAGCCCAGCAGTTATAACCATAATATACCTGCTGCATGACTACCACGTTTAAAAAAAATATAATTATAAAATCTATTTTTTAAATAGTTTTCAAGGAGCTTTTAATCCAACTTCTCTTTCTATCTATAAAAGTAACCCTTTAAGATGAAACTATGAATCTTTAATTTCACGCAATTTAGTTAGGTAAATTCATAACTTTACCACAGTAACCTCCGTAATACGGACAGAAAAAATGCAATAATAATACAATTTAAACAAAAAACTAATCATAATTTTAATTTAAGAATTCAGTATAATGACAAAGAAGTGCAAATAACAATTATTGGCGTTCACATTGATGAAAATCTGAAGTGGTAAAGCCATACAGAATTTGAATGCAAAAAAGTGTATAATGTAATTTGACATAATGATTTCTTAGATTTACGCGAACATTAAACAATTAAATAATACCAGTTTTTTACGGATTACATCGCGCATATTAACTTTTTTGTATACCCGCCGTTTCAAGCACTTTACAGCACCCATGGTCACGGGGGGATTGAGATGTTCAACGTCCAGATGTCATAGTTAACTGCAATTACCATAGATAACAATTATTAATTTGTTGTATAATTTGATATCATTTGAAAAAAAAATCTTTGTCTGACAGGAATACACCAAGGCGATTCAATATGTTGAATTTGGTACTAAATAGATAATTACTAAATAGGCAATTGTGCACATCGTATAAGTAAAAAATTGATAGTGTACTTACTTCCGTCTAAGTTTTTGGTGGCAAAATTATAAGTAGTGGTCACACTTCCAGCTTCGTTAGTCGCAGTGATTCGAACTTGATACCAAGTACCAGGTGACAGGTCGCTGATGGCGAATGAACTAGTGCGGTACGTCGGGGTGTTAGCTTGGTATATACTCCAAGCCGGGTCGGTGTATCTCTATAAATAATGCTTATATATATATGTATAGAACACAAAAAACAAAGAAATATGTTTGAAGAAATTATTAAAGACTAAGGAATAACGTTACAGGGCTATCTTTCAAAGAGTATCCAAATTTTATATTTACGTTCAAATGTATAAATAATGATGTACACTAAACCAGAGATTTTTAAAGAGGGTTCCGCGGAATCTATGGGTTCCGTGAAAAAGTCACCAGGGTTCCGCGAAATTATTTATTTTTACTCGTTAAATAATTTTACTCTTAAGTATAAATATTATTTATAAAATGGCACAAAATATGTAAGGAAAAGAACCACTGGGTACGTAGGTAGTTATTGAAAATTATAATATTTCGATTGTACTGTCTATAATCATTTGATGTGGGGTTTCATAGAACAAAAGGGATTTGATAAGTGTTCCATTACCTTAAAAGTTTGGGAACCCCTGCACTAGAGCAACAATACAGTCAGCAAAAGTAAAAGGATAATAATGTAGGCCTAGCCGAGCCCAACGTTCATATATATAAATGAAAAGAGTTCTTACTTTCGGAGTCAGAAATTAAAATTATCGATTTTTTTTATTCTTCAGCCGTTTAAAATAATACTTCTGACGAAGAAAAACTGCGATAGAAATTTTACGTTTTTAATTTTTATCAGTGATATGCAACAACATTGTTTGATTTAATAATAAAATAGCGTACAAACGGAAGCGTAGGTAACTAATGTATCATCATCATCATTACAGCCCTTCACAAGTCCACTGCTGAATATAGGCCTCCCCAAAGTAACGCCACAAAACACGGTTCCTGCATCCATCGAATTGCTGCATGTCTTACCAGGTCGTCACTCCATGTATATACACCACGCCTACCGGTACGAGGCTGCCACTTGAGAACCTTCCTTCCCCATCGTTTATCGGTTCTCCGAGCTATATGGCCGGCCCATTGCCACTTCAGCTTACTAATCCGTTGGGCTATGTCGGTCACTCCGGTTTTACTGCGGATATGCTAATTTCTGAGGCTATCACGCAGAGAAACTCCGAGCATTAGCGTCTCATCATAGCGCTTGAGCGTCCTCATACGCAGCGTTCGGGAAATTACTACACATCTTCTCGTCAGGTATACCTCAAACTCTGAAAACTAGATTGTACAACCAGTGCGTGTTGCCAGTGATAACATACGGATCTGAGACGTGGTCCGTCACTGCTGGCCGTATGAGGACTAATGTATACCAATACTAAAAAAATCGAATTTGAAATTGTCTTATGGGTGTAATGTGCTAAAGTGTGCAACCCGTAGGCAGATTAGCCTCCCACGAACAGTAGTCTATATTAATGACATTCGTAAAAACCAATAAAATTCTGTTATTTTACATTTGGTTAGTTAAGAGACAATTTTGAGGATTGGCTTTTACGACATGAGCAAATATATCAAGCGCTTACAAAGTGTTTTAAACATTTGCAAATGAGATTATAATACCACAGTGTAACGAACTTTTATTTTTTCAGCATCAGTATCATTTTGGCAGGATTAACCTATTAAACTAACCTAAAAGATAATACAATAAGATTATAATTGAACGTGAAATAATATTTTGACGTCTCCGTGGCGCAGTGGCTTAGCAATGAGTTATAGCATTGAGGACCGCGGGTTCGAATCTCGCACGGAATAAGTATTTGCATGACCTACTATTAATTGTTCCGGGTCTGGATGTTTGGCTTTGTACATTTTATGGATGTAAATTGCCTTCACGATACACCAGAAAATCCTAGTGTGGGTATAACGATTTTATTTATAAAATTCAAAAAATTTTTAAACAAATCTTTATATTTACGAGTCCTGTATTTTATATTTAGAAAAGAGGTTTTGATTAAGTTTGATTATTGCAATCAAATCTTCCTTACCAGTGTATTGTGAGCGCGGATCCAATTCCTCGAACCAAGCACACGATAATCGACATCCCAACTTCTCATTTCGCAGCCAGCGTCATCCCATCCCGCGAGCTGCACGTATATATGCGAACAGTTGCTCCAGAGCCATTCGTTTGTGGACGGTGGAATCGGAACTGAAACAATGGACACGTCTAACAGCAGTCTAACTCATAGATATAGTATCGTAAAACTTTTAAGTATTGTGAGGTACGTGAGGTATGGTCATCTTAAGCTTTGCCGCTCTATAAAACCAAAACTAGGAGGACAGACAAAAACACAAAGTCGTATACTATAAATTAAGATAAAAATAGTGTTACGTGCTTAGGGTTAGTGACAATAAAAATTGCCGATTTAATTACCGAAATTAACACTTTAATTCACTTTACACTAATTAAACTTAAAACACTAATAATTAATCACACTGATTCACTTTATTCCGCTCCGAAGCTTCGCTCGTCTCGCCAAATTCAATACTTCCCCGATCGCGTATTGCAGCGCCTTTATATAGGGCTCTTCCACGAAAACATCCAGAATATTCAAGTAAATACGCGCGTCAACCGACCAAGCGCAGAAAATTCGTACTATGCGGCTTCCAGAAAGCTTAATTCTTCTGTTCGATACTAGATGGCGCTGTTGGTTGAAAGACTAGTCATGTATTTTCTGGAAAGCTCTCCTCGCTGTTACCCGACACCAGATGGCGCCAGTGCCAGATGTCAACTTAGCTGCGCAACAATAGCAAACGAGCTTTGGCAATAATTAAGAACACTTCCGAAAATCTACTTTAAAAAAACTAACTATACGCCATACTAAAATCGACTAAAATATTTACTATAATGTCAACTGTCAAAATAGAGTCGATAAAGCAGCGCTTTTTTGACCCTTTAGGTAGTATTTTATTGACCGATGGAGAGTTATCGTATCACAAAGTCATCTATGCAAACAAGTCTGTAATTTTAGAGTTACAAGAACGTGACCATATTAACCGGATGACCATATTATACCCTCGTACTATATTTGTAGGGGTGTACATTGAATTAGGTATAACATGGTATATAATAGCTCAATATTAAAAATAATCTCGATATATATCTCGTGTCCGATATACATATTGGATACCATATATATATCGATATTCGATGATTTCGAACTTTTTTATACTCGTAGTTATATTGATATTTTGTCAATTAAGGAATATCTATCCATCGACTCAAAGATAGTAATTGCCTCATCCGAAAAGGAAGAGGTACTCAATTCGACTGTACGTTTTTTATGTGTTTTACCTCTGAACTCTCTTCTGAGTGAACTGATTTTGACGATTCTTTTTATTTGAAAGCTGCTGCTTTCCGTGTGGTCCCATATAAATTTAATTAAGATCTGACCAGTAGCTTTTGAGACCACCAGTCAATATTTACATAATGCGTATTTAAATGACTTCGAATACATTGATTAGGTTGTATTGAAGTCGGATGTACTTTTTTATAAATTTACCACTTGTGTAAATAGGAGTACGGCGGGCGAATCACACATACAGAAGAAGAAACCCCCGGCAAGTGACTTATGACAATTATGAAAAGGTTAGGGTATGATACCTGCATTTCTTGTCTGTAATTCCATCGCATCGGTAACAATATTGGCGATTTCGATAATATTGTATCGGCAATGTTGTCATATCGATAAAAATATCGACCTTCAACATTATTCATATTATCAATGGACCACTGAAGGTATTTGTATTGAGAACCAAATAGCGAGTAAATTATTATTAAAAAATATCAGAACCAGAATGCTCTGATTTAACTTGCAAAAGATCTATTTCATATAGAAATTATAGGTTCGGCTCGGCCGGAAAAGGACCACACTCATAGAATACCAGCGTAAAATAGCAGCGTAATGCTGCTGTGTTTCATAAGTGGTGAGAAATGGAGATCATTTTTACTGGTAATGAGGCGTTTCACGTTCCACATCATGTAGTTATAACGATCTCTGGATATACATTGCTAACGGTGACGACTAAACGGTCTAGCTTAAAGAGGAGTAGGATCCAGCAGCGCTGGGTGGTGGTATTACTAATTATGTCCCTAAGAGCAGGTCTGGATAAGCACCACCATCTACATGGTATCATTCAAATAATTCGAATTTGTGTCTGAAGTCAAGACTTTATTGAACAAACTCTCGGACTGGGGGCGACTAAATCTAGTCCAGTTCAATTCCCTGAAGACATGTTTTAAGCAAATAACTTGTCTTCAGGGACCTTCAAGAAAAGAGCCTTCTCCTTTTTAAAACGCAACGCATCTGCAATTCCGCTGGTGTTGCAGTTATTAATTGGCGGCGGTAATCACTTACTATCAGGTGAGCCATATGCTCGTTTGCCGTCGTCCCCTATATAAAAAAGGAATACTCAATGTGGTACTGAATGGTGCAAATATAAGAAATAAAAGTAAATGATACTCACTTCCACCTAACGTGCTGACGTCAATATAAGCTGGTTGCGAAGTCCCAACTTTATTGGTGGCAGTTATACGCAGGGAGTACTTGGTGCCACATTTAAGGCCAGTTAGTGCGTGCTTTTGAACACCGGAAAGATTAGGTAGCTTGTTCGCTGGCCAAGCTTCCTGCCACGGACCGCTTGCCTCTTTCCACGTTAGACTGTAACCTGAAAATCATAAACCTTAAGATCGGTGCCTATATTTTAGAAACGTCTCGGATTGACGTAAAAGTTTTTGTCGTGGTTAAACTTTCAGCTCTTACTAAATGATAGCATCGATGATTTTTCAAATAGTGCTCAATATTGACTACGCGGACGAAACGTAAAGTATGTTTTATCTAAAGCGTAAATGAAAAAGGTGTCATTCAAAAATATGGCAATGGCACTGATACTTTACAAAACATATAAACAATTTTTTTTGAATTAAACCTTTGAAATACATTTTTGCACAATTATTTTATCCTTTGCTCTTGAGCCGGTGACCCTGCGAAGTGACAAAGTCAAAAATGCCTGCTAAATTTATTGTATTATTGCCGTTCGTAAAGTAGGGTGTATATGATTCGAATTTCGATAGATTTTAATTATTTAATTAATATAATTCAAAATTTTTGTTTTTATTTTTTATAAAATATCAGTGCCCAAGCTTCCACTCCATTTACATGTTACTTCCTATTTTTTTCCAGACGGTAAAAAGGTCTGACTAACTCTCTATACAGGTATAGACTTAATCATAAATTTTTCTATATAAAAGGACAATTTAATGGGTAACCTTATCATATCTTTGCCCACTCATAATCCGCACATTTTATAGTTAAAGCAATATAACTGCACACAAAGTTATGTAACTAGTTTAACGTCATACTCCGGCTCCTGTGGAGTACTCTTTTGTTATTGTAGTGCAAGGGACGGTAATTAAGCTTCGATGTTTGCAAAAATTACTTACAACTTACAAAAGTTTATTAATTAAAGTGATATTATTGTCAGAAACCATTTCCCTTGGTTGGCGTAAGAGGCGACTACATATAGGGTACATGAGGGTAATATGGTCCTAATATGGTCCTGGACCTTAAGCTTTGCCGTTCTATAAAACCAAAACTGGGAGGAGGATAGATAGAAAAACACAAAGTCGTATGCTATAACTAATATATCAATAAAAAATAACAATCAAGCTTTGGCAATAATTACGAACACTTAGAAAAATTTACTTAATAAAAACTAACTACAATACGTCATACTAAAATTGACAAAATATTTAATATACTTAATGTCAACTGTTAAAATGACTTCGATAAAGCAACGTCCTTTTGATCCTTTATTATTTGATTGACCGATGAAGAGCTATCAAATCATATAGTCTTAATTATTATTAATTCGAACAATTCTTCAGAGCACTCTCCATGGAAACTTCCACTTCCACTTCCACTCCATTTACATGTTACTTCCTATTTTTTTCCAGACGGTAAAAGGATCATCCAGTATATATAGATATAGTGGATATTCTTAACCGCCGTGTAGTGGCGGTTAAGAATATCCACTACCCCATATCTTCCCGTGGGTGTCGTAAGAGGCGACAGAGGGAGACAGGCAGGAGATGGGCAGCAGCGTCTTCCTGATGACAACTGTGACGTAATAAAAAACTGCGGTTGCCAACCCGCTCGCCAAGCGTGGCAACTATGGCAAATACCCCCCAATGAATAAATACACAAACAGACGGCCCCCAGTCCCCGGCGGCCCCGCTATTCCTGGCTACGGTGGCGACCATGGTAACGGCGGGGCAGGGGGTGCTAAGAATCTCCGGTGGAGGTTCGGTTGCCACCTACGACAACTCGACCTGGCAACATATAACGCACGCACCCTGAGGACTGACGAGAAGATACTGGAGCTGGAAGAAGAGGTAGACAAGTTGCGCTGGCATATTATTGGATTATCCGAGGTCCGAAGAGAGGGGGAGGACACGGCAATCCTCGAGTCCGGCAACTTGTTCTATCACCGGGAGGGCGACCATCTGTCCCAAGGAGGTGTCGGATTTATCGTCCACAAATCTCTCGTCAACAACGTTGTAAAGATTGGGAGTGTGTCGACGAGGGTCGCGTACCTGATACTCAGAATCACCAAACGGTATTCGCTGAAGGTCATTCAGGTTTACGCACCAACTTTGGCACATCCCGATGAGGAGGTGGAGGAAATGTATGAGGATATTTCCAGAGCCATACATTCCTCCAAAACCTACTACACGGTGTTGATGGGAGACTTCAACGCAAAACTGGGCACAAGAGAAAGCGGTGAGCTGAAGGTAGGGAAATTTGGAGTAGGGCAACGGAACCGAAGGGGCCAGCAGCTGGCCGACTTTATGGAGAAAGAGGGACTCTTTATGATGAACTCTTTCTTCCAGAAGCGGCCCCACAGGAAGTGGACCTGGTCGAGCCCCGACGGTTCGACAAAAAATGAGATTGACTTCATTATGACGACCAGACGCCAACTGTTCAGTGATGTCTCAGTGATCGCAAGGGTGAAAACTGGCAGCGATCACCGAATGGTTAGAGGCACACTGAACCTAAACGTTAAGTTGGAGAGGTCTCGTCTAATGAAGTCAACGCTCCGTCCCCCTCGTGCTCTAATCCAGAATCCCGAAACCTTTCAGCTCGAGTTACGTAACCGCTTCCAGTGCCTAGAAGATTGCAATGCAGTGGACGATATGAACGACAAGCTCGTGGAAACTGTCCATGCGGTCGGAGCTAAGTTCTGCAAGACCCGCCGCAGAAGAACACAAAAACTCTCCGATCACACTCTTAATCTCATGGCTGTTAGACGGGAGATGAGGCTGCAATCGTCAACAGATTTGACAGCATACAGGCAACTGAACAGACAGATCTCCAAATGCATACGGCGAGACTTACGCAACTTTAATACTTCTCGTATTAAAGAAGCGATCGAGCGGAACCAGGGCTCCAAAGTCTTTGCCAGAGATCTGTCTGCCAGAAAGAGCCAACTGTCAAGGCTGAAGACTGAGTGTGGCAACATCGTTTCCGGGACACCTGAGATTTTGAGTGAGATTGAGAGGTTCTATGGGCAGCTGTACACATCATCTTTGGAGCCACACGCAAGTGTGAGTAACGATCCAAGAGCAAGTCTTATCCGACACTATTCCGATGATATCCCGGACGTCAGTCTAAGCGAGATTAGAATGGCTCTCCAGCACCTTAAAAACGGCAGGGCCCCAGGCGAGGATGGAATTACAGCGGAGCTTCTGAAAGCGGGTGGAACACCGGTACTTGAAGTCCTTCAGAAGCTCTTCAATTCCGTTCTCCATGGTGGCATTACTCCAGAGGCGTGGAGCAGAAGTGCGGTGGTCTTGTTCTTTAAGAAAGGCGACAACGCTCTCTTAAAGAACTACAGACCGATTTCCCTTCTGAGCCGCGTCTACGTGCTGTTTTCGAGAGTCATTACGAATCGTCTCGCACGCAGACTTGACGACTTCCAGCCTCCCAAACAAGCCGGTTTCCGAAAAGGCTTCAGTACCATAGACCACATACATACCCTGCGGCAGATTGTACAGAAGACTGAAGAGTACAATCTGCCACTTTGCCTGGCGTATATGGACTATGAGAAAGCCTTTGATTCCGTCGAAATTTGGGCGGTGCTACAGTCCCTTCAGCGGTGCCAAGTTGACTGTCGGTATATCGAAGTGCTGAAGTGTTTGTACAGTAGGGCTACGATGGCTATCCGAGTACAGAACCAGAGCTCGAAACCTATCCAACTGCAGAGAGGTGTAAGACAGGGTGACGTTATATCCCCGAAACTGGACCTTCACCGCTGCATTGGAAGACGTTTTCAAGTTACTGGACTGGAAAGGATACGGTATTGACATCAATGGCGAGTACATCACTCACCTTCGATTTGCCGACGATATAGTCCTTATGGCAGAATCGCTGGAGGACTTAAGCACTATGCTCAATGACCTCAATAGTGCCTCCCAACGGATAGGTCTTAAGATGAACATGGACAAAACAAAGATCATGTTCAATGTCCATGTCACACCTATGCCGGTAGTTGTTGGGAGCACTATGCTCGAAGTTGTTGACGAATACGTTTACCTGGGACAAATAGTCCGACTAGGTAAGTCCAACTTCGACCGAGAGGTCAATCGACGGATTCAACTCGGCTGGGCAGCGTTCGGGAAATTACGGCATATCTTTTCGTCAGGTATACCTCAATCTCTAAAAACTAGATTGTACAACCAGTGCGTGTTGCCAGTGATGACTTACGGATCTGAGACGTGGTCCTTCACTGCTGGCCGTATGAGGACGCTTAAGGTCGCTCAGCGAGCTATGGAGAGGGCTATGCTCGGAGTTTCTCTGCGTGATAGACTCAGAAATGAGGATATCCGCAGTAAAACCAGAGTGACCGACATAGCCCAACGGATTAGTAAGCTGAAGTGGCAATGGGCCGGCCATATAGCTCGAAGAACCGATAACCGATGGGGAAGAAAGGTTCTCGAGTGGCAGCCTCGTACCGGTAGGCGTAGTGTAGGGCGACCCCCCACTAGATGGAGTGACGACCTGGTAAGACATGCAGGAAGTCGATGGATGCAGGTGGCTCAGGACCGTGCTTTGTGGCATTACTTGGGGGAGGCCTATGTTCAGCAGTGGACTTGTGAAGGGCTGTAATGATGATATAATGAAAATAAAATCGATGGAACCGCAAAATACACAAATATAAACTTACTGATTTTCTGTGTGAAGCTTCTGTTACCAATGGAGTAGTAAGGTTGCTCCCAGTCCACTAGTATAGAGTCCTTATACGGCGTAGCTCGTAGTATAGGCGCCTCTGGTAGAGGTAAAACAATGACCACATACTCCACTGAGTCGGAGCCGTATAAGTTTTTAGCGAGACACGTGTAATTCCCACCTAGCGATTGGTCTATATCTGGAATTAAAAGCATTTAATGCAATTAGAACATTAGAAGCATAAGAGTAAATTTTAAGATGGATGGTTATTCCATTCCATCTAACTCCAAACTCACTCTGCTGCCATGGGTGGCTTGGTGACGGCAGAGCAGATACTTTCATAAACTGGCAATGCAGTTCTGATCATTCAATGAATTCTAACACTTTCACTAATCCATTTTCGGACAGAAGCAATAAACAATATGTCTCGAGTAGGGTTAGCAAATAAAATAACGTCATTTATTTTTTAGTTTTTTAAAGCTAAAAATAAAGTACAACAAGTGAAATAAACTATTTTACCCACACAAAATCTTTACATTCTGTGTCTAAGTAAAGATAACACTGTTTCTTTTATCCTATCACTTAGCATTTATCAAAGAAAATACTCTATGTAAATAATACTGTAGTGGCGGAAATGGATAGGAGATACGACACGATTTTGTATAAATTTACAAAATCATTAATGCTTGGTAAAATATTTAGCCATTTTTGCGAAGCAGATAAATCTGAAAAAAAAAAAAAGATAAAACTGTGAGAATTATTTCCTTGTACTTTTCACACATAAATGTCTGTGTTATAATTCGTTATTTTAGTAAACTATTAAATTCGTAAAAACAGGTAATATAAAGTATTTTCATGTACTTAATAATCCTCGTACCTCGTAAAGAACGTTGTCCGAAATGAAGTGTAAATAAAATAAACTTTGTTATAATGCACAGGTGGCAACCCTAATCAAGAGACAGGGAATGGGTTAACTTTGAATCAACCAATCACAATGCATTAAAGTCCACTGCTGAGCATCCTTCCCACAGATATTATTTTCTAGAAACCGTATGTTTTAGTTTCTAGTTGTTATAATGGAGACCATGCTACCATGGTTTGTTCCCTCTGCACACATGTGATGACATGGGGTATTAGATATTCTTACACAGACATCAGGGTATTAATTTTGAAGTCTGCTAAAATTTTAAACGTCATAGAGCCATGCTACGCCTAAATTATGGTTGTAGCACGAATGGGTCGGCTCGACCGAGGAAGGACCATACTCTCGCAGAATACCAGCGTAAAATAGCAGCTTAATGCTGCTGTGTTTCGTATGGTGAGTGTAGAGATTCGGAGACCCTTTTTTACTGGAAACGAGGCATTCTTAGTCCTCAGGGGTGACAACTCATCTGAGTTTTGATTCTTAATCGAGGATAAATATAGATGTTCATTGGCACAGCATCCACTTACTATTAGGTGGACTGTGTCCTCGTTTGTCATCATTATTCTATAAAAAAATATCCTTTATTTCTTTTTTTCAGTCTGCATAGTAATTAAGCTCCCAGCATATTTAAAAGTTCTTCCGCCATGATTGCTTAGAGTCTGCGGTATGTATGACATGCAGATACATTTTTGGCATTCGGCGAAAACATTTGTAGACACATTTCAAAACTTATTGCGTTGTCACCACTTGGTTTAAGATGAAGTGGCTCTCTATATCTTTCAGACATTAACACATCAGTGTATCCATTGCTTCTTAGCCGTTGAAATAGATAAGAAGCTGGAAACCCAGACGGGCTCCAAGGTAGAAATTACCATGTAGCAAATCTTATGCGAAGACGAAAAAAGGAACTTACTGTTAATGAGTAAACTGTCGTCGTGGTTTCTTGTGAACCTCGGGTGGTGTGTGATGATATTGTGGTTGTGGTACCAGACGGTGCGCGGTGGTGGTGATCCCACGCACGAACATGCTAGAAGTAGAGAGCTCCCCACTCCTACAGAGACCATGCCTCCTAGTGACGCTACGCCAGCTACGACTGTAATTAACAGACAATCATGTTTCAAAAATTTAAGGACCGGTATAATTGCCGACATAAGTCGTGAGCACACAATTTATTGGTCGATACGACGTTGACCACGCTGACGCTCAACGTGATTGGTTCATCAGTCGATTCTCGTCGTCTATTTTCGAACGTATCATTCGGCTTCAGCACACAAGAGCAATTTTAGTGATAACTTTTTTAATTAGTTTATTTTCGTTAATTGTTTTTGTTACCTCGTTGTTAATTGTTGCTTGTGTATTCCTTATTATTAATTGTTTTTGTTATTTCTTGTTTTTAATTATTTTTGTTGTTATAATTTGGTTGTTCAGATTTTGGTCTAAATATGCAGAGAAGGAAGAATTCGGTGTTAAATAGACAATCCCGACAAATAGTTTATTCAGTGTTTAGTTACATGAAAAAATTAGGTACTGCAAAAACATCATAGACGTATATAAACAGACTGCTGAGGCGACTAATGTCTCAGTAGCTACTGTACGGCGCACCGCAACACCAGATTTTATGGAAGGCATATCACCTCTTCCTTCTTCTTAATATAATAATCAATTCTAACCACCAGGTATACATTAAATACTTTATAGTAGATAATAAAATAACGGACACGAATATCTGCAACATTACTGTATCAAAGTAAAAGTTGATGTGTTCGAGTAAACATTTTCGTAAAAGTCGGCGAAAATATTCAATTACGAATTGAAATAATAAAGGTACAAAATAATTTTGCCCGACAGTGTACCTACCTCCCACCACAGTTTATCTGTGCTCACGACTCGTGTCGGAAACTATATATTGTGGGTAGGTAGAAGTTCGTTCTGTTTTGTTTTTCAGATAATAAGCGCTTGTAAATTTCACAGTACCCGAGCAACCGGCGTTCGATCCCCGCCGGTACCAATGAAGTTGTTTCTTGAAATTTTAAACGCCGATTTACTACTTACTCGACGGTGAAGAACCTTGCGAGGAAAGCTGTATGTCTGATGAATTAAAAAAAATAATGTAAAGTCCCCCAACTAGACACCGTGGTGGCTATTTCCCTACCTTAAAATTTTCTCAGAAATGAGAGGAGTAGACATTTGTCATTCATTCATTTCTAGTGACCCGATTATTGAAGTATTCGGGTCAATCATTCAAATGAGTCATTTCGAGTTTTAATACTTTTGTGATCTGTGAGACCCGCTCGATAAAGTCGGACGTCGACCTTACTATACTCTTTTAGTCGTAGGTCCGCTCAATCGTTTGATCCACCCAAATTAATCAATCGTGCCCAGCAGTGTGATGTGTTAGGTTGTTACGTCAGTTTTTACAACTAAATATGTTATGGTTTTAATTTACAAAATGTAGTTAAAATATGTCCCGGGCAATGATGCAAACTAAAATGTAAAGTATGCTTTTTGACAGCATCGTTTTAACCAGAGTCTTTCCATAAACTTTTTTTGTAATTAGACGATATTACATTGAAAATCACGTTAAGCTGTTTAATTGGACTTGCGATTTACCTCTTTGTGAAGGAGTATGCGATACTCTTCTACTAGCAGCGCCTTCGCCAGCTCTCGTGCTGGCCGATACCCAGGTCTCATATGTCCTGCCAGTGGTGAGGTCTTTCAGCTCCGCCATTGTACGACCTTCGGCTTCTATACGATGCGTCTGTGGCGGACTACTGCTGTGTGGTAGTTAAAGGAATTGTACAATGCTTTAACTTTATTTTTAACTTTTTATACAGGTACAAACTTAATGATCAATTTTTCTACATAAAAGGATAATTTCACGGGTAATGTTATCATATTTTCTTTGACCACCCATAATCCGCATATTTTACAGTCAAAGCAATATGCTGCACACGAAGTTTTGTAACTAGTTTAACGTCATAACCCTACTCCGGCTCGCTACCGCGACTACGTATATAGATAAGTGAGAGGCACGCTGCAGCTATATCATGAACCCTATATAAGGTCTGTATACGACGCGTTATGACCTACGTGGCCCCCATTTTCGCACATGCTAAACCCAACCTAATAAATGAACTTCAAATAGTTCAAAATCTCTTCTGACGTCGGGCTACGAACTCACCCTATTATGTCCGTAGCACCGACCTCCACAGATACTTAGAACTCCCGACAATTCAGCAATTCCTCAAATCACTCTCTGAGAGATTCTCCAAAACCTCAGTCCCACTCAAATCGCCTCATTCGCGAGACATCTGCCTATGCAGCCCCCTCTTAACACACAAGCTTTCAGCTGACCTTAACTGCCTCCTGGTGGCTCAGGCCGAGCCTACTTAATACATCTCGTAATCTGGCACACTTCTAATAAATATAAACGTTACAAGTTGTGTATATATATATACTATATATATATACACAACTTGTACCATAATTATATATATATATATAATTGTAAGTGTATATAATAGTAAGTTGTTAAAAAGTGTATATATATATACACAACTTGTACCATAATTACTTTGAAAGTAGTTTGTTCAGAATCGTTTACTGAATCGATTCCTATTATTTTTAATATAGGTAATTTTTTATCCCAAAAATAATTAAAACTACGTAAATTACAGTCAAACTAAATCTGTACAGTCAAAACCAACTGAAATGAACCGTAACTTAAGTCAATAAGACTTAAGAGTGCAGTTTTATTTGTATTATTACTAATTCTGTCATTCAATAAAAATAAAGAAAAATGAACTTTATTTCAAGCACTTCAAAGTCTTTGCGTTCGTGGATTTGTACTGTGACCACATCAGAATTAGTACAACTAATTAGATAAATAATCAGTGCATAAAAATGTTTAACTAAAATTCAGTGTATGTATTATGATTATAACATAATATACTAATTGGGGTGTCTGAGGGTGTGCGTTAGTTACGTCACAGTACGCCTGATGGTAACATCCAATTACCATCAGGCGTACTGTGAGGTCATTTATCACTCTATAAAAATCATCATCAAGATCATTACAGCCTTTCACAAGTCCGCTGCTGAACATAGGCCTCCTCCAAGTAATGCCACAAAGCACGTTCCTGAGCCACCTGCATCCATCGATTTCCTGCATATCTTACCAGGTCGTCACTCCATCTAGTGGGGAGTCGCCCTACACTACGCCTACCGGTACGAGGCTGCCACTCGAGAACCTTTCTTTCCCATCGGTTATCGGTTCTTCGAGCTATATGGCCGGCCCATTGCCACTTCAGCTTACTAATCCGTTGGGCTATGTCGGTCACTCTGGTTTTACTGCGTATATCCTCATTTCTGTCTATCACGCAGAGAAACTCCGAGCATAGCCCTCTCCATAGCTCGCTGAGCGACCTTGAGCGTCCTCATACGGCTAACAGTGAAGGACCACGTCTCAGATCCGTAAGTCATCACTGGCAACACGCACTGGTTGTACACTTTAGTTTTCAGAGATTGAGGTATACTTGACGAGAAGATGTGTCGTAATTTCCCGAACGCTGCCCAGCCGAGTTGAATCCGTCGATTGACGTCTCGGTCGAAGTTGGACTTACCTAGTCGGACTATTAGTCCCAGGTAAACGTACTCGTCAACAACTTCGAGCATAGTGCTCCAACAACTATCGGCATAGGTATGACGTGGATATTAAACATGATCTTTGTTTTGACCATGTTCATCTTAAGACCTATCCGTTGGGAGGCACCATTGAGGTCATTGAGCGTAGTGCTAAGGTCCTCCAGCGATTCCGCCATAATGACTATATCGTCGGCAAATCGAAGGTGAGTGATGTACTCGCCATTGATGTTAATACCGTATCCTTTCCAGTCCAGTAGCTTGAAAACGTCCGCCACTACAAGGCAGTAACTTGCCGTGTAGTGGCGGTTGAGAATATCCACTACCCCATATCTTCCCGTGGGTGTCGTAAGAGGTGACAGAGGGACACAGAAAGGAGATGGGCAGCAGCATCTTCCTAATAACAACAATAACATAATAAAAAACTGCGGTTGCCACCCCGCTCGCCAAGCGTGGCAACTATGGCAAATATCCCCCCATGAATAACGACGCAAACAAACGGCTCCCAGTCCCCGGCGGCCCCGCTATTCCTGGCGACCATTGTACCGGCGGGGCAGGGGGTGCTAAGAATCTCCGGTGGAGGTTCGGTTGCCACCTACGACGACTCGACCTGGTAACATATAACGCACGCACCCTGAGGACTGACGAGAAGATACTGGAGCTGGAAGAAGAGGTAGACAAGTTGCGCTGGCATATTATTGGATTATCCGAGGTCCGAAGAGAGGGGGAGGACACGGCAATCCTCGAGTCCGGCAACTTGTTCTACCACCGGGAGGGCGACCATCTGTCCCAAGGAGGTGTCGGATTTATCGTCCACAAGTCTCTCGTCAACAACGTGTAAAGATTGGGAGTGTGTCAACGAGGGTCGCGTACCTGATACTCAGAATCGCCAAACGGTATTCGCTGAAGGTCATACAGGTTTACGCACCAACCTCGGCACATCCCGATGAGGAGGTGGAGGAAATGTATGAGGATATTTCCAGAGCCATGCATTCCTCCAAAACTCACTACACGGTGTTGATGGGAGACTTCAACGCAAAACTAGGCACAAGAGAAAGCGGTGAGCTGAAGGTAGGGAAATTTGGAGTAGGGCAACGGAACCGTAGGGACCAGCAGCTGGCCGACTTTATGGAGAAAGAGGGACTTCAGTACCATAGACCACATACATACCCTACGGCAGATGGTACAGAAGACCGAAGAGTACAATCTGCCACTTTGCCTGGCATATGTGGACTATGAGAAAGCCTTTGATTCTGTCGAAATTTAAGCAGTGCTACAGTCCCTTCAGCGATGCCAAGTTGACTGTCGGTATATCGAAGTGCTGTATATATCCTACGTTATATAATATAATATGTTACATAAGTTGATTGTGATCTCATGTGTATTGTGTAAACACAAAGTTCGACAAAAGTCGCAAATATTAATCACTGTATTTATGTATATTTACCTAGACGTTGGCTTCACATACACGGTATAGTAAAGGAGTTCCCCATTCGGATGTTCTGGCCGTTTCCAACTGACTAGTAGAGAGGTGGGCGACAGCACCAGTACTTTAATATCAGCTGGAGCTTCAGGAACTGGAATGAAATTGTTTATATGCTATTTACAACTTAATAAAGTGAAGTACATCTTTCTTTTTTGACTTCGAGTCCTTTGCGACGATAAACACACATTACACAATTACTTCTTACAGCCATATATTTATACATCTTATGAGAGAGGAACGACATTAGTAGTGTAAATTATTATCTTGTTTGTACCTTGGTATAGTAATAAGTGGCAATATAGTATATAAACATAATATGTGATCCAATTACTTTCATTGTACTTAGGTTATGTTAGCGGAATGTACAAATTTTTTAGATAGTATTTGATTATTTAACTTTTGCTTGCATCCTAATATTTTTATAAATTAACGGTGGAGATATGGCGCCGACATCTGATGCACAGGTATTCGTAGTTCGGCTGCAGATGCTATGTTTTCAGGTATATGTACCAATGTAGCTTTATTAAACGTTGAGCAAATATCTTGATGTACAACCTCTTGGAAATAAAAAACTTATTATTATTATTAAAGAAAAGAAGGCAGTTTCAAAATGTGTGAGTGACGACAGTGATGACTTAAGTAATAGAGACGCGATTATTTTTTGCGAGTCTTATAAGAAAACTATAATAATGTTCTAGCACATAAAGGGTTTCTAACATATTCAATCTGATCACAAGCAGAATGCCAATTGTCATATAGCTTGAAATACCAACAATTGACACGATTGATATTGAGTGGTAAAATTAAAAAAAATTGTACAACCGACTTTCAAATAAATACCGAACATCGTCAATGTATTCGAAGTCAATTAAATACGCATTATATAAGGATAGCTCAAAAACTTCTCAGGTCTTAATCAAATTTGTATGCGACCATACGGAAAGCACCAGATGTCAGATAAAAAAAGAATCATCAAACTCGGTTCACCCAGAAAAAAGTTCCGAGGTAACACACACAAAAATACAGTCGAATTGAATACCTCCTAATTTTTGAAGTCGGTAGAAAATGATGGCAGCCTGTGTGATGGCAATTGTGTGCTCGTTTGTAACCCTTATACTATAAAAAGGCGCAATGCAATACGATTTCCACAAAATGGCGGGACGACCTGATAAAATAATAAGGTCCTCCATATCGAATTTTGATCACGGTGGCAAATCTCAGCGAAGTCTAGCCATCTGCGCAGGATAGGATTGTAGTGCCGAAGTGTGCGCGATTACAGGTGTACTCTAGTCCCTCACTCTCGTAGTCCGATGTCACTCGGATAGTGACGACCTGATGGATAGATAGATGCAGGTGTCTCAAGACGATCAAGGGAGGTAGATGTTCAAAACTGCACGTGCGATACATTAAAATAATGATGAGGACTTATTATTTCATTGTTAGATATACTCTGTAATGGTTAGATCAAGAACATACTCCTGCTCATCTCATATTTAGTTTTATTATGTCGCTACTTAGTTAAAATTATAAATTGACTTACCTTAAATAAAACTATTATTTACGGATTTTGTCGCGTTTATTTACTACTTTAACTAATTTTTATTATCTCGACGATTCGTGTGCTTTACAGCACCCATGGTCACGGGGGGGGGACTGAGATGTTTGACTTCCATATGTCATAGTTAGTCCGGCTACCTTCAGTTTTTGAATATTAATTTTTGGTCCGATTTACGCAAAACGAGCTTATAGTATCATGAAGTCTTGCAGTGGTATGCTTGGGTTTGGGTTTAATTTTGTTAATTACAGGATCTAAAAAGATGGCAGCACCCATCCATCTTCTCTATTGTAATTTGGATGTTTTTTTTAATTTCAATAGCCTCGCGTATCATCCTTGGTAGGAATCGGTGTTCTTTTGCGAGGATTTGTGGTTTATCAAATCTAATGTAATGGTGAGGACGATCTTGAACATGTTCGCAGACTGCAGACTTCCCGGAGCGTCGGGATAATAAAAATAAGTTAAAGTGGTAATTAAACGCGATAAAATCCGCAAATAATAGTTTTATTCAATGTGTAGTGTTCGCGTTCATTAATTGACTTACCGTCTTGTAAGGTTGTACATATAATAGGATATGAAAATGGACCAGGCCCGTAATTGGAGTAGCCCGCCACTTTGACCGTGTAATTTGTATACTTCATGAGAGCTTGCAGGTATAACTCAGTATGTAGCGAGGTTTGGTTCTGCCACGCGCTTTCTGAAAAAAAGAAGTAGTAAGTACTCGAACAGATTGAAATACTTTTTGCATTTTTACGTGGTAGAGTCACGTTGCAGGCCTATTATGGTTGTAGCACCAATGAGTCGGCTCGACCGAGGATGGACCACGCTCTCACAGAATACCAGCGTAAAATAGTAGCTTAAGGCTGCTGTGTTTCTAGTGAGTGTAGAGAACCGGAGACCCGTTTTACTGGAATCGAGGCATTCCATCTTAGTCCTCAAGGTTAACAACGCATCTGCATTTTGATTCTTAATCGAGGTTAAATGTAGATGTCTATGCGCCACAGCATCCACTTAACATCAGGTGGTCTGTGTGCTCGTTTGTCACCCTTATTCTATAAAAAAAAAAATCATTCATTTATACAGGGTATCAAAGTCCACTGCTGAACACGGACCCCCATAGATTACGTCATGAGGGGGGATGTTTGACCACGTTAGGCAGGCGTGTTGGACGCAGGTTTTCACTGCCTCATGTTCTTAGAAAGATGCCGCTGCCCATCTCCTCGATTCTTTCCCTTTGTCTCCTCCTACGATACCAACGGGATATGGGGTATTGTGTATTCTTCACTGCCACTACACGGTCGTATAATTGTCACTAATCTTTTAGAAATAGTTTTTACAATCTCTCAATACAAAATCCTAGATAAATTGTGTTAAAAACTATACTACTAGATCAATGTAATGAGAGGAATTATAATACCTCTCATTACAGAGTGGTTTGGAAGTTGTGAAAATTCCTCTGCGTTGCCCCAATGCGTAATAAATGACTTTACACGCCCTCGTTTTTCTTTTAAATTTCTTCGATATGCAATTTCAGCTACGATGTTCCAAACCCTATACTTTACGTAGCACGTACAGACAAATCTTTTAAGAAAAAGCATCGATTTGCGCACTCTTGGAGAAACTAGTTCCACTGTCCAACAGCCCTAATGTGTTGTCTATGTATTTAGCTTGTTTTAACGCATTTCCATTTTCAAAAGACTTAAAAGATGGTGTTCACAATTATTAGAAATATTTCATATTTATTAAATATCTCTTAAAGCTGGTTTACGTTATCTCAGTTCTTCAGCAGAGAACATCAATAGCAATGGAGTGAGAGTGCTTCTGTAGTTTCGGTGCCCTTTTTATGGACGTTTACACTTCATCAGATACAGTGATATTTGGTCGCAAGAATAGACAAACAATGTAAAAATATGAGCGATTCTAATTTAAAAAAAAACTGGCTACTTTAATGGCTGCAGCGTGGATATAAGTCATGTATAAGTGCTAGAGCCATGCTCCAGCTATATTATGGTTATATCACAGTGTGTCAGCTCGACCGGGAAATGAACGCTCTCACAGTACACCAGCGTAAAATAGCAGCTTAATGCTGCTGTGTTTTGTGGGTTAAGTATTGCGAACCAAACACCCTATTTTACAGGAAACGAGGCATCCCATCTTAGTCCTCAGGGGTGATAACGCATCTGCATTTTCATTTTAATCGATAATTAATGTAGATGTCCATGGGCCACAGTATCCACTTATCATAAGATGGACTGAGTGTTCGTTTTAACTTTTATTCTATAAAAAATAATATTTTAAACGACACACAAAATTGATAAACTGTCCCCAGTCGAAAGCGGGCGGTGGAAGAATGTCACTAGCGACTGAAATAAACATCGACTGTATTTAATTTTAGTGTAAAAGGACGTAGAATTGCACTCACTAATGCCGGTAGTTCTAATCACTAAGCTACAGTTTTTACGTTTTGACTCATCCTAATACACTCTTAATAATCAAGATAATGTAAACCGGCCTTAACAAAATAAATCTGATGTTAGTGCACTGATATCACAACGTTAGCGAGCTCATAATACTGTGGTCGTATATTTTTAGCCAGTACCGATGAATATTTGAGGTCTGATTATATTTTCTTAAGAATTTGTAATTATATATTTCTTAACATAAAACACTTAAATAAAACTAACCTTCAGTAGCATATAATACCGTGTATCCGATAAGCGAGCTTCCTTGTCCATTAGACGCTATAGGCTGCCAGCCAACTCTGAGAGATGTTGACGATATTGCTGTACATTCTACTGATGTGGGCGCATGTTCCGGTGCTGAAAAATAAAGATTAGCTCAGATGGTTAGCGCTCGTTGTAGATTTCACAGTACGCGAGCAACCCGGGTTCGAGCCCCGCCGGCACCAATGAAATTGTTAATTACAATTTTAAGTGCTGATTTACCATATGCTCGGCGGTGAAGGAAAACATCGTGAGGAGACCTGCATGTCTGAGAAATAAGAAAAAAAATCCTAAACTTGTGAAGTTCGCCAAAACGCATTGGGACAGCGCGGCGGATACTTCCTTGCCCCAAAACCCTCTCAGAAATGAGGGAAGTCCTGTGCCCAGCAGTGCGACATATATAGGCTGTAACTTTAACTTAAGTTTAGCTTATTATTATTTTTATACAGGGTTAGTGGCGAGGGTATATTAAGATTATTATAGTCGAATAAAAAAAGGAAGAGGTACCATATGAGAGAAATGTTATCTCCTGTATGGTTTTTGTAACTTCACTAATTGTAAACTAATTTTGACGATTTTTTACAAGTTATAGCTTACAGAACTGCTTCGTTGGTCTAGTGGTTGTGTAGTGCGACTGCTGATCATGAGGTCCTGAGTTCGAATCCTGGGTCGGGCCAAAAAATCAATTATTGAGTTATTCCGTCAAAAAATTCTCAGTATCTGCCCGGAGTTAGTAAGTTGGCGGTGTCTCACCCCCGTGCCTCGGAAAGCAGGTAAAGCCGTTGGTCCTGCGCCTGATCTCTCTCCGGTCGTGTCGTTTTACCGTCCTATCGGATCATGAGAGTGAGAGAATAGAGAGTGAACCTGTGCTCGCGCATACACTTGGGCATTATAATCCTGTCCTGCGCCGATGGCTAGCCTCCGTTGAGGCAGGCCGCCGTGGCCGAAATTCGGTCTGGAGGACATTTTATATAGATTACAGGTTTTTCCCATATAAATTTGGAGAAAAATTTCCATCCCTAAGAGGATCAAAATAGGGAATGAAACTTTTAATATAACTGATATTGAGATTATGATATCTTTTAGTCCTCTCAAAAGCGTTTTAAAAAATCTTTACAACAAAATATTCAAAATAACAAACATGCTTTAAAGATAAGTTGGAAATGACAGCAAAAACTGTTTGGACTATTACATATTTCCACAAAACCACGTTAAAGTTAGAAACTAATCTCATACAGAACGAAATTAGTGTCAACTATAACTTCTGTCCAGTATATACGTAATATATAAAATGTGTTTAACTTTAAACACATTTTGTGGTACAATCGAATGTTTATTGTTACTATGTGATTACTATAATATTCCGGCGTCTTAGTAAATAGGCAACTATGGGACAATCCACGATGGAGACGTATGTTGAGCAGTGCAGTTAGGCCCGGTTTACATTTTGAGAAGTGACAAATGCTAGTGGCAAGTGCAGCTGACAAATGACAAATGCTTAGTGCATGTGAACAAGCAGTGACAAGTGAAAAATGGTAATAAAATACGCACTTGTCACTTATCACTTGCTACTCGCACTTGTCACTTCTCAAAATGTAAACCGGGCCTTATGATAGGCTGTAATTAATAAGGAATAAACGATGTTTAAACTATGATGCATGATCCTAATGGCGGCCTTGTCACCTTGAAAGTGATTAGTTCTAACTAAATAAAAACGAGTAAAGAGAAGAAAAGGTGTTTTAAGCAATAATGTAAAGCATGAGATAGCATGAAAATAGTGAGAAAATAGGTTTTAATGTAAACTTTTCTGTTTTTCTTTTTAATTTTTTATTACTTTGCATATCTCTTTGGTTGTCATCGTAATGCGGTTTGCGGCGTTTATATGAAAGGCTTCTCATAGAGTAAGAGTCTATTAAAAATTTTACTTACCACCTTCCATCGTATCTTGAAACACAGGCAATGAATATGGTCCCGAACCTGCACTGTTGAAGGCTGATATTGTTACTGCGTATCTGAAATGGATAGTTTATATTGATTTCTTTTCTTTTTTCTTTTTGTTTTTAAAAAAGTTACCTCCACACTAAGATTTTTTCCTGTATCGTGGAGGCAGTTTACAAACAAATTTCACAAGGACAAACATCCAGAAATACTTGTTCTGTGCGGGATTCGAACCGCGACCCCCAAGCGCAGCCACTCATTGCTAATCAACTACGCCACGGAGCCGTCATTTACTTAATATCTAGAGGATATTGACTTAACACCTAGAGGAGCAGCCTCAAATACACTGACAGTGGTATTGCGATATTTTGTCCGCCTGCCCAGAGTAACAAAAAAGACAAATCCACCCTACAACGAGTGCGGCTCATGTCTTACTGGCTGATCATAATGATGTTGACTGTAAATATTTTAATGTTAACGTAGCTTTGTTGATATACTTCATTGTTCAGCCGTCGCTCCCGGATTCATATCCTAGATGAAATAATAATTGCATGTTTTGGCATATATTTATGGCAATATATGAAATATCTCTTTCTGAGGCACGGGGAAAACATCTCACACTTCCTAACTTTGTGCTGTTACTGAGAATTCTCAATAGAAAAACACAATAACAATTTTTTCCAGGATTCGAATTCAGAACTTCATGATCACAGTCTCACTTACGACAGAGTCGAGGCAGTCAAAGACAGTTGTAATGTGCGAGAACAGGATATGATATGAGCTAAATATCTACTGTCAAAGAAACTACTAAAATGACGACACTATCATTTCAGTAGTTTCTTTGACAGTAGATGTTTAGCTTAACTTGTGAGTGATCTGCATTGGTTTTTAAGCAAAAATAAATATTTCTTTTGAAATTTATGAGCTACGGCATCCACTTACCATAAGGATTTTTTAAGAGGAAGGCTGCTCGTTTGTTAAAAAATATACAAATCAAAATGAACGAGAAATAATTAAATTCATTTTGATGAAAACTTTACCTTGTATTTTTAAGTAAGCCGCTAATTTTTGTTTCCAATTTTCCAGATTTCTGCGACACCTTCAGAGTCCTAGTATCAGTTTCCTCTGAAACTACCGTTAAAGTTATGTATTAGTCATATTTCGAATGAAGGCGAAAAAAAATTGAATTTGGGAAGTACCCCTAATTCGTATAGTTTTCAGGCAGGTAACCTATTTCGTATTGTTTTCAGGCAGGAAAAATCAAAAGTGCCTTTTTTTGCAAATCAGTGCATTGTCTTTCTTTAAGTTACTACTAGGACGGGTGTCAATAACAAATTGATGCTTTTTTAAAAAACTGATAAGGGCGTATTGAGACAAGAAGTTTCCCGCTGTGCAGACTCTCCAACACTCCACAAAATTTAATTGCTTCAGTTGTCGTTATTTTAAAAAAAAATCATTTATTTAAGATTTTAGATGCATTATTAAAAATCAGGACACCTTACAAACTACTCTGAAATTTGGTACTTCGAAATTGGCTCAGATGCAAAAAGGGTTCAAGTAACTTTAAAGAAAAGATATCGAATCCTAAAATATTTACTTCTAAGTGGTTAATTCCACTTTAAGAAGAATTCATTAATATTGGGATCCATATCCAGCTGTGAACTTATCGCCTGATAACGAAGAAGACGTATGATTGCCCAATAAACAAATAAAGATACGTAAGGACAAGGACAACAGTTTTGTTAACTACTCGCTAAAAAAATTAAAAGTATGTAAACGTTTCATAACTTTTGAACGTCTTGATCGATTGAGATGCATTATAAAGATCTCAATGTTGAATAGATTTAGTGATAATATGAACTGATTCGGGCGAGTAGATTTTGCAAAACCTCAAAAACTGTTATTTTGGAATAACTTTTAAACGGCTTCACCGATCGATTTCAAAAACTAATCAGCTCTTAACCTTAAGAAATGACGTCGAATGCCGTTTGGAAAATAAAAATCGGTTCGTTCGTTCGTGAGATATCGAAGGATAAAGAATTTGAAAAAAACGTTTTTAACTTCGAAATTTCGCAACAATTTGGTGAAAGGAGACTGTCCAAATTTGTATGAAGCATAGGCCTGGTTTTGTGTTGAAATAAATTAAAATAATATATTTTGGTCATTTAAATCCACGAATTTGCCTTTATTTCAGTGGTATTAATATTTTATTCTTACCAAAAACTGCAACACTATTGGCGAATTGATATCGTTTTGACGTTAGCTGTCAAATGTCATGAGGTGATTGATGCCTAGTGATTCAAAATGTGATTCTATAGATGTCCGATATCAATTAAATCAAAATATCACGTATATCTTGAAGTCCATAAAACAATAGCTGAGTCAAACAAGTAATAACAGATCCAAAGTCCAAATTAAAAAGAAAACATATCGCCGAAGAAATTCAAAAGAAATATCATAAACAGAGTTCACAATTGCACGAACAAGTAAGGAATAAAAAAAATTCACACTACCCACATTATTTCATGACTGAAGTCACTTTTCAGACATGACATTTAACATATAATTTTATGAGTGGAAGGGCGCCATCTTGTAAAATCATCAAAATTGGGTATGTATTTTTATTTTTAGCAAATCATTTAGTTTGATTTATTCTATTATTTTATTTTTTATAAAATCCCTGAATTTTTCGCTTTTTTACGGTATAGTGTACATAGACTGGGCCTGAAATGGACCGTCTCCTTTAGAGCGCTTTGCATTTTAAATTAGCGGGAAGTTCCAGGGATGGCCTGCAGGGCTAACCAATTTTTGCACTAAGATTTAACTTAAAATCTAAACCTAACTTTATCAAATCAATTTTTACCTAATTCATAAAAAAATCTACGATGTACAGACAGTGTGGGCAGAACGAAATTACAAGGTAGCAAAATCTTACAAAAGAACATAATACAATAACTTACTTGCAGGTACATTTTGTGGCACTGCCTTTACATGATATCCAGTGATTATGCCATTGTGCGATTCTTTCGGAGGTGGTAACCATGATACGAATAGTTCACCTGGAGCGTCTGTTTGTTCAACTACTATGTTTACAGGTGGTAACGACGGTGCTGAAAATAAACATTTGGTCTCATTACAAAAAGAAACTTTGAATTAGTCTCAAGGTTAAACTAGAATCTGTTTCATGAAAGAAGACCCGCTGAAAGGACGACGACTATACGACCACAGCTATATTGTACCTGTAGTATGAATTGGTTTGCTCGATTAGGGAAGGACCACGCTCTTACAGAATACCAGTATACAATAGTAGCTCAATGCAGCTGTGTTTCGTATGGTGAGAACCGGATACCCTTTTTTATTGGAAACGAGGCTTTCCATCTTAGTCTTCTGGGGTGGCAACGAATCTGCATTATGATTCTTAATCGACGACAGATGAAGATATCTAAAGGTCATAACATCCACTGACTATCGGGTGGTTACTGTGTGCTCGTTGGTACCCTAATTCTATTTAAAAAAATAACTGTAGAGATAATTAAGTTCACTTTTTAAATGGTAACACTTTACCTTCCTCATGTGTAGTGAAGTGTGTAGGTGCTGTAAACCGGCTGACTCCAACTTGATTTCCAGTCGCAACTCTCACAACGTACGCAGTCGCAGGCCGCAAGTTTTGTAGTTCAACCGATTGTCTTATATCGTTATCCTTCCTAAAAGGAATATATTTTACAACGCTAGATTTATGTGGTAAAGTTGTTTCTATAGTCAATAATCATCTGGAGGCACGGTAGTGCCTCCGCCAAGTCGAGCAAAAAGGCGGCACGACCGTACCATACTTTTCTCAATTCAGGCCATTTTAGACCACCCATAACTTCGTAGTGGGTAAAACTAGAAGCCTGAATTCTAAATTGAAATCTAGTAGGCATTGTATAAACATGCTATATTTCAAATTTCATTTAATTTGAACCAATATTTTAAGAATTATAACTAATCAAATTTTCTTAATTTTGTCACTCGATGACTGACCCATCATCAAAACTCTTACGCACTTCTAGCAGACATAGAAGCTTCAAATTTAGAATAAAACTAATGTTTAGTGTATAAATCAAGGAAAAACTAAAATATTTTTTTAATTTCGGTCCAGTTTTCTACATTTACCAACTACGTAATTAACTTTGTAATCCCATATAAATATATAGAATAGGTTACCTTTGCAGTGAATGAATCAGTGTACTTGTATATGTATAATAGGTGTAGATAGGTACGTTGTTGGTATTCAAGAAGTAGAAGGTACCGAAAGGGAAAAAAGTAGGACTATCTTATCTACTAAAAAGAAATGAGATGCCATCAAAGACATAAGTTGTAAAAAAAAATAACTCTCGCAACTCAGTTTTTCTACCGTAAAAAGTTATGAGATTCATGATAATACCAAGTCGGTTAATTTATTCAGTCCCTACTCAACACTACATGGATATCACAACTTTTTACGGTAGAAGAACGGAGTTGCGAGACTTGGTTTTTTTACAAGTTATGCCTTTGATGGCATAAAACTTAATACACGTATTCTTCTTTCCCTATTTATAAATATATTTATTTACCGTGTAATATTCAGAGTAACTGCATGATCCCAACTGATGTCAACTACATGCGTCGGAGCGTACTGTACAACGTATCTGGGCGCGTGCGTTCTCGGCGACCGCCACGATGCGACTGCCAATCGCGCTCGCACTGATTCTACCCTCAGTTCTGTAGGTGGAGTGGGAGGTTCTGGAATTTAGCAAATGAAATAAGTAGTATTCACTTTACGAAATGTTTTACTTGACGTTTTCAATCATTAATTTGAACGATTTATTTATTTTTTACTTGCTCTTTTTAAACAAATTATAGATAATACAGAGGATACATTATGGTACAACATAAGCTTAATGAAAACTTTACCGTATGCCACAAGTTTTTATATCTCGTAATTTTATTATTAGATTATATACATCTATTAACGAATTACATTATAGAATATAATAAGAATGAAATGGCACATAACGAAATGGAATGGAACAGAATGAAATGAAATAACGAGATTCAATTATATCGTAATGTAAACTCTATAGTATTTAAGTACCCTTACCTAAAATATTTAAATATATGTTGAATGTTGCAGTACCATATGGATTGTTGGCCCTACATTGGTACAATCCAGCGTCACCAGTCTCTGAATATTGTAGATTAAGCTTACTAGTTAGACCTAAAGATGTTTTGGATTCCGAGAGTTTAGCTCTAAAAAAGAAAACAGAATAAAGAGTGGAATAACTGATAATTTAAATAATTGTAAAATGTTCAATAAACTTCAAACAAAGAAGACAGATGCCTCGTCAGAGGACTCAAATGTAATGCTTCACAGCCTTTAATTATGCTGGCTATTTATACCCTTCACCCTATAGTTTATCAGTGCGAAGTTATTAAGGCGATCGTGTAGTTTCTGAAAAAATTTTGCGCATACAAAGATACGGGTATTTAGGGAAACTTCCTTTTATTTGAAATCATTAACTCGCTAAAAATTAAATTTCGTTGTATTTTATTGATGGTTGATTCAGATAAAAGTTATCTTAATTATAAGATGATTGAATGTGAAAGAAAAAAAAAATTAAGGAAATTAAAATATTAACTTTAGCCTTTCAATACATTTACGAAAGAGTAATGTATGTCCAAAAAAATAAAAGTAGTTTTAATACAATAAGTGATATTCATTCTGTAAATACTAATAATAGCAGTTACTCGACTCCACAGAGTCAGTAATTCAGTCTTGGAGCGATGTATATGATTTTACAATAAAATCCCAGAAAATATACAAAATTTTACCTCTTCAAATTTCAAAAACTTTATTAAGTAAAGTTTATATAAAAAAGGTTATTATAATATTAAGGAATTTATTATAACCCTTGGGTATGAGGTGATCGCTACCAGGCTATTTCCATTTTATTTTGTGTTATTATTAATTGTGCGAAATTCGTGATTGTTACGAGTAGCTGTTAATTTTTTTTAAAGTGCCGGTGGGTTTCTTGCTGGTTCTTCCCAGGACAGAAGATTTTTATCCGAACCACTGGTAAATTAAACAAAAGAGTGACATTCATAAGTATTATTTATAATCTACATTGAATAAAAAGTTTTTGTTTCATATAATGTAATTTTAAAATTGTTTAGGCTTTATTTTATTCCATAATAAAAAAAATTTCTCAGGATTGATAAATCGGCCCTAAATCATATACTACATACTTTAGATTTATGATGAAGTATATAAAAAAAAAAAAAAAAAAAAAAAAAAAAAAAACATTGTTTTTACTAAATTGTTATAATTTTAAAAATCACCTGTGAATTTGAAAATCCAGAACATTGCCATTATGTGTCCATAATATCCTTATAGGGTCGTCACCTAGGGCTTTACATTCCAAAGTTACTGAATGTCCAAGTCTTGAAGTCACATTTGTGGAAGTTGTGTCAAAGTGGACTGGCTCTGAAAATAACAAGTGATCGTGTAGTCTGGCGCTTTCGTCATATCAGAATAAAAGTATTGAGACATTTATAACTCAAAAGGCGATTAGTTTACAATGTTCCAAAGCTCCTTTAAAGGTTTCAAGTCTTTAGTTAGTTGGGAAGTCAACAATCTGGGTCGCAGTACAAGATTGATAGTTAAAAAAAGAAATAAATTTGTACAAAGTAATTTATTTTGAGGAATATTTAAAAAAATCTATGGCAGGTATGTTGCAGATGTACTTAAAAATATTTACGTTTCTTCAGCTATCCAACAAGGTGTAACAGTCTAAGGTTTATCAGAATTCTTAGAAAAAACTGTATATATTATATTAAATCTCGTATCTTTTTTGTACTTCGGGAAGTTATGAACATACAAATAGAGAAGAAAGCGAGTTGATAAGAACGTGCCAATAAAATACTGTTAAATTTTGAGACGACGAAACTAATCTTCAAGCTGTTTCAAGGCTGTTTTTGTTATTGAAGTGGATAGAATTCATAAATCGATTGAAATAAAAAAAGTTTTAGAAATTTGAAAATAAGCTCAAATAATGGGTTACAAAAATAAAAGGTGACCTTGAAAATTATAAAGTGGCGTTCAAAATTATATGGAAATAGATTAATACTCCTTAGGCTTACTACATCAGCTAATGTGCGGATATGTTAACAAAATGTTACTAACTATTAACACTCATCCATATAGTTTTGCTGAGTGGACTGCCAACTCCATTTTCAACGTTGCAGGAGTACAAGCCTTCGTCTGTGAGAGATACCTCCTCGATGATTAGAGTACCGTTAGGTAGGCTCAGAATCCCACCGCCAGCGAGTTCCAGTACCGGTTGCCACGTACCGAGAAGAGCTGGAAAATTGTTGAAATTACTATAATATACATTTTAAGGTAACTGTGAATTTTATTTGATTTTATAATGTCGAATTCTATTAAATACAGAAATGGGACTCCTTTCCCGCCCAAGAGTACATCTGGATAGTTAAAACCCTGTTGCCTTAAAAGGTAACTGAGTTTTATACCAACAAGTTTTCAGCCGCAAAAAACTTGTAATTTTCCCTTCCTTTTAAGGCTGGCCACATACATACGGAATTCCGTTTCGGAATTCTGAATATCAGGATTCCAAACGCAGAAAGCTCATATAAAATCAATGACCCGTCACACACCTACGGTATTTTTACGTTCGAAAATTTGCGGGCAAAACGAGATTATGTATGTGTGTGGTCGACCTTAAAACATGTGAATAGTTCGCAACAGACTGGAATTCTTTAAACGTTTTATATGATGAACAATAGATGGCGTTACTAGTCACTATCAATTATTTAGCGAAATTTTGATACAAATATTAACAAAATATTTAACTAGAACACAAGCCGCCAAACAACAGTGCGTGCACTAATGTGTGCCGGTGGTTAACGGATATAGAGTCAGTATAATTACAGGCAATGAGTTATTTCACTTTTGAAATAATACTAGTTTTTACGGAATTTATCGCGTATATTTAACTTTTTAAATACCCGACGTTTCGAACGCTTTTCAGCACTCATGGTCACGGGCGGGACTGAGATGTTCAACGTCCATATGTCATAGTTAACCGCGGTTACCATAGATTAAAATTTAACTTTTGTTCCGATCTATACAGTATGAACTTATGGTATCTTGAAGTCTTGCAGTTGTATGCTTGGGTTGGGATTTAATTTTATTTATTATCGGATCCCAAGCAGATGGTAGCACCCAGCCATCTTCTCTATTGAAATTAGGATGTTTTTTGATTTCAATAGCCTCGCGAATCATCCTTGGAAGGAATCGGTGTTCTTTAGCGAGGATTTGTGGTCTATCAAATCTGATGTAGTGGCGGGGGCGATCCTGTACGTGTTCACAGACTGCAGACTTCCCGGAGCGTCGATTCTTCACATCAGCTATATGTTCTTTAACGCGGGTTTCTATTGATCTTTTAGTTTGTCCTATGTAGGAAAGACCACATTCACAATCAAGCTTGTACACTCCTGCATCTTGCAGAGGGGCGTTACACTTGACTGATGGTAAAAACTGACCAATCTTCTTCAGCGGCTTGAAGTATGTTTTGATGGAAGCACGCTTCAAGATGTAGCCAATCTTGTCAGTGACTCCTCTAACATATGGAGTACAGCAGGTACACGCTCGACTGTGGCCGGCTTCACTAGTTCACTGTGACGTAGGCGAGGGACTCGAAGCTTGTTGTCTTGCAAAACTAAGCAGGGCTTTCTCCTCAAAGTCTTCCATGAATATGTCTATATCTATATTCTATGTCTATAAATATGAGTTTTGCATGACAACAAGCTTCGAGTCCCGCGCCTACGTCACAGTGAACGAGTGAAGCCGGCCACAGTCGAGCGCGTACCTGCCGTACTGCCATATGTTAGAGGAGTCACTGACAAGATTGGCCACATCTTGAAGCGTGCTTCCATCAAAACATACTTCAAGCCGCTGAAGAAGATTGGTCAATTTTTACCATCAGTCAAGTGTAATGTCCCTCTGCAAGATGCAGGAGTGTACAAGCTTGATTGTGAATGTGGTCTCTCCTACATAGGACAAACTAAAAGATCAATAGAAACCCGCGTTAAAGAACATATAGCTGATGTGAAGAATCGACGCTCCGGGAAGTCTGCAGTCTGTGAACACGTACAGGATCGCCCCCGCCACTACATCAGATTTGATAGACCACAAATCCTCGCTAAAGAACACCGATTCCTCCCAAGGATGATTCGCGAGGCTATTGAAATAAAAAAACATCCTAATTTCAATAGAGAAGATGGCTGGGTGCTACCATCTGCTTGGGATCCGATAATAAATAAAATTAAATCCCAACCCAAGCATACAACTGCAAGACTTCAAGATACCATAAGTTCATACTATATAGATCGGAACAAAAGTTAAATTTTAATCTATGGTAACCGCGGTTAACTATGACATATGGACGTTGATAATCTCAGTCCCGCCCGTGACCTTGAGTGCTGTAAAGCGTTCGAAACCTCGGGTATATAAAAAGTTAAATATACGCGATAAATTCCGTAAAAACTAGTATTTTTTCAATGTGTAGTGTTCGCGTAAAATATAAGAAATCATTATTTCATTTTTGTGCTAAGAGATGACAACGCACTTATTTAGCCATCTTTGTATGAAGGTTTGCATGTGTCCATGGGCTGCAGTAGCCGCAGACCATTAGACAAAATGTAAGTTCATTAGTCACTTAAATCTCATATAAAAATGTGCCCGCCTGGGTTTGCCTGACCTGATAACATCTTTGTTGTTGGAAGCAGGTTTCTACGGGCTGCAGTACCACTTAGTCACTGACCATCGATTAGACTGAGCTCGTTTGACACTTTAATGCCATAAAAATAAGTAGTGTGAAGTAGAGTTAAGTGAAGTAGAATAATATGTAATGATATAGAATGGAATGGAACAGAATAGATCGGAATAGAGCGTAATGGAATAGGATTGAATAGAATAAATCAATTCGGATGCAAAATAACAAGTACAAAATATTGAAAGTGATTACCACTAGTTCGGATATAAACCTATGCCCTAGGAAAGACCAGCAAGTACACCAGCTGGTATGTTTATCACTATATCTAGTAAGTGAATGTTGCTACACATAATATTTCGTGATTAATTTAATCTATCGATATCCTTACATACGTAATAATATACCTTTAATGGGGCAGAAAAACTGGCGACGAGGTTCGCCACCCGTCACGTTCTGTCTCCCGGAGGGGCGAAAAGTGGATTGCGGAAACCCGTCTGGCTACGCTGAATGTATGTGGAGGAATGAATGATAAGATGGATGAAGTATGCGAAATGATGACTGACAGAGGAATAGATGTATTATGTGTGAATGAGACGAAACGAAAGGGAAAGGATGCCACTGCACATGGTACGTATACCGCGTATTGGTCTGGTGTAGACGAGACCGAACGGGCATGCCTGGGAGTCGGTTTCATCCTTTCAGAAAGAATGGGTCAATGTGTGAAAGAGTATGTATGTGTAAGCCTGAGGCTGCTATGGATACGAATGAAAGTGGGCTTAAAGAAGCTGTTCTTGCTAGGGGTGTACGCCCCAGACATGTCTAAGCCCACTTACATCCGAGAGCAGTTTTGGGACATGGTAAGGATTGTGTTGACAAAATGTAAGGAAAATGAAAATATTATTATGTTAGGAGACTTTAATGGAAGGGTTGGGGTGAAGAGGTCTGGTTATGAAAGGATATTGGGAACGTTTGGTGATGAAAGTATAAATGAGAATGGTGAAGACCTCCTCACCGTATGTGTATTTGATAATTAGAATCTTTTTGTGACGAATACTTTTTTCCGTCATAAGAAGATTCACATGTATACATGGGAAGGAGGTGATGATAGAAGCATGATAGATTTCGTAATTGTGGATGAAAGAATGAGGAGCGCAGTCGTAGATACAAGGGTTTACCGAAGGTCCAACGTAGGGACAGATTATTACTTGGTCTTATGTCGAATTAATGGTCTTTTCAAGCGTTGGCGGCATCGGACATCTGTGTCTACCACTGCGTTACAGCGTATAAGAATAAAGAAGTTACAAGATGAAGATGTGAAAGAGAAGTATAAATGCAGACTGATAGAAAATATTAGATGTTTGAGTGAGTTGTGTATGAATGATTTAGACTTGAATACTGTGTGGGATAATATCAAGAAAGGTTTGGTGGATGCATCCACCGAAGTATGTGGTGTAAGTAAGAGAACAAATGAAAGGAAAAGTAATACGTTGTGGTGGAATGATGAGATACGGTGGAAGTTGAATCAAAGAAGAAAGCATGGTTAGATTTACTAGCAACTAAAGCTGGTAATTCTTCTGGTATGAATGATGAGATTGAAAGAAAAAAGGCAGAATTTAGACGTCTAAATAAGAGAGTAAAAGAAGTAGTTGAAAGGAAAAAGAAAGAAAGAACGGATAAGAATGATAGAAGGATATTTGATAATTTCCAGGCTAATATAAAAATGTTCTGGAAACTCGTAAGAACTGCCAGGGGCAAAAGCCTATAATTAATGCTAAGAGACGAGAATGGATGTATTCTGAATGATGAAGTTTCGAATTTAAACAGATGGAAGGAATACTTTGAAAGCGTGTTTATGAGTGAAGAGTCGTCTGAATTAAATGAACTAGAAATTCCGAAAGAATTGGAAAGGGGTATGGAGATAAGTGTGGATGAAATAATGAAGACAATGAAAAGCATGAAAGCAGGTAAGGCAGCTGGATATGATAGAGTATCACTCGAGATACTAAGGGCTAGAGAGGGAGTGGTGGCAAGCCTGCTGTACACCCTGTTTAATTTATGTTTGGAATTAAAACGGGTACCGGATGACTGACTGGTGTAAAGCAGTTATAGTACCAATATATAAAGGAGAAGGGTCAAAGCAGGACTGCAAAAACTATCGTGGTATTAGCTTGCTTAGTATTGTGGGTAAACTGTATGCCAAGGTGTTAATTGAGAGAGTTATGAAAGAAACTGATGGAAAAATTTGGGATGTGCAAGCGGGTTTTAGAAAGGGAATGGGGTGTACAGATCAAGTCTTTTCCGTGCGCATGATTGCGGAGAAGTTTTTGGCCAAAAACCAGAAAGTTTTTTGTGCGTTCATGGACTTGGAAAAGGCTTATGACAGAGTGGACAGGAATGTGTTATGGCAAACACTGAACTCATATGGGTTGAGCGCTGGTTTGATACAGGCATTAAGGTCTCTTTATAGGGACTCTAGTGCTTGTGTCAGGATCAATGGGGTCTACTCGGACTGGTTTGGCATCGAAAAAGGTGTCAGACAGGGCTGTGTAGCTTCCCCTTGGCTGTTCACCCTATTTATGGACAGGTGTTTGCAAACTTTGAAAGATGAAGAATGTGGGTTAAGAACGGGCGAGTTAAACGTCAAATGCCTTTTGTATGCCGATGATCAAGTCATATTTGCATCATCGGCGGCTGAGTTGCAAATGATGGTTACATTAATGAACTGGGAATTAAAAGAAAGGGGAATGAAAGGGAACACAAGTAAGACGAAAGTGATGGTTTTTGAAAGAGAAGAAAGCAAAACGGTATGTGAAATAAGAATAGAAGGAGAGTTAATTGAGCAAGTGGATGAGTTTGTGTATTTGGGATGTATATTTAACAGGGATGGTAGATATGATAAGGCTATAGAACGACGAGTAAATGCAGGGAATAGAGTGAATGGGGCACTACACTCTATTATGAAGAACCAGAATTTGTCAAAAAAGGCACATATGGTAATTCATAATGCTGTGTTAGTCCCTACTTTAATGTATGGTAGTGAAAGCTGGGTGTGGCAGAAGAAGCACGAAAGTAGAATAAATGCTGTAAAAATGCGGTCTTTAAGGAGTATGCTAGGGTTGAATCTGAATGACAGAGTGAGAAATTGCGTGATAAGAGATAAATGTGGTATGCAAGATGATATTGTGACCAGGATTAAGAAAGGAATGCTTCGGTGGTTTGGTCATGTAGAAAGAATGAATGAGGAAAGAGTGACAAAGCAAATTTATATGGCAGATGTGAACGGCAGAATCGGGAAGGGACGCCCTAGAAAAAAGTTTATCGACCAAATTGGCGATATTTTGAAAATGGGCCACGTTATAAGTACCCTTAACCGACGAGCGTGTATGCGTAGATATATGGATGTAAAGGAGGCGAAAGAGGTATGTCAAGATCGTGCCAAATGAAAGTCCGTAGTCTCTGCCTACCCCTCTGGGTGACAGGCGTGAGTGTTTATGTATGTATGTATATTACCATCTTTTTTCATCCAGTGCACCTGTGGCTGAGGGTACCCGTTGGCACTGCAAGATACTGTTCCTCTTCGACCAAGTAGAAGTGAAGAATTTGAGGGCTCTTCCGCCCATTTTGGTGCAACTGAAAAAATAATTTTACTATAAATTCTTCATCGAAATACGAAACAGAAAGTAGAGCATAAGCAATTTTAATTTTGGGAGTATTTATTGGTGTTAATTATCGTCATCATCATTATAAATCCTCACAAATCTTCTGCTCAACAATGAACTCTCCCCAAGGACAACAAAACACGGACATTCTGAATGTTTTGCCAGGTCACCACTCCATCTAGTGCGGGATACCTTGCACCCCGCTTACCGGTACGAAGTTGCCACTGGGTAATCTTTGTACCCCATGTTGGTTTTTACGCCTTGGTTGTTGGTTCTTTAAGTAATATGGACTGCTCATTGCCTCTTGTTCACAATCATCATCATCATCATCATCATCACAGCCCTTCACAAGTCCACTGCTGAACATAGGCCTCCCCCAAGTAATGCCACAAAGCACGGTCCTGAGCCACCTGCATCCATCGACTTCCTGCATATCTTACCAGGTCGTCACTCCATCTAGTGGGGGTCGCCCTACACTACGCCTACCGGTACGAGGCTGCCACTCGAGAACCTTTCTTCCCCATCGGTTATCGGTTCTTCGAGCTATATGGCCGGCCCATTGCCACTTCAGCTTACTAATCCGTTGGGCTATGTCGGTCAATCTGGTTTTACTGCGGATATCCTCATTTCTGAGTCTATCACGCAGAGAAACTCCGAGCATAGCCCTCTCCATAGCTCGCTGAGCGACCTTGAGCGTCCTCATACGGCCAGCAGTGAAGGACCACGTCTCTGATCCGTAAGTCATCACTGGCAACACGCACTGGTTGTACACTTTAGTTTTCAGAGATTGAGGTATACCTGACGAGAAGATATGTCGTAATTTCCCGAACGCTGCCCAGCCGAGTTGAATCCGTCGATTGACCTCTCGGTCGAAGTTGGACTTACCTAGTCGGAATATTTGTCCCAGGTAAACGTACTCGTCAACAACTTCGAGCATAGTGCTCCCAACAACTACCGGCATAGGTGTGACATGGACATTAAACATAATCTTTGTTTTGTCCATGTTCATCTTAAGACCTATCCGTTGGGAGGCACTATTGAGGTCATTGAGCATAGTGCTTAAGTCCTCCAGCGATTCTGCCATAAGGACTATATCGTCGGCAAATCGAAGGTGAGTGATGTACTCGCCATTGATGTTAATACCGTATCCTTTCCAGTCCAGTAGCTTGAAAACGTCTTCCAAAGCAGCGGTGAAGAGTTTCGGGGGATATAACGTCACCCTGTCTTACACCTCTCTGCAGTTGGATAGGTTTCGAGCTCTGGTTCTGTACTCGGATAGCCATCGTAGCCCTACTGTACAAACACTTCAGCACTTCGATATACCGACAGTCAACTTGGCACCGCTGAAGGGACTGCAGCACCGCCCAAATTTCGACGGAATCAAAGGCTTTCTCATAGTCCACATACGCCAGGCAAAGTGGCAAATTGTACTCTTCAGTCTTCTGTACAATCTGCCGCAGGGTATGTATGTGGTCTATGGTACTGAAGCCTTTTCGGAAACCGGCTTGTTCGGGAGGCTGGAAGTCGTCGAGTCTGCGTGCGAGACGATTCGTAATGACTCTCGAAAACAGCACGTAGACGCGGCTCAGAAGGGAAATCGGTCTGTAGTTCTTCAAGAGAGCGTTGTCGCCTTTCTTAAAGAACAAGACCACCGCACTTCTGCTCCACGCCTCTGGAGTAGTGCCACCATGGAGGACGGAATTGAAGAGCTTCTGAAGGACTTCAAGTACCGGTGTTCCACCCGCTTTCAGAAGCTCCGCTGTAATTCCATCCTCGCCTGGGGCCCTGCCGTTTTTAAGGTGCTGGAGAGCCATTCTAATCTCGCTTAGACTGACGTCCGGGATATCATCGGAATAGTGTCGGATAAGACTTGCTCTTGGATCGTTACTCACACTTGCGTGTGGCTCCAACGATGATGTGTACAGCTGCCCATAGAACCTCTCAATCTCACTCAAAATCTCAGGTGTCCCGGAAACGATGCTGCCACACTCAGTCTTCAGCCTTGACAGTTGGCTCTTTCTGGCAGACAGATCTCTGGCAAAGACTTTGGAGCCCTGGTTCCGCTCGATCGCTTCTTTAATACGAGCAGTATTAAAGTTGCGTAAGTCTCGCCGCATGCATTTGGAGATCTGTCTGTTCAGTTGCCTGTATGCTGTCAAATCTGTTGACGATTGCAGCCTCATCTCCCGTCTAACAGCCATGAGATTAAGAGTGTGATCGGAGAGTTTTTGTGTTCTTCTGCGGCGGGTCTTGCAGAACTTAGCTCCGACCGCATGGACAGTTTCCACGAGCTTGTCGTTCATATCGTCCACTGCATTGCAATCTTCTAGGCACTGGAAGCGGTTACGTAACTCGAGCTGAAAGGTTTCGGGATTCTGGATTAGAGCACGAGGGGGACGGAGCGTTGACTTCATTAGACGAGACCTCTCCAACTTAACGTTTAGGTTAAGTGTGCCTCTAACCATTCGGTGATCGCTGCCAGTTTTCACCCTTGCGATCACTGAGACATCACTGAACAGTTGACGTCTGGTCGTCATAATGTAGTCAATCTCATTTTTTGTCGAACCGTCGGGGCTCGACCAGGTCCACTTCCTGTGGGGCCGCTTCTGGAAGAAAGAGTTCATCATAAAGAGTCCCTCTTTCTCCATGAAGTCGGCCAGCTGCTGGCCCCTTCGGTTCCGTTGCCCTACTCCAAATTTCCCTAACTTCAGCTCACCGCTTTGTCTTGTGCCTAGTTTTGCGTTGAAGTCTCCCATCAACACCGTGTAGTGGGTTTTGGAGGAATGTATGGCTTTGGAAATATCCTCATACATTTCCTCCACCTCCTCATCGGAATGTGCCGACGTTGGTGCGTAAACCTGTATGACCTTCAGCGAATACCGTTTGGTGATTCTGAGTATCAGGTACGCGACCCTCGTCAACACACTCTCAATCTGTACAACGTTGTTGACGAGAGACTTGTGGACGATAAATCCGACACCTCCTTGGGACAGATGGTCGCCCTCCCGGTGATAGAACAAGTTGCCGGATTCGAGAATCACCGTGTCCTCCCCCTCTCTTCGGACCTCGGATAATCCTATAATACTCCAGCGCAACTTGTCTATCTCTTCTTCCAGCTCCAGGATCTTCTCGTCTGTCCTCAGTGTGCGTGCGTTAAATGTTGCCAGGTCGAGTCGTCGTAGGTGGCAACCGAACCTCCACCGGAGATTCTTAGCACCCCCTGCCCCGCCGTTACCATGGTCGCCACCGTAGCCAGGAATAGCGGGGCCGCCGGGGACTGGGGGCCGTCTATTTGTGTAATTGTTCATGGGGGGTATATTGCCATAGTTGCCACGCTTGGCGAGCGGGTTGGCAACCGCAGTTTTTTTTTGTAGTACAGTTGCTGTTATCAGGAAGATGCTGCTGCCCACCTCCTGCCTGTTTCCCTCTGTCGCCTTTTACGACACCCACGGGAAGATATGGGGTAGTGGATATTCTTAACCGCCACTATACGGCTTCACAATCATAGTTACAGGAATTATATTTTATTCAATGAATTTAAAATTTGATCTAAGAAAACTGCTATGAAGCTTGTTTCACATAATGTGCAGGGAGTCCCAGAAAGAATGGATACACCTTCCAATTTGTATACTGTATTAACTGCGCATATTTTTGAAATAGTTGGCCACTTAGGTCTTCATACTTTTTTTTCACTAATGGCTCTCAAATTTTGTCAAAATTATTATTTTATAAAATTTCATAAAAACAATAAAAGTTTTTTTTTAAGAAAACTACAATAGATACTCATACTCTTTACTACATTTTAATGGAGTAGTTTGTGAGGAATAAGAGAACAATAAAAACGCAACGAATTTCATTAATTTGTGGCAGTGGTGTACATGAAAGTACAGTAAGGTCAATAAAAACATATTTTTAAAACCTTTATATATTTTTAGCACTACTTGGAATAGATTCTGTTTTGTATTTTATTTGAGCGTATGATACCTATACTATTAGGATGTAGTGTATTAGTGTAGGTGTATAGGATACTCCAGGATTATCGTTATATTCTTTCTGGGACACACGATATATCTTTTACCGCCCTTTTTAAATTGATTCTTGGAGGGAATTATATATTTAAATACTATGAGATTACGATTTAATTAATATAATTTAATTACCTTTTATGTAGAGCTCAGTGGATTTATTAACTTTTGCTACGTGATTTGATGCAACACAAGTATAAGTACCACAGTGCTCCAAGGACACTTTCTTTATAACCAAGGCGCTGAATAACTCCGAACTTCGTTCCACAACCTGTAGGGGAAGGAAAATAGTATCACTTACAAATGAGTAACTGAGAAATTCGTTCATTTATTAATCTATCACAGTCTAGCGATAGTGATTGTGGCGGCTTGGCGACCGCGGAAACTACTATCAGAGTAAGAAATATTCAAGCCTCTTTTAGAAAGCTCTAACAACAAATATACTTCATTAAAGTATTTCAAAACTTCTTTTTATCACACTGTCAGTAAAAGCGGTGAATTTATTTCCCAAAATGTCAACTGCTATTGCGGGCGGTACAACTGAGTCTTGATTTTGTGATTGATGGACGTGGTTTTGATAACCAACTGTTTGCGGTTAATCAGAGCGTTAAGAATTATGTGAAGTAAATTTTAAGTCAGTTTATTACAGGCTGTGCGGTACTTTACCTTAGTCCTCAGATGTGACAACGCATCAGTAGCCTTCTTAAATTGAATTTGGCTCCAGAAGTAAATGGACTGCAGTAGCTATTCACCGGGTGCCAAAATAAGCCAAACGAGCGCACCTTCACCAAGTGAGTAAAAAAAGGTCAAAAGTTAAAAACAGAAACATATAGTTATATCAAATTACTACAAACATTAAATATTATTCCCCGGCCTCCTTACTAATCCCATCTTACACCTTCACTCTGCCAAACGCACCCACCATCAGGTGGACTCAACGTATGTTTGCTACTTAAATATTATAAAAAAATCAAAGAATTTTATAAACTTTTCTATAGCACAGCGTGACAACAGGCACACAGTCCATCCGATGATAAGTGGCTGCTGCGGACTGTAGACACCCACATATATCCGCGATAACGAATCGAAATGCAAACGCGTTGTCACCCGTGAGGGATAAGATGGAATGCCTCGTTTCCAGTAAAAAAGGATCTCCGGTTCTGTACACCCACCATACGAAACACAGCAGCATTAAGCTACTATTTCACGCTGGTATTCTGCGAAAGCATGGTCCTTCCCCGGTCAAGCCCACCTATTCGTGCTACAACTATACTACTAATATAACTGCAGCATGGCTCTACCACGTAAACTGTGTGTTATTTGAAACATCTCAATCCGTAAATCAAAATCATGCGAGTTGAAACGTGGTTGTTATATGTGGTAGAGACACACCGCACGCTATATCATGTTGCACGAACGGGTCGGCAAGACCGGGAAGGACCACACTATCACACAATACCAGCGTAAAATAGCATGTTAATATTGCTGTGTTTCGTATTTGGCGAAGTATAGACGTAGATGTCTGTGAGCCACAACATTCACATACTATTAGGTGAACTGTGCGATTGTTTGTTACACTTATTCTATAAAAAAACATGATAAAACCTTGTAATTTACTATTTCATAATTTATGTAACTTTACCTTTAAACTACTCGGTATTCTCTTGCCATCTTTGAGCCACTCGAAGTGTATCGGTAGATCGCCGCTTCTAACGTTACAATAAATATTTACAATTTGTCCCTCTTGAAGATTGTTTCCCAAAAGCAAATCCTCTAAGATGGGTGCTTCAATGACTTGAATCTCGAAAGCTCTCCTAGCCATTTCACCCGAAGGACTTGTTACTATACATGTGTATACTGCGCCATTCTGCTCCTTCGTTACTTCAGGTATCGTCAGAACACCGTGCATGTTGACCACGTTTCTTCTGGTTTTGCGTTTTTTCGATAAATAACGCTTATATCTCGATTGGAATATGTTGTTGGAGTTTATAATTTTTCCTTTATAATCCCAGTCTATCTTACTGAAATAAAGTTGTTTGCTTAGAGAATGATTTCTTATATTTACGCGAACACTACACATTGTAAAAGAGTAGTTTTGTATACGCTGTTAAATAAACTATCGATCGATAGTTTATTTAACAGCGTATACAGAAAATATTATAACAAACTAAAAGTATGGCCAATAACAGGTTTCCCTTATATTGCTTGACGGTATATTGTTGTCTTTGAAATATTTACGTTTATCCTTCAAGAAATTTGTCTGTAAGAATTTTTTTTAAGTAAAAGCTCAGTTAAGATAAATATTAGATAGGTACCAAGGCTAATGAATAATAATATTAAATAGATGAATAAGTATTATTTAAAGGTTTTAATTCAGTAAATTTGTTTGTATGCTTTTAAAAATATATTTGCAATTACGGATTTCATATTTTTAATAATTACAGTGAATCAAGCCCATAATGAAAATAAGTACCAAGTAATAATTCCTAGTTTTTTGACATTAAACACAAGCGTTATTTACTCAAATTAAAATGAGTACGCACTTAAATCGAAATGATTTATTAATTATGAAAGAATTACCTAATAGGGTACCCGTAATACGGACATCTCAAATTCACAGCTTCTCCACTTTGGACCTTTATTGGAGGAAGAGATCTGATGTATGGTGGACCTGAAAATTGAATATTTTATTCTCATTTTTCCAGGCAGACGTAAAATTATTGGAAAATAAATAGTAATTTTTTATGCGTAATGTTTATCATTTAGGGGCGCTGTAAGAATATCCATTACCCTATACGATCCTGTGGTTGCCGAAAGAGGCGACAGTGGGTAACAGATCAGGAGATGGGCAGCAGTGCCTTCCCAATAAAGACTACAAATAATAAAATTGCGGTCGCCAACCCGCTTGCCAAGCGTGGCAACGACGAAAAGCCTAACCTTATAGGTTGCCTCAGGAGGGCTTTTAATAATATATTTATAAATTTATAATATATTTAAACAATACGTTATTAGATGGTATAGCCATACCATAAATATCGAGTCGATTTTCGTACGCAGCGATATGGTCTCCCTCTTTAGCAGTGCAAGAGTATAAGCCTCCATCTTCAACTCTTACCCGCGTAATGTTTAAGTGAGTGACTACTGAGTTATCTGATGTCATCACTTGACCTAATGCGTATCTGAAAAATACAATACAATTTGCTATAATTCACACTATTTTATGCAATAGATATTAACCGTGTGGCGGGATAGTAATATTCACTATCCCGTGTCGGCTCGTGGGTGTCGTAAGAGGCGACAAGAATAAACTGAAACAGGATATTCTAACAGCATCTTCCTGATTATAACTCAAAACTATTATAAACTGCGGTTGTCAACACGTCTGTCAAACGTGACAGCTATAGCAATTTCCCTCCGAAGTAGAGGTCCGGGTTGGGATCAGTCACAGAACACCAGCGTAAAATAGCAGCTTAATGCTGCTGTGTTTCGTATGGTAAGTGTAGAGAATCGGATACCCTTTTTAATGGAAACGAAGCATTCCATCTAAATTCTCAGGGGTAACAACGCATCTGCATATGTCTACAAGCCACAGCATCCACTTATCTGTGGGCTGTGTACTTATTCGTCACGATTCGACTTTTATAAGCTGTAATGGATGCAATGAATAAAAAAAGAATTAAATTAGATATAAATACACTTTTTTTTAACAGAATCCTAATTTATTGCCATGTATAAGCCTTTTCTAGTCTTCCTTCCTCTCTTTTTTTCTTTAGTATGATTAATTATATAATGTAGTAAGCATACATGCTTACCATACCAAGAAAAAAAAGGTACACACGCACATAAAACAAAAACACATAAACAGTCGTAACTCTGGGGACAAAGGGCTCACTGTAATATCTTTTGCAGTACGCGAATAATCTCATTTAGATACTTCAATCAACAATGTTGATCGAAGTTTAGATACCCATCGGCACCAATGCAATTGTTAGTTTTAATTGGGTGCGTTTGGCAGAAAAAAGCGCTAGCAAGCGCTTACAAGCGCTAAAATAGTTTTCGGCCAGGACACGATTGCTACTTCAGTAGCGCTGACACAATCCGCCATTTTGCTTATTTAATTTGTTTATTTTGAAGTAGCGTTTAAAGTTGTTTTGTGTAAAATTAGTTTTAAGTAATATAATGACATGAATAGACATATACATGTTATTAAAAATTCAGGATTGGTAAGTTTTTAATATGAATACTTTACAAACATATATTTAAATTAGGTTAGGTTCCCCGGTTAAAACTAACATCGTGTCCTGGAGGAAAATAGCTACTTACGATTTGACAGCGCTTACTGCTTACGATCGCCATTTTGCTTACAAGCGCTTGCTAGCGCTTTTTTCTGCCAAACGCACCCATTATTTTAATTGCTAATTTACTACATGCTCGGCGGTGAAGTAAAACATCGTGAGAAAACAGGCATTTCTTAGAAATAAAATACAAATGTTTTTTTCTTTCTTTCCTTAGTAAATTGTATAAATATGATATTACAATTCCTTTTCTGTAAAATATTTTTTTATAATGATTTCTTATATTTACGCGAACACTATACATTGATTAAAACTACACGTACTTATACGGATTTTATCGCGTTTTATTTATATTAATTTTAATACCCGACGTTTCGGGTGCTTTCCAGCACCCATGGTCACGGGGGACTGAGGTGACTGACGTCCCGATGACAAAGTTAACCCGGAGTACCTTCAGCTTTTTAATTATTGTCTTTGGTCCGATCTACGCAGAATGAACTAACTGTATTTTGATGTCTTGCAGTGGTATGCTTGGGTTTAGTTTTAATTTTATTAATTATAGGATCTCAAGCAGGTGGTAGTACCCATCCTCCTTCTCTATTGAAATTAGGATGTTTTTTAATTTCAATAGTCTCACGTATCATCCTTGGTAGGAATCGATGTTCTTTCGCGAGGATTTGTGGTCTATCAAATCTGATGTAATGGTTGGGGCCATCTAGAATATGATCGCAAACTGCAGACTTCCCGGAACGTTGATGCTTCACGTCAGCTATGTGTTCTTTTATGCGGGTTCTAATTGATCTCTTTGTTTGCCCTATATATGAGAGACCACAATCACAATCAAGCTTGTACACTCCTGCATCTTGTAGAGGAATATGACACTTGACGGATGGTAAGAACTGACTAATCTTCTTCGGCGGCTTGTAGAATGTTCTAATAGAAGCTCGCTTCAAGATGTAGCCAATCTTGTCTGTGACACCTCTGACATACGGTAGTATAGCAGGCACACGCTCGACTGTGGCCGGCTTCACTCGGTCACTGTGACGGAGGCGCGGGACCCGAAGCTTGTTGTCGTGCAGAACCTGCTTGACGCGCTGAAGCTCGGCGAAATACTCCGAGAAATTGAATCTAGACGTCAATTCGATGATACCTTCTTGTGCAAAACCTCCCAAGTTGTATGGGTTACCAAAAATACACAAACCTAACGCTCCATTACGTACTCACTATTGGACGTAATGGAGTTACGTCCAATAGTGAGTTAAATCGATTCGCCAACGTACAGATTGGCTAAACACTTAGCCAAAATATTATAACCACTCAGAGGACACACAAGAGCACATACTAAGGATTCATACCATTTTGTCAGTGAGATAAAAGACCTACGTCTTGCTGACAATGAAACCATGGTCAGTTTTGATGTTCAGTCTCTATTTACATGCCTACCTGTTGAAGATTGCATCTCAATTATAACTAGGAAACTAGATGAAAATAACATGCCACCAGAATATGCAGTACTACTAAGACATTGCCTTACATCTGGCTATCTATTGTGGAAGGAAGAGTTTTACAAGCAAGTAGATGGTGTTGCGATGGGCTCACCTGTATCTCCCATTGTCGCCGATATATTCATGGAAGACTTTGAGGAGAAAGCCCTCCTTACTGCACCTGTTACCCCAAGGTTCTACAAGCGGTACGTAGACGATACTTTCACAATTTTACCATCAGACAAAGTAACTGCATTTTTAGAACATCTTAATTCCATAAACCCTAAAATTCAATTTACTATGGAGTTAGAGGCAAATAATTCCTTAGCTTTCCTACATGTGTTAGTCATCCGAAATCCTAACAACACCATAGGTCATACTGTGTATAGAAAAAAGACCCATACAAACCGATACTTAAATGGTGAATCTCACCATCATCCTTCACAGCTAGCTACCGTGGGCAAATCTTTGTTTCAGAGACCACGAGGGATCCGTGACAGCAAACACCTGGCCACCTAGCTTCAACGCGTAAAGCAGGTTCTGCACGACAACAAGCTTCGGGTCCCGCGCCTCCGTCACAGTGACCGAGTGAAGCCGGCCACAGTCGAGCGTGTGCCTGCTATACTACCGTATGTCAGAGGTGTCACAGACAAGATTGGCTACATCTTGAAGCGAGCTTCTATTAGAACATTCTACAAGCCGCCGAAGAAGATTAGTCAGTTCTTACCATCCGTCAAGTGTCATATTCCTCTACAAGATGCAGGAGTGTACAAGCTTGATTGTGATTGTGGTCTCTCATATATAGGGCAAACAAAGAGATCAATTAGAACCCGCATAAAAGAACACATAGCTGACGTGAAGCATCAACGTTCCGGGAAGTCTGCAGTTTGCGATCATATTCTAGATGGCCCCAACCATTACATCAGATTTGATAGACCACAAATCCTCGTGAAAGAACATCGATTCCTACCAAGGATGATACGTGAGGCTATTGAAATTAAAAAACATCCTAATTTCAATAGAGAAGGAGGATGGGTACTACCATCTGCTTGGGATCCTATAATTAATAAAATTAAAACTAAACCCAAGCATACCACTGCAAGACATCAAAATACAGTTAGTTCATTCTGCGTAGATCGGACCAAAGACAATAATTAAAAAGCTGAAGGTATTCCGGGTTAACTTTGTCATCGGGACGTCAGTCACCTCAGACCCCGTGACCATGGGTGCTGGAAAACACCCGAAACGTCGGGTATTAAAATTAATATAAATAAAACGCGATAAAATCCGTAAAAGTAGTTTTAATATTTTTTTATCTCTGGGACTCTTCACTGAGCAGTCCTTTAAGGGGGTTGTAACTGTGGCGGAATATGATGATAGAAGTATATAAAAACTTTTTGAGGAAATACGGGTATTTTCTTTTTATCGTCTTTACCAACAATTGATACAATGCTACATTAAAGAAACGTATAATTATGCTAAAGGAAAATTACTTGTGATAGATACTACCTAGGGTCTGTGTTGCTAGAGATTGTGACTCCATCTCTTTCCCATGTAAACTGCGGCGGTTTGTCACCGGAGGCTGCACATTGCATGCTTATCTGAAAAAGATATAAATGATGCGCGATTTTATACGCGATAAAATCCGTATCCAGAAAGCTAAGCGTTGCGAGTGATTCCATCATTCGATTTTATCCGGTATAGTAAGAGGTGAATATGAGTAATGTTAAAACTTTTCCATGGCATTTGGTAGATAATGGTCTATGTAACCAAATGGTTTATGAAAAAATAGGATATGTATATTCAAACCAGCACTTGAGAGCCGCGTTATATTATTAGGTGCAGAAGGCAAACCAGCCTTTGGGTCTAAGACTTCAATTTAGCCAATTTGAAACAATATAGCTCGCACAATGCATTTTTTTTAATACTCAGTACTAGGCTACGATATGTTTAAGACTTATACTGTAGACCCAATATAATTACAGGCTCAGTGGCGTAGCGTGGGGGGTGCCGAGGGGGCCATGGCCCCGGGCAGCATACAAAAGGGGGCGCGGCAAGCGCTACGATTTGTTCAATAAAATTAACTCTAAACTGCGCCCGCAATGTTACGTGTCAAGCGAAACTGCACGGGTGCGTAAGAGAAGAGGCGAGATGAAGTTGAATACTGCCAAAGTGTTAACGACAACCACCCGGCGTCCGGCTGGCCGGCACTGCGGCGGCGAACCAACCATCAAGCGAAAGCGAGTACCCAGTTATTCAATCAAACAAAACAATCACTTCTGAAACATAGGCCCAAGGAATGACACAAAGCACGGTCCCTAGCCACCTGCATTCATCGACCTCCTGCATGTCTTAATTAATATTATTTATTGTTGTATGTACCTAGTGTTAAGTTAGTATGTAGTTATGCCTTGTAAACAATCCGACATTTTAAAAGATTCTCCATAGAAAAATTGATTGTCTCCTTTCCTGTGGGTTTCTCGCGCTATTTCTTCCCATAGATGTGTCAGCTTTTCTCCAATAAAACCACGACTACTCACTTAGTTAACTGTTTAACCACTATGTTCGTTGTTTAATTTCACTCTTAAATTGTATATAATACTTTATAACACACTATACTTTACTTTCACAAAGAAGATTATATGTTAATTTAACTTTAATCACAACCTTTAGTATCACCTTATTTCACAATATAATTGACTATTATAACCTTCTCAGCACCACTGTTCATAATCAACTGCCGCGAGCGTCAAGTGTACGCGCTTTTATATTGTGACTCAATTCTAGAATTAATGTAGGTAGTTTGAAATAGATTCATAGAAGTGCTAAGTAATATTGCATAATGATAATTTATCTAACAGATGTATGTTCCTTCCAAATCAGTGGTAGTTTATATTGACTCTCAAGAATTTATACGACGTATTTTAATTCCGTTGAATAAAATATTTAAACTTTAAATTAAAATAATAAAGGGGGGGGGGGGCGGTTAATTTCCAGGCGGCCCCGGGCGGCAAAAACCCACGCTACGCCATTGTACAGGCTATGAGGAATTCCATCTTCTTTCATTGAAGTTGGCTGGAGATGTCTACGGACTTCAGTAGCCCTTTACCATCAGGTGAAATGTAAATGAATCGCGATTACCAACCCACTGGGGGAGTCCTTTGTTCTAGCAGTGAAATTTTGATAGGCATTGATAATAATGATGAAAAATATTTACTTACGTCACCTCCTGGCGTGATAGTCCGTTCAATGAAGTGTTGAGTGATTATGAGTCGACTCTCTGACAGGTTTCTTCTCACTCTTTTTCTTCGGTCCAATCCTGAAAAATACTACTTGTTATTTTTTTTATAGAATAAGGGTGACAAACTAGCACACTGTCGACCTGGTGGTGGTAAGTGGAAGCTGTGGCTCATAGACGTCTACATAATATATCCTTAATTATGAATCAAAATGCAGATTCGTTGTTACCCCTGAGGACTAAGATGGAACTACTCGTTTCCAGTAGAAAAGATCTCTGGTTATCAGCACTCATCATAAGAAACACAGCAGAATTTAGAGAGAATTGTCCCAATCGAGTCGACCCATTCGTGTTATAACTATGATAGTTGCAGCATGGCTATATCATTTTAACGGACCTATACTACCAATTTAAAAGTTTTGAAATTAAGATATATATATATATATATATATATATATATATATATATATATATATAAAAACACCCAAAAAAAAAGAAACTAATTTTGGAGACGCGTCAATTACACTAACTCACATTTTGGCAGCGCGGTGGACACTTCCTTGCCCTAAAACCATCTCAGGAACGAGAGGCCTGTGACAGGAGTGGGACTTTTAGTAAGACACTTTTTTTACAGAAATAAGTCTACCAATACACGGTGAACTCAGAAAGACACTTCTTCCTTCACTTAAATATTACTCAATTTTGTATTGGATTATATCCAAGTGAAGTTTTTGTTTAGGAAGACTCTGCCGCTCTCGTCCTGTTTCAATTTCTCTCTGTTGCCTCTTACGAAACCCACGGGATATACATATATACTACACGGTTCAATCGTACAAATCATTAAATGCAACACTATTTCACTTTTTGCGATACGGATTTTTGCTAAGTAATTTTAACTCTGTTTTCTTTTATTTTACAGTTATAGCCTTGCTACAATTATATTAGTAGTACGGTTGTAGCACGAATGGGTCGGCTCGACCGGGGAAGGACCACGCTCTCACAGAATACCAGCGTAAAATAGTAGCTTAATGCTGCTGTGTTTCGTATGGTGAGTGTAAGGAACCGGAGACCCATTTTACTGGAAACGAGGCATTCCATCTTAGCCCTCACGGGTGACAACGCATCTGCATTTTATTCGTAATCGAGGATAGATGTAGATGTCTATGGACCACAGCAACCACTTACCATCAGGTGGACTGTGTGCTTGCTTGTCAACCTATCCTATAAAAAATACCAGTGATCGGTAGGATCGTCACTTCTCTACGTCTATATTAATGGGTTAATAATTATTTAATTATTCAGCTCATCATATAATTGCTTATGAAATTCTCTGTTTGAATATGTAAGCGTATTGTTCAATCTAAAGGCCTATCGGGCTCATAACGGGCATGCTATTTAGACGGATGTGGTCGCCTAGCAACCGCAGACGTTAGCAATTCTTCAGCTGACACGTTTAGTAAAGGTGAACCGCTGAAAGCTTGATAGATTCGCTTCAATAAATATTATGCAGAAACGAATCACCACGGATTCATCTGGATGGGATTTATTATGTGGCTTTATTCATATTTATGATAATCATTAGAGACCATTTATTTTATAAGTTTTTAATTTAGCTAAACGTCTCGAGTTATTTCGGATAAAAAGTCGTGAAGTTTTATTAAAATCTGTTCAGCCAAACAAACAGACAAACAAATGATTTCTTATATTTACGCGAATACTACACATTGAAATAATACTAGTTTTTACGGAATTTATCGCGTGTATTTAACTTTTTAATTACCCGACGTTTCGAACGCTTTACAGCACTCATGGTCACGGGCAGGACTGAGATGTTCAACGTCCATATGTCATAGTTAACCGCGGTTACCATAGATTAAAATTTAACTTTTGTTCCGATCTATGCAGTATGAACTTATGGTATCTTGAAGTCTTGCAGTTGTATGCTTGGGTTGGGATTTAATTTTATTTATTATAGGATCCCAAGCAGATGGTAGCACCCAGCCATCTTCTCTATTGAAATTAGGATGTTTTTTGATTTCAATAGCCTCAAAGACAAACAAACAAAAATTTTAAAAATGGTTATTCATATCGACATACATATCATAGAAAGACACTTCAATTTTATTTATCTATAGATCTATATGTTGTTAGATATGCAAGACATTATATGACAGCGTGGCACGGTTTAGTCAAAGTACCACACCTGATTATCTTTTATTTATGTCATTTTTTTATTATTATAAACCATAGCTATACTACTATCCCACCTGATGGTAAGTTGTAAAAGAATATGGTAAGCGACTTAACTTAATAAGAAGTCAATTTACTCTTCCCTTGATACATTGTAATTGGATCCAAGAATTCCATCCAACATATTACTTAATTGGTATATATATATATATATATATATATATATATATATATATATATATATATAAATTTCTTGTATAGTAGTTGCTGAGCTAGAATTATTGAGTGTCCACAAGTTGTACTATATTTTATGAGCTTATTTTTTTAATATCTTTTAGGTTATTATTCAAAAAACTGATATCAAAGAAGAAAATAAATAATTTAGTAAATTTAAATGCCGGTGTTTAACATGGGCGGTATGCATGTTTAATAAAAGATGTTGCCATATTGTTAACTTCCCCAACTAACAAGCTTTAATTCATTTTTATTTAAACATCATCATCAACTTTACTGCCGATCAAAAGCCCATTGCTAAACAAGTCTACCAATAATAATAAATCATAAATAAATTATAATAATAAATAATTATTTTGCTTGACAGAGTTGGGGACCGTTTTATTTTTTATTTTCTAGATCTGATTAAAGAGGCACTGCTGCTCATCTCTTGATAGCAAAAATTGTCCGTCATTTTTCTTCATTTAAAGATCCATAAACATGCGGATGCGTTAAAATTAAATGACAATTTCAATTAAAAAAAATTATTACGGTGAAAATATTATTTACGCCCCCGCACTATAAATTCCAGTGGTAGTGATGGACAAGAGTAAGACCAAAAAGCGCAATGTTAAGTGATATTTGAGTGAAATGTTAATTATATGCATTTTTGAATAAATTGGAATGGTAGTACAAATATATTTGTTATTTACGCCTGACACGTTACGTACGTCCTTCTAATGTGAACCTAAATAGTGCACTGCTAGTTATCGACTTTTATCATTGTAGAAAATATTATTGCATTAATCGTCACGTTCATCAGGCGAATTGACGACCGCAGTACCGTCCTTTCTGCACCTCTGATGCTGCTGCCCGTCGCTGGCCTTGGATTTTTACGTTTTGCGTTAACGACATATTTACGTTGTCATCTATAGGAAACGGTTTATCCCATTTTCGCCCTTTCCAACATTCATCGGAAGAAATGCGACGATGCATTTTCTTACGAAATCAACAAACAGCAATATATTTTTATATTAGTTAGTTTATATTTATAATAAAATCAAAATTAGTTAAGTAATTTAATTTGTAATAAAGTTAATATTACTTTTATTTCAATTAAAATTTATTTTATTCTATATTTTAATAGTAGTAATTTTAATGTATATTTTAATCCTCAAAACATATATATATATATATATTAATAATATTTCATCTTAATATTAAAAAACTACTTTTGGAATTTGCTGTGAGTACTGTTTTTCTTAACACAACCGTTCATGCTTCCTATGTGTGTTAAATTATGTTTTTTGTGTGTATCTAAGGTTTTAAAGCAGGAATCTTCTTCTATCTAAAATGATGTGAAAGGGCATGAGTCGAAAACCAAAAATATACAGAATACCAAAAGCGTCGCTAAGCACATCACTATATTATGACAGAATCACCATTTCCATTAGGATCTTTCCTCGTGACGTCAGCACGCAATCTGCCAGGAAATATAATTACGCCGGGTGAGTCGCAATTTGCCCATCGAATGGGCACCTCGCATTGGCAGGTCGTTACGTTCGGGTTGTTTAATGGGGATAAAATTTGAATGGATCCTTCATTCAAATTTCATCTCCATTAAGCTACCCGAGTCTGTACCTAGTTTCTAACTCGATAGCTTGTAATAAAGGACAATTGTGATACAGAAAATTAAAAATTATGTTCATGTATTATCTGCAATACCTTTATAGAGTACTCTCGTCTTGTTAGAGTATATCAATATGTATGTATACATTTACGATGAATAAGGTAATATATATGTTGATTATAACACTAGTAGAGGATAAATTAAAATAAATAAATAAAAATCTAACCAGACTGAAGCCCTTGGCAGAGTGGCCCAATCGGCCGAGGTTTATGACGAAAAGGAAAGTAACCGGCGGACATTGTAGCCGTTATCAGATAACACGAGAGGCTGACCGGGATTAATGCGTTTGTAGAAACGAGTGCATGAATAATTTTAGTTAAGGCGATACCCCGGCCAAAACCTTGTGATAGTGCGTTTTCCAGAGACTATTATCTCATTAGTTATGAGAAATAAACTAAATACATCTAAAAGCACATTATTAATGTTCGATATCTTATCATCACATTCCACGTCCTAACTTGTTTTTATTTGTTATAAATACATTTAAAATGAATGTTTAAAAAATTACTGAAATTATTGATTACATGCATCTGTTGCTAAAGGCTAAATTTATAAATCTGTATTATTCACGTTTTATTTAATTTCTTAAGTTCGCTTTTCTTTTTTAATTCAGATAATTCCAAATTTTTGGGCGTATTTCTAACGCGATATATTGTAGCGAGAGCGCGTGGATTGTATAGGACCGAACGCTCAAGGTCATTCGCTAGGGGTAACGCCTTAATAGACCAACCCTCATATTATAGGTCGTCTCGTGAGCAAAGTCCAGATTTAGTCACAAAATAATAACTGTTTCGCACTGGGCCTAGACTACCTTTTAACGTTAACCATTGAAAGAATTTACTAGTAACGTTTACCGTTACCATTGCAGCCTATCCAAAGTTCACTGTTGAACATAGGCCTCCTCCTAGGATTGCCTCACAGGGGGGATGTTTGCCACAGTTGCCACGCTTGGCAGACTCGTTGTGATTTGAAAAAGCGACACTAAAAAGAGACAAACACAGACAGAGAATGAGATATAATATAGTATACAGTGTTAATTATACGTTTATTAATAGTTTGATTACATAAACCCTACAATTATACTATTATTCATACATTGCATTCGTTTCAATCTCTCTTTCTACTTCAACCGCTTGTGAACTGCACACATATTTCTTTTAAAGTTTTTATTTAACTTCACTTGTATGTAAGGTACCTGCGGGTAATAAGGCCTAGCTAAGGGACATTTTAATAAAACATGAAAAATATCTAATTTTGTCTACATATTTTAATAAAAATCGTTGGTTTAGTACAGTTTCTATAAAGCATGAACGAAAAATTGTAACATTTGCCATAAACAAAAACAATGCCGATCGGTACGGACATAACTGTAAATTAAGCGCGATAAAATCCGTAAAAATAGTTTTATTTAATGCGAAGTGTTTGCGTAAATATAAGAAATGGTTATAAATAACCATTTTTAAAATGTTTGTGTCTGACCAAACTAATCTTCGGAATGCCTGAAACGATTGGAATGAAAATTTATGAACAAATAGAGACAAAGCCTCTTTTTTATCCGAAAACCTCGGCGATCTGTGTTTTTTTAACCAAAAAATGAAAAAATAAATGATTAAAAATAATGCCACGTAAATATAGGGTGAAGCTGGGGCTAGGTCTTAGATATTATTTTCGATTATACAAGCTATATTTAACGGCTCTTCAGTGAGTTGATTCGCCTCTTCAGTGAGACCACGATTTGGAATGCCGCACGGAAAAACTATTCGCTTGTCCTTAAAACTGTTGTAAACTTGTTGGAATTCCAACCTTAACCATATAGCAAAAGATTTTATATGCATACCATGCTCGGTTTATTGACGCACACACACGCACACACACACACACACACACACACACACACACACACACACACACACACACACACACACACACACACAAACACGCACACACACGTGCACACACACACGTGCACACACACACACGCGCACGCAGTAACGGAACGGATACTTATCCTTACAAGATGTGAAAAGGGTGTTGGTTACTTTTTATAAAATTCTATATCATAATACTGATATCTTTCATATAGTTAGTGATGGGAACTGGAGACCATTTTTAATATAATAGAAAAAGGTAGCTCAGTGGTTAACGCTCGCTGTAAATATAACAGAACGCGAGTAACCCGGGTTCGATCCCCGCCAGCACCAATGAAATTGTTAATTGCAATTTTAAGTGCTGATTTACCACGTGCTTGGCGGTGAAGGAAAACATCGTGAGGAAACCTGCAGTCTGAGGAATAAGAAAAAAAAATATTTCGAAGACATGTGAAGTTCGTCAACACGCACTTGGGCAGCGCGGCGGACACTTCCTTGCCCTAAACCCTCTCAGAAATGAGGGGAGGCCTGAGCCCAGCAGTGGGACGTATATAGGCTGTAACTTTACTTTTTTACTTTAGAAAAAGGTTACACTTCGTAGTCCCTAGTGGTGACAAGGTATCTGCATTATGATTATTAATTGAGGCTGAATCAGGTGGACTCTGTGTGACTCTAATTTAAAATGAAATCTGAATAAAAAAACTACGCTCAAATTCGAAGAACATCTAACACTGCCAACAGTTAAGAGGATATAGTAAGTCAGCTCAAATTCTAATTTCGTTCCCACTTGCCCGCGCGTCGTATGCTATGTTTATCTTATTTATGCCTGTTTCTTAATGGCAACCTACTCGCTTCTTATTATTATTACGGTTATTTCCGGTTATTTTCGTTTTAATTTTACGTCGTTCTGTTGCGTAATGTATATTCTGATCGTAAGCGACACAACCTCCCGCTTCCAAGGCCGAAGCGAAACTGACCGGGCGGCAGGAATCAAGCTTCAATAAGCCGATAGTTTAGGTAATTTCTTTTTACAGTGAAAATAATGGTATTTTAAAAAAGTAAATAACATAAGCACTGCTTTATAGTTAGTTCAGTTAGTATGCAAAGTTTCATGATCTTATTTAAAGTATTTTATGAATAACAGCGGTTTATTGTTTATTTCGGAGGTAACTTTGGATTTTTTTCTATCGAGAAAATTTTACGGAATCGTGTTTTCGTCTAACATAGTCCTTAACATTAATCCTCAACTTTACCATATATTTATTTCAAAATTAATGCTGCAATATTTTCGGCATAACGGAGGATCTTGCTAAGCCATTTGAGGTTCCCCTTAAAGGAACTGAACTTCTGTAAAGAACTTTTAATCGAACAGTGGGATAAAGTTTCTGAGAATATAAATGTAGTACATAGTTTATTTCATCGGAGAAAGTTCATCAACTGAGACGGTCTCGCGCTGCTGCTTAACGCTTGAAGTTTAAATAGTTTGGTTATGAGATGATTTAACTCAGGTAGAAATTATTCTAGGTGCCATACTGGTCTGGAAGTTTAATTGCGACAGCTACGTGGCCTAATAAACGAGGTAAGTTTAAGAAATTCATTAAAAGGTATTGACAATTTAAGAAAATTTTTAATATGGATGTCAAGTAAAGAAATATGACTTTTAATACGAACTAAAAGTTGACTTCAAAGAACCAAAAAGAATAAAATAAATTCCGAATAACATGCGTATCCTTCCATACCATTCCATATTAAAGAAACTATTTAATACCTTTTACTTTTAGAAATGGGCTTTAACTTTTACTTTTTTTCAAAATAGACTAAGTAATATCAAAAGCACGAATGTCGTCTTAAATAATTACATTAAGTCGGCATCCTCAATGTTTCCACCCTCAAGGGTAGAATTTACATACATTATTTACTTAATACAAAAACGGTTGTCAAAATCGGTCCACAATTGACGAAGATATTGAGTAACATACGAAAAAAAGGACATACACACGTGAATCGACAGAAACTTCATTTATTTTGTTGCTTCATATAAATACAATATTAAAGAATAAACTTTAGATAACAACTGTTATTTACCTTTTGCGAACTATGAAATAGGTAATTAAATTATACACTAAAGTAAAAGCTCAAGTCATCAAAGAATATACAGGTCTATTACAAGTGATGCGGTAACGAAGTCAAAATCATGCTCAACTTTTTGTAAGAATTTGAAACCAACAACATTATTTTAGATGCACACGTGTGCGTTCACCTGCAGATTTATACGGACTGATAAACAAAGAAAGAAGAAATGTGTGTGTGTGTGAGGGCGGTCAAGTAATGAGCATGGTTTCGGCGTCACTTCAAAACTATATAGAACAATACCAGAATAAAGTTTTTGAGCATATTATGGCTAGAGTGATAAAGTGAATGGATATATGAGTACAGGGAGGCCTAAGAGATAAACGACTAGGAGTCCATCTGCGTGCGTATCACCTTAGTGCCTTGTCGGCTCGACCGGGGAAGTACCATGCTCTCACAGAATACCAGTGTAAAATAGCAGATTAATTTTATGATAAATAATTGGCTGATGTGTCTCATATGGTCTACCACAAGACGGCGCCGTTATCATAATGTCGAATTCCTTTTGTTTTGTCGGTATTTAAATACCGGCGTTTCCTTTCCTTTCTACGTTTCCTTTTACGAGCCGTATTATTTTTTTAAATAAAATACCAGTTCAACTATTTATGAACTGCTTAAGTTTCTTTTAAGCTGTCCTAAGTGGCTGATTTAACAGTTTGAGATATAAAATATTTTACATGCATCTGGTAGTAATAAAATAGAGAATGAACTGCTTCTTGAATATAGAAATCGGGCATTAGTAAAAATATAATCTTATTGTCTATGCTAATTTTCTTTGGAAGCAATTTAATCTGCCCTGTGTCTCATTAATTCAGATTAGTTGAAGTTTGTCGATGGGCCACAGCAAACTATGCTAATCGGGAGCAGGTGCCAACTAAGCGGCCCAATTGAAGTTTGTTTTGTCTCTACGCCTGTATCCATGACACAGATTGCTTTGCGTAAAGTTGAGTTTTAGACATATACGTAATTATACTTAAATCTTTATAAATGTATATAATTCTTCTGTACGTGTGTTTGTAACTGAACTCCTTAAACGGCTGGACCAATTTAGATGATTTTTTGTGTTTCTTTCAGTGGGTCCCTGGATGGGTTATATTCACAATTATATCTACAATTAGAATTGGTAGATGGCGCAGTTATCGAGATCCAGAAATCACTGTGTGAACTGACTTAAAGAACTCCTAAACGGCTGAACGAATATTGATGAAATTTATGGTGTGTGTTTGAGTGGATGCCTGCCTGGACGGTTTAGATTCACAATTGAACCTTAAATTAGAATTGTATGTAATGTAATGTACATATATATATTAGTATAGTATATTGTCCTCAGGGGTGGCAACGCAATTAAATTTTGATTTATAATCGATAATAGATGAAGGTGGTGTGTGATAGATGAAGATGGACCACAGTATACAATTACCATCAGGTGGACTTTGTGCTCGTTATCACCCTAATTCTATAAAAAAATATCACAAGCTCAAGGTAACAACTAGTATGATTTAAAAAAATTAAATGGGACCACCCTAACCTTGAGGTAATTACGTCATATGCCTATCTATATATTTGAAAAAGGATTATTTAAATTGATTCTTCCTTTTCCAATAAATCAGCGAAAATATTATATTTAAATAAAATAATCATCGAAAATAGGACCATTGCATATCTTTTGAACTAGGTTAAAATATAAAATGGGGAAGTGAGCGAAAAATAATTGACTGATGTCAAAATGTCGCATGAAAATTGAATGAAATATACTTCTAATAAAACAATTTTACGCATTTCATCGAGTCTAATAGAAACAGTTACATTTTGTTCAATATAGATTATAAATATTATTTATTGAAAGTCACTTTTTTTAATTTACCGCTGGTTCGGAAAAAAACCTCTATCCTGGGAAGAACCAGATAGAAACCCAGCGGGTTTTATTTTTTTGAAATAACAGCTTACAGTGATGTATGTTACAGTTAACAACACAAAACACATTAGAAATAGCTTGGTAGTGATCACCCTTCCCAGGGTTTATTACCATACATAAATTCCTTAATATTAAAAGGGTTACCCCTTTTATAAAAACTTAGTTTAATACAGTTTTTGAACTTTGTGCACCTCAAATTTCGTGTATTTTCTAGGATTTTGTTGTCAAAGAGTATATATACATCGCTCCAAGAATGATTTATTAACTCAGTGGAGTCGAGTAAATAGTACTATAGTGCGTTCGCGTTAAGAAAATAGTGAGTCATCGTTGACCGCCGGCTTGGTCACGCCCTCCAGCCAATTAAAATTCAAGAAATTAGAAAGTCGATTTCACAGTGACCAGTTGAAGTCAGGCCTTCGAACAAAACAGTTATGTATTTTGCGTGTTACTCGTTCAACATTAAATTTTGAAAAGGAATACCTCACCTATTTGAAAGAATAAAAGTGGATCAATAATCCATAGCGGAGAGAGACGCGCAATTCACAATGTTTATAAGTACTTTAAACTGTGTGATTTAAATACGACTGTGGAGAGCACAGTAATAAAAACAGCAAGTGCATGTGGTGTGTCCGAAAATACTGTTTATAAAATTATGAAAGAACAAAAGGATACTAACACATTAAAATCACCCGTGAAAAAAAAGAGCTCGACTATCAACGGTTGATAAATTAGATGAACTAGACAAATGTGCAATAAGGAGAAAAGTTCACTCAATATATTTAAATAACGACCACCCGACATCGGACAAAATTATGACAAATATACGAAGCTGACGAAGATATTCCTGTTTTCAAACGTACCACACTTCATAAAATAATGCACGAGCTTTGTTTCGATTTCAATAAACAGGATAGCAGAACATTGTTAGTCGAAAGAGAAGATATTGTTTTATGCAAGCGTAAATATCTGAAGCAAATAAAAGAATACAGAGCCGCTAATAAAACCATTTACTATCTTGACGAAACGTGGGTAAACGCCGGACACGTAAAGACAAAAGCATGGTTGGATACAAGGGTAAAAAACAAAAGACAAGCATTTCTAGATGGCAGCCGGTCCAAAAGCTCCGACAGGAAAAGGCAAAAAGTTAATTGTATTGCACATTGGCAGCGACAAAGGATTCGTGCAAGATGGTCTACTAGTATTTGAATCTAAGTCTACAAAAGACTATAATGAAGAGATGGATGGTGAAAGATTCCTTAATTGGTTCATTAATATAATGCCTAAGCTAGAACCGGAAAGTGTGGTTGTCATGGATAACGCTCCCTATCATTCGGTAAGAGTCGAAAAAATACCAACAACCAACTGGAACAAGCAGCAAATAATAGATTGGCTGCAAAGCAAAGGCAAATCCATGGACATGACTTATTTAAAAAAAGAATTATTAATGAAAGTTGCCGAAATCGCCCCACAATATAATAAATATTTAATAGATGAGACTGCCAAAAGTAATGAAATTACGATTCTTCGCCTACCGCCTTACCATTGCAAACTTAATGCAATTGAATTGGTTTGGGCCCAAATAAAAAACTATGTTGGTGCCAATAACTTCACGTTCAAAATAAGTGACATAAAAAATTATTAGATGACGTAATAGCATTAATAGACACTAATCGTTGGAAGAAGTGCTGCGACCACGTGATACGCGAAGAAAATACCATGTGGAATTTGGATGACATCATGGAACTTGCAGAACAAAATTCTTTCATAATTAATGTAACTGGAGAAAATAGCGATACTGATTAGTGATTTAAGTAATTTTAAGAAAATTTGTTTCCATTACACTTAATTAAATGTTTGAAAAAAAAAAAAGAATTTTTACTCCACTGTGAATACACCTTTACCCTGTAGTTGCACTGATGACTCACTATTTTCTTAACGCGAACGGACTGTACTTACTAGCTTGTGTCTGTTCCTAGTAGGTACTTACAGAATGAATATCACTTATTTTTGTAAAACTACTTTTATTTTTGCGTACGTGCATTTTGTACATTTTCAAAAACTTATTGAGAGGCAAAAGTTAAAGTTATTAATTTCATAAAATTTTTGTCTGAGTGACTCTTTGTTTTAAATCATAGATTGCTCTAACGGCCCCCCTCTGTAAAAAAAATATAATTTCAGTGTCAGTCGCGTGTCTCCATAGCAAAATACCATTATGCTATGGAAATAGCTAAAAGTAAACCTGTCTAGCTGTTTCAACACTGCTTCCAATTTTTTATACAACATATGCTGCAGAACTAACTCTGATAGCTAGTTTTGATATATGGGGGCCCCATTAAAACTGTGCGTCTAGTGTGATTCCAAGAAAAAGGGTGGTATCATCAAGACACAGCTACTTCCCATTTAAAATTACGTAAGTGTTAACTTGTTTGACATTCGAAGTTACGAATTTCGTACATTTAGTTTTAGTGCCATTTAAATGTAAATTATTAACATTGAACCAATTTACTAACTTATATATAGCATTAATTACTCCATTATAATTTAGTATATGTCGTTTTAATTTGAAAATTAATAAAGTATCATCAGCAAATAATACTATATCATGCATATAAGCAAATAATACTATGTAAGAAACAGAAAGGAGCTGAGAATTGAGCTCTGAGGCACGGCACACCCATTTGTACTATCGACCCGGAAGAACTCGTACTATTAATTGTAACAAAACGTTGAGAAAATTCCTTTTTACGGGTGCTATTTTTGGTACGTAAAAAAATTTGATAAGAAAACATTGACATAGCATAATGTGACAGAGTCTGCCAAGCACTCCTCTCCCTGGACATCCACAAATCGAGTAGGCCTGACGGAATCCCCCCAATCGTGCCGAGGACGTGTGTTCCAGAGTTGGCACCGGTTTTAACGCGTCTTTTCCGGTACTCCTACTCCCTAGGCGTAGTCCCAAAATCATGGAACCGCTCAGACCCGTCCAACTACCGGCCAATCACCATCACCTCCTTGCTCTCCAAAACAATGGAGTCCATTGTAAACTGCCAGCTCATGAGGTACCTCGAGGATCACCAGCTGATTAGTGACCGCCAATAAGGTTTTCACCGTGGTTGGTCAGCTGATGATCTTCTGGTCTACCTAACTCACAGATGGGCGGAGGCAGTAGAGTCCAAGGCCTTCGATCGGGTTTGGCACAAAGCGCTTCTTTCGAAGATACCTTCCTATGGGCTTCCCGAGAAATTATGCGATTGGATCACCAGCTTTCTTGCAGATCGGAGTATCAAGGTCGTGTAGACGGTGAAAGCTCCGATTGCAAGCCTATTAATGCTGGTGTTCCACAAGGCTGCCTGCTATCGCCAACGCTGTTTCTTCTGCATATCGATGATATGTTGCAAACCCGTAACATTTATTGCTATGCAGATGACAGCACTGGTGATGCTCTTTACACCGGCCGAGCCAATATTTCTCGGAAAAACTTCTCCGAGTGCCGCGACAAACTTGTGTCTGAAGTCGAGTCTTTGCTGAACAGAGTCTCGGATTGGGGGCGAGTAAATCTAGTCCAGTTTAACCACCAGAAGACTTGTGTCTTTTGCGCGTTAACCTTTGTCGTATCTCCTCAGTTTCAAGGCACTCCCCTTGTTGCCTCAGCCAGTATCGGAATCCTCGGCGTCGACATATCGAGTAACGTGCAGTATCGTGGTCACTTGGAAGAGAAGGCCAAATTGGCCTCTAAAAAGCTTGGCGTGCTCAGCAGAGCGGGACTGTATGTCATGCCGGCACACCGCCTGCAACTTTACAAGGCGCAGGTTCGGCCGCACATGAATACTGTTCTCATCTCTGGGCTGGGGGCTCCTCAGTGCCAGCTCCTTCCACTTGACCGCATCCAGCGCAGAGCGGCTCGAATCGTCGACGAACTAATGCTTTCCGATCGGCTCGATTCACTGGCACTGCGAAGAGATGTTGCATCTCTTTGCATTTTCTTTCGCATATACCATGGAGAGTGCTCTGAGAAATTGTTCGGATTAATCTCAGCCGCCAAATTTCGTGAATGCACTACGCGGCAAACGTCCCGATACCATCCACACCATCTGGATGCTTGGCGGTCCACCACTGTAGGTTTCAAGAGGAGTTTTCTTCCGCGTACAACCTCTCTGTGGAATAGTTTACCATTGGCGATTTTTCCGGACCGATACGACCTGGGGACCTTCAAGAAAAGTACTCCTTTCTAAAGGGCCGGCAACGCACCTGCAATTCCCCTGGTGTTGCGCTTGATCATGGGCGGCGGTAGTCACTTAACATCAGGTGAGCCACATGCTCGTTTGCCCCTTCTTCTATAAAAAAATATTTTGCGGCCAACAACAATAATAATCCAATTGTATGGTAAAAGATCGTCATCATCATTAGACATTCTTGAACACACATGAATAAAATTAAATAAACAAAACACTATCCTCTTAAAAATCTGTTAAAAATAAAAATGCGATGAAGCAAGCTAAAAATATAGACTAAACATAGACACCGCTACAGCTGTGGCCGTGGTAGGAAAAGGGGAGATCTCCCGCCGCGCAAGGTGTTCTGCTCGGAGAGCGGCCTACGCTCCGTGTGATAGTTCGGAGATGTTATATATACGAGTATACTGTTTTATGATTGGGAATTTTGATAGCGCGATTAAGGCTTCGGTGTGTTTTCGCTTGACGCGCGACGACAGCGCCTCTACACAGCCTATTAAAAGTTAGCTGCTATTAACAGGATATAGTGCTTAAAGGGGGGGGGGGGGGGATATTTGCTATAGTTAAGGCATTTTTATTTTGCTCATGTTGCTCTATGACATACATAGTGTTTGTAACATTTTTTTGTACATACTATGTTAGTGTATTAAATTTTATTTATTATACTAGTTATTATATGTTAGTTTAGTGCCTTTGGTGAGTGGTCGCTGGTCCAATGCTGTATAATAGCACTGTTCTCGTCAAACCTCGCCAAGACGATGGATGAATGCGATGGGTTTTAGAATGATAGCTGAGAAGCTATTAAGCTCCGCTATAGCTTGCATCCCTTAAGCACTGCAGTGGCGTGGCAGCCCCATCAGTCACTTGAAGACGTTTTTATTGCGCTGGGCCTGCCCAGGAATGAAAATACGCTTTGAAGAGCGTTATTTTAAAGTGTACATATGTATTTATGACTACGTTGACTTTCTTCTTTATTTGTCAATTAAAATTATATTGGGTCCTTACATATGAAATTAGCGTTTTGTGGTACTGATCACTTTGATCTGAAATATCTCCTCTTTGATTAAGAATTCCAAATTCAATTTTATCAAACTGGCCAAACGGTTACGGCAGATATCTATTATCAGCAACTGCAAACCATGAAGGAAGAACCAGCTGCTAAACAACTGAGATTGGTCAATTACTCTAGGCCACTGCTGCTTCACGACAACGCAAGACCACACATTGCACAACAAACAACCACTAAGTTAGATGAGCTACAATTGTAATATTTGCGACATCCACCGTACTCCCCGGACCTTGCTCCAACAGATTACCATTTTTTCTGGAATTTGGATAATTTCTTACAAGGAAAAATTTTACTCCGATTCGGCAGCCCAAACCGCCTTCAAAGAGTTTATTGATTCTCGCCCCCATGTTTTTTTAGTAAAGGGATCAATAAACTAATTATGAGATGGCAAAAGTGCATAGATAACAACGGTGCATACTTTGATTAATTAAATATATTTTACAAAAAAAAATTGACTTTATATACCTCACGTACAAAACGCCAATTTCATATTTAAGGTCCTATTATACTCATATATGAGTCCTCAGAGGTGAAAATTCATCTGTCGTCTTTTTTGATGTTGGTTGCAGGTGACAAGGAGCTGCAGTACTACTTACAATCCTTCATTTATCCTTCATAATTACACCCTGTCAGTTCCTTTGTCACTTAAATTTAATTAAAAAAAAAGCAAGTGATCCTTACAACGAATAATGGCCTATGTCTAGTAGTAAATTGTAGCTGGTTGATGATTATGAAGAAGAGGAATACATAATTTAGATTTAAAAGAAATAATTCACAGTTCGTCGTTGTTGTCTTCTGCAACGCATAGTACCATGCAGGTCTCAGGCCTCGGGGTATACCCCTTTACCCGAACATTCCTAGGTAATAAGGTATGGTATGGAGGAGGCGTATAATATTAGCGACTTTGGTCGCTGTCGGGTAAATTTATCATTAAAGGAGGTTGTCCTAATAATTGTGTTTAAGCACAATTTATTTGTCGTGGTTGGCCTTTCTGCGGCATTGTGGGGTTTACTCGACTCCCTAATCTATATAGGGAGGAGTTCTCTTGGATAGGGTCGCCCGTCCGGCGGCCGTGAGTGCAACGGCGCGAAGCCGTTGAGATGTTCATGTGGCCCGTTGTCGGCGCGGTCAAACATACCGCGCGCCAGCCGGACCACGAATTCATGTAGGCTCTCTATCTTCAGGTTGGCCGCTATGACGTCGTTTCGGACGTAGCGACCCGCACCGACTATGGTTCTTAATGACAAATTCTGCTGGGCCTGAAGTCGCCGCTTCTGATGATCACTCAGGAGTGCATACCAGGCCGGAGCAGCGTATGTTAGTAAGGGTATTATGTATGTTTTGTAAATGGTCAACTTCGACTTTGTCGGTAACTTGGATGTCAGGACAGGACGGAGCATCGCCCGCGCATATCGAGCCCTGCGGATAACAAGGTCGACGTGCGCAGTCATGCGCAACATCCTGTCGATCCGGCATCCAAGGTAGGTACGGTCTTCTCATATGCGATCTCCTGGCCTCTGAGGGTTAGCGGTGGTGGTAGATTTCTATAGCGGCGTGTGAGCAGAGCGGTCGTCTTGCTAACATTGACGGCCATCCTCCACTCATCCAACCATGGTGGCAGCAGGCTCTTCTGGACGACGTGAAGTATGCGATGTCATCCGCAAACAGCGCCAGCTCGACGTCGTTCTCCCATTCGTGCAGATGCCTTGCCAGGGTAGGTATGTCATTGGTGTGGTGTAAGCCGCGTACAGGACTGGAGACAGACAGCTGCCCTGTGGCACACCAGCTGTTATGGGTTTTATTGCGGAATCGGCTTCCTCTACACAGACGTAGAACTTCCTGTCTACGAGGAAGGACGCCACTAGCCGCATTATAGCAGGAGGGACACTGGTCTGGTCGTCTAACTTGTAGAGTAGTCCAGGGTGCCACAACCGTTCGAACGCCTTCTCAATATCGAGAAAGATGCCCAACGATATGCGGCCGCGGTTGTACTCGGCCGCAAGCAGGTGCAGCACTCTGGTCAGCTGTGTTGCTGTTGAGTGACCCCTGCTGAATCCATGCTGCTCCGCCCGAAGTTGGATGCACGGGCGGAGACGTCTTAGCAATAATCTTTTACACAATTTAGCTATATGCGGTAGCAGCGTGATCGGCCTGTAGTTGGCAGCTCTACGCCTGTCCTTCCCGGGTTTCGGCAAGACGATGATTTTGCCTTTCTTCCAGTCCTCCGGGAAGTGGGATGTCCGCAATATGCCATTGTAGAGCCGACCTATCTCTACAAGGACCATATTGGGCAGCTGTCGTGTCGGGCAGCGTTGGTAATCCCATCGTAACCCGGCGCCTTCCTCGGTTGCAGTACTGTCCTCCGCAGTTCGGCGGGGGAGATGAACCACTCTCCTGCAAGCGGTGGCGCGGGTGACGACAGGAGCTCCTGCACGCGGATCTCCTTCCGGATGTAGATTTCCAAGAACTCCGCACTTGCTGGGTTCGGCATAAACTGCTCCTCGAAGTGCTCAGCTAGGATATACGCTCTGCCCTTGGCATCGTAACGTTGTTCGCCCGCGTTGTTGGTCAGCGGGCAAACAGGTGGATGGGTTTTCGTTAACTGCCGGTTCAATGTGTAGAGCGACGCATGATGTTCATCAGCCTTCCAAATGCGCCGCTCCCAGGCCTCTCCTCTGTGGGTCTGTATTGCAACCGACAGTTCGTCTGTTATGGTGTTCAATTTTGTTTTTACTCTAGGGCAGCGAGTACGCGCCCAGAGCTTTCTCAGCGCGCTTTTATGATTTAGCTGCACGCGTATTCTCAGCGGCAGCTCCTCCTTTCTCCCCGAGAGAGGGACGATCGTAGAGGCCGCGTTGAGGGCCTCCTGGATGCTCGTGGTTATTCTGGTTGCAGCGGCCTCTACGTCGTCCGCTGAGTGGATCGGTGTGTGGACTGGAGGTCTCTCCTGCAGGTGTTGGTGGTAGAGCCTCCAGTCGATCTTGGTCTTAACAGCTCTGGGCGGCAAAGTCACTGCCTTAGTGCCAAGGGTTGTCAGAATCGGGGAGATGCTGTGTATTTAGGTCATACAGCACTTCTACCACTACTGGGTAGTTGACGTTCCTAGTGAGCACGATGTCCAATACATCCGGACGCTTCCTAGGGTCAGTAGGGATGTGCGTTGGTTCCTCGGGACCTAGAACGTCGTAATTATGGTTCTCTGCATCGTCGTATAGTTCACGACCCGGCGGGTTGATCAATCTTGACCCCCACGCCGGGTGTTTGGCGTTCAGGTCCCCGGCGATGATGGATTCACAGTTGATTATGCTATCTTAGTCCTCTAACTTAATGTATGGTAGTGAATGATAGGTATAGCGGAAAAAGCAAGAGTGTATAATAAATGCTGTATAAGTGCGATCTTTAAGGAGTATGATAGAGTTGAACCAGAACGATTACTTTCTTCAAGACATTGGCAGTATGAATATCAAAATTGTGTGTCTGACATCAAAAGCACGCGTAAAATAAATATAGTCATCGTACGGTAATTAAAACATCTATTATTCTTACACTCATACGAATGGCGGGATGAGCGCTTCACGGCAGCTATCCGCGCTCCATTCATAGAGAGTAAATAAATAATAGCAATAAATAATCTGTCGCCGACACAGACCTCACAGTGTGGTTTTTGCTTTGCCGCGTAACCTTTATACATAGTGTATAGATGATAGAAATATATTTTTTATTCAATATAGATTATAAATAATATTTTTGAACATCATTCTTATTTTTAATTTTCTACTTGTTCGAAAAATACCTCTTAACTGGGAATGACCAACAAGAAAACCAAGAGAATCGAAAAAAACCTCTAACAATCATAATATACATATATAATGCATGCATGCATGACTGCCTCGTTGGTCTAGTGGTTATAGTAGTGCGACTGCTGATCATGAGGTCCTGGGTTCGAATCCCGGGTCGGGCCAAAAAAATTAATTATTATGTTTTTCCGTCAAGAAATTCTCAGTAGTTGCTCGGAGTCAGGAAGTTGGCGGTGTCTGACCCCCGTGCCTCGGAAAGCACGTAAAGCCGTTGGTCCTGCGCCTGATCTCTCTCTCGGTTGTGTCGGTTTACCGTCCCATCGGATTATGAGAGTGAGGGAATAGAGAGTGCACCTGTGCTTGCGCATACACTTGGGCACTATAATCCTGTCCTACGCCGATGGCTAGCCTCCGTTGAGGCAGGCCGCCGTGGCCGAAATTTGGTCTGGAGGACATTATTATACAATGCATAATATGTATATTATGATTGTTAGAGGTGCAAATAGCATATTTTCTTCCTTCATTTCTTTATATTTTTGACGTGACAACGTCTTATAAATTGGTTTGCCGGGTGACACTTCAAGAAACTGCGTTACGCTCCGCTCACGTTATGCGCTCACAATGAGAGCGAGTGAGAGGCACGCGTCCCTTCCACTCGGGCATGGTTAGCCCGCCTAAGAGCGAGAGAGACAGACATAAAAAGGGAAAGGCACGCGTCCCTTCCACTCGAGCACAGTTAGCCCGCCTAAGAGCGAGAGAGACAGAGCGAGAGAGAGAGAGTGAGAGAGATAGGCATACACACCGGTTCATGTCTTGCGCTTCTATTTCGCTTAGGCGCCTGCATACAAGTTTACACGTTGCCAGTTAATTGTAAAACGATTGTGTAGTGATAATGTGAAGGTAGTTTCGTCCATCGCAACAATTCAAACAGCAAAGGTAAACATATTTTATTTGTATATAAATACGTATGTATGTGTAAAGGTAAAAATAAAATTTTGTTAATATGAAATTCAGTGCGAGATTCTTTGTATAAATTAATGTTTTAAATATAATTCTTTGTATAAATAAATGTTTTAAATTGTTACTATTATTTCATCCTTCTTCCTACTATACGAATGAATATTCACATTAAAATTATTTTACCACTCAAAGTCGTTGTCACGTAAAACTTTCGCCCGTATACCGACTTTACAGGCAACCAATATTTTTTTACTTGTATTATAGATCGGTTCGATCGGAGAAGAACTTTGTACTCGCGCAATACTAGTGTATTGATATAGCATAGAACTATAATACCAGGAGTATTTCCTATGGTGAGTAACAAGAACCGGGTTCGTGTGAGAGTTAGGGAAGTCACCTGTGCTCGTGCACACACTCGTGTAATCCTGTCTTGCGCGGGTGGCTAGTCTCCATTGAAAAATGCAATAAAATGACATGGAATGAAATAGAATAAAATAAAACAAAATGGAATGAAATAAAATGAAATTAAAATTACATATTTTCCGACGTAAGTAATTAAAATTTCGTTTGTCAAATGCCAACATGTTTTACAGTTGCAAAATGAGGTTCCTGTATAATTTCAGGCTATGAAGCTTCTTAGCCCTCACAGACACATCTGCAGCCTTTTATGGTTGACCATCGTTGCAGGGGTTCATGGATTGCAGTAATCCTTATCATTTGGTGGGTTGTACGTTTGTTTGTCATTTTAATATTATAAAAACCGGCCAAGAGCGTGTCGGGCCACGCTCAGTGTAGGGTTCCGTAGCTTCCCGTCCGTCACAATAAGTGTTCCCACTTATGAGTTTAAAGGTTATGTTCGCGCTCCAGCAGCGCTTCGCGCTCCTGCAACTGCTCCCGGTAGTGGGTACTGTTGTTTCCCTCCAAGTTCAAAATGATTTTCCTAGAAAGTCCTTATAAAGTTCTACATTTCAGATTTTTTTCATATTTTCTAAACTTATGGTTCAAAAGTTAGAGGGGGGGGGGACACATTGTTTATTACTTTTGGGTCGATTATTTCCGAAATTATTGACATTATCAAAAAATGATCTTAGTAAACCCCTATTCATTTTTAAATACCTTTCCAACAATATATCACACGTTAGGGTTGAAATTAAAAAAAAATCACTTCCCACTTTACATATAGGGGGGCTACCCTAATAAAACATTTTTTCCAATTTTTATTTTACCACTTTGTCGGCGTGATTGATGCACATATTGGTACCAAATTCCAAATTTCTTTCTAGTGCTAACGGTCACAGAGATTAAGCGAGGACGGACAGACGGACAGACAAACATGGCGAAACTATAAGGGTTCCTAGTTCACTACGGAACCCTAAAAAAGTAATTATTACATGATAGGTAACGGTGTAATAGTCGGAACGTTCCGTATCTTATTCCGGGATGGCTTTTGTTGTTTCGGCCCCGCAGCTCATGATTGTTTTGCTAAGTACTGAGCACATTCCTAATAATTCATATCTTATACGGCACTTTACTTATACAAACAATGAGCGTTTCAAAATGATCTGTATGACTTTCAAATAGAGAATATTTTTGCAAAAAATATCGAGTCATTTGTTTACATTCACTCTATTCAGTCGTTAAAAGAAGCCCGTTTATTATATATGTCAAGAAGTTCTTGTTTGTTGCTGCATTAAAAAGTATCTTAGCTAATTAGTTTATGTATGAATTCTCTTATACGAAGGGGTTGTTAAAGTAGACGACAACCCGTGAACTCACCCGATTCACCCACCAGAAGGTACAGTGTTCCTGTTTATCCGTGCACCCACTGTGTCAATCCAGAAAATTTAAATAGAGTTGTAACTTGATACCATCATCAAATTATTTCATTATATATGTAAAAGTAAAGACTAAGTTAGGTAAGGCCGTATAAACGTAGGCACAGACTTCTTCTTATTTGTGAAAGAGTATTTAGAGTATAGAGTACGCTTTTACAAATATTCAGCTTTCCTTACAATAAGTTCTCTTAACACTTATCACGTCATGGGTAATAACCACGTCGAAATGCATTTTACAATTTTGTCGGTACCGACCAAACACGATTTTATCGCTATGAAATATTAAGTTTAACTCTCTTTCAATAAGCTGTCTGGTCCTCGACTTACTTAGTCATCATCATATATCACTTAAGCTTACTTATCCGTTATCAGTTAGCATTACATAAAATCAAATTTACGATAAATATACTTACGTTTTCTTGAATCTGTATTCAGTTCATGTTGTGTTGTAGCCTCTGTCGTAAATCTGAAAAAAGAAAAAAATTATTTAATGTTGAAAAATTCCTAGAAGTTGAGCCATGGTAACTCAGCTAAGGTTCTTTCCGCACCAATTAAATTGTTAACTTTAAGTGCTGATTTACCTCGTGAAACAAATCGTCGAGAGGAAATTTGTATGTCTAAGAAATAAAAAAATATTTCACATACATGGGAAATTTATCAACATGCATTGGGGCAGCGCTGTGGACATTTTGCGTACTAAAACCTTTAAAAAATGAGAACAAGCCTGTGCTTAGCTGTGGAAAGTTATGCTGTACTCACAATATAAAGATTAAGATACCACGGTCTCAACATTTTTTTTAAAGTAAGAAAATATTTTTTCTTAGAAATCATTTTTAGTTGTTTATACTTATTATGAGTAATTCTTTTTTCAAACAAGTGAGACAAAAGACAAGTGCTAAAAAAGAGACTGTTTTTAACTATTAAACATGTTATTTCTGCTAATGACATTAGATGATATCAACTCAAGACATCTCTCCACATAAGTTAAACCTGTTTGGAGTTGGTTTCCTACAATAATCTAATGGAAACTCGTATTTACGCAATTAACAAATGCTCCGCTAGTGGTAATCTATTTGATTATTGACAGAATATAATTGTAAAATAGAAGACAGAAACGAAGAAATATTAATATTAATAGAAGATAGCAGTGTAGTGGCGGCGTTAGAAAATTCACTGGGTACTATCCCGTGGGTGTCTTTAGAGGAGAAATAAGGAAACTGAAATAAGAGACGAGCAGCATCATACTGATGACATCTCTATAATACAATACGTGAGAGTAATATGGTCATCCGGTTAATATGGTCACTTTCTTATAATTCTAAAAGCCTTATTTACAAAGATGGCTTTGTGATACGATAGCTCGTCATCGGTCAATCAAATAATAAAGGGTAAAAGTATCGATATATATGTACTACGCCCTAGATATGGCATTCCGAACACTCACTCACTACGTTCAACTGAACTGTACTGCAATCCGTACACCTGTTATTGTGGCTTCGATATTCATATTTTATATTTTTATAATTTTATATTAAATTAGCACATATGCAAAATAAACGAAAATTAAAAAAAATGTACTCGATCATTTTCAGAATCTTCATTTTATATATTTTTTCTTCATAATATGCTGATGCGTCACATTGCGAAGTTTTTGGGAGATTTTGACGACAGCTCAACCCAGCGGATTGTTGACGACGACAGCCACTCATGTTCATAAGGCGCTCAAGCGATCAAATTAACGTACAAAGCACTTTTTTCATCGTTTTCTCTAATAGTTCACACGCGCTCTCGAACTCTACTTAATTCATAAAATCACATCACTTTTACGAATTAAAATCCATTTCAAACCATTATTCAAGCGTCAAAACAGGAGTGATTGTCCGTGGTCGGCCAAGTTCCCGCCAAAACTCCTACTGTTTCCCGCGCATGTGCGGATACAGAGTAGTGCACATTTTTTGTTTGAAGTAGCTTCTGTATAGTCGACCAAATCTAAGAAATACCTTTTGACGTTTCATATTAATCATTCCGCAATAACTTTGCACAGACGTACTCACACGATTTAAAATAAACTTTTCAGGTGCGCTCGACCCTGCCTTCGCAAGATGGACGCATGTATACGCATCTTTTGTTCGTACGACGCGCGACGAGGAAAAGCGACTACGCACCGTTCGCACGATTCATTATTTACGTTAGGCTACGTAGTACTATTATTTATTCTGTGGTTAGGCAGCCATAATGTTTGTATCCCTACTTTGTTTAGTTTGCGCGTATAATGGTAGCATAATGTATTTGTATATAAGGCGATGCAATGTAATATGTATTGCTCATTATTTTTGTTAACTCAACTAAATTTAGTTAGTCATCTCTAAGTTTGTTTCAATTAGTATCTCTGCTATAGTCTGGTAGTCGCCTAGTCAGTTTCGCTGTTCACTTCGGTTGAACCCTGGTTCGATTCCTGTTCTTCGATCAACAATACCAAGATCAAAAGTATTGTTGATCGAAGTTCGAACGAACATTAGAAGCTCGTAAGCGATTCTGGTTGAACCTAGCCCAGGTCGTTTCAAAATAAAAACAAAAATAGTAAACAAAAAAGATATTAAGAATGACGGGGTAGATTTTCAGGAGGACTATTTATTTACAATAAAGCCTTGTTATTCACGATGTTCGAGTCAGCAATAAAAAATAGTTGTGCAACGATTCACAAAAGTGATAGTAGCCATATTATTGTAAAGTACTCTGACTTCCCCGCAATAGGCAGACAAGCGTGGATTTATGAAGCGACGGGACTCAGGAAGCATACCTACTCACTTCCGCCATCAAGTTTTTTGAAATATTCTCATAAAATATGACCGGAGTTGAGATTATGGAGGGAGCTCTAAGGGCGTTTGAATAATTCATTTGATTTGGTGAACTATCGCTCGGCATTAAATTTAAATATTTTTTTATCACGCGCAACCTTATAAAATTACGTTTGCACGATTATAATATTTAAATTTAAATATTAAACTAATCACTAATAATAATTATAGTATTTAGTATAAGTATAGTATGCGGTGAGCCAAAGCCCATTGCTGTCCGTCTGTTTCATACGGCGCATAAGCTATTTAATATTAAATAATACATAAGTATAATTCAGTTACTATTTGATATTTTACTATCCATCTATGTTGACCTCTAATTGTTGATTAGCGTTTACTTAAATTAAATATTTATTATCTCTATACCCGTCTCTTTCTTTGCCTTTTAGTAAAAATGTAAACATGTTTAGATTAAAAAAATCAGATGAATTCATTTTATTTAAGATTTATTATTTTACCAATAAATGTTCAGTGTAATAATAATAAATTTTTGTGGCGCCATACACAGTGGCCAAACAGTGATTAATTTATTATTATCTAAATTACAAATGTAAGAAACAAACTGTATTATTTATTATTGGTATATTTATTTTTATTTATTTATTTATTTTATTTTTAAAGGAAACACACAGTATAATAAAAAATACATTATAAAACATAATATAAAAGTATAATCCTAAAACCAAAGAAGTTTCCACAGATATCTAATACACATATTAAAAGCTTGCAACCACAAATATGTATAAAAATTTAAAAAAATAACTAAATGGTATTTATAATTAAACATTAAGTACTAAGAAGTTAAAAGTAATACAATACATACAACCTATAGTGAAGCTACCAATTATAAATTAAGTTTTACAATATTTTTATAACTATTATATTTAAGGTATATATTTAAGGTGAAAATATCTATTTCACAATATTTTAAGTTAAAATTTTTACATGTACAAGATACAAGTTTATTTGAAGCATACTTCGTTTTAACTTTACGTATATTTCGTAATTTGATTGTTTGCCGCGTGGTGTTGCAAGAGAATCCGCGTCCATTACCATTTCGTCACGTGCGTGTTGTAAGGGACGATTTCGGGAAATGCCAGAAAATTCTTATCGTTCCGATTTTAATGATTCTTTTAAAATCGGAACGATAAGATAGATAAGATAATATTTTAAATAGATTTTAGGAGTATATCTAGCGTACATATCTCCATTTCTCTAGGAGTCGGATGTTATATTTTTTCGGAGGATACTGTGTGTATGATTATTGTGACGTGTGATTAAGTGATGTACGTTTGTGGTTTATTTTCGCTTCCATCTCGAGAACAATAGTTCGGACTGGTTTCATTCGATGCACAATTGTAGTAGAACGTGATTTGGATTATATGAAAAAAATTAGATGGGCAGAGCGTCTTCCTAATAACGACTAAAAATAAAAACTGCGGTTGCCAACCTGCTTGCCAAGCGTGGCAACTATGGCAAATATCCCCCCTATTAGGCAATCTATGGGGGAGGTCTATGTTCAGCAGTGGAATTTAGTAGGATGTTATGGTAACGGTGATGTTTTATTAATGATAATTTCAATTTAAAGTATCGGTGAATATTTTTGATTAAACCGATGTATGCGGTTCGCTTGGCGCCTTGTCTCAATAGATCCGTTGTGAAGGTTTCCGATTCAATGGAGCAAAAAGTGCATCTTTCCCAACGTATCACTTTTACTTTTTCATGAGCACAGTTATTTACAACGGCAATGTGCTTTCCTCTGAAATTATAAAATGTTAGTATTTCAATTTAATAATACTTTTTACCCGACTGTCAAGGAAGGGTTATGTTCTTCGCGCGATCTTGTATGTTTGTAAATTTCTTTATTATAGAACATTTCTGACACAACTGAGGACTGAGGTATTTGACGTCCTGTTGTCATAGTTAACGAAGCCTACTTTCATTTTTTTTTTGTTTTTAGTAGAACGAGCTACAGTATTTTGTAGTAGTATGCTTGAGTTTGCATTTGGGATTCAAACCAGATGATGGCCCAGCCAACTTCTATACTGAAATTAAGATTTTTTTTAATTTTCTGTAGCACCGCGATTCATCCTAATCATCATCATCATCATTACAGCCCATCACAAGTCCACTGCTGAACATAGGCCTCCCCCAAGTAATGCCACAAAGCACGGTCCTGAGCCACCTGCATCCATCGACTTCCTGCATGTCTTACCAGGTCGTCACTCCATCTAGTGGGGGTCGCCCTACACTACGCCTACCAGTACGAGGCTGCCACTCGAGAACCTTTCTTCCCCATCGGTTATCGGTTCTTCGAGCTATATGGCCGCCCCATTGCCACTTCAGCTTACTAATCCGTTGGGCTATGTCGGTCACTCTGGTTTTACTGCGGATATCCTCATTTCTGAGTCTATCACGCAGAGAAACTCCGAGCATAGCCCTCTCCATAGCTCGCTGAGCGACCTTGAGCGTCCTCATACGGCCAGCAGTGAAGGACCATGTCTCTGATCCGTAAGTCATCACTGGCAACACGCACTGGTTGTACACTTTAGTTTTTAGAGATTGAGGTATACCTGACGAGAAGATGTGTCGTAATTTCCCGAACGCTGCCCAGCCGAGTTGAATCCGTCGATTGACCTCTCGGTCGAAGTTGGACTTACCTAGTCGGACTATTTGTCCCAGGTAAACGTACTCGTCAACAACTTCGAGCATAGTGCTCCCAACAACTACCGGCATAGGTGTGACATGGACATTGAACATAATCTTTGTTTTTTCCATGTTAATCTTAAGACCTATCCGTTGAGAGACACCATTGAGGTCATTGAGCATAGTGCTAAGGTCCTCCAGCGATTCTGCCATAAGGACTATATCGTCGGCAAATCGAAGGTGAGTGATGTACTCGCCATTGATGTTAATACCGTATCTTTTCCAGTCCAGTAGCTTGAAAACGTCTTCCAACGCAGCGGTGAAGAGTTTCGGGGATATAACGTCACCCTGTCTTACACCTCTCTGCAGTTGGATAGGTTTCGAACTCTGGTTCTGTACTCGGATAGCCATCGTAGCCCTACTGTACAAACACTTCAGCACCTCGATATACCGACAGTCAACTTGGCACCGCTGAAGGGACTGTAGCACCGCCCAAATTTCGACGGAATCAAAGGCTTTCTCATAGTCCACATACGCCAGGCAAAGTGGCAGATTGTACTCTTCGGTCTTCTGTAAAATCTGCCGAGGGTGTGTATATGGTATATGGTACTGAAGCCTTGTCGGAAACCGGCTTGTTCGAGAGGCTGGAAGTCGTCGAGTCTGCGTGCGAGACGCTTCGTAACGACTCTCGAAAACAGCACGTAGACGCGGCTCAGAAGGGAAATCGGTCTGTAGTTCTTCAAGAGAGCGTTGCCGCCTTTATTAAAGAACAAGACCACCGCACTTCTGCTCCACGCCTCCGGAGTAGTGCCACCATGGAGGACGGAATTGAAGAGCTTCTGAAGGACTTCAAGTACCAAGTTCCTTTCAGAAGCTCCGCTGTAATTCCATCCTCGCCTGGGGCCCTGCCGTTTTTAAGGTGCTGGAGAGCCATTCTAATCTCGCTCAGACTGACGTCCGGGATATCATCGGAATAGTGTCGGGTAAGACTTACTCTTGTATCGTTACTCATACTTAAGTGTGGCTCCAACGATGATGTGTACAGCTGCCCATAGAACCTCTCAATGTCACTCAAAATCTCAGGTGTCGCGGAAACGATGCTGCCACACTCAGTCTTCAGCTTTGACAGTTGGCTCTTTCTGGCAGACAGATCTCTGGCAAAGACTTTGGAGCCCTGGTTCCGCTCGATCGCTTCTTTAATACGAGCAGTATTAAAGTTGCGTAAGTCTTGCCGCATGCATTTGGAGATCTGTCTGTTCAGTTGCCTGTATGTTGTCAAATCTGTTGACGATTGCAGCCTCATCTCCCGTCTAATAGCCATGAGATTAAGTGTGTGATTGGAGAGTTTTTGTATTCTTCTGCGGCGGGTCTTGCAGAACTTAGCTCCGACCGCATGTACAGTTTCCACGAGCTTGTCATTCATATCGTCCACTGCATTGCAATCTTCTAGGCACTGAAGCGGTTCATCCTAAAACCTGATGTAATTATTAAGACGACCCTAAACATGCTTATGTTGTCATACTGCAGATTTCCCGAAGCGTCAGTGCTTCACACATCAGGTGCATGTTCTACTAATACAAACTGTAAAATAAGTTGTATTCAGTGTTTATTTTTCACGTTAATATAAAAACATTAGTTGATAGATTAGGTAAAGACCCGACTTGATTCTCAATTTATCTAATTATAAGCTTTTCGAGTGCAAAACCCTGCACTCACTGAACTCTGATCGTCGTGTTTCCGTGTAAAGGCAGCGAAAGTCCATAAGATTATTTCTGCAGATAAATAAAAAATAGTCCACAGTAAAATATCCAAATCGGCGACAGTAGCAGCGTTAAAGTTGTGCAAGCATCCACTTTGAGACGTATGGTACTTTTTCGTAAGAGGTGACAGAGGGAAACTAATCAAGAGATGGGCAGCAGCCTCTTCCTCACAACGACTAAATAAAAAAATGCGGTTGCCAACCCGCTTGCCAAGCGTGGCAACTGTGGCAAATATCTCCCCTACGAGGCAATTTATGGGGGAGGCCTTTGTTCAGCAGTGCAGTTTAATAGGCCTTAACGGTAAACCTTACTGCGGCAGATGCACGTGTCCACGTGTACAACAAGCTGATGAAGATGAAAAAGATTCTAAATCAAGCCATTCAACTCCTTGACTTAAGTGCTCTACTACTCACACAATCACCTTTTCTAAACGAAATTCCATTTCTATATTAACTACAATGATCTCACTGTAAATGTTAGTTCAGCGAAGTAAAAGAGATCTTCCACTGGGAAAGCTATTCAGTCCGGAGAACGGTGTGTATACATGAGTTGATTGAGCTTGGTATATTATATATAGTAGTATATTATATATGCAGGTCGTTTGGAAACTTCGATAGCGTGATGATGACTGCCTCTTCAGTCTAGTTATATTCACTTAAAATTTTTATGTAATTTAAATTTTATATAAAATTTGAAACATTTAATTTAACTTAATACCCCTACTCACTAGACATAAAATCATATGAAACGACGAAGGTGAACTGCATCACTCACAACTCCCAAACCTCAACGCAGTGCTTATACTTTAATCACGTACGTAGTTATTCCTAACGAAAATGTATAACGGTTAGAGTTAAATTATTTTTACGTTTAAATTTTAGATGTTTTCCATATATCATGGTGATACTGACCGCTGGGGCATTACTAGAATCAAAATGTATTTCTTATAACACTTGCTGATTAATGTAATTGGTCACCTAGTGGTAGGAAATACACTATAATTCATTACATTTTTAAGATTGTTTATTGCACATCTTTGTTGAGTCAAGTCTCAGATTGGAGCATCTAAGTCAACTCAATTCCCAGAAGACACAAGTTTGCGCGTTTACTTCTAAAAAGAATTTCCTTTTCGTATCTCCCCAATTCCCGCACTTCCCTTATTGTCTCAGCCAGTATTGAAATACTCGGCATCGACATATCGAATGATGTGCACTTTCGTGGTCACTAGGAAGAGAAAGCTAAATTGGCCTCTAAAAAGAGTGACAGACAGTATTTCGTGCCGGTACATCACTTGCAACTTTACAACGCATCTCACATAATATACTGTTCTCATCTCTGGGCCGTGCCCCAGTGCGAACTTCTTACACTTGACGACAATCTAGTTCTCTCTGATGCTCGATGCACTGGCGCTGAGATGTTGCATCCCTTTTCTATCGTATTTACCACTAGGAGTAAAGTAAAGTAAAGTAAAGTTACAGCCTATATACGTCCCACTGCTGGGCTCAGGCCTCCCCTCATTTCTGAGAGGGTTTAGGGCAAGGAAGTGTCCGCCGCGCTGCCCAAATGCGTGTTGACGAACTTCACATGTCTTCGAAATATTTTTTTTCTTATTCCTCAGACATGCAGGTTTCCTCACGATGTTTTCCTTCACCGCCGAGCACGTGGTAAATCAGCACCTAAAATTGCAATTAACAATTTCATTGGTGCCGGCGGGGATCGAACCCGGGTTACTCGCCTTCTGTTATATTTACAGCGAGCGTTAACCACTGAGCTACCACGGCTGTGTACCACTAGGAGTGCTCTAAGGAGTTGTTCGGATTAATTATTGCAGCCAAATTTCACCATTGCACATCGCAACAAAACTCACGTTACTATTCACATCATCTGGATGCCTGGCAGTATACTGCTGTGCGATTTAGTAGGAGTTATCTTCCTCGCACGACTACTTTGTGGAATTGTTTATCACCAGCAATTTTGCCGGTCCGATACGACCTTCACGAAACGAGTTTACTCCTTCTTAAAAGGCCGGCAACGTACCTGAAATTCCCTTGGTGTTGTAGTTGGGCGTGCGCGACGGTCGACACTTACCATCAGGTGAGTCACATGCTCGTTTGCCCCCTATTCTACGAAAAAAAAACCAGCTGTATTTCAGTGTCAATTGCACAATAAAATACAGATAATATATAAAAACTTTTTTACCTTTTTGACATACTCTTCACAGGCTATCGAAAAAGGAACATTTGACATTATAAAAATGAAATAGAAATTGTTTGTTGGTTGATAGTGACGATGATTTAGCAACATTTGCATTTTTTTATAGAATACGGATGACAAACGAGCACACAGGACACCTGATGGTAAGTGGATGCTGTGGCCCATAGACATCTACATTTATCTTCGATTAAGAATCAAAACGCAAATGTGTTGTCACCCCTGTGGACTAATATGGAATGCCTCGTTTCCAGTAAAAAAGGGTCTCCGGATCTCTACACTCACTATACGATACACAGCAGGTATTAAGCTGCTATTACGCTGGTATTCTGTGAGAGCGTGGTTCCTCCTCGGTCGAGCCGACTCATTCGTGCTACAACCATAATATAGCTGCAGCGTGGCTCTACCACGTAACAATTTTGTGCGTGTGTTGTTAAAGTAAAAAAATATATCAATACAATAATATAATTAAGTTTTTTCCATTCATACTTACTTACTTACTTATCTTCACGCACAATCCCTAACGGGGTAGCCAGAGAGAACAGATCGCGAAGTGTCACGATCCTTACATACCTCTTTCGCTTCTTTCAGGTTCATTAACTTCTTCATACATGCACGTCTAGGTATCCGAGTACTCTTGACCCTCCCCTCTTCGAGCAATTTGCTCACATGGTCTTCGAAAGTTAGTATCGGTCTACCTCGACACCTTTTAATATTTACTTTCGCTCTATATATTTTCTTCACCATTCGTTGTTGTCCATTCATCCGTTATCTATAAAAGTCTATATAGATTACCTGATTATGGATTTAACCATAGCTTTACAAGCGGGATGTCAAAAACAGTTTTTATTATTATTTTTAGTTGTTATCATGAAGTTGCTGCTGCCCGTAACCTGTTAAAACTTCCCTCTGTCACCTCTAACGACACCCGCGGGTCGATTATATAGGGTAGTGTATATTCTTACACCGCCACTACACGGTATATAGGTTTTTTTAAATTAAATTCATTAAAACAAAGCATCATTAAATTTTAACAGTTTTATTTATGAATAAAGAAAATTCAATAATAATATTTTTCTACCAAGCCTACGTTTTAGTTGTAGGGTTTCCATTATTATCTATTTATTATTACGGATAGAATTTCAGTAGTGCTGGAGGGTATCGAACTTGTTTATTCATTACTTATTTATTTTAACAGGACTGTTTCAAAAAATCTATCAAAAATGTTAAGGTTACTCACGGCAGCACTTTGCAGCATTACGAATAATTTTAGAAAGAAATTATATTAAGAGAATATTGTTTTATCTGTGATTTTTATAGCAATTACTTCTATTAGTCACACATTTTGAATGAAAGAAAAACATATTTTAATACTGATTATTGAAGAGCTGTGTAGTGGCATATAATAGAATCCACCATCTCATATTATACCGTAGGAGTCGTAAAAGGGTAATAAAAAAGGTGGCAGCAAGAAGTTTGAATTGGTTGTGGGCAAACTAAGTTCCTGATCACAACTCAATAACAATAAATAACTGCGTTTTGCAAAGACTCCTGATAAGCGTTTCAACTGTGGCAAATATAAACCTCCATTTATTGTCAACTTCGACACTCAATGGAGGAGGCTTATGTTCAGCAGTGAATTTTTATGGGCTGTTAGGAAAGAATGAATGAATGAACTGAATGCATTAGTAACATTGTTGACCGCCATGTAGTTCAGTACACGTATCACCAGTGGGGATGTTAATACAAATTATAAATTGTTGATTTTTGGGTCTCGATATATTCCAACCAAACCCGTGAGTATGACACTGCATTCCAGACTTGGCTGCGTTAGCATATACATGGGATACCATGAAACAGTCTACACGTAAGTAGTTTTTGTAGCTTCATACAATATTTGGAGGTTGTCGTAATGACCGAAATCGGTCAGAAGGATATCGGTGAAAAGAAGTTTGTCTTTAGCTTACAACATTACTTTACAATTATTTAAAGAAACATGTATCACACTAGAAACTGAAGGTAGTTAACCGTTATGTCGTAGTCAGAGATGCGATACGACTAACATAATATGTCAATATACGAGTTAAATGTATTTATAGAAAGGTAGGTATTATTAAAACTATTGGACACCCTACAGTTACAGCATCTGTGCTATACTGAGCTGTTGATGCGGAAAACTATAGCATAAGACAAGTCTCGTCGCTATACCTGCAAGTTTGATTTAATTGAAGTAAAAATTCATTTATTAAACATATGTACATATAGATGTAAAGCAGCCTGAAAACTGTTGAATGATATGTTTAAAAAATTTGAAAAAAAATTGTCAAAACAATTTAAAGCATTATTTACCGACTGTGGAAAATGTTATTTTGGTAACTCAGCAGTACTATTACTGTGAACAGAAAGATGTTGCTGCCCATGTCCTGTCTCAGTTTCCCTCTGTCGCCTGTTATGACACCCATGGGAAGATATGGGGTAGTGGATATCCTTACACCGCCACTACACGGAGGCTATCCGAGTACAGAAACAGATTTAAAAGCCTATCCAACTGCAGAGACGTGTAAAAAAATTTTTTTATGTTTTTTATTTGTGTGACGTTATATCCCTAAACTCTTCATTGCTGCATTGGAAGACATTTTTCAAGCTACAGCACTGGAAGGGATACGTACACAACTAAAACATAAGCTCGTTGATTATTTGTTATTTATATTACGTGATGTAAATCTCTTGGCATCACTCTCCTTCAATTTTCCTTCGTCCTTATGGCAGAACCTCTGAAGGACCTAAGCACCTATGCTCAATGATCTCATCCCCCAACAAATAGGTCTTAAGATAAACATGGACAAAACAAAAGCCATGTGAAACGTGCATGTCACACCTATGCCGTTAGTTAGACAGCACTAAGCTCGAAGTTGTAGACGAGTGGGTATGTTTACATGAGACAAATAGTCCGACTAGGTAAGTACAACTTTACCTGAGAAGTCAATTGACGGATTCAACTCGGCTGGACAGTGTTCGGGAAATAACGACACATCTTCTAGTCAGGCTATACCTCAAAACTCAAATACGAGATTGTACAACTAGTGCGTGTTGCCAGTGACGACTTACGAATCTGAGACGTGGTCCTTGAGTTTGCTCCGCAGGCTATGGAGAGGGTTACTCGGGGTTTCTCTGCGTGATATTAAAAAAAATAGAAAGCTTTGGCATTCGAGATTTTCAGCTAAGACTTTTCTGTGATTAGTTGCGGAATTGAAACTTACGTTAACATAATGAAAGGAAGTAATTTACCAACATGTATTTTAATTGAAAACTGTCTCCTACGTCGCTTGTTCTAGGATTGAATCTTAGATGAGCAAGATCACAAATTGTCGGTTTTTGGATCTAGTACTCGAATTTTTCTACACTCTCTGATATTTTATTTCATCTTATGAGGATTACATCGGCAGTAAAGACTAGTTGTTTTTCTATGTTACTGCCGATACATAATATTACCTACAATATAACTTAGACAGTGGATAAAGTCAAAATTTTAATTCAAAATTGTCAACATTTTTTTTATTTAAACATGTTTATTCAAAATACATCCCAAGACCCTTTCTCCCAACCGTTACAATTTAACCTTATTATATTATACGCATAATAAAAAAAACCTAAGGGACCTTATTACGTCTAGGCATTATCATCTACTAAATAGTAATCTATTTATAATATCCTTTTTTCATAAGAATGCTTTACAAATGCACAATGAATTTACAGTAATATTACAAGGTTAAATAGTTAAACCTTTACTAAAAAATAGACGCCATAGCATTTTTAATTTTTTAAAGAATTAAAGATTTTAATTATAAATCTTCTTACTGCATATACAAATATATAAAATGTGATATACGTAAATCTGAAATGGAATAGGTAAATGGTTTTCAATTTGAAATATTTACAGATTATGTGAGCTAGCTTCTGGAATCCGCTGGTTCATTTTGAATTCCGGTTGGAACGACGATAGGCATTTGTAATAGGTACGTGAGTTGAACATTAATTTGTTGTTGTAAATTTACTTTGGATATCGGGTAAAATATTCTATAAACCTTATTTAACCACAAAATCGAATGAATATAAACGCAACTGAAATACATATTGATGTGGTGATTAAAATTGATAACGAGGCATTCCATCTTAATCCCGAGACGTGAAAACTCATCTGCATTTTGATTCTTAACGAAATGAGATGGAGGTAAATGTAGTAGTGTACATGAAATTAATGTAAATCCGCTACATTATAATATAATCTCGTGGTTGTCGTAGAAGGCGAAAAAAGGAATGAAACGGGAGATGGGCAGCAGCATCTTCCCGGTAACAAATCATAATAACATGAAACTTTTGCGCCTTTTACACGTAGAAACTATGGCAAATTTCGCTCCTTTAATAATCTTCTTTAAGACTACTTTTTACTTACTTACTTATCTTCACGCACAATCCCTAACGGGGTAGCCAGAGAGAACAGATCGCCAAGTGTCACGATCCTTACATACCTCTTTCGCTTCTTTCAGGTTCATTAACTTCTTCATACATGCACGTCTAGGTATCCGAGTACTCTTGACTCTCCCCTCTTCGAGCAATTTGCTCACATGGTCTTCGAAAGTTAGTCTCGGTCTACCTCGACACCTTTTAATATTTACTTTCGCTCTATATATTTTCTTCACCATTCGGTTCGTTCACCATTCGGTAGTTCTTTAAGACTATCTATGGGTATTTCGATAGGCTGCAATGAATTAATGAATAAATGATTGGTAAAACCATTTTTTAATTTGTTGCTAGCTTACTCGCACACGAAAAAGTTTTATTTGTTATTTCACGTTATATTTTGGACTACAATCACACCAAGTTTGCATATTAAATGTTTTACAGCTTTTACAATATTACGAAGAAAAAGTTTTAAAAACACGTTTTTTTTTGTATAAGAAACCCCTAATTATAATTTTTGATTACTTATTAAAAGACTTCACAAAACATATTCCATAAAAATTTCCGTCGGCTAGATACAAGGGTTCATAATATTTTACGTGTAGGAAGGACGGACATCATTAGCTTATTAGTAGTTTCTCGTAGTTTTGTAAAAAGCCCTAAAGTTAATCGTCATTTGAAGGTAAGATATTAGTCACTACTGAATATAAATTCTCCCCAAGGAACCTCAAAAGGCACGGTGCAGAGCCGCTTGCATCCGTGTACTTCCTGTGTAATTTACAAGGTTGTCATTTAATCTGAAAGGCGTTCGCTCTATATTACGTTTGTATTCTGTTTGCTTCAGTCATATCGTGCGCTTGACTTTTTTTTATTTTTTATTTACTGGTGCTTTGAGACATATGTGCATTAAAATGAATACACAGTGACGAACCGTGACGAACGAAAGCGACTTTTTTACTTCCATAATAGTTATCATTAACAAAACTGAAAATACATATTTTGTAATGACTGCTCAATAGATTGAGAGCGATAAAAATGTACGAGTTGAACAATGACTGTGAGGACTTTAATAATGTAAGACAAAAATTAAACTTTTGATAAAAGATGAATCCTACCTTAATGAACTACAACTAAGATAATTTTCACATTATGTAATGTCTATTGAAGTCGCTGCAAAATTCTTATCTATTGAAGAATTATAACCATGTATTTTTGATTATGCGTTTCGTTTCATCGTAATTTTTCCTACATCTTCATAATTAACTGTTTCGTTAAATAAACTCGTCAGTCGCTCGGTCGACGTGTCGGACATTTGAAACGTAGACCATATAGAGCTGTATAACGACGAAAATCTGGGAATCAGCATTGTGTACGTCGCATAGCGTGTAGCTAATGCACACACACACACACACACACACACACACACAAACTAAGAGTAGCTTTAATCGACGATCATGTATGCTTAGATATAGTATCGATTTGAAAAAACCAAGAGAGGTGTGTCAGGAATCCTGACTCAGGATTATGAGAAATGAAAGAAAGGTAGGCGAAGATTCTACTTACCCCCGTGGATGACGCAAGTGAAATTTACTGTAATGTTATATCATCACAGGATCTCAATTTAACTATTTATTTAAGTAGTAATTGTATTTGCTTTTAATAAAGGATAAAAAACTTAATACCTACAGACATCATACGAGCTAATCCATTTAGTGGTGACATTTTGATGGAGGTTTGCAAATTAAATAACTTAATGAAGCTTGGACTCTCAAATAAAATAAAATATATAATTAACAAAAAGCCGCAGTGGTAAGTTTGGCTACTGTGGTGTGGGCCGCTGGTTCCAATCCTGTATTGAATTATTATTTGCCATATAATTGTTACTTCATGTATGTAAACCGTCTTACCAATATCGAAACGTATCCTAGAGCGAAGGTGAAAAAATAGAAAATAAATATTATATACCATTAATATTCTTTTAAGTGTTCTTTAAGTTATATGGCCGGGCCATTGCTACTACAGTTTACTGATGAGTTGAGTTGGATTTTGTCGATTAATTTTAGCCCCCTACATAGCTTGCTCAGCGACCGGGAAACAATTAAGAAGAAATATTCTTTTAGCAGCCGTACTTGTGAGCGTAGTACAGGGCGGCACCCCACGATGGAGTGACGACCTGTTATGACGTGCAGTAAGTCAGTAGAACAGGTTGCTCATGACTGTGTTTTATGGCGTTCTTTCGATGAGGCCTATGTTCAGCAGTGGACATGTTAAGGACTGTATTGACGACGATGATGATATTCTTAAATACATATATACATAGTGAATTCTCTTACGTCGCCGTTACACGGCATTATCAATAGGTATTCCTGAAATGGCTGTAAATAAACAAAAAAAAAAGCATAAAAATTGCTTCTTACATTTAAACTAAATTTTAAATTTGCCAGAGTTACTTTATTGTGCCTGTGCTTTATTGTGTGTGTGCCTGCCTTTTATATTAAATAAAAACCATTTTCAATTTAAGAGAAAGAAAGAAATAGAAGTGACTACACCGAGTGACACTTATCGGATATGGCGATCATCAATCACCTGCCAAACGTGAGGATTAAGATAAATCCTCCTTACAACGGGAGAGGACCATGTCCAGCACTGGACTACTGAAGAAGAAGAGGGCTCGAAGGAGAAGTTGACGGTTTCAAGGCGTAGTGGCTTAGCATTGCGTTGCGGTGCCGAGGGCCGCGGGTTCGAATTGCTCACGGAACAAGTAATTATATGGCCTACAATTGATTGTTCCGGATTAGGATGATAAATTCTAGTGTACGTAACGTTTTTTAAGAGACTAAAATATTTTACGTAACAAACTTTTGGAAATTGTGGAAAATATTACTGGTGAAATTAAAAAATCAAAGAAATGACATGCTTTAGAACCAGGAATAAATGCTTTATTCTTTTGACGAAAAGGTTGGTGTTTAAATTCAGATAAAGAAATAACTTTAAAAAAGTAAATACCGACTTCAAAAAAGTAAACAATTATTTTTTTAAATTATCACAATAAATAAATGGTTAAATTTAACGTTTTCATTCTATTTTCTATTTCTATTTATTCTACAAACTTATACGAAACCATACCATATATTTTAACTTATTTAGTAAAAAAGGAATCATCATAATCTGTTCTTTGTTGGCAAATATATCGCGTAACACACGTATATACAAATATAAAAACATGTAGACGAATTGTAAATCTCCTCCTTTTTTGGAGTCGGCTAAATACAGTCCAAATAGACAGACGTACAATCTTCTTTTTATTGCGTAGTTATACCGTTGTACGTTTTTTGTTATACAAAAGGAATAGAAAATTTCACCGTCAAGACATAGGATGACAGAACAGCAATTTCACGCCAAATATATGAATCTATTGCACCAGCGTAATAACAACCTGCGTCTGCAATCTTTCCGAGATAGAGTCTAAGCACGAAACGCGTTTAGAAAAACATTTGTATTGTTAGAAATACGTATGTTGTATACGTGACAGACACTTTGCTGGGCCACTCTGGGATGTTATTTATGAATATTGTATCCGAGGAGCGTTCTACTTGTATGTTCTCTTTTCTTACATTCTGACGTTTTCATTTTTTATGATATTTGTTGCTTGTTATTTTCGTATCTGTTTGTCCCTATAACAATGGTAAATAAGATGTTTTGAAATTTAAAAGTTCTTTGTGATTTTATCCCTTCAATTATCTTTCATTATACTCTATCATAATCCACTGCTGAACATCCACATCGTGCCTTATAAAGACAATATTTGCCATTTTTATCACGCTTACCAGTTCACAGTACCAGGGTTGGCAACCGAGGTTTGTTATTTTATAATTGTAATAGGAAGACGCTAAACTGCCCATTTTCTTATTTGCTTCCCTTTGTCGCCTTTAATGTCCTCCAGCCTGAAATTCGGTCACGAAGGCCTGTCTCAACGGAGACTAACCTTCTACGACAACCACGGGACGATAGGCAGTTATGGATATTCTTAACTCGTCAGCACAAGATTAATCGCCACTTCACGGGATCTCTCCCTAATTGATAACAATGAATGAATTTCTTAGTAGTTATAAGACTAAGAAAATTAATTTGGAAATAAGGAGAACAGTCCATCGTTTTAAATTTTCAATCGGAGTTATAGACGTTTTAATTGTCAGTAATATTATAATAGGATTAAGGGTTAAGAAAATGCGATAGCAGCCTAATGGTAGTGTTCGGACTACAAACTCGGAAACCCGTGGGTAGAAATCCGTCATTCGACTGCTGGTGAACCACTCTAAACACGAGCATTTTTAAGCTTAATTAACGAAAATATTAGTAATGTTATTAGCGTTATAGTATTTTTTAAATATTACCTGTCTCTTCTAGGTTGTATAAGTGATCTATGAAACAGTTTATATTGTTAAGTAACGAGTACGTAAAACCTCTTCGCTAATTGCCTCATATTTTGTAAGGCATTTTGAACATTTCAAGGGCCACTTTCGCTTGTGAATTTTTCAACGCTTACGTGAAACACCTGATGTTAACAAAGAACAAACAATGGACTGGGGCTTCCAAGGTACGACATAAACAAAATATAAACTATACACAGCGTATATTTAGTATACTGTTCATAATTTGCTTTTTACGGAATAAGGGTGACAAAGGAGCACGCAGTCCACATGATGGTAAGTGGATGCTGTGGCCCTTTCATCCATCTTCAATCAAGAAACAAATAACAGGTGCATTGTCGTCTTCTGGGAGTAAGGCATATTGCTTCCAGTAGTAAATGTCTTCGGTTCTCTACACGCACCACACGAAACACATCAGCATTAAGCTATTTCACGCTAGTATTCTGTAAGAACCTGATCCCTCCTCGGACAAGTCGACTTGTCCAAGGAGGGAACCCATTCGTGCTACAACCATGATGTTGCTGCAGCGTGTCTCTATTACGTATAAATCCATATAGGTATAATAACCATACTTTACACACATTTATGCAGCGAGAAACAATCAAGAAGGTGGACAGATGATTCTCTCTAATAACAACTGAAAACAACTATGGTTGCCAAACCGCCTGCCAAAAGTGGCAACTATGGCAAATATCCCCCTATGAAACAATATATGAGAGAGACGTGACGTTATTAAAAAGAAACATGTATTCATAAATTAATTCATTTGAGCCACTGATCTAAATTAATAATAACTTCTTACGTAAATCCAAGGAATTATAGAGTTATCTATATTTTATTATAACTTGGTTATCAACTTAATTCCCCAATTCCCCCAAAGGAAAACTTAATTCCCCGATTCCCCCTTAATTTTCCCAAGGGGGTCGCTTCTGATACGGCAATAAGGCCTTACCAGGTCAAAGTCAGTCTCAGGTGGTGTTTAGTGGGTAGGCACTTAGGTTTCTCGGTGAGTCCCACATAACCACGCATCCGGCTGCGTAGTATGCTTAGAGTTCACCACGTACCTTTTTTTTTATAGAAGAGGGGGCAAACGAGCATGTGGCTCACCTGATGTTAAGTGACTACCGCCGCCCATAATCAACCGAAACACCAGGGGAATTGCAGGTGCGTTGCCGGCCCTTTAGAAAGGAGTAAGCTTTTTTCTTGAAGGTCCCCAGGTCGTATCGGTCCGGAAAAATCACCGGTGGTAAATTATTCCACAGAAAGGTTGTACGCGGAAGAAAACTCCTTTTGAAACGTACATTGGTGGACCGCCAAGCATCCAGATGGTGTGGATGGTATCGGCACGTTTGCCGTGTAGTGCGTTCACGAAATTTGGCGGCTGGGATTAATCCGAACAATTCCTCAGAGCACTCCCCGTGATAGATGCGATAAAATACGCAAAGAGATGCAACATCTCTTCGCAGCGCCAGTGAATCGAGCCGATCGGAAAGCACTCGGTCGTCGACGATTCGAGCCGCTCTGCGCTGGATGCGGTCAAGTGGAAGGAGCTGGTACTGGGGGAGCCCCAGCCCAGAGATGGGAACAGTATTCCATGAGCGGCCGAACCTGCGCCTTGTAAAGTTGCAGGCGGTGTGCCGGCATGAAATACTGTCCCGCTCTGCTGAGCACGCCAAGCTTTTTAGAGGCCAATTTGGCCTTCCCTTCCAAGTGACCACGAAACTGCACGTCACTCGATATGTCGACGCCGAGGATTCCGATACTGGCTGAGGCAACAAGGGGAGTGCCTTGAAACTGAGGGGATACGACAAAGGGGTTCTTTTTAGCGGTTAACTCGCAAACTTGTGTCTTCTGGGGGTTAAACTGGACTAGATTTAGTCGCCCCCAATCCGAAACTCTGTCCAGCAGAGACTCGACTTCAGACACAAGTTTGTCCCGGCACTCAGAGACGTTTTCCCGAGAAATATTAGCTCGGCCGGTGTAAAGAGCATCACCAGTGCTGTCATCTGCATAGCAATGAATGCTACGGGTTTGCAACATATCATTGATATGCAGAAGAAACAGCGTTGGCGATAGCACGCAGCCCTGTGGAACACCAGCATTAATAAGCTTGCAATCGGAGCTTGCACCGTCTACAACGACCTTGATGCTCCGATCTGCAAGAAAACTGGTGATCCAATCGCACAATTTCTCGGGAAGCCCATAGGAAGGGAGCTTCGAAAGAAGCGCTTTGTGCCAAACCCGATCGAAGGCCTTCGCAATGTCCAAACTAACGGCCAATGCCTCCCCCTTGGACTCTACTGCCTCCGCCCATCTGTGAGTTAGGTAGACCAGAAGATCACCAGCTGACCTACCACGGCGAAAACCGTATTGGCGGTCACTAATCAGCTGGTGATCCTCAAGGTACCTCATGAGCTGGCAGTTTACAATGGACTCCATTGTTTTGGAGAACAAGGAGGTGATGGCGATAGGCCGGTAGTTGGACGGGTCTGAGCGGTCGCCTTTTTTAGGGATCGGGTGGACGAAAGCCGTCTTCCATGATTTTGGGACTACGCCTAGGGAGTAGGAGTACCGAAAAAGACGCGTTAAAACCGGTGCCAACTCTGGAGCACACGTCCTCAGCACAATTGGGGGGATTCCATCAGGCCCACTCGACTTATGGATGTCCAGGGAGAGGAGTGCTTTGCGAACCGAGCGCTGAGTGAACTGCACTTCCGGCATGAAGCACTCACACCGCGGGATGGTCGGCGGCGTACTCACCCCGTCATCGAGAGTCGAGTTAGACGCAAAGAAAGAGCCTAGAAGATCGGCTTTCTCCCTTGCGGTGTGGGCCAGTGAGTCGTCCTCCCTGTGCAGAGATGGAAGAGATGGCTGACAGAAATTCCCCTGGACAGCCTTGGCGAGAGACCAGAATGCACGGGTTCCAGAAGGAAGGCGAACTAGTTTCTCGCCAATTCTGCCTATGTGCTCTGACTTTGCCTTGGCAATGACTCTTTTGAAGGACCTAGAGGCGGAATTATACTTCTTTTTTTAGAGCGCTGGTGTTTACATCCCTGGACGCTGAAGCGTCAGCCCAGGCTTGGTAGCACTCCTGCTTATAGCATGATGCTATTTTACAGGAGCGACCAAACCATGGCTGAGATTTGCCTCCAATGGGCACCACAGAGGAAGGAATAAAAAGTTCCATACCCTGAAGCACCACATCAGGGATAGAATCCGCAACAACGTCCGGCGAGAAGCAAACCCGCCCCCAAGGGTAGGATGCAAAGAAAGACCGCATCCCATCCCAATCGGCTGACCTATAGTGCCAAACACGGCGGCAGCCTGCAGAATGCAACCGCGATTTCAGCGTGAGTGGCACGACACTCCGGACAAGACAATGGTCCGAGGAGCCTAAAGGGGCGTCGACGGAAATCTGATATCCGTCCGGGTGAGAGGTCAGCAGAAGGTCCAACAGGGAAGGTGCATGATCCTCCACATCTGGAATCCGCGTAGGCGAAGTAACCAGTTGTGTCAGACCATATGCCAAGGCAAAATCATGAACAGATCTCCCCGCATGATCGGTTAAACGTGAACCGAGCCATTCGGCGTGATGGGCGTTAAAGTCGCCGAGGATCACGATCTCTGCGGAGGGGATCTGCTGTAGCAACGAATTTGCAGCCATTTGGACGTGGTCGAAGAGTCGGTCTGTTTCGGCATTACCGCTATGGGACCTATAGAGGCACCCGTAGACGCGCGGATGGTCGTCGCTGTCTACGCGTAGCCAAAGGATGGACAGGTCCGAACCTTTAAGTCTGCCGAGGCGTCGAGAACAGATGTCCTCTCTGACGTAAACGCAAACTCCAGCCCGAGGCACAAAGGAGTGTTCCAGTTTGTACCCCGGGCAGGAGAGATACGAGACATCAGCCGGAGAGGACACCTGCGTCTCGGTCAGAAAGAGCAGAGCCGGCCTCGCCGTCTCGAGATGGTAGTGGACGGCGTTTAGGTTAGAGTGAAGTCCCCTGATATTGCAGAAATTCACGGACAGCGTGGCAGGGGTCGCCTTGGTCTTGTTGCTCCGTTTGCCCCGAGCAGTTGTAGTCTTGAGCGGAATTTTGCCCCCCCCCCCCAGAATACGCGGGGCAGCCTGAGCACCCACGCTCAGAAGTGGAGAAACATGGTCGTGGATGCTCAGCGAGGGATTCTCCAGGGGGTGCTGGTACCCTCCTGGGGTAGTCTATCATTTAATTCCGCTGCCATGTTGATGGGGGGGGGGGGGATTTGGGCCTCCGGCCACCTGCACTCACCAGACGAAACGCGGAAGCAGAGCTTCCACTTCACGCCGGTATTCTGTGAGGTCGTGGTACCACCCCGGTTTGAGCCGGCCCATACGTGCGACAGCAAAGCTGCCGCGTGGCTCTACCACTGTTATGTTACCTCCCCCGCTTCCCGGAGGATAGCCACTTACTTTGCTTCTGGGCGCAAAAAAAAAGGGTTTCTCCATTGAGTAGGAATGGTTCACTTGAGGGGTTTAATAAGGTTCAGTGAGTGAAACAGACTGCAGTAGATGACTACAAAATAAAAACTATAATTAAAAAAAAGGATTGTTAACCATTTTTTTAAATTAGTTCTCGTAATACAGAAAATCAATAAGCTGCCAAAATGTTAAGCATTTTTCAGTAACATCCAATAGGACAATTTGAATTTTATAAACTTAAAATTATATTAAAGCTTCGGGTGCAAATTTTATGCTTTTTAGTCAGTGGAGTGCGAAATTTTGTATCTTATGTTTGTGGAGGGTAATCTCCGGAACGGCTATAGCTATTTAAAAAAAATTTCACCGTCTGAAAGATACATCATTCCAGATGTACATTGGTTATTTAATATATATACGTATCTGTGTATAAAAGCTAAGATCATATTAATCACCTAAGTCGTAAAAGGTCGTACCTCTTAAGAGCTTTCATAGCGTGCGCTCTATAGTTAAAGTTGCACAAAATAATGTAAAGCTGAATTGTTCCTCTTGAAAAGAAAAAGAAGCTGGGATATCGGTGTGGGAGAGACATAATTTATATTTTTTTAATAGAATAAGGATGACAAAATTGTTCAATCCAAACAAAGCCGGGCGGGCTGGTAGTTTTAATTTAACAGGAACTCTAGGACACATATAACGCAATAATAAAGAATGATTTGTGACTATAAAATATGTTTAGTGAATATGTCTACGAGAATAATTCGATTAATGGAATTTATTACTCGTAAATACGGTTTGGGGCAGCAGCAAAGTTAGAGCTGAAAGTCGGATAGTTTTGTGAAAACGGGTAGCAATTTATGAATGAGAAAGTTTTAATTTTCACTTACAAGGTAAGAAATTATAAATTGTAGAGAGATTAATATAATACAAAATGTGTTCAGGAATGACAGTGCCTCTGTAGTTTCATTGTTAATCGAAAATGTACGCCGCATAGACCTTAAAAATCACTTACAATTAGGTGGTCTTTACGCTCGTTTGTTACCCTTGATTTCATTCGTATGTCAATATTCTCTTGACCGAATTTTGGTCATGGTGGCCAGTCCCAACGGAGACCAGCCATCTGCGCAGGACTAGGTGTGTAGAAGTTACACAATATAAATTCTAACATCAGGTTGAAAATGTGCTCGTTTCTATCACTTGCGTTAAAATATCTATCCCCTCTATTTCTTAGGACTGTGCTTGGTAACAACTCTCCTGTAGCTAGGTTAAGTAAATTTTATAACGGGGTCAGTTGCTGGACTGATATAAATTTTGGTTTCCTTGTACAAGTTTCGTAAGTACTTACCAGGTAAAATTCCAAATTAGGTTAAATATTTTTTTGTATACTTACTAGTATTACACATATTTAAATCACTAGTTGTTTGGCTTTAAAATATTTTAATTATATATTTTTTCTTAACACGATATGACTAAATTAAGATTTTAATTATGACTTAGCGGTGTTTACTAGAGATGGGCCGAATATTCGTTTTATATTCGGTATTCGGCATATTCGGCAGGTTTACCGAATATTCGTATTTGGCCGAAAATTCGGCTAAATCACCGAACATTCGAACCGAACCTTTTCATAGTGTCCAATGTATTGAAATGTACGAATTGAGTAATGCGATGTATTTTACTGTTGAAAGTATATTTTACTTATGGGTTAAATCTACTTACTCTAAAAGTGCCTCAAATGCATAAATCTATACATTTATGTTTTTGAGGCACTGTGGATTTATTTCCGATTATGGCAAATAGAAACTTGATAAAATGTTTTGGAATCAAACAAAGAAACATTAAATTACATTAGTACATTTCACTTTACTTTGGTCGTCAGTTTCTCTAAAATAAGTCCAAATAGTAAATCTCCTGCCGCTCATTTTTATCATATAATTATCAATTTTCACTAAGAACAAAATTCTTACGGCTCTTTACCTTATTCACTAAGAATAAAGAGCCATGGTAGGTCAGATGGTTAGCGCTCGCTGTAAATTCCACAGTGCACGACCAAACCGGGTTTGATTCCCGCTGGCACCAATGAAATTATTAATTGCAATTTTGAAATTAAGTGCTGATTTACAAACATTTTGAAAACGTCGTGAGGAAACCTGCATGTCTGAGAAATAAGAAAAAAATTATTTCGAAGACATGTAAAATTCGCCAACAAGCATATTGGGGCAGTGCGGTGGACAATTCCTTGCCCTACTACAACCCTCTCAGAAATACAGAAATAGGCTATAACTTTAACTTTAATTAAGAATAAAACAACGAAATACTTTTTTTATCACAATAATAGTCAAAAGATAAGCATGTGCCGGCAATTTGCTCCGTACTAGATAATGCAATAACATGTCAGATGTGGCGGGAAGCGAGAGGCAGGGTCCGGCGCTAATCCCGTGTGCTTTACGGTAACAAGTTTCGACATAAATTGGTTAAGTCCCGAGGTTATCCTGCCGAATAATGTTCGGCCGAATATTCGGTCCAGTAAAAATTTAACCGAATATTCGGGGGATATTCGTATTCGGTGAAATCCATATTCGGCCCATCCCTACTGTTTACCTGTAAGTAATTATGCAACTAGTATGAGACTATATTATACTTTTAGATTTAGTATTTTACTGTGTTATATTAATAGAAAATTTTGATTCCAAAGCTTTTGTGTTAAAATTTATCTTATTATTTATAGATTATGTTATTTATTCACATGTGAGTGGATGGAATGCGGCCGTAAATGATAAATCTACTTTTAAGTAACTTAAGATACTTCAAGCATGCAATCTGCTAAAGTGCCTCCATAGAGGATAGCTTCAATTTCGTAGGATGAACGTGAAAACGTAAGTTTGTTTAATATATACATACATAACTTTTGATATATTTTAACAAACGTGGAGTACACAGAAATTTTGTGTGACTCTGCCATCATCATTTATCCTTAATTAAGAATCAAAATGCAAATGCGTTGCAATTTCCTAGGATTGAGATGAAATGCCTCGTTTGCAATAGAAAGGGTCTCCGGTTCTTTGCACTAACCATACGAAACACAGCAGCACTGAGCTGCTATTTAACACTGGTTTTTTTTTTTGAGGGCAAGGCCCTTCTCCAGTCAAATCGATCCGTTCGCACTACTATAATATAGCTACATCGTAGCTTTACTATGTATAAAATAGTGGATAATTAATAAAAAATATTACTAATCAGCGTCACAAATCTACTCCCGATATTAAATCTAACAAATATACTAAAACGCCCAGGGTACAATCCTAACGACCAGCAAGGACTTTAATAGAAGATGGAAGGAGTACTACGAGCAACTAATGAATGAGGAATTCCCCAGTAAGACATTGCCTTATATTCCACCTACCAAGGGCCTATTAAATGTATCTAAGCTGAGGAGGTGATGGAGGCCAAATCCAAAATGAAGTATCACAAATCTACTGGCCCCGAACAGATACCAGCAGATATATGGAAGAAGGAAGCAGCACTACCTTGGCTCACCAAGTTCTTTAACTGTATTATTAAAGAAGGCAGAATCCTAGAATCCTGGCATAATAGTACCTTATGCCCTATATATAAACAAAAAGGGGATATCGCTCAATTCAGTAACTACAGATGGATAAAGCTCACATCACACACGCTTAAACTGTTCGAAAGAATTATTGCCTCTCGAATAAGGTATCACTCTCAAATAACGGAAAATCAGTTCGGTTTTATACCTGGCAAATCTACCATCAATGCCATACAAACTGTTAGAGTTGTGATGGAGAAGCATCGATGGAACAAAGAGAATCTGTACCTCCTATTCATCGATCTAGAAAAGACCTTTGATAGAGTACCCAGAAGCCTAGTATGGCAAGCCGTGAGAGCCCAAAATGTCCCAGAGTATTACCTAGCAATAGTCCAAGATATGTTTAAGAACACCAAAACGCGCGTCAATAGTCCCGCTGGTTTCAGTGACTCTTTTGACGTAAAAGTGGGGGTTCATCAGGGATCAGCCTTGAGCCCGTAGCTATTTAACCTCTGCATAGATTACATCACACGAGAGATACAAAAACCCATTCACGAATGTATGCTCTACACGGACAACATAGTCCTAATGTCGACGAATGCAGTAGACCTGCTGGAGTCACTCAATCAGTGGTTAACACAAATAGAGCACCACGGACTGCATATAAGCCAGAATAAAACCGAATATTTAGAATGCGACTACGGAGGGACGGCAGAAACGGGTTGCGAGATTTACATGGACAACCGTGCACTACCCAAAGTGGACAGCTTCAAATACCTAGGATCTATACTTACACCGGACGCTAACGTTGACAAAGACATAGATCACCGCATCAATACTGCCAGGCTTGGATTGGAAATGGAGATCATTATCGGGAGTACTCTGTGATCGCAACATGCCCATCAGAGTGAAAGGGAAAGTATACAAAACGGTAATAAGATCTGCCATGACGTACGAAGCAGAGTGCTGGACCATAAAAAAGGCACACGAAAACAAATGCACGCAAATGAAATGAGAATGCTTAGATGGGCGGGAGGTGTGACCCGACGAGACAGAGTACGAAATGAATACACCAGGGGATCATTTAAGGTAGCACCTATAGCTGAAAAGCTAAAAGAAAGCCGAATGCGTTGGTACGGCCATATCCTTAGGCGAAATGAAGACCAGTCAATACGTATAGCTTTGAATATTCCTGACCGTCCGCGAGGAAGAGGACGACCACGTGCCACCTGGTGGTCAAACATGCAGAAAGAGATCCTGAGAGAAAACCTGAGTACAACGACAAGCCAGAATAGACCTCTCTGGCGCAATCGTACAAGGAGACCCGACTCCAGCTAAACTGTAAAGAGGGTTGGACAAAGAAGAAGAATATTACTAGTCTCACAAGTCTGAGGTTGAACAGCGCCTTCAAGGAATGCCGCAAAGCATATACTAAACCACCTGCACCAATCGACTTTCTGCATTTAGTCTATATGTTTGAGTAACATTATATATTTGAGAAAAGTCTGTCAACGCGACAAAGGACTTTTACCTGATGATTATGATACAGTAGAAATAAGAAGATAATAATAATTTCATTTATATTTTCATCTAAAAAACAAACATCTGTAATCGATGTTGGTGTATTTTCGGCATTCGCTTTTCGTTTGTTCATTATGTATTCTGTTTGACACAGTAATTCCTGTTTAAAATATGTACTCGTAAAACACTGTTCTAGCAAATTTTTTAATATTTTTCTAAAGAAGAGAGACCATGCTCATTTTCAACTGCAGTTCTTTTAATATCTTGAGTTGTTATTAGGAAGATATCAGCGGCCATCTCTTGCTTCCCTTTATCGCCTCTTTCAAAACCAATGCAGTTTCACTCTATTGCCTCTTAAGACATCCAGGGGATGATGTGGGGTAGTGGAAGGTCTTACATCACCACTACATGCCTCTTCAATGATCAGTATTACAATATATGTTTTCATTTTAACTAAATGAATGACTATTGGAAGTAGCTGCTATAAAAATAATGAATTCTCTTACATGTCAAATACACGGCGATTTATATAAATATACTAGTGTAGTATATATAACATATTTTGGCTATATTATTCTATTATTATTAGGTGAATAATTGATATTAAATCTGTTTCCCTACAAAGCTTTAATTTCTACATACACTATGTGAAAACGAAGGTGGCATAAAACTGATGTCTACGTTTCCCATTAACCCATCCTACCTACGAGGCACTTACAAGATTGCAAGCCTGACCTCGCACTAAAGTAAGCTTAACTAGATGTGTCATACTATGATTTTACGTTTATCAATAAAAAATAAAAAAAATCTATAAATAGGACTGTTAGTTCCTTTGACATAGTTTTGATAAGCAAAACATTTTAGAAAAACTAATGTAAAAGTTAACCCGTGTTGACTATGAATTCAGCATATTGAATATGAGAGCTGTAAAGCATACCGAACATCGGAAAAAAATAAAGTAAAATACGAGAAAAAAATGCAACGTCGTAAGAATGTTTGATACCATGTTACCATTTTACCATTTTTATAACGGTTTATTACTTACTATAACTACTTTATAACTTACTTTACGTTACTTTTCATTTATTTTTAAGTGGAGAAACCAAGTGACCTTTTGTTAAAAAATATGGTTAAATTACTTCTTATTATATATATACTCGTATATATATATATATATATATATATATATATATATATATATATAGTTCTTTCTAGAAATACTTCGAAACTCAAGCTGTGTTCGTATTTGCGACAGGTGTTCTTCTGCGACCCTTCTTAAAGAACGATGAAAACTTGAAGGTAATAAATATTGGTTATTGAATTCTGTGACTGCCTCGTTGGTTTATTGGTCGTAAGCGACTATAATACGATATATAATACCATAACACGACTGCTGATCATATAGTCTTAGGATCGAATCCCAGGTCAGGTCAAAAATCAGTTATTGGGTTTATCTATCATCATATCTGAATAGCAGCCTGCAGTCAGGGAGCTAGGCGGTGTTTCACTGCTGTGCTTGGGAAAGTAGGTAAAGGCCGTTGGTATTCCGCCTGATCTCTATCCGGTCGTGTTTAGTCTAGCTATAGAGAGCCGGTATAATAATACTGGCTTTCTACAGTTTTTAGATCAAAACACGCACTGCTGTTTGATCTCAGACGTCACTAAAACAATGAAACCTCCGTAGAGGTATACCTAGACAGAGAAGGAGTCCTACAATGTTTCTAAGGCCGATTTGTCGACATTGACATAACAAGGTTTGGCCTAATTTCGCTATATAAACAAAATTACTATTTAAATAAATACATAATCCGCAAATAACTTCGTAGTGACAATGTATGAATATCCACCGCTCCATATCGAGACGAGGGCATCGTATGAGGCGACAGAGGGAAACAAACAAATGGATAGGTAGCTGCATCTTCCTAATGACAACTAGAAAAAAACTGGCGGTTGCCAAGTGTGGACACTATTGCAAATATCACTCTATTGAGGCATCCTATGTCGAGGCCTGTGTTCAGCAGTAGACTTGGATATGATGTAATGCATGAATGAATAAACCTGCATAAATTTTCGACATAAGATAGTGAAAAGCTTACTATATGTATTTCAATGTTTCCCTAATTTTCTTACTTTATAGCACAGTAGACGTTTCAACCAGCCAGCAACTGATACGGTAGGTTAAGTAAGCAATCGACTCAAGTTGTTACGCTTCAAGTAGAGCTTAGTTTACCATGGCATTTTTAGTATTCAGTCTTAGAATAATTTAAAAGCTTATACATATAAAGAAATAAATGTGAAATAGATGGAATAGAGTGCGACCAGTCTCTCGGTTATGTGTACTACAGGAGACATTGATGTGAGTGGACACAGTTTTTATATGATTTTATTCCTCCCTCTCCTTTCCACCATCGGATAACCAAATATTAGGCGGGACACCACCCCGTTTATTGTCAATATACCACGCGTTTAAACTAAGCGGCCGGTTTTGTTTTTTAATACGTACAGCAAAGGAGTCGAATAATTTGTCGGTGTCTAACTTTCCGCCTGAATACAATCTGTATGTTCTTTAAGACAAGAGTAAATAGGCTTTACGCTAAGACAGTGCTTTTTACCATCCAGGACTTCATCACCACTTACTACCAGGTGGGAATGTAGTCAAGCACTATAAGTAAAGAAAAATAGCTTCTAACTTTATTTTTAATTTAACATGATAATAATGACGAACTCCTGGCTTAGGAAAAACAACCAGTTTCCGATAAAGAAAGCAACATCAAAGATCCGAGAGGTCTGGGGCTGCAACCGTCAAACGCAGCTATGGAATGAGAAATAATAAAAACGTGGCCACTGGGAGTCTCACCTAGACAGATTCCCAGACCCTCTTCTGTGTGTTTTTTTTTTGTGTTTGCCTTGTGATCAAAATCACGAATTTTTTTTAAATAAAACTGGTACGGGTTTCACAAAACAAAAGTTTGTATATACATTTTATGGTACGTATTTATGTGCACTAGGAAGATTGCGATTGTGAATGCTGTATTTTTATCTTTTAGTTTTAAATATTTCTTCGATATGTCCTTAGATTTTTTAAATTGGTATTTTACTTGCGGAACCGTGATAAGTGACAAATCGAACCATAGTAGTACGATTTTGTGACCGCCCGATATACCAATTAAGCTATTTGTAATCATGGATAAACTGTCAAAATTTACCTTCTTATTCTAACGATATTGTAGCAGTTTTTCATTACCTAAAAACACGGACAAAAAGACATTTTCTAAAAAAATTAGCTAGATCGATTTATTGCCCCCGAAACTCCCTGCACACAAAATTTTATGAAAATCGTTGGAACCGTTTCCGAGATTCCGATTATATATATATATATATATATATATATATATATATATATATATATATATATATATATATATATATATATACATATATATATATATATATATATATATATACAAGAATTGCTCGCTTAAAGGTATAGGATTACCCTCACGTACCTTATAAAAATTAATTCCTAAACCCTCACAAACGGCTTGGCCGATTTTGATGAATTTTTTTGTGGGGGTTTGAAATAATAGGTTAAAGATAGTTTAAGTTCATATATTTGGATCCGGTAGGTGGCGCTGTTGTCTAGATGCAGAAATCACCCGTGCGGAGCCGGGGCGGATCGATAGTTGATAATAAAACTATTACAACAGTAAAATGGGTTTATTTTCATTTAATTTATTTAACTTCATATACACAGTAATGTTTATAGGTGGATTTGATGCTTTAGGTATTCTCTACCAGTCTATCTGGGAGTAGTAAAGATTTAAAAATGTTAAGATTTATTGTGGTTTGTATTTACTAAAAATTAATTGGAAATTGATTGAAAAATCATTAAGCAATATTCTTCATTTAAATATGTAATGATGGCTTTGATATATTGTAAGCATTTAAGTCTTATAATTCATTTATAGTTATCTAATACGTAAAACGGTGCTCCGTGAAACGACGGCAAATTTAGATCAAGCATTTTCCAGGCACCACATGGCGCTCACCAGAATTGAATTTGATGACAACAATTGAATTGAATTGAACTCTGAAACAGTTTAGAAATATAAAATGTTAGAATTTTCTATTTACTAAAAGGATGTTTGCTAACATGCTAACTAAAATTATACACACACATACGTCATAACTTTTTATTCGTATTTATTTATATCGACGAGTCGTGGTAGCTCAGCGGCTAAACGCTTGCTGTAAATTTCACAGAACCCGAGTAACCTGGGTTCGATTCTAGGCCCGCACCGGTGAAATATTAATTGAAATTTTTAAATGCTGATTTATCGTGTGATCGGCAGCGAAGGAAAACATCGTGAGGAAACCTGAATGTCTGAGAAATTAAAACAAAAATAAAGAAGACATGTGAAGTTCGCCAACACGCATTAGTACAGCGTGGCGGACTCTTCCTTGCGCCCTAAAATCCGTCTAAGAAATGAGGGGAGGTTTGTATTCAGTGCAACGTATATATATAGGTAGTAATTTTGATTTCTAAATGTATTTAAATTGAAAAAATAAACATATAATATGTACACAAACAGGACATTAAGCTGTAGTGACTATAAACATTAATTGAGGAAGAAAGGTTATCAAGTGACATCCTAGTACCGGAAAGCGAAGTGCAGGGTGGTAATTCGGTCCCCCCCGAACGGGTTCCCGCCTTGTCGTGGCGGGGGGGCTTAGTAGCCGTGGCTTGGTCTCCCACGGTGAACAAAGAGGAACCCACGTGGCTGGCCCGAGGTGAAGGGCCGGCCTGAGGTGGCCGCTCCGAGTGGGCTTGGGGAGCCCACTTTGGATGTGTGCTGGTGGACTGCAGCGAGTGGGGACTCGCGCACCCTCTACCGCTGCAGCCGAGGTGGAGTCGCGGAGGAAGAGGAGTGTTGGTATGGCGATGCGCCACTCGCCCTATCCTTCGCGACTCAAACGGGGCCGCACCGTTGATGCGGTGGTGGTGGGGCTGCGGGGGGAGAGGATTGTCGGTATTGCGAGGCGCCGCTCTCCCTACCCTCCGCAGCCGAATCTTGGTTGGCGGCGGAGCCATAGACCAGATCCGCCGCTGGGGTCGGGAAGGCTAGTACTTCTAAGTGCTCGTTTTTCCTGGCCCCATGGCCTTTGTGCATCGGACGCGGGGGCGTCTGTTGCACAGACGTAGTTGGAGGCCGTGGAGGAAGGCGCGCCATGTGTTCTGGTGCGCCTTACCTGGGAAGGAGAACGGGGAGGAATTTTCCTCTCCCGAGGAGGTGCTGCCATGGGGCGGCAGTCGCTGGTAGGGCCGCGGATGTGTGCGAAAGCGTTCCCGTAGCCCTGCCAATATGCGACAAAAGTGGAACACCATGGGGTTTTAGTCGGTGCGAGTCCGACATAACCCGTCCTTGCCCCCGCGAGGCGGGTATGCGTAGGCATTTCCCCATGCAAAAAAAAAAAAAAGGGTGGTAATTCGGTCACGTCGGCCATCCACAACGGAGACTAATCATCGGGGCAGGACAGGCTTATAGTGCCCAAGTGTACTCGTATGCGCAAGCACAGGTACACTCTATACTCCCTCACTCTCATAATCCAATGGGTCGGTAATTTGACACGACCGGAGAGAGATCAGGCGCAGGACCAACGGCTTAACGCGCTTTTGCGAGGCACGGGGTTGAGACACCGCCACTTTCTGAGGCTCCAGGCAGCTACAGAGAATATATTGACGGAAAAAATCAATGACGGAATGAGGAAAAACTTTTGGCCCAACCCGGGACTCAAACTCAGGACTTCATGATCAGCAGTCGCACCACTACAACCACTGACCAACAAGGCAGTCAATTGCATAGATTAGAGAGAACATGAAATGTAACACGGCCTCTTCTGACTCAGTAACTGTACAACCTCTCATCAAATGTTTAATTAATGGGAACGTAAAGGAATTGTATGATGCGAGCTCTGAACTGCGCGTGGGATTGGGTACGAGCTACAACTTCAGAGAAACAAAAAATGACGTTGTCTAGTTCGCTGTGTGCGACGAACCATTGTCACCGTGCAATAGGTTTCAACTTCTTGGCCGTTTTTTCTTACTTTTTCAGAAATAATGGACAAAAAATGGTGGTGAAGCACATATCATTGACCGTCTTTTGTTCATAAAATGGGATCATGCAGACGGAACCTGTTTAAGAGAAAAAATATACAATAGTTTTTCGCATACACTTCTTGCCTGCTTCAATTTTATTGGCTTACTGTCGCCTTCAAACATTCATACAGAAACTGTTACTTTCTTTCCGGAATGTAACAACATGTTCATGTTTCATCTCCTGTCACATTGCTATACGCAGCATCTGAACGTTCGTGATTATACTTAAACAACATTTTTTTACATCTATTTTTTGAGTTCATGAGGCATTTAGCGGCAACAAAGTTTTCTAACATTTTAAACATTGATGTACATTTTAGGCTCGTATACCCAAATGTCGAATCAAACCGTTGGCGATGCGCCGGTTTCCTTTAATTTGCAGTTCCTGCAGTTAAATGTCGACCTTCAACAATTTCTTCATGAAGAGAAATATTGCCACGATAAAATTCTATATACCAACGCCTTACGGTCTTCAAATGAGATATTACTTTCCCAGTGTTAGCTAGCCAAGAGAGTTAATTTGAAGTTGATCATAAAAAATCGTCGCCTTAGAATATTTTCGCGTCAACTGCATTTTTACTACGGATGATGAACTTCACATTGTGATAAAGAACAATCCATACGCCACTTCTAGCCAAAAACTATTTTAATCAATATATGAGTTTCTTATGTTTAAAAAAATGTAAAATTAGAAATTCAAATACTTAGAGGCTAATAGGAGCGCAAAACTTTCAGTGTGCTCTAGATATAATCTTGAAGAAAACTCTTAGATAAACTAAAAGGAAAACTTTAAGTTCTCAACCTTAATACGATGGACCTTTATTACAAAAAGGAAAAGGTATATTGCATTCACAAGATTTACTCAAAATTTAAATAAACTATAAATAGTCGTGGCGATGGTAAAAATATCAAAGTTAAGCGTACAAAAAAGTACATTAAAAGTTATTTTTGCGTCGATTTTCGATTTCTCAACTTCTCAGCTAATTGCCAGAACTTTTAGAGTAAAAATTTCAGAAGCAGCTTGTTTTCATGAATTTTTCATTTCCTGCTTAAGAAATCCTTAGGGAAACACCTGCAGTAAATATTCAAAAGTGGAGTAAAACTTTTTCAATAGAGTTTCTGGAAGTGATACTTTATTTAAATTCAATATTTACGAAAATATTTGAGGACCAGAACTTTGCAATGATAATCTCCCGTACTTTTTGTGTATCTAATTTCTTTTATGTATATTCGTTTCTATATCTATGAAGGTGGCTCGGGATTGTGTTTTATGGAACAGAATAGAATGGTTTTCATTCAATATAGATGTTTACATAATACTTACTGGTAGTAATTTTTTTATTTACCACTGGTTCGGAAAATACCTCTGTCCTGGACCAGCAAGAAACGCAGCGGGGTTATTTGTTTTAAGCATATTTCACTTTACAATAATTTTGTAGAATTTTATAAATGAATTTTAATAGAACCAGAATGGCGGCGATCACTTCATTACCAGCGATTATTTTCATTCATGTATTCCTTTATATTATAATAACCCTTTTTGTACAATTTATCTTCAATAAAACTTTTAAACTTGTTTATTGACAAACTTTGAACATTTTATCGGATACTACTTTGTCCCATAAATGAATAACTTATTCTGTGGAGTCTAGTAATTGACATTACAAGGTGGCAATTCACGAGAAAAACATATGCTTAACAGTGGACACAGAACATAATTACTCCTAGCGCCGAAGAACTACAATTTAAATTCTATTAAAATTTGGGCATGATGTTGAGGATTCAAAAATTATTCTTGTACATTACAAATATAATTTCCTCATGTTGTTCTTTTAGAATGTTCTTATGTATTTTGTGAAGTATTGGGATATAATTTGTATGTAAATATTCACAATATATTATAAACAATCAAAATAATCAAAGTTACCAAGATTCCATAATTTTATCTCTGTCACGCTCTTTTGTTTTCTAGAGCACTATTTCCCTCTTTGAGAGTTTGCCTTAGGTAACCTCTCGGTGGCACCGTAGCAGTGGACTTGTGAACTTTACATGCATATATATATTTCTAAGTATTTTCTCATTTACATATTAGATATTTACTGCCGTTAAATTTATATAATTTTTCCTGTCTTCTTCTATAACATAAAACCATACAACAGTCAATTTGGGTTCAGACCGAAATTGTCTACAGAAAGCGCGGTGTTGTGTCGTAAGCACACTGTCACTTACTACACGGCACGCAAAACGCCAGTCTTCGCTTGTTTCTTAGACCTCTCAAAGGCTTTCGACCTTGTGTACTACGACTTACTGTGGGATAAACTCGAGAAGATCCAACTACCTTTGGAACTCATAAATATTTTCAAGTATTGGTACAGGAACCAGGTCAATAATGTGAGATGGGAAGGCGCCCTATCTAGATCATACAGTTTGGAGTGCGGGGTGAGACAAGGGGGGTTTGAGTTCGCCCCTCACCTAATGAGCTGATAGTAAACTCAACAGCATCAGAGTCGACTGTCACATAGACGATGTCTGCGTCAACAATATCAGTTACGCAGATGATATGGTGTTGTTGAGTGCATCGATATGCAGCCTACGAAGACTGGTGAATATTTTGTGAAGCTTACGCTCTCACACATGGTTTGACTTATAATGTAAAAAAGAGCCACGTCATGGTTTTTGAGACCGGGAGTAAGAGACATGACATAGTACCATCTATTTCAATTAATAGTAATATTTTACAAAGAGCGTTTAGGTATAAATATCTTGGCCATGTTCTGACTCCTCGTCTCAGGGATGATGATGACATTGAGATGGAACGGAGGGCGTTGTCAGTAAGAGCGAACATGATAGCTCACAGGTTTGCACGCTGTTTAAGGGAAGTTAAAATTAGCTCTATTTAGAGCTTACTGCACGTCATTTTATACGTGCAGTCTGTGGGCTAGATGTACTCAAAAGGCTTACAACGCCCTCCGAGTACAATAGAACAACGCATTTAGGGTGCTGCTGGGACTGCCTCGCTTCTGTAGTGCATCAGGGATGTTCGCAGAAGCGCTAATGGACAACTTTTACGCGACTATGCGCAAGAGGTGCGCGTCTCTGGTGCGCAGGGTGCGGGGGAGTAACAATAGTATCCTGAAAGTGATTGCTAGCAGACTGGACTGCATATACATATGCCACTGTAGTGCCATGCCCATTTTTTTTGTACTTCACACATATATAATAATAATATTATGCTTACTAACATAGTTATAAGTTTAGTTATAAGTAATACTAACAAAATATGAGCCTTGGTTGCTTAAATAAATGAAAATTCTTCTTCTTCTTCTTCTGGAGACTAGAAAATTTTGCAAACCTTTGTCATTGCCTATTTTACGGTCTCCAAACGGTGCTGGAATCTCTTATGTTACCACGACCACTTTCTGGGTCGATGATTATAAAAGTCAGCTGTAAATATATTCTTAAAAATACTCTTTTCATATAGGTATTGTTTATAATTATATGATAAAAAAATGTAAATACATATTATTTTAATAAATGTGCGTATTTACGTGGACATCATTGTCACTTCCAGTGTGCTATTATCAGAAACTTCAAGTCAGGCTTGCAATTAATGAAAGTACCTTCACAGTTAGGGAGATGGTTTAGCGGTGATTTTTTTCGCATTTTCTTTAAAATGAATCTAAATCCAATATAATTTAAGGAAATGTCACAAACTGTACCTACATGTTATTTATATAAACGCTACGTACATACCTTTAAGTGCTTTATCTTAGACCAATTTAGCATTGAATTTAATATTTAGTTAATATGTAGTTCTAATTATTAATAGTGTTTTATAGTTAAATTTTTGCCAATTTCAAAAAAGTGGAGGTTCACTATTCCACTTGATGTTTTTCTTTTGTTTGTATGTTATGTCAATTTTGAAACTTTCTTCTTTTTTCATGTAAATTCGGAGATAAAAATACCACTCCTAAGGATGTTACAAAAACGATGAATTTTTTATTGCAGGCGACATTTATATTGCGATATTCCTTAACTCAATCAAAAGGGTAAAAAATTACTATTAATACAAGTAAAAATCAACTTCAAAGAAAGTAAAAGAATTAAATAATTTCACATTCTATAATGGGGGCTTTAATTCCTCTATGCACAACATTTTTTTAAAGAATATGAGGGAAAAACAGGCACACAGTCCACCTCATGATAATTAACTACTACCAGATGCTATGGCACATAAACATTCACATTTATCCTCGATTCACAATTAAAATGCCGATGCGTTGTCACCCTTGAGGATTAAGATGGAATGCCTCTTTTCCAGTAAAAAGGTTCTCGAGTTCTCTACACTCACAACACGAACCACATCTGCCTTAAGCTGTTATTTTACGCTGGTAGACTATATTAATTCTCTCTGAGTTTAGTTCTTTATAGACGGTGATTAGTTTTTACTAAATATGCATTTTACTTTTTATTTCTCTTCTCTTTATTACGATTTATCACGACTCCGACTACTGTTACTTGTTTTTATAAATTTGAAGTGATAAACGGACGTGTGATGTGATGGACTCTGATAGTAAGTGGATACTGCAGCCCCTGGACACTTGCGGCCGGCTTCAAGTTCAGATGGATACAGATGCGTTATCACCTCTGAGAACCAAGAATGCTCCACAACTTATAGTTGTACTTGTTGATCTCTATACCCTTTAGCTAAGTTGTTGCATCAGATAGACTCTTAAGCTGAAAATAAGCATTTCCGCCAAGTAAGTAATAATAGGTGTTAGTCTTCCTAAGTAGTTTTCTTTTTCTTATGTATCTTTATGTAAAATCCATCACATGTTTAAGAAGGTACGATGAGTTATAAGGAAGCCAAATTCCCGGAGGACTTTGTGTCCTCTGTTAGATCTAATATTAATATCAATTCATACATCCATTACAGCCTATATAAGTCTACTGCTGAACACAGACCTGCCCATTGGTTGCTGTAGTTACTGCGCTTAGCTCGTGGGTTTGTTTGTTTGTTGTTTTCTAAAATAAATTTGTTATCAAGAAGACGCCGTTTCAGTTTCCGTCGCCTCTTGCGACACCCACGGGACAATTTGGGTAATTGGATATACTTACCTACACCTCCTCTACACGGTTTACGGTTTAATATATACAAGTTTATGTGAGAACAAAATATCCAGACCAGTCAGGAATTAGCGTCGAAAGTGAAAACGGTATGTTACCACGATCGAACTTGAATAACACGGTAATTAAGAACAAAGCCTTACTGTTATAGGGAAGGACCATACCTAGCAGTGAACAGTGAAGTTTTAAGACCTGACGGAGTTTTTATGAGAAATAAAGAGATTTAAATCGTTTTAAGGAGTAAAGAGATATTGTAATTTTTCTTGTCTTTCAGCCGATCGATTATTATCTACTCCGAATATACGGAGGATTTTCAAATATCGCCGAAGATACAGAGGTGAAAGAAATACTTCTCGTATTGCGATGCACGTGCAAGTCTAGGCAAATCCTTCCTACAACGGGATTTTCTTTGGATTTATACGGGCTGGTGAAGGAGACAAAGATGAAGATCGCAGTAACAAACGCAGATGACAGTTTAAGAACTATGAGAAATGTGGTACATTATATACATATAATGTATTTAAAATTTCCCCTTTTTAAACGATAATCGCTCCTGGAGTGAAGAATCTTACCCGTAACAGAATAGCGCTCAGGAAACCGACATATCAAGGCCAGGCATTGATAATAAACCCATAGTAACATTTCTACTTAGTACTTATTGTAAATATAAATTTAAAAATAAATTTTTATATGACCTTCGAATAAATTCGTATATTATTTTCGAAACTGAAACTTGTTTTATGTACGTTCAGATTATTACACGGACCAGTGAACTTGAAAATTAATACTGGCTTCCGTTATCAGTTTTCTGAAAGCATTATCCATGATACTTAATAAAGTTAGTAAGCATTATAACAGCAATCCGCCCGATGCATCCAAACAACCTGCTTACGTAAGCAATCCTTATCAAATTAAATAGCAATCAAAATAGTTACAATTTTATTACGTAAATTGACCGTTGCTAATAAATGGAAAAATATTGCCATGTGCAAAATAATCGTACGGCTAAGAAATGATGGCGAAGATATGGACAGTATTTCTTTCCTTTTGTGATACTTTCTCCCCATAAGCCAAAAAGAATCCACTATTGGTCATGGGCATGGTCATCTTCAATTGTAAGGAGTAACCTTGTTACTCAGCTAGACTAGACGTCTAACGACTAGACTTCTACCATCTTTGCTAAGATACGACACTTGTTGTTTACGATCTAGTAAACAACAAGTGTTGAGCGCCATTATAATTACTGGCTGTTTCAATTTAAATTTTTTAAATAATACTAATAGAATGATAAACGAGAGCACAGTCCAAGTATTGTCGATTAAAAATTACCCATTAAAAGTATTTTTGGCTTCCTACCTTCACCATAAGAAACACAGTAGCATTATGCTGCTATTTGACGCTGATGTTATGTACGAGTAAGTTTCTTCTCTGCCCTGTCGACTGTCGCTGTATCTCAAATATACACTGCGAAGTGGCTCTAACACGTAGAAAGTGTGCAGTGTAATTTATAAGTGGCATCGTTATACAGGCTCTCTTACCATAAGCTCACTAAGCTTAATAGTTGAAGGACGAATCGCTTGACATAAATTTCATGGTATGAAAGTAACACAAGTCCATTGATCACACACTGAGGCACTGATAAAATTGTTATTTCTTTATAGAATGAGGGAGATAAACCAGGACACAGTTCACTTGATAGTAAGTAGATGCTGTGGCTCATATACATCTATATCTAATGCAGATTCGTTGTCATCCTTGAGGAGTAAAACGAATCTCCGGTTTCCTACAACCATTATAGGAAACATATTAAACTAATGTTTTACGCTGGTAATCAGTGAAAGCGTCGTCAATTTCTGGTCGAGCCAACCCATTCGTGCTTCAATCACAATACATATAGCTGAAGCATGGCTCAGCAACGCAAGTTCAAATGCCGATTTATCACGTGCTCGGCGACGAATGAAAACATTCGTAAAGAAACTTAAACGTCTAAGAAAATATTTCGCAGAAATTAAAGTCTGCCGACGTGCACTGCAGCACCTCGACGAAATAACTTCTCTAGAATCCCTCTTAACAGCGAAAGGAGGTCTTTGCCCAGTGGTGGAACGTAAATAGTACTTTAATTTTTACTTCTTTACTAAAACGTTGTTTGATGCTGTGTATACTGCTAAATAATTGTCCGAGACGAAATTAGGCGCCGATCCTTCAGCGAGTGGTCTAGTTTTGAGTTCAGAATTCTACGTTTCACGTTCACTATTCTTCACCAAATATTTCGATCTTTACACACACAATATTAATCATTCACTTTTTTTATTTATCCACAGTGTTTTATTTATATTTTAAAAATATTAAAATCTTTGATGCTCAATAACGAATGTAACGATTTTGAACCGTTACTAAAATGTCAAATATTAATCCTGCATTATTGTCTCGTTCCATGAGAGTTGACTGGCATGTTAATTAAAATTTTCATGTAACGTTATTAAATAAAATCGCTGGAAATTACTATCGCCGTAAGAATATATGGTAAATGTACGCTGTGAGGTTTAACTTATCCCATCATACGTAAAATGCCAAAATTGAATGATTACTTCACTATCATTGGTAACAGTTAATATAAAATGCAAAAATATTTATGCTACTACTGGCTTATATAACTATTACAGAAGTATTGTATTCTTTTACAACATATAATCTAAAAGAATACATTTTAAGCGATGCACAATATGAAATAAAAACTATTGAAAAAAATAACTGGTATAAACGTGCGATGTGACATTTAGGGGTCAGCCAATAAACGTTGCAATCCGTTTACCCGACACGTAGCGAATGAGATGTCCGAGCATGTATATGTCACATGTTCACGTGAATCCGTTACGTTGACGAGAGCCTTCCTGTTCACAAAGGTTTAAATTTGGTAATGAATTCCTTAATTTAATATTTTTGGTATTTCATTTTTCATTATCACTTCTCATTTTGTAAGGAAAATTCACCTTAATATCCATGCTTAAGGGTACACTAGTCGCTCGTTCTTCCATACAAACGTAGTCTGGCGATAACTCCACTGTTTGATGGTGTACGTACAAAATAAAACATGATTTGAATTTGTCTTATCATTATCTAGCCCTGTATGGAAACAAAAAAAGTAAAAAAAGATTATGTTTAAAAGTTATAAGCGTCGAAAATTCCGAATTTCAACACTATTTTTAACACATTTTTAGCCGGAAATAAATACCATAAGAAGAACGAAAATTGCAAAACAGTTACCATACAGGGATAGATTAGTTGTTCGAAAATGCAAATAATTTTATTTTAAACAGATACATTCAATAGATTTTTCATGACATCCAGACTACCAAAGGTCTGTTTATAAAATTTCGCGCGCCCGTTATTGTTATTAAACATCTTGCCTTTCGCTACAAATTGTTTCCCCGATCAGTGGGACGGACGGAGGGGGGGCGCAACACGCACCCACACATGCTCTCTAGGTTTGCCGCTGCTATCTATTTATGGTTGTAATACCTACATATCTACATCTTTATTTAGAATAATTGCTTCTTTTTGTTCGTGTCCACTTGCTGAAGGCTGAAGCCGGGATGAATATAGCTGGTAAAATGTACCCATAAGTTTGTTGAAGCACATGTATAATAGTTAAAATTGAAAACAGGTAGGTACTTACATAATAATGAACTTTCGATACAGGTAGTACATTAGGTACTTAACTACTTTAATTTGCCAACTAACGAAAACATCTCATAGATCGATTGTCGAAAATCTTAAAATTATCTATAAATTTAATTAGAATATGTAATTTTTAGATTTTCGATAATCGTGCTTACGTATGAGTCTCATATCCTAATATACCTAATGTAATTTATGTAAGTAATCTAAGAACAATAATAATTTTAAAACACTTTAACACAACAAAAACATGAAACTGAGAAGAAACACCCGATCTGCCGAAACAAACTCTGAGAGGTCAGTCCAGGTATTACATTGGTCATGTCATACGAGAACCAGGCAGGTGGCTAATATGGTCCTTTGAAGAAAGAACCATACAGAGATTCCGTACCCCAAGGGTAACCAGCAGGGCCCTATTACTAAGCCTCCGCTGTCCGTGTGTCTGTCTGTCAGCGGGCTGCATCTCATAGGTTGACGGTTGTAATTTTCACAGAACGTGTATTTCTGTTGCCGCTATAACAACAAATAGTAAAAATAAATTTGAAATTAAAGTGTTTCCTACTAGAAAAAGAAACGTGTATTTTTGGCTTTTTTTTTTTTTGATAGATAGTAATATGTAGTAGCTCGGAAGTCCGATTCGCACTTGACAAATATTTGTTTATAATATTTAACCTTACCTCAGATATACTCATATTTTTTACATATAATTTACTATACTACTATATAAGCTACTACTAAATAAAATAGTAGTAGCTTTGCTATGGTATTATAGTATATTTTGAATTAGATTTAATCAATGATATTATAATTAATTTCTTATAATATCAATGGATTTAATTTATTACAGAATAATACGAACTATATAAAAACTAAGGAGATAAACCTACCTCAGATATTGGGTTATGAATACAGATTAAGTACATATAGGAGAATAGGATTTAGTTTCTAAGTTGTACATATTTTATAACCTTCGTTATCAATAGCATAAACAGGCCAAGCCCCCTAGCCTACAAACGTTTCGTAACGAATCTCTTTCTACAATGCGCCTTTTATTTGTTTGGACTGACCACCTGACTCGTTCACTGATGTCATTCCCATACAGTGTTTAGTTTTCAACTAGCGTTATCTACTATCATAAAATAAATCAAATTTTTATTTATATTTCGCTAATTGTGTCTGTACTGTGAATTTGATTTACAATCAATCTCAAGTTGTAGTTTTCTTCTAATTACTTACCTTGTCTAGACGTGTTCTTTGGACTTCTGTAAGGAAGTCTGTGCTGTTAGTACCTATTCCGTTTAGGTACGTTACTATTTTGATAGACGTATGTAATTGTTCCTGCAGTGACACAATGCCTACTGTTGATAACTTTCTAAGTACTAGGAGAATATTGCAAACCGCTATTGAACACAAACAATAAACAATTTACAAGCTAACATTTTTATTTATTTAATTAACCTACATAAAAGCCTCACTCACATCAAAATCGCGCAGTTGAAAAAGCAGTTGTCCTGACACTGGCTGACATATACTTCGGGGGAGTTGCCTGTGAGCTATTATAGCTAACTAGCTATGGTAATAAATACCTATTTAAAATAAATAGTACCTACAGTAATATTTTCATAACCTACAGTAAAATACGAAAACATAAAGAAAACAGAAAAAAGTGTAAAATAATTATGTTTGTGTTAGAAGTCGGTTATATTTTTTTTCAAAAAAAAAAGTTTTTATGTTACCATTTTTAGTTGAGAGTTATGTCCCTTTAGTGGGTACAGGCGTGATATTATACTGTGAAGTTGCGTAAAGAATGCATAGATACGCGATAGCAGCAATCGCGGTTGATTTGCTGTCATTTATTAAAGAGTTCCGTCGATTTCTCCAAGATCCCTTCATCAGATCCTGACCTGACCATTATCGATTACCGTGGGATCATCTAGAAAGTATATTCTTTAGAACATACATAAAACCAACGAATTGAGAACCGCCTCCTTTTTTCGAAGTCGGTTAAAAATTAGGTAAAAACAAATCAATGAAGTTATTAGTATATAATAACACCCACTTAAATTCACATAAGAACTTTCATAATAACAACCAAATTGGGTTCATAATAATTACGTTTCACACAGCAGATCCTAAGTTCTAATGACACCAATTTGTTTCCTCTCTCTTTTCTCTTTTTAAAATACGTTACCCCCACAGTAGGATTTTCTCCTGTATAGTTGAGGCAGTTTACAAACATAAATTGCACAAGGACAAACATCCAGACCCGGAACAACTATTTGTAGACCATACAAATATTTGTTCTGTGCGGGTTTCGAACCCGCAACCCCAAGCGCAGCCACTCATTGCTAAGCCACTGCGTCACGGAGCTCGGAATTGCCTTTTGAGTTTATGTTATCATTCAAACATGAACCGCATAGGTATAATTATAATTATACGCGATGACGCCGTCGCTTTGCGTCACTCAGGAGTGCGTGTGCGCACTAGCTTCTTACTGCTCATCACACCGTCTATCCCTTTCGCACATAATGTCGGCTGAGATAGCATGCATTTTTACCCCGCCCACCACTTAGTTCGTGCCATCGACTAGGGCAACCTTAATTAGCGAGTTGACGACCTTTGACGCCGCTGCCTTAACATTTCTGTTGGCATTTCCCAAAGTCGTTTCTACGATATCCACATCGAGAAATTATGATACCTGCCAACGCTAATAAATTATTAAACCCGATTTGAATTACCGATTTCTTATATTTATGCAAATACTACACATTGATTGAAACTATTTATATGGATTTTATCGCGTTTAATGAACTTATTTTTAATAATTTATTTCTTATATTTACGCGAACCCTACACACTTAAATAATACTAGTATTTACGGATTATATCGCGTATATTTTTATTAACATTTTTATATACCCGGCGTTTCGAGCAGCGAGCCCATTATTAACCGCGGTTACCATAGATTAAAATTATCAGTTTTTGTTCCGATCTACGCAGTATGAACTTATAGTATTTTAAAGTCTTGTAATTGCACTCGCGTTGCGCAAGGGAGTCCCATCTCCATGCACTGCTGGACATGGGACTCTCCTACTGTACAGAGCATTGCCTTCATTGTCACGCTCGGCAGGCAGATTGCTGACCCAGACGTTCCGCACTGGTGACACTATTTCCCTGATTATTTTATTTTTGGTAAACGAGACGGTTATAACGCCATATAACGGAAAATATAAGGTATGGGATGATGTGTTTTATTTGTGTCTACAACTGGTTTAGGGACTACTTATCTGATTGGCGACAACGAGTCAGGATTGATAAGTATGCAAGCAACACTTCCTTTTGCTCTTACGGTGTACCACAGGGGGAGTACCTTAGGACCTTCGCTCTTTCTTATTTATGTAAATGAATTATGTAAAATCAATATCAAAAATGCAGATTTAACTATGTTTGCTGACGATACTGCATTGATTTTTCATGGTGACACTTGGGATAAAGTTGCAAAATGCACAGAAAATAGTCTGAGATTAGTGACTAGTTGAGGGTAGGTTAGTTGAGGGTAGTGGCTTGAAGACAAACTAAGAAAACTCATTTATGTATTTAAACGTTTACGAACAGTAACCGATTGCAAATTACTTATCAAAACATACAAAGCATTGGGAGAATGTCTCTGTATCTACTGCATTTGTGCCTGGGGCGGTGCCGCTAAAAGCTATTTAATAAATGTTGAACGCGCACAAAGAGCTATTTTAAAAGTCATTTTTCGTCTACCCTTTCGCCAATCAACAGTGTCTTTGTATGAAAAAGCGAAAGTGTTATCTGATCGCAAAACTTTTATTTTTCAAAGTTTAGGGAGATATCATCGCGTCACTCTCCCTAAACTAATACTATTCTTTATATTCTATTTATATCTTTATATTCTTTTCTAGAGAAAAGAATATAAAAAACGATGTCCTGTTCCAAAACCCAATAGTGCTGTGTTTAGAAGACATTTTGACTTTTTAGCCCCTAGGATATATAATAAACTTAACAGATGTCATAACATAAGATCACTAAATAACTTTGAAGTGAAAAGCAAAATTACAGACTGGCAGAAATTTTTTGATTATGAAGGTACGGAGAGCCTTCTTTCTTTGGACATGTAAACAACACACGCTAATACAGATATACACACGCACACACATACAAACACACACAGGCCAAACACACACACACACACACACATTTTTGCAATAGTGCCAACATTAATTTGTTTTTTTATTCCCCTTTTTATTGTCATAAATTTTACGTTTTAAATAATACTTGTTAATATTATATAATAAATAAACATTATAAATATAATACATAGATAAACAAATTATAGTAATAGAACTAAGAATAGGGAAGGAAACTATCCCCTGAAATACAGGTATTATATCCTAGTTTAGGGGCTAATGACCACTGTAAATTTTGTGCATGTAATATGTTTATCAATAAAGATTATTATTATTATTTCGACGTCAACATACAGAAAGGGGAGATGAGAATTTAACATCTGTTTTCCTAATTGACAAACCTCATTCGTACGTGGTACGTGATTGGCGAACAATGCGGAAAATCTAAAAAAACGGCCTTTCTTTTCTTTTTTTATTAGAAACGTTATCCCCACAGTAGAATTTTCTCCTGTATCGTGGTGGTTGGTTACACACATAAATTTTGGACAAACATCCAGGCCCGGAACAATTATTTGTAGACCGTACAAATACCTATTCCGTACGGTATTAAAAAAATGTTTAACTAAATTTTTACAGTTCAGTGATGAGTAATAGTTTTACAGAGACAAGGCTATCGGCTCTGCGCTCCTCAAGTCTGGTGAATATGGACGAATAATTCAAGTACTTTTTGATCATAATTAATATCACAAAATGAAAATAAATAAAAAAATATTCTTGGCCGATCTTGCCGATACCAAATACGAGGAACTATGCAAAAAGCAATAAAATCTAGATGCTTCAATTTCTTCGCTCGTAACCAATTCAGCTGAAATTTAAATTCGGATTTCCTTTAGTAATGAAAATTGAAATCGATTTTTCTAGCATGTTTACGGCTAACGATACTATAAAGTTTAAAACATTTTCTGTTTGCCAAATACAGCTTTTATAATAAATTTATATATTTTATAAGCTCTGGAAGTTTGATGAAAGTCTTTAAGTAAATTAAAAGATATTTTAATTATAATTATTGATGATTTATCTTAAACTCTCATATTAATTTGAGTGAGAGTGAGAGTGGCAGTAAGCTGAAGTGGCAATGGGCCGGCCATAGAGCTCGAAGAACCGACAACCGTTGGGGAAAAAAGGTTCTCGAATGGCAACCTCGTACCGGTAAACGAAGTGTAGGGTGACCCCCCGCACTAGATGGAGTGACGACCTGGTAAGACATGCAGGAAGTCGATGGCTGCAGGTGGCTCAGGACCGTGCTTTGTGGCATACCTTGGGAGAGGCCTATGTTCAGCAGTGGACTTGTGAAAGGCTGTAATGATGATGATATGAGAATGGCTGCCATGTTATTTAAAATGTAAAAATTGATAAAAATATGTCATTTTATAAGTGAGTTTTCGCAGTATCAAAATAGAAACCTTAATTTATGACAACAATAAGGCAACGTAGACATTAGTATTTCATTTTAAATTTACATCTGTACCCTTTCCTGGCAAAAAAGGTCAGACTTATGGACAATTGTAATTTTTTTATAAAATAAAGGTGACAGACGAACACGTGATGAAAAGTGGATGCTTTGGCCCAAATGCAGAACGCTGTCTACCTTGAGAACTAAGATAATAATGACTCGTTTCGATTAAAAAAGGTCTCCAGTTCTCTACTCTCACCATATGAAACACTGCAGCATTAACGCTGCTATGTCTCGCTAGTATTCTGTGAGTACGCGATCCTTTCCCGGTCTAACAATGAGTGAATGTGAGAATCATAACGAGCTATATATATATATGCCAATAATTGTTAAATTGGATAAATAAATAAAACGTGTAACAAAATAAAATACATTAAAAAATATTGCTTAGAAATACACTCCGTGTGTACGCGCATAAATAAGATAGTACAGTATATCGGATAAGCGAACAATTGAAGACAACAATCACGTTTTTACTTCGCTATTCCAGGTAAACAATACCAAAAACTACCTTCTCCACAAAAAAAAGTTTAAGAAATACATATTACAGATTATGTATTATGCCATTTTTTTTTATATTTTGTAGCACAATTGTTACATAGTACTTTATATTTAGTTTAAGTAAAAGTTAATTCCAATGTCATTTAAATGATAAGCTTACGTAAATTAATGTATAAGAGCAAACTGTGCAGTGCCAAGACAAACAATAAATGTTTAATGGCACGAAGAAATTGATTTTGTAATTAAAACTGTTACTTTGTTGAATAAATTAAAAAAAAACAGACCAGTACCCAACGCAAAATTTTAAAAGGTTTTCGGATTTTTATTTTGAGGTACGGAACACTAAAAATAAAATATTGGATTGAAATGCTGGAAATCATGAATCAGCTAAATCGTGCAATATTTTGAAAAGTTCCAGACAATATTATTTTACTCGTACGCTTAGAACATGGAGCGTATTAAATTTATTGCCATTGAGCTATTATGTACTAAGTACTAGAGGCGACAATCAGCGGATCGCTTTATGCACTTCCCACACCTAACACACTTCCAGACAAGAGAGTCGTAGCTCTCCGCATTAATTATTAATAAATCAGACTTACAGTGACAATCTAATCAGCGGATCGCTTTATGCACTTCCCACACCTAACACACTTCCAGACAAGAGAGTCGTAGCTCTCCGCATTAATTATTGATAAATCAGACATACAGCGACAATCTAATCAGCGGTTCGCTTTATGCACTTCCCACACCTAACACACTTCCAGACAAGAGAGTCGTAGCTCTCCGCATTAATTATTGATAAATTAGACTTACAGTGACAATCTAACCAGCGGTTCGCTTTATGCACTTTCCACACCTAACACACTTCCAGACAAGAGAGTCGTAGCTCTCCGCATTAATTATTGATAAATCAGACTTACAGCGACAATCTAATCAGCGGTTCGCTTTATGCACTTCCCACACCTAACACACTTCCAGACAAGAGAGTCGTAGCTCTCCGCATTGATTATTGATAAATCAGACTTACAGTGACAATCTAATCAGCGGTTCGCTTTATGCACTTCCCACACCTAACACACTTCCAGACAAGAGTCGTAGCTCTCCGCATTAATTATTGATAAATCAGACTTACAGTGACAATCTAATCAGCGGATCGCTTTATGCACTTCCCACACCTAACATACTTCCAGACAAGAGAGTCGTAGCTCTCCGCATTAATTATTGATAAATCAGACTTACAGTGAAAATCTAATCAGCGGTTCGCTTTATGCACTTTCCACACCTAATACACTTCCAGACAAGAGAGTCGTAGCTCTCCGCATTAATTATTGATAAATCAGACATACAGCGACAATCTAATCAGCGGTTCGCTTTATGCACTTCCCACACCTAACACACTTCCAGACAAGAGAGTCGTAGCTCTCCGCATTGATTATTGATAAATCAGACTTACAGTGACAATCTAATCAGCGGATCGCTTTATGCACTTCCCACACCTAACACACTTCCAGACAAGAGAGTCGTAGCTCTCCGCATTAATTATTGATAAATCAGACTTACAGTGACAATCTAATCAGCGGATCGCTTTATGCACTTTCCACACCTAACACACTTCCAGACAAGAGAGTCGTAGCTCTCCGCATTAATTATTGATAAATCAGACTTACAGTGACAATCTAACCAGCGGATCGCTTTATGCACTTCCCACACCTAACACACTTCCAGACAAGAGAGTCGTAGCTCTCCGCATTAATTATTGATAAATCAGACTTACAGTGACAATCTAATCAGCGGATCGCTTTATGCACTTCCCACACCTAACACACTTCCAGACAAGAGAGTCGTAGCTCTCCGCATTAATTATTGATAAATCAGACTTACAGTGACAATCTAATCAGCGGATCGCTTTATGCACTTCCCACACCTAACACACTTCCAGACAAGAGAGTCGTAGCTCTCCGAATTAATTATTGATAAAACAGACTTACAGTGACAATCTAATCAGCGGATCGTCTTATGCACTTCCCACACCTAACACACTTCCAGACAAGAGAGTCGTAGCTCTCCGCATTAATTATTGATAAATCAGACTTACAGTGACAATCTAATCAGCGGATCGCTTTATGCACTTCCCACACCTAAGACACTTCCAGACAAGAGAATCGTTGCTCTCCGCATTAATTATTGATAAATCAGACTTACAGTGACAATCTAATCAGCGGATCGCTTTACGCACTTCCCACACCTAACATACTTCCAGACAAGAGAGTCGTAGCTCTCCGCATTAATTATTGATAAATCAGACTTACAGTGACAATCTAATCAGCGGATCGCTTTATGCACTTCCCACACCTAACACACTTCCAGACAAGAGAGTCGTAGCTCTCCGCATTAATTATTGATAAATCAGACTTACAGTGACAATCTAATCAGCGGATCGCTTTATGCACTTCCCACACCTAACACACTTCCAGACAAGAGAGTCGTAGCTCTCCGCATTAATTATTGATAAATCAGACTTACAGTGACAATCTAATCAGCGGATCGCTTTACGCACTTCCCACACCTAACATACTTCCAGACAAGAGAGTCGTAGCTCTCCGCATTAATTATTGATAAATCAGACTTACAGTGACAATCTAATCAGCGGATCGCTTTATGCACTTCCCACACCTAACACACTTCCAGACAAGAGAGTCGTAGCTCTCCGCATTAATTATTGATAAATCAGACTTACAGCGACAATCTAATCAGCGGATCGCTTTACGCACTTCCCACACCTAACACACTTCCAGACAAGAGAGTCGTAACTCTCCGCATTAATTATTGATAAATCAGACTTACAGTGACAATCTAATCAGCGGATCGCTTTACGCACTTCCCACACCTAACATACTTCCAGACAAGAGAGTCGTAGCTCTCCGCATTAATTATTGATAAATCAGACTTACAGTGACAATCTAACCAGCGGATCGCTTTATGCACTTCCGACACCTAACACACTTCCAGACAAGAGAGTCGTAGCTCTCCGCATTAATTATTGATAAATCAGACTTACAGTGACAATCTAATCAGCGGATCGCTTTATGCACTTCCCACACCTAACACACTTCCAGACAAGAGAGTCGTAGCTCTCCGCATTAATTATTGATAAATCAGACTTACAGTGACAATCTAACCAGCGGATCGCTTTATGCACTTCCCACACCTAACACACTTCCAGACAAGAGAGTCGTAGCTCTCCGCATTAATTATTGATAAATCAGACTTACAGTGACAATCTAATCAGCGGATCGCTTTATGCACTTCCCACACCTAACACACTTCCAGACAAGAGAGTCGTAGCTCTCCGCATTAATTATTGATAAATCAGACTTACAGTGACAATCTAATCAGCGGATCGCTTTATGCACTTCCCACACCTAACACACTTCCAGACAAGAGAGTCGTAGCTCTCCGCATTAATTATTGATAAATCAGACTTACAGTGACAATCTAATCAGCGGATCGCTTTATGCACTTCCCACACCTAACACACTTCCAGACAAGAGAGTCGTAGCTCTCCGCATTAATTATTGATAAATCAGACTTACAGTGACAATCTAATCAGCGGATCGCTTTATGCACTTCCCACACCTAACACACTTCCAGACAAGAGAGTCGTAGCTCTCCGCATTAATTATTGATAAATCAGACTTACAGTGACAATCTAATCAGCGGATCGCTTTATGCACTTCCCACACCTAACACACTTCCAGACAAGAGAGTCGTAGCTCTCCGCATTAATTATTGATAAATCAGACTTACAGTGACAATCTAATCAGCGGATCGCTTTACGCACTTCCCACACCTAACACACTTCCAGACAAGAGAGTCGTAGCTCTCCGCATTAATTATTGATAAATCAGACTTACAGTGACAATCTAATCAGCGGATCGCTTTACGCACTTCCCACACCTAACATACTTCCAGACAAGAGAGTCGTAGCTCTCCGCATTAATTATTGATAAATCAGACTTACAGTGACAATCTAATCAGCGGATCGCTTTATGCACTTCCCACACCTAACACACTTCCAGACAAGAGAGTCGTAGCTCTCCGCATTAATTATTGATAAATCAGACTTACAGTGACAATCTAATCAGCGGATCGCTTTATGCACTTCCCACACCTAACACACTTCCAGACAAGAGAGTCGTAGCTCTCCGCATTAATTATTGATAAATCAGACTTACAGTGACAATCTAATCAGCGGATCGCTTTATGCACTTCCCACACCTAACACACTTCCAGACAAGAGAGTCGTAGCTCTCCGCATTAATTATTGATAAATCAGACTTACAGTGACAATCTAATCAGCGGGTCACTTTACACAAAACACACTTCCAGACAAGAGAGTCGTAGCCCTCCGTGTTAATTATTAGGATGTTGTTGGGAACAAAAGACCAGTCAAAAAATTTACTAAATTTAATTTCTTTTTGATAAAATATTTAATTTTGATTATAAATTAAAAAGCAATCACGTGGGGAACTATTTTCAACCAACCATAATACAGTAACAACTTACTCCCCTGGCTCGGATTTCGTAGATAGGAATAACAGTCGGCATTAAACTTTAGCAATTAATAAGTCGCCAAGCGCCGGCGAAATTTGATAAGCCCGCTCTGCTTGGAATTTAGGTATTTCTTGATTTGAAACGAACTATACTAGTGTCTGCAATGTCCATATTTTACAAAGTCTATAATATAAAATTTGTATTTATATAGTTATCCATCTACCGTTTACGCCAGACGTAAAATACAATCAGCGACCTGATGCAGCGTCAAAGGTGCAAGACGTCTGGTTGATACTGCCAATCCATTTCCCAAGAAGACGAAGAAGGATTTCAGAAAATATTTCCTATAACACGGGAGGCTGATGTGCAGCAGAAGACATTTAGGAGAAGAAGAAATATTTTTTTATTGGTGAGTTCGGAGCCAATATGAAAATATTGCTGTGTTTCATATAGTCAGCTTGAGAACTGGAGGTGCTCATTATATCCATCTGATTTTGATTCTCAAACAAGGTTTGATTTAGATATCCATGGCCTACAGCACCTTTTAAACTTTTTCAATCAAGTGCTTTACAAAAGCCTATTCACTCTTGCCTTGAAGACACCCACCAACTCCCACCAGTTCCAATTGCCATTATGTGCACTTATTATATAAACCATAATTGATTATTATTGTCTTTCAATATTCTGTCGATTGATAAACCAGGAGATTACGACACCTCTTCTCGTCAAGTATATCTCAAAACTTAAAAACAAGATTGTCCGTGTGTCAATTAAGACTTATGGATCTGAGATGTGGTCATCACAGCTGTCCATATCAGGAGGCTCAAGGTGGCTAAGCAAGCTATGAAGAGGGCTATGCTCGGGGTTTTTATGCGTCATAAATTTAGAAATGAAGATATCAGCAGTAGAACTGACATAGCTCAACGGCTTAGTAAGCTGAAGTGGCAATGGGCTCGCCATATAGCTCGAACAACCGACAACCAATGGGGAAGAAAGTTTCTCAAGTGGCAGCTTCGTACCGATAGGTGAAGTGTAGCCTCCCCCCATAAGATGGAGTGAAGATCTTGTTAAACATGCGGGAAGTCGATGGATGCAGGTGGCTCAGGACTGTGCTTTGTGGCATTCCTTATTGGAGACTGTTTTCAGCAATGGACTGATATTGATGTCATATTTTAACAATTATGTAATATGCTATACATAAATTATACAAATCTTGTAAGCAAGAACTTGGTAACGATTATTTCGCAGGTCAAGAGAAAAATTGCTAATACATAAAATTTGATTCGATTTGTTCATACATATATACATAAACACTCACGCCTGTCACCCAGAGTGGTAGGCAGAGACTACAGACTTCCATTTGGCACGATCCTGTCACACCTCTCTCGCCTCCTTCACATCCATACACCTACGCATACATGCTCGTCGGTTAAGGGTACTCCTGATTTGTCCCATTTTCAATAACTCGCCAATTTGGTCGATCAATTTTCGCCTAGGAGGTCTCTTTCTGACTCTGCCATTCACTTCTGCAACATAAACTTTCTTTGTCACTCTTTCCTCATTCATTCTTTCCACATGACCAAACCACTGAAGCATTCCTTTCTTAATCCTGGTCACAACATCATCTTGCAAACCACACTCTTCTCTTATTACACAATTACCCTGTCATTCAGATTCAGCCCTAACATACTCCTTAACGACCGCATTTCTACTGCGTTCATTCTACTCTCGTGCTTCTTCTACCACACCCAACTTTCACTACCATACGTTAAAGTAGGGACCAACACAGCATTGTGAATTGCCATACGTGCCTTTTTCGACACATTTTGACTCTTCACAATAGAGTGCAGGGCCCCATTTACTCTATTTCCCGCATTCACTCGTCGTTCTATATCCTTATCATATCTCTCATCCCTGCTAAATACGCAGCCCAAATATACAAACTTATCTACTTGCTCGATCAACTCCCCTTCTATTCTCATTTCACAAATCGTTTTACTCTCGTCTCTTTCAAAAACCATAACCTTCGTCTTACTTGCGTTTACTTTCATACCCCTTTCTTTTAATGATCTGTTCATTAATGTAACCATCATTTGCAACTCGGCCGCCGACGACGCAAGAACTACTTGATCTAACTTGAACTAACTTGATCATCGGCGTACAGAAGGTATTTGACGGTTAACTCACCCATTCTTAATCCGCATTCTTCAACTTTCAAATTTTGCAAACAACTGTTCATATATAGGTTGAACAGCCGCGGGAGAAGCCACACAGCCTTGTCTGACACCTTTATGGATGTCAAACCAGTCCGAGTAGACCCCGTTGATCCTAACACAAGCACTAGAGTCCCTATAAAGAGACTCCAATGCCTGTATCAAGCCAGCGCTCAACCCAAATGAGTTCAGTGTTTGCCATAGCATATCCCTATCCACTCTGTCATAGGCCCTTTCCAAGTCCATGAACGCACAAAAAACCTTTTGGTTTTTGGCCAAAAACTTCTCCGCGATCATACGCATGGAAAAGACTTGATCTGTACATCCCATTCCCTTTCTAAATCCCGCTTGCACATCCCAAATTTTTCCATCAGTTTCTTTCATGACCCTTTCAATCCAGTCCAACCTTAGCATACAGTTTTCCCACAATGCTAAGAAGGCTGATGCCACGGTAGTTTTGACAGTCCTGCTGCGACCCTTTTCCTTTATATACTGGGACTATCACGGCTTTGCACCAGTCTGGAACCCCCTTCAGTTTCCAGCATAAATTAAACAAGGTGTGCAGCAGGCCTGCCACAACTTCCTCTCCAGCCCTTAGCATTTCGAGTGAAACTCTATCATATCCGGCAGCCTTACCTGCTTTCATGCTTTTCATTGCTTTCATTATTTCATCTATACTTATCTCGTTACCTCTTTCCTCTTCTTTCGGAGTTTCTACTTCACTTAGTACACACGTTGTCTCTTCACCCATAAACACGCTTTCAAAATATTCCTTCCATCTCTTTAAACTCAAAACTTCATCATTCAGAATATAGCCATTCTCGTCTCTTATAGCATTCATCATAGGCTGTTTTGAAAGTCCCCTGGCAGTTCTTACAAGTTTCCAGAACATTTCAATATTTGCCTGGAAGTTATCCGATATTCTTCTATCATTCTTATCCGTTCTTTCTTGCTTTTTTCTTTCAACTACTTCTTTTACTCTCTTATTTATATGTCTAAAGACTGCCTTTTTTCTTTCAATATCATCATTCGTACCGCTAGAATTACCAGCCTTTGTTGCTAGTAAATCTAGCTATGCTCTCTTCTTTGCCTCAATTTCCATACGTATCTCATCATCCCACCATAACGTATTATTTTTCCTTTCATTCTTCCTCTTACTAACACCACATACTTCGGTAGCTGCATCCACTAAACCTTTCTTTACATTTTGCTATACATTCTCCAAGCCTAACTCCTTCATACATAATTCATCAAAACCACTTATATTTTCTTTCAGTCTACATTTGAACTAGTTTTTTTCACCTTCATCTTGTAACTTTTCTGTTCTAATACGCTGTAACGCAGTGGTAGACACAAATGATCGATGGCGCCAACGCCTGAACAGACCATTAATTCGGCATAAAAACCAAATAATGATCCGTTCCTACGTTAGAACCCCGGTAAACCCTTGTATCTACCACTGCGCCCCTCAATCTTTCATCCACAATTATGAAATCTATCATGCTTCTATCGTCACCTCTTTCCCAAGTATACATGTCAATCCTCACATTCATTGCCCCACATACATTCAACGTAGCCAGACGGGCTTCTGCAATCCACTTTTCACCTCTCTGGGAGACAGAACATGACGGGTGGCGAACCTCGTCGCCGGTTTTCCTCCCGGAGATTCTTCGCACCCCTGCCCCATTCAAGGGGCGCCGGCAACTCGGGGCCATTTCTTTTCTTTGGTTCCTCATGGTGCGAAATATGGGTTAGTATATTTTACGCCGCTACCACGGCGTGGAACCGAGTCTGTGCTATCGGCTTGTCGCTCATTTAGCACCACCCGGGGGACACGTGTAGGGTGGGCCTAGGAATAGGTGGTCAAAGCCTACGGACACGAGCGACTTATCCCCCCGATTCGATTTGTAAGCAATATTATTAATCAAAATAAATAAACACGAGGTATACGTGAAATATATTTTTAATTTCTAATTAATATTGGTATTTCTTTTAACTAAATACAGTCCATTTGATGGTAAGTGGCTACTGCAGTTCGTTGACACTTACAGCCAACTACAAAAGATGAAGGCTACAGATGCGTGGTGTAGCCACGTACAACCATTAATATTTATGTTGCGTTATGTTTATTTACGAAGTATTTATTTCAGAAGCGTTGTCACCTCTGAGAACTGATGGAATGTCCCTCAGCTAATAAGTGTAATGACTGTATATATCCTTGTGATCGGAACGCAGCAGTGTAAGCACTGCTATTCGACGGCAGAAAACGGTAAGAGGGTGGAACATGCCCAAACCCAGGCAGAAAAGGTTGTTATTAATGATTTGGTAGTGTCATCACCTAATGAAATGTATTATATAAACTATGCAAACATTTAAATACTGATGGGAATATAATATATCATGAATAATATATCAAACTGAAACCAAAGTTTAATAGAAACGTTGATTGTTGTGAAAAGTTCTTTGAATATAAATTATTTAAAAAATGTTTTAAGAGTAAAACGATATTAAACACATAATTAAGAATGAATAGAATTTTCCGTGAACGTTTGTCACTCTGGCTATTTTGTAGTAGTAGTAGTAAGAGTATATAAAAGTACACACACAAGTGTAATAATAATCCTATATAATCAAATTTATTAATACAATAAAGAGAGTCTTATATTATCATCATTCATTTGTTTAACTCCTCTCCTAACATTCGCCCTACATGGCGACCCTGCCGAAGTAATAGCAATTGTTTCATTCATTTACCAGTTTCATCATGCAATAAAACTTATTCTTTCTTAGTCGAAACGGGCGCATCTTTATCCGCCGTAACGTATAAACATGCTATCGAATTAAGTGTTTCATTACATAAAGAGAATGTAATTATAAACGGTCTAGGTGGCGAGGTGCAAACAATCGGATATGTTTATGTTCCGTTAATGATTCATGGATCTGTTATTAATCACAAGTTCTTTGTTTTTAATTCGTTACCGATTTCGTCGCATGGAATTCTAGGTAGAGACCTTTTGAATAGATTTGGAACACGTTTAGATTTCGAGAAAAATATTTTATTTATTTACTTTATTGGAGACAAAACAGAAACAAAAGATATGAAAGAAAAATATACAAGTAAAATAAGACAATGGTAATTACAATTGTTTCCTATAAGCTGTCTCACTAAGAACATACGTAATATTTATATTATGAAGCAGGTCGTAATTGGTATCGTCTGCACAACAAGCAGGGTAACAAGTCTGTACTTAAATAAAAAGAAAACAATCATCTGAAAACAATCATCTAACATGTACAATAATAAATACTAAATATCCTTATATATCTAATTCATAATTGCTACTAAAGTACTTTTTAATTTAATTTTAAAAGCTGAACGGGAGATAGAGAACATATCGATGTCGTTAAGCATTTTATTGTGGAGGACACACATTCTGTGTACTGGTGCTCTTTTACCAATGTTGGTCCTGGTTTTTGGTATATGAAATAAATTTTTTGATCGTGTGTTTTTGGGTGGTATTCGAAACCTTACCTCGGATAATAACTGTGAACACTTAATCTCACCAACACAGATATTCCTAAAAGTAGTGGCGTCGATTAAAGTGCGTCGGTCTTTTAATGACAGCATTTGATATTTTGTTAAGAGATTTTCATAGGAAACGCGAGGTGAATGCATTCGATAGTTAACAATACGTAAGAATTTCTTTTGGACCTTTTCTATTTTATCTTCATAAACTGAGTAGAATGGATTCCAAACGGGGGACACATATTCTAGATGAGATCTAACTAACGACTGATAAAGGCAGGTAAGAGTATCTTTGTGTTTAAATGATTTTGTTATACGTGTAACGAAGCCTAGCATTCGGTAAGATTTATTCAATATTTCCTCGATGTGCCTATCTAGTGTGAGTTTGGTATCTAAATATACTCCAAGATCACGTATACTAAATTCTGATACAATTTTGTGACCACCTAAGTAAAAGTCCGCGTGTACTACATTTTTGTTCCTAGTATATGTTATGTGTTTGCATTTATTATAAGCCAAGAATAATTTATTAATTTTACAATAGTTTTCAAGTCTATCCAAATCGTTTTGTATTAATTTTATGTCGTCTGGTTTTGTAACGGCAGAGTATAATTTTAAGTCATCAGCGTATAATAAGAATTTACAGTGGTCAAAGCAAGTTGAAATGTCATTAATAAATAGGATAAAGAGGAGTGGCCCCAGTATTGATCCCTGTGGTACGCCAGATGTAACTACAACGGGTAAGGAAATGTAGCCATTAAGCACTACCGACTGTATGCGGTTTTGTAAATAAGAAGCAAACCAACGTAGAAGATTACCTTTGATACCATTGTAGGAGATTTTTTTTAAAAGTAGCAAGTGATCAACTTTGTCGAATGCTTTTTCGAAATCGGTGTATACAGTTTCAATCTGAGATTTATAGTCTAAACTATTAAAAATAAAGTTAGTAAAAACAAGAAGATTTGTCAGTGTAGACCTGCCATTAACAAAGCCGTGTTGTTCCTTTAATAATGTATTTTTCAAAATTGAATATATATGATCGTGAATAAGTTTCTCAAAAATTTTAGGAATAGCCGAAAGAATTGATATTGGACGGTAATTTTCTACGTTGTTCTTAGAACCTGATTTGTGAATAGGTGTAATGTATGCTTGTTTCCATTGAGTTGGAAATGTTCCAGTTTCCAAACATTTGTTTAAAATTATATTGAGCGGCATGCAAATTGTATTAGAAGTGTGTTTTAAAAACACTGGCTTTATTTTGTCAGGTCCAGCGCCTTTGTTTGGATCAATGTTTTTTAAAGCAGTGCAAACTTCCAACTGTGTGAAACGTATGTCATGTAAGTTTATTCCAGTAAAATTATCCTCTAAGTGTTGAGTTAATGTATATGCATTGTCTGACAACGGTTCAAATACGGATTTAAAATGATGTGAAAACATTTCAGATATTATTTTTGGGTCGTCTGAAGTTTTGGTTCCCAGCTTCATTACTTGAGGACATCCCGTATTTGTTTCCTTTATATCTGAAGTATATTTCCAAAAGTATTTTATATTATCCTTTATTGAAGACTCAACGTTCTCTATATATTTATTGTAACGTTTAATTAAGAGACGTTTAGCACGTTTTCTTAATAGGGAGAACTCTTGATAGTCACGTAACGAATTGTACGTTTTCCATCGTGCCCACATTTTAGATTTACGCCTAAGTGTATAAATTAAGCTATTGGAGAACCACTTAGGGAATCTATTGGTTTTAACTTTGATAAGTGGTACATAAGATTCAATAACATGCATAATTTTGTTATAAAATTTGTCAACTGCAGTGTCTATACAAGAAGAACTGAGTTCAGAAACCCAATCAGTCTCTGATATAGCAGTATTAATTTGGTCATAGTTTGCTCTGTAAAAGTTTCGTTTTGTTTTCTGGTTGGTGGGCATATACTTGGATTGAGTTGTTTCATAAAAAATGTCCAGCGGAGGATGGTGAGGAACGGCTTTTAAGAGTGGATCATCAGAGATATTAACTGAACAATCAGGTGAGTTGCATAAAACAAGATCAAGAATTCTACTGTTTTCGTTTTTTAATGTATTTATTTGTTTCAAATTCATAAAGGCCATAATATGAGACAATAATTCAGCTGTATCAGTAACTGCATTAACAGGTCTCAAGGATGGACCATCAGATGACCATTCCAGGTAGGGTAAATTAAAGTCACCAGTAATAATGTAATGTGAGAATAATGCCTTTGAGTGAATGTCGTGAAGTGTATAAAAGTATTTATCATAGGTAGTAGTTTTAGACGCTGGTGGTATATAGCATGCACTCAATAATAAATTTGAATGTGGGAAATGAAGAAAAATAATTTCCAAATCGGTGGCCTCTAAGTCAAGTTTTCTAACAACATGGATCGATTTCTTAACAAGAATTAGCACCCCGCCACCGCCCTTTTTATTAAGTAATATACAGTTCCGATCGCGTCGAAATATTGTATAAGCATCAGTTTGAATTTCAGCATCCAAAATTGTATCCAACAGCCAGGTTTCAGTTAAAATTACAATATCGAAGTTACAAGTTATCTTTGAAGTTAGGGTCAGGCCACACTTGTTTCTTGCCTTTCATTAATAATTATAATATTACCGTATTGGAAATTCCCCCAAGAAGTGAATCCATACATTATATTCAAACCGATTGCATTATTTGTTCACAAGAATTACAAGATGGCGTTTATTTGGCTAGCTCGTAGCGACACCAATTAGGGAAAAAATACCAATAAAAATATTAAATGTTACCGAAAAATCAGTAACATTGTCAGGAATAAATCCTGCAATTCATGATCTTAACGATTATAATATTTGTAGTTTTGAGAAAAATGAGAATAATTCAGACCGAGTAAAACAATTATTTTCCTCATTAAAATTAAATGATTTAAATGATTTAGAAATTCAAAGTATTCAAAATATTTGTGCAAAATATGCAGTTCGAAAGAGTTAATAGAATTAAATGAGAACATCGTTAATGTCATGACACGAGCAAAATCGCAAAAAATAAATAAACCATGATCCTCCTCGTTGGACATGATACCCACAGACTTGAGGCCTGATCAACCGAAACTCGTGAGTAATCATGTCAAACCAGCAGAATCAGTGGAGTTGCGTATGGTTAATAAAGATGATTGGAAAACATTGAGAAAATTAAGAGCTATTAGTAAAGAAAATAATACATTTTGTTATGTTGAAAAGGAACAGATAATTTATATTAAATATCTAAGTTCCGACTCACGAATGACGCGACGCGAGTTTGTGAGGGAATTAGATAATTTTTGTAGGTTAATAAATGTTAATGAAGTATGTATAATAAAGAAATAAGGAATTTATTAAAAAAAACTAGTTGAAGAAGTCAAATCTATGAATGATAGGACCGGTCCACGTGTACATATAATAAATAATGTAAAAAAGATATATAATAAGGATGACAGAAAGGTGACATTAAATGACTTCCATCTCCTACCTGACAGTGACCATGCAGGTATGAGAAGGATGGTCAACAATATAAAAAAATATTATTATTGGCCTGGGTTAGATAAGGATGTAAAGAACTTTGTTAGGCATTGTGACAAATGTCAGCGTCAGAAATTTTCGTTACCCGTAAAAGAGCCATTAGAAATAACAACGACAGCTAACATAGCGTTTGAAAAGATATATTTAGACCTAGTAGGTCTATTTGAAGTTGATAATAATAATTACTCTTATGCTTTAACGCTACAATGCGAACTCACTAAGTATGTCGAAGCATATCCCTTAATTTCTAAAAAAACCAACGAAGTAGCAAAGAGTTTTGTTACTAACTTTATTCTTAGGTATGGAGCACCGAAAGTAATAACTACTGACAGAGGGAAAGAGTTCACCGCATCATTATTCCAAGAGGTATGTAAATTGCTTCAAATAAAACAATTAAATTTGACTGCTTACCACCACCAATCACTAGGTGCGTTGGAAAAATTTAAATGTAAAAGCATTTGAATTTTTATGTGATAATATAATAATACTCAGAAAACTTCGCATTCAAATTGATAATCACCCTGAAACATGGAGCGACTGGTTACCATTTTGGTCGTTTGCCTATAATACGACAGTTCATACAGAGATGAAATTCAGTCCTTATGAACTTGTCTTTGGTAAAAAATGTTCACTTCCTAGTAATTTGACAGTAGATTTAGAGCCACTTTATAACTACGATCATTGTCCATGTGAGCTCAAACACAGGTTACAATTGTCACAAAGAGAGGCAAGAAATAATTTGATAAAGTCTAAAGAAAAGACAAAAATTATATTTGATAAATATACCAAGCCTATAAAATGCAATGTAAAGGATTTAGTACTCTTAAAAATGAGTCGGGTAATAAACTAAGTGATCCATACTCTGGTCCTTATAAAGTTGTTAAAGATATAGCACCAAACATAGAAATAATTAAAAATGGTAAAAATGAATTAGTACATAAAAACCGCACGAAATTTTATATCCAATAACAAATAAAACATATTTTATATGCTTTGTCTAAGTACATTTAGTGTTATTATTATTATTATTATTTCTTTCTGTAGATTACTTAATATTACGTAATTATAAATATTCTAAATTAAATAATCATTAAAAAAATGTTCTTAAAATAAATACCTTATATATTATTTTATACTATACTAACTACTATAGTAATGTTACTGTTCCTAATATTTACAAAAATAAAACTTTTTAATGTATCGATGCCTAAAATAATGTATCCTTGAATTGTCACATTTTTTTTTCTTTTGGATGGAAGGTGTAGTAGTAGTAGTAGTAAGAGTATATAAAAGTACACACACAAGTGTAATAATAATCCTATATATTCAAATTTATTAATATAATAAGAGAGTCTTTCGTTTCATTCGTTTGTTTAACTCCTCTATTTAATAAGAAAAATAAAAAATAAATAAGTTTATTACATTTGAACGTGTTGTGGTGGTGTAAAATATCAACCACCCCATTTTATCCCACGGGCGTCGTAAGAAGTGACAGAAGGAAGCCAACCAGGAGATGGGGTAGCGTCATTCTTATAACAACTAGAAATTAAAAAACTGCAGTCACCAACCTGTCAAGCGTGACATATTATACGTCACGTATTTTTCTTAAGGACGAAGTAATCTATGATGGGGAAGAATATGTTACACAGTAGAATGGATAGGCTGTAATGAATGAATGAATAAATGAAATAACACATTTATTATGCATTCAAGGGAAGGAGGTGATAGCTTCTAAATTGTTTTAAAGTATTTTAAAATAATATATAGGTATTTTTAAAGGCCAGTCGTAAATAAAAATGGACTTTAGCTAAAAAATATGTAATAATCTATAAAACGATATACACATATTATGTAAATAAAATTGAAATGTTTCTTATTGAAATAACCAGTTTCTTTTAAGCTCACGTGATTATTTGCACGATATTAAGACATGAACTTTTAAGAATTTTGTCTGTCTATCTGGGTTAATCTTCAAAATGGATGAAACGGTTGTGATAAAACATTTTACAACAAGATTTCAAGTGTTAAATGTTAAGGTGATAATCATTTTTACTTGAGCCTAATAGGCCTTCAATTTTTATTTGAAACATTTTCCTATACCGCATATTATTGTTAATGATATATTAGCAAAAACAAATAAATAAATAAACTGCCTAATAGTTCTGCACGTTAGATCACCTTCGCACGCGAATGGAGTCTCGAGTAAAAACTAATATAAAAATAAAATAATATATCTAACAACTACGAGTACACAAATAAAAAAAAATATGATTAACTGAGTGCAAAGGTAGAATACTGTCTTGAAGTAAATATAAAACTTCCAAGCTATAAAAATACAGGATATAGTCGTAATACAGACTTCTCGAGACACGTAATGAGGTTGGATGTCAACGAAGCTAAGAAAGAATCACGAACAGAAAATTCTATATATTAGAAACACATTCATCAGTTTCTAGTTTTAAACAGTTTTAATAAAATAAAATTTTTAAGTTTAAACTAGAATCTGTTTCAAGAAAGAAGTCCCTCAGAAAACATGCAAACTAATATGGTATGGAATTTGTCAGTAATTATTAAATTTCGCGAAGACTATGGCTTCTGTTTAAAAATAATAGTTAAACACAAAAACGTACTCAAAAATCACCTTATGTAATAGGAGTTAAGGTGCCGCCACTACACCATATTATCCCGTGGGTGTCGTAAGAGTCGACAGAGGTAAACAAATCAGGAGGGGGGCAGCAGCGTCTTCCTAATAACGACTAAAAATAAACAACTGCGGTTGCCAACCCACTTGCCAAACGTGGCAAGTAAGTCAAATATCCCCCTAAAGGCAATCTATGGGGGAGGCCTATGTTCAACAGTGGACTTTAATAAGACGTAACGGTAACAGTGTGCAATTAAGGTTCTTAGTCACAAAAATGTTAGCTAAAATGAATGTTAGCTAAATGTGTCTAATTAAAAACAAAAAATAGTCGAATATATTAGTCAAAACTTTTAAATATAGAGCAGTCTATGAGGGGAGGCACAATAGATAGCTTCATATGCTTGGCAGGCAGGTTGACAACCGTAGTCGTTTTTTTGTGTTCGCATCGGTCGGCTGCTCCTGCCTGTCTCCTGTTTCTGTTATTCCATTTCGCCTCTTATGATAGCTACGGAATGATAGTATGGGATATTCCTAAAACACAAATATTTTTGTAAGAGATTTATAATTTTAATATATTAAGTATTTCAATTTTTTTAATTGCCTCTTCGAGCTTTCAACTCTCTAATATACTACTAGGTAGTGGTAGGACTACTATTCTAGGAGTCCTACTCCTATCTCACGTACTTCTGCCACCAAACACAGCACTGCACGCACTGCTGTGTTTCAGCCTGAAGGTATGAGAGAGTCAGTGCAATTACATTCCATCTTACTCCGTAAAGGTGACAACGCATCTGGAGCTCTATTTGTTTGAAGTAGGTTACACGTGACCATTGGCTGCAGAAGCCACTGATCATCAGGTGGACTGTAAGTTCATTTGTCAATTACATTTTATTTAAAAAACTGATGTTCTCATTATGCTATTGCATTACATCTGATTGTATCGTGGTATATTCCAGGTTTCTAAGATGACTTTTTTATAGGATAGGGTGACAAACGAGCACACAGTCCACCTGATGGTAAGTGGTTGCGGCGGCCCATAGACATCTACATCTATCCTCGATTATAAATCAAAATGCAGATGCGTTGTCACCCGTGAGGACTAAGATGGAGTGCCTCGTTTTCAGTAAAAAGGGTATCCGGTTCGCTACACTCACCATACGAAACACAGCAGCATTAAGCTACTATTTTACGCTGGTATTCTGTGAGAGCGTGGTCCTTCCCCGGTCGAGCCGACCCATTCGTGCTACAACTATACTACTAATATAACTGCAGCATGGCTCTACCACGTATATGCTCATGACTGTTAGAAATATTGTTTTAAATACTTTTTAAAGGTAAAATTTAGATAGCGATGTATGTTGGGAGGGAGATTACATAGTCTCATGCGGGATTCGCTGGAGAACTTAAGCACTATGCTCAATGACCTCAATAGTGCCTCCCAACGGATAGGTCTTAAGATGAACATGGACAAAACAAAGATCATGTTTAATGTCCGTATCACACCTATGCTGGTAGTTGTTGGGAACACTAAGCTTGAAGTTGTTGACGAGTACGTTTAGCTGGGACAAATAGTCCGACTAGGTAAGTCCAACTTCGACCGAGAGGTCAATGGACGGATTCAACTCGGCTGGGCAGCGTTCGGGAAATTACGACACATCTTCTCGTCAGGTAACCTCAAAACATGAAAACTAAAGTGTACAACCAGTGCGTGTTGCCAGTGATGACTTACGGATCTGAGACGTGGTCCTTCACTGCTGGCTCGTATGAGGACGCTCAAGGTCGCTCAGCGAGCTATGGAGAGAGCTATGCTCGGAGTTTCTCTGCGTGATAAACTTAGAAATGAAAATATCCGCAGTAGAACCAGAGTGACCGACATAGCCCAACGGATTAGTAAGCTGAAGTGGCAATGGGCCAGCCATATAGCTCGAAGAACCGACAAACGTTAGGCAAAAAAGGTTCCCGAGTGGCAGCCTCGTACCGCTAGGTGAAGTGTATAGCGACCCCTCACTAGATGGAGTGACGACCTGGTAAGACATGCAGGAAGTCGATGGATGCAGGTGGCTCAGGATCGTGCTTTGTGGCATACCTTGGGGGAGGCCTATGTTCAGCAGTGGATTTGTTAAGAGCTGTAATGATGATGATGATGATGATGCGGCATTCGAGCTCGTGACAATCGTCGGATTGACGTCTGGGTTACAGATTATGATTGTCTCGTTGCTCTAGTGGTCGTAAACACGTCAGCTAACCATGAGGTCGGGGGTTCGAAACCCAGGTCTAGCCAAAAAAACAGTTATTGAGTTTTTCTGTCAAGAAATTCTCAGTAAGCCAGAGTCAGCTACCCAGAGTCAGGAAGTTGGCGGTGTTTCAACTCTGTGCCTCGGAAAGCTCTAAGGTCATTGTTGGCGACGCGTCTATAAGAATATTTCAGTTTATTAAGTCAACCGATAACGAATAGCTTCTAAAAGGCAAATTGTCCAATAGCAATGTTCTAATAATAAAATACTTAGTTAAATCCTAAAGAATGTCGAATTAATGATATGAAGGTCTTGGGTTCGACTCCCAGGCCGGACTAGTTTATTGTTTTCTTAAGTAATATCTCTTAATAAATCCATATAGGGAATTTTAAGATATAAATTATGCTAACGGATTTGTTCCCAGGTTGAAATCATCTTTCCAATGATGTAAATTCAAAGGAATATTAAAGTGAAGTTAGAGATCGGATTTGTTCCCCGGTCGAGATGATCACTCTGTGCATAAATAGAATTAACGGAAATTAATTGCATAAGTATTGCCTTATATGAGTTTGATATGTTTTGTATGAAAATAAATGCCTATTTGCTATGATTGATTTATGAGAACATTCACTTATATTGTTATCTGATAAGAAACATGATAACTGATAAGAATCTGATTAGAAATAGTTTCCTACAGTTTGAAAATTGTGTAGAAGCATTTATTCACCTAATACTGTCGATATTGGTGTATATTAGACTTTTCATTTTTTCTGATAGTCGAGAGCCGTGCAAAGTTAGTTGTTCAAATAGTGTGAGTTCATGGACGCACGCTAGCCACGCCCTTAGGAGGCCAAATATGTAAAAATTTAAATATTTGTAATTTCAGCAATTCATGTAAAAATGACTTGCAAAACATTTCAGGTTGATTGTACGTGCTAAAAAAGTGAATTCTGTGTTATTTTTATGTGAAAATTCCTGTGTTATACACGTGAACACGTGAAATAATGATAGTTTTGTATAAGAAATTTAATTTGAAGTGTTTTAATAGTGAAAGGAATAGAGAAAATGTAAATTAAACTGTTGTATTGGTTAACTTATGTATAATTTCAAGTGGAAAACATTGTTTTAACTTTCTATGCTAAATATTTAAGAAATTTCGACTTTGAACTTGTGAGTAAAATAGGTATATTTTGTTAAATAAATAAAAGGTTTTTTGTGATATGAAAATGTAATGTATGTCGTATTGTAGATATTGTTTTGTGCTATCTATACAGGTAAATTATATTGATGTATGACTTATGCAAATAAAGTAATTAAGTAAAACGTGAGAGAGTAATAGAACAAATTCATGTAATTGAGTTGCGCAAGCGCGCGAATGGCGCGGCTCACTTTCGCGTATTGCTCTGGGGTAGCTCAGTAAATGAGTTTTATTGCAATTCGTTCGGGAATCCTTCGGGAAAGTTCGGGAATCCTTCGGGGAAGTTCGGGAATCCTTCGGGAAGTTTCGGGAAAGTTCGGAGAAACTTCGGGATAAGTGCAAGACCACCAGTCAATAAGAAGAAGAAAGAAAAAGTGTAGGGAAGTGATAGGGAAAAGTAATTACTCTCTCACGGAACGGTTTGAAGATAATTGCTGTTTTGTTCCCAAGAAATTCGTCCCTCAAAATTATACAGTCCACATCGAAGAATTAAGGCGCTGGGACCGGGACGACTTCGGAAGACCCGTAATCCCCGCCTGAACCTATTTTCTGAAAAGGAAGAGGTTATCGCCCTTGTGTGTTACTCCGTTGCGGAGATCACATACGTTGTTCCCGAACCCAACGTAGGCGTTATAGGAGGCCGGATCGAGAGAAGCCTCGATTCCCCCCTTTTGTTTCTTAGTTGAACGTTTACACACACATTTGGTTCCTTTTAAGCCATTGTTCCTGCGCTTGATCTACTTCCGCGGTATTGTCGGTTACAGCACAGAGTGAGGGCACCTGTGCATGCAGATATACTCGGGCACTGTAATCCTGCATTGTGTAGATGGCTAGTCTCTGTCGAGGCTGGCCGCCGTAACCGAAATTCGGTCAGGAGGACATTATGCATTTAAAGGAATCACAAACTGACCACAAATAGATCAGTGTTAAAGTGAAATCGATTAGCATAATCAGTCCTTAAAACAAACAATTTGCTAAAATGTTGGTTGCTCCTAGAAAATGTAAGGCCCACAATTCGTCACTCAATTAACTCCATTGATTAGGTCACGTGTATTTCATTCGAGCGTCACAAGCAGAAGCGATTACGGCAAATAATTTTATTTTGCTAGAGTCCTATTTTCAACAGATTAAGTAACAGGCGGTGTAATAAAAAGGTGGTCATTCAATTTTTTTTATACAAAAAGCAAACGAATACGCAGTACACCTGGTGGTAAGTGGATGCTGAAGCCCATAGTCTCAAATAAAAAAAACAAATCTCGATTAAGAATGAAAATGCAGATGCGTTATCATCCTCGAGAACTAAAATAGAATTTCTCGTCTCCAGTAAAAAGGGTCTCTGGTTCTCTTCACTAATCGTACGAAGCGCACGTATGTAAGTTACTATTTTACACCGGTAAGTTGTGAGGGCCTATCCCGGTTGTACCGACCCATTCGTTCTACAACCATAATATAGCTTATCGGTACGAGTCTGCCAATCGAGACGTTTACCCTTCAGTTGTCGGTTCATCGTGCTATATAATCGGCGAGCCTATTGCCACTTCAGTGTATCATCCGTTGCTATGTCTATTACTCTGGTTCTACTTCGGACATCATTGATTTGAGTTACTTAAAACAGAATAACTCACAGCAACGATAATAAGGACATGCAGGAAGTTGATGGATGTAGGTTTTGAATCATGTTTAGTGGCGATCCTTGGAAGAACGCCACACGACTTTCAAGAAGTTGTGGTGGTCGATGATGAAGAAGTAACTACACCAACATTTTGTGATAATGCAGAAGTTTTGCTGTCTTCTGGGATATTAACTATGGGTGCTTTCCTCGCAAATGCATTTGTTCAACGATTGTTATCCTGTTAGTTTTAATTTATTGAAATACAAAGCAAATAGCTCCATAAATTGATAGTTAATAAAATAATCTGAATTATTCTGTAACGAGATCCAGACAATACGTAGGCAATCCCAATTAAATCGTTCATCGAACAATCTAACTTCTTGAATAGAAAATGAATTACTAGCGATTCTCTTTGTATTGTTTTCCAAGCAAAGGGGAAGAAACAAAAATTAATTTTAAAAATTTATATTTAAACTAACCCCAGTAGTTTGGTATTTGTGGATGTTGTCCAAGAGCATTACACTCTTCTATTACTTAACCAAAACCAATTTGGATTAGCTTAAACCAAGAGCTTAAATGAAGACGATTTATGCATTAGAATAGATTTTGGAAATATTTTATAATGTTTTGTACGTTTATGTTGCGTAGAGTTTTGATAGTTTAGATGATAATATATAAGGTACGCGACCAAACAGATTTCACTGTCTGCCGACATTATTGCAATCGACGATTACAATTTTAAGCATTGATTTAACACGTACTTGACTGAGGAATAAAATGTCATATGGAAATCTGCATGACTTCGAAATGAATAAGTATTTCAAGGATATGTGAAGTCTGCCAATAAGCATTAGAGCATCACGCTTTCCTGCTCCGAAAATTCTCTCAAAAATACGAGGTCTGTGCCCTACATTTGGATATATATATATAATAGACTGTTACTTTCCTTTTTAAGTAATATGAAACATTTTGTATACATACATAAATACAGTCACGATAGTAATCCTTGATAGGGTAGGTAGAGTCCAAAGAGCAACGGGTTTCTCGGACCACGTTTAGCCAAAAAATAAGATCTTATAGTATGGAAAATTGTGAAAGAAATAACACGTGGCCAACCCATCCTACAAAATCTAAACTCTTTTTCGACAAGCTAGTACGTACGTAGTAAGTATATATAGTAAGTACCAGATCCTAATGGGACAAATTATTAATCTCTCTTAAATTTGTAAATTTGTTTGTTACACCAAAGTAAGTCGCCAAGAATACACATACAACTATGGCATCTCTATCATTATCCCATTTTCGGCCGCGCTTTCAAAGAAGTATAAATTTTCATTTGATAGTTTAAATATGTCGTAAACCAATAAAGGCTGTTAATGAAATATCTGGCTATTTACTTTGAACTAAGGAAGGTTGTAAAAACTAAGTATCTTTTTTTGCATCACACTGATCACTTTTTTTGTAACCGCATTCGACGTTATATTACTGCCCAAAGGTTTACTGGCAGAGTATGCTTTCATTAAGTTCGCCTTTTGTTCCTATGCAATGTATAATGTTCAATAAAAAACAAATAAATAAGTCACATTGAAAAGAAAAAGATACTTTGTCTCTTTTTCATTCAATCGTCATATCATAGTAAATTTCTACTGGAATCATAGAGAAAAATGCTTTTCAAAATTAATAGCTAACTATTCTAAATGCAAAACCGTGGTAGTTCAAGGGCTTAGCTTTCACCGTAAGCACAGTACGCGAAGGCAACTCAACTTTCGCGCCGGCTGAAGTAAATTTTTTAATTGCAGTTTTTGGATGCTTATTTACCACGTGAGCTGTGATTAAGAAAATCATCCCGAGGAAGCCTGCATATCTAATGACTGAAATTGCGCGGAGGACTTATTTCACAATAGCTTTTTAGAAATGAGAAGCAGCCATTGCCGAGCAGTGGGACGAGTTATGTACAGATTGTTTTGCTATTTGTTAAATAGACTATGTACATGGCTGGTAAAATTTACTTTAAAAATAATACATTTATTGAAAAGCTTTGTCCAGTTTCAAGTAAGAAGCAACCAAAGGTACTCTTGTTAAGTGCACTTTAAAACTATCTAACAACTTGTGAAAAACAGTGAAAGCAATGTTTTATCTCATCAGGTGAGAGAAAGTTCGTTTAGCTCAAGTAAAAAATTTTTTTATAGGATTCGGGTGACAAACAAGCACGTAGTCTCATCATCATCATGATCATGATCATTACAGCCCTTCACAAACAAGTCCACTGCTGAACATAGGCCTCCCCCAAGGTATGCCACAAAGCACGGTCCTGAGCCACCTGCATCCATCGACTTCCTGCATGTCTTACCAGGTCGTCACTCCATCTAGTGGGAGGGGTATATGTATATATATATATATATATATATATATATATATATATATATATATATATATATATATATATATATATATATATATATATATAAAGATATATTTAACAAATTTTATAATTTGATTTTGTTTTTGCGCCATACTTATACTTAAGTAGATTTAAAAAGTTTCAAAAAAGTCAAAAATTACATACTGCAACGTCAGTTTTTTTGATACACTTTCAATTCAACTCAAGAACTAACTAAAAATATTCATTTCTCCGTATAAAATATTGGAATATCATGCAGTAAGTATACATTAGAGTGTGGTTAGCAAGCAGATATAATATTAAATCTGGAAACGGATGCACGTCATAGAAAATAATGAATGTACCCTTAACACCTCTCACAGCAGCATTCAAGACTCTTATAACGTGTAGTTAGTGATCTGTAGAAATAAAAATAACACCAAGATCGTCTGTTTTGTGGAATAAATATGATTATATTTTTACTTTTATTGATAATGTTATGTTTTTGATAATGTTAAATAAGGCATCAGTTTTATTTATGAGTGTTTCCTCTTAATATTGGTATTTAACAGTGGTAGAGCCACGCGGCAGCTTTGCTGTCGCACGTATGGGCCGGCTCAAACCGGGGTGGTACCACGACCTCACAGAATACCGGCGTGAAGTGGAAGCTCTGCTTCCGCGTTTCGTCTGGTGAGTGCAGGTGGCCGGAGGCCCAAATCCCCCCCCCCCCATCAACATGGTAGCGGAATTCAATGATAGACTACCCCAGGAGGGTACCAGCACCCCTGGAGAATCCCTCGCTGAGCATCCACGACCATGTTTTTCCACTTCTGAGCGTGGGTGCTCAGGCTGCCCCGCGTATTCTGGGGGGGGCAAAATTCCGCTCAAGACTAAAACTGCTCGGGGCAAACGGAGCAACAAGACCAAGGCGACCCCTGCCACGCTGTCCGTGAATTTCTGCAATATCAGGGGACTTCACTCCAACCTAAACGCCGTCCACTACCATCTCGAGACGGCGAGGCCGGCTCTGCTCTTTCTGACCGAGATGCAGGTGTCCTCTCCGGCTGATGTCTCGTATCTCTCCTACCCGGGGTACAAACTGGAACACTCCTTTGTGCCTCGGGCTGGAGTTTGCGTTTACGTCAGAGAGGACATCTGTTCTCGACGCCTCGGCAGACTTGAAGGTTCGGACCTGTCCATCCTTTGGCTACGCGTAGACAGCGACGACCATCCGCGCATCTGCGGGTGCCTCTATAGGTCCCACAGCGGTAATGCCGAAACAGACCGACTCTTCGACCACGTCCAAATGGCTGCAGATTCGTTGCTACAGCAGATCCCCTCCGCAGAGATCGTGATCCTCGGCGACTTTAACGCCCATCACGCCGAATGGCTCGGTTCACGTTTAACCGATCATGCGGGGGAGATCTGTTCATGATTTTGCCTTGTCATATGGTCTGACACAACTGGTTACTTCGCCTACGCGGATTCCAGATGTGGAGGATCATGCACCTTCCCTGTTGGACCTTCTGCTGACCTCTCACCCGGACGGATATCAGATTTCCGTCGACGCCCCTTTAGGCTCCTCGGACCATTGTCTTGTCCGGAGTGTGGTGCCACTCACGCTGAAATCGCGGTTGCATTCTGCAGGCTGCCGCCGTGTTTGGCACTATAGGTCAGCCGATTGGGATGGGATGCGGCCTTTCTTTGCATCCTACCCTTGGGGGCGGGTTTGCTTCTCGCCGGACGATCCCAACGTTGTTGCGGATTCTGTCGCTGATGTGGTACTTCAGGGTATGGAACTTTTTATTCCTTCCTCTGTGGTGCCCATTGGAGGCAAATCTCAGCCATGGTTTGGTCGCTCCTGTAAAATAGCATCATGCTATAAGCAGGAGTGCTACCAGGCCTGGGCTGACGCATCAGCGTCCAGAGATGTAAACACCAGCGCTCTAAAAAAGAAGTATAATTCCGCCTCTAGGTCCTTCAAAAGAGTCATTGCCAAGGCAAAGTCAGAGCACATAGGCAGAATTGGCGAGAAACTAGTTCGTCTTCCTTCTGGAACCCGTACATTCTGGTCTCTCGCCAAGGCTGTCCAGGGGAATTTCTGTCAGCCATCTCTTCCATCTCTGCACAGGGAAGACGACTCACTGGCCCACACCGCAAAGGAGAAAGCCGATCTTCTAGGCTCTTTCTTTGCGTCTAACTCGACTCTCGATGACGGGGGGAGTACGCCGCCGACCATCCCGCGGTGTGAGTGCTCCATGCCGGAAGTGCAGTTCACTCAGCGCTCGGTTCGCAAAGCACTCCTCTCCCTGGACATCCACAAGTCGAGTGGGCCTGACGGAATCCCCCCAATTGTGCTGAGGACGTGTGCTCCAGAGTTGGCACCGGTTTTAACGCGTTTTTTCCGGTACTCCTACTCCCTAGGCGTAGTCCCAAAATCATGGAAGACGGCTTTCGTCCACCCGATCCCTAAAAAAGGCGACCGCTCAGACCCGTCCAACTACCGGCCTATCGCCATCACCTCCTTGTTCTCCAAAACAATGGAGTCCATTGTAAACTGCCAGCTCATGAGGTACCTTGAGGATCACCAGCTGATTAGTGACCGCCAATACGGTTTTCGCCGTGGTAGGTCAGCTGGTGATCTTCTGGTCTACCTAACTCACAGATGGGCGGAGGCAGTAGAGTCCAAGGGGGAGGCATTGGCCGTTAGTTTGGACATTGCGAAGGCCTTCGATCGGGTTTGGCACAAAGCGCTTCTTTCGAAGCTCCCTTCCTATGGGCTTCCCGAGAAATTGTGCGATTGGATCACCAGTTTTCTTGCAGATCGGAGCATCAAGGTCGTTGTAGACGGTGCAAGCTCCGATTGCAAGCCTATTAATGCTGGTGTTCCACAGGGCTGCGTGCTATCGCCAACGCTGTTTCTTCTGCATATCAATGATATGTTGCAGACCCGTAACATTCATTGCTATGCAGATGACAGCACTGGTGATGCTCTTTACACCGGCCGAGCCAATATTTCTCGGGAAAACGTCTCCGAGTGCCGGGACAAACTTGTGTCTGAAGTCGAGTCTCTGCTGGACAGAATCTCGGATTGGGGGCGACTAAATCTAGTCCAGTTTAACCCCCAGAAGACACAAGTTTGCGCGTTAACCGCTAAAAAGAACCCCTTTGTCGTATCCCCTCAGTTTCAAGGCACTCCCCTTGTTGAATCAGCCAGTATCGGAATCCTCGGCGTCGACATATCGAGTGACGTGCAGTTTCGTGGTCACTTGGAAGGGAAGGCCAAATTGGCCTCTAAAAAGCTTGGCGTGCTCAGCAGAGCGGGACAGTATTTCATGCCGGCACACCGCCTGCAACTTTACAAGGCGCAGGTTCGGCCGCACATGGAATACTGTTCCCATCTCTGGGCTGGGGCTCCCCAGTACCAGCTCCTTCCACTTGACCACATCCAGCGCAGAGCGGCTCGAATCGTCGACGACCGAGTGCTTTCCGATCGGCTCGATTCTCTGGCACTGCGAAGAGATGTTGCATCCCTTTGCATTTTCTTTCGCATATACCATGGAGAGTGCTCTGAGGAATTGTTCGGATTAATCCCAGCCGCCAAATTTCGTGAACGCACTACGCGGCAAACGTCCCGATACCAACCACACCATCTGGATGCTTGGCGGTCCACCACTGTACGTTTCAAAAGGAGTTTTCTTCCGCGTACAACCTCTCTGTGGAATAATTTACCACCAGCGATTTTTCCGGACCGATACGACCTGGGGACCTTCAAGAAAAGAGCTTACTCCTTTCTAAAGGGCCGGCAACGCGTCTGCAATTCCCCTGGTGTTGCGGTTGATCATGGGCGGCGGTAGTCACTTAACATCAGGTGAGCCACATGCTCGTTTGCCCCCTCTTCTATAAAAAAAAAAAAAAAATATTGATATTCTTTTCTTAATGAATTAGTAAGATTTTAAAACAATATAACGCAATTTATTGCGAGCGGATAGAATGACCCTGTCAAGTCGAACGTGATGGAACGTTTATGTATATGTAAACCTTGTTCGGATGTACTCGCTACTAGGCCCAATACTCGCCTGTTTTCCACTCGATGTCGGTTTTTCAGCGCGAATCAAAGGGTTATTTGTGTGTATTCATATCAGTGTTTACATACGCGTCATTATTCAGTTGACCGATGAACTATCATTATAATTTACTCAGCCAACCTACCGTTACGATTTTCTTTAAACCTTAAACCTTAACCTTTAAACCTAAAAATATTTAAAAAAATATATAAGTATCCACTTGGTTCATCTAATATTAAGAATTTCACAAGAGCGACTCTACTTTTATATATTCTTCTTAATACTGACAATTTCTTCTTCTGCCGTCTTTTCTTCATTTTTCATTTACAATATTAATGATTCAATAACAGTTAAGTAGACACAACGTCGTAACAACGAGACGCTCGAAAAAATATCCTATACCTTTAAACACACACACACACGTATGTATATATATATATATATATATATATATATATATATATATATATATATAATCGGAATCTCGGAAACGGCTCCAACGATTTTCATAAAATTTTGTGTGCAGGGAGTTTCATGGTCAATAAATCGATCTAGCTAGGATTTATTTTTAGAAAATGTCTTTTTGTCCATAAGTACCATGGTTCGAGCCCATACCGACCGTCCGACTTTTTTAATTTTTTTTTCAAGTTCCTTTCTTTTTTTGAGAAAATCTATTTTTTCGAGCCCTTTTTTTAGTATTTTTTAAAAACACGAAAATTTAAATTAAACTAATCGCACTCATGATTTTTTATTCAAATAATCAGTTTAGTTTTTTCTATTATGTCGCTAAGATCAAAAAATATTATTCGTATTTCATCAGTATGTAATTTGTATCTAAATATAATTTCCAAAACACACGAATTAAAAAAAACGGAGCGAAAAATACCGAGCAAAGCTCGATTAACCGGGTACTGAATTTTAAATACAGACGAATATGTAAACTTTGACGTCGCACTCATATTGTTCCGCACGTGTCGTAAGAGGCTACTATGGGAAATGCCTGAAAAGTCTTTTGGCTTCCGATAGATAGCAGTCTAAACATCTCATTTACGACAGATGTAAAATACCCAGACCGGTGACGGTTAGCAGTGTCAGGGTTGCTTACTTTAGATAATGCGATTGCCAATCTGACTGCCAGACGTGGTTCAAGTAAATTGAATCCTATACTTATACCTCTCTATGACGGGAGAGGCTCATGTCCAGCAGTGGGCTGATAAAGAAGAAATATTGGGGCTGAGTGATTTATTTTAAACTTTAAATCGTGTGTGCATAAAGTTTAAAATATAAAATATAGAACACGTGTGTGAATTTTAAATAAATAAATCCACTGCTCGCTCTGCAATCGTCGCTTGTCAGTTTTGTTCGTCAATGTGTAAAAGATGAGTTAGCAATTATATATAACTAGCTATTCTCCGCGACTTCGTTCGCGTGAAATTTATTACGATTGAATTCCATGTATTTGAATTTTTTGCGAATTACCCCAATTCTTTTTCCAAAATAAAAATAAGAATATGTTACTCCTTATAACATCAGCTATCTACCAGTGAAAGTCCTGTCAAAATTGGTTCAGCTATTTTGGAGATTATCCGGAACAAACAGAAAAACAGACACAAAAATTATAGAAATTGTTTTTGTTTTAAAAATATTTTATATTGCTGTGCCCCACGGTTTCACCCGCGTATATCACGTGTCTCCGCCGTGCGACATGACATGACACCTCCCTCATTTAGTTCAATCATTTTGGCTAATATAAAGATAAAGAGTTAAATAATTGATTCATTATAATATAAAGATATAGATAAATATATAGAGTTAAGCAGGTACGGGTACAATAATAGAAACATAAACAATCTAAATCTAAGCGAATCTAAATTATTGGAATCGACTACGAATCTAAAATTCAGATGCGAATCGAATGGTTTGTCACCCGTGAGGACTAAGATGGAATGCCTCGTTTCCAGTAAAAAGGTTCTCCGGTTCTCTACACTTACCATACAAAACACAACAGTATTAAGCTGCTATTTAAGGCCTATATTCATAAAATCTTAATATCAAAAGTGGCAGATACGCAAAAAACGTGGGTGCCATTGCAAAACAAAATGAAAGCCAATAGCCAATATAATGTCAAAATTGCGTGAAGTATTTGCTCAATAAAGTCTCGGAACGTGAGTTTTCTTCCATCCAGCATCAAAGCGTGCATACTTTCGTGTACGCGGTGGCTCAGACGAAATAAAAACTCTATTTCGTCTGAGCGCGGTGGATACGATTTTCTATTTATAGAAAGTGAAATTGAATAATTCGGTAAATTTTGGGATATAAATCGCAAAAATAAATGAAACGCATTTTACTAGCTTTTTGTATATTTTATTTTTATAATACCCTTTCCGGAAAATGTTCATCGATAATTGGCAATTTACTCGTTGATAAGTTGTCTTAGCAGCCAATGGTGTCCTTATTACAAACTTCTAATAAGTTCTGTAGATTAGCCTAGCCTAGACGGACTTACTGATAGATATTTAAAAAAATCGTTATTCATTTGTTAATATCATGCAAATAATGCATCAATAATGTGAGCTTAACACAAGCCAGTTGCTTCGATATTACAGATAAACACTTCAATTATTTTATATGCTGAAATGTATAGATTTATAAATGTGAAACGCTTACGCTTATATAACTATATTGAAATAGTTATAATATAGAAATATCATACATTATGTTTATATGCCTAATTTTTTATAAGTTGCTGTGTGTGTGTGTTGATTACGAATTAAAATGCAGATGCGTTGTCATCCGAAGAAATGCTTCGTTTCCAGTAGAAAGGGTCTCCGGTTCTCGACACTACGCTATTTTACGCTGGTATTCAGTGAGAGCGTGGTCCTTTCGCGTTTGAGTCGATCCATTTGTGCTACAACTACACTACTAATATAGCTACAGTATAGCTCTACCACGTGAATGTACAAATTCGTCCACATTTGCATTAAGTTTTGTAAATTAAGAGGAGAAGTGTTAGTTTACTGGAATCATTTTACAAACTTGGTGGATTAGATTATCCAAAAATTTGTATTAATTTTTACACGCGCATCTTAACCTTATTAATTTTGTATACGACGTCACTTTCATATAGTTATATTACGTACGTAAGCGCGTATATTTTTTGTGCAATATATTGTACCTCTATATCAACCCAAGCACAACATCTTGATAACACATTTTACTAAAAGAAAATTAAATATTCAACTACAAATATTTAAGTAATTCCGAAAATTTAAGAAATCGTCTCTGAACATTTTCATCCAATCTGGATACATCTCGATAAATTTGACGAGCGCCAAATACAGAGAAGTATTCAAGAAGTAATAAAATCTCGACGCTTGAAACTGTAAGCAGAAATACTTCCCAAATCGATTTAGTTTCAATTTCTTACAAAGTTTACGATATAGCTAAGTTGAAGTTTGTCAAATAATGATGATAGTGGACACCCGGACCAAATAATCTTATTTATTTGTTGTAAATGTATGTCTTACTTTTTGCCATTTTATAGGATATCGCTTAATTTCTTTTTGCAGCGTTATGATGACGGTCTAGAATTGTTCCCCGCAAGTTGAATTTAGGACATGTTTGCACAGTCCGATCATTCTCTGAAATATCTGTTAAAAAAACGACCGTATGGGAGAGAGACGGGGGATTAGAATAGTTTTTGATACAATAGGAAGGTTTGCACGATATTGAAAACTTGCTTCAGTTTCATTTATCTTCGGAAATCAATCTAGGTGCAAAAAAGAAATGAAAGTATTTTTTAATTCTTTTTAGCTAGTTCTTTATATTTTCTAATGGTAACCAATAATTTTACAATATGCGAGTAGCCCAGGTTCGATTTAATGTTTTTAGGATAGTAAACAATATTGCAAGATTTTTTTGACACATACAACACTGTTACCCTTTTAACATACATAACATTATAGGCAGAGACTACAAACTTCCATCTAGCACGATCCTGACATACCTCTCTCGCCTCTTCCACGTCTATATACCTACGCATTTAGAATTTAAAAAAATGTACTACTTAATTATAAAGATAGGTACACCTTGCAGTTTACACTTTTTATATAATTAGACTTAAATGGTACTCATGCTACTTAGTATTTTGATAATGTTTCTTCTACAGCTGGCTTTAGATAGGTTAAATAAAACTCACTCATTATTATTTACTCACACTTTCTTGTATCTTCATATTATTAATAAAATTATTTCTGCCGCAAAATAGCACTGCTGTGTTGGGTGGAGTGTAAGTTTGCTTATATATTTACATAATATATATGAGAATATTTATATATAATAATTAATAAAGAAAACCACGCCGGTGAAATCCTCAAACTAAGATTTCATAATATGCCGTCAAGGAATTTATTCAACTGCGTGAGTTCCGCAGTTTCTTCTAAGTGCTAACAGGCGAATGGTGCCGGTGCGGCTGTACGTTTGGGTACCCTAAAGTATATTTATTTATTTTTACTGATGCCTTAAAGTAACATTTACAGGAACCTCGCCTTTAAAAAACCAAATTTTGTATTTTTAACAATAAATAAATAAAAAAAGCGTACAATTTAAAGTGGCAATTTGCTGGATATTATCGACAAATTAGCGCTTCGTAAATGTGGCGGAAGATAATCGTTCGAGCAGTATTGGAATCGTTACAAAACTTTGAAGGCATTAGATTCAACAAATTCGAAATGTAATTTAGAAATGCGATCGATCATATGATTCTATACCAGCTGTTATCCGCCTGTTTTGCTGGGCCTAAATATTAAATATTATATCGATGTACAATAAATACTGTATTCTAATATCGGTCCCAAGTTCGATTCTCGAGTTGGGCTAAAAGTTGTGGGCCTCAGTTACGGGGTTTTTGTGTCAAGAAATTCTAATAAGCATCCCGGAGTCAGGAAGTTTGCGATATTTTATTTTTGCGCCTCTATAAGCACGTGAAAAGCCCTTGGTCCTGCACTTGATATCTCTCTGGTCCTATCGAATCGCCATCCATTTGGACTATAAGAGTGGAGGAATAGAGATTACAACTGTGCTTGCGCACACACTCGTACACCATGAACATTTTCTACGTAGATAGCTTGTCTCGGTAAAGACAAATTTCGTTAATTATCTGGGATTTTTATGTAAGAACGTGTACTTTTCCCCAAGAACGAACGACTTTGTGGGGACGAGTAACTGGTACCTATTGCTTGCCGAACAATTATCGGGACGACATAGACTAAAACTTTTTTTTACTATGAATTAACCCTTTAAAGATTATATAGGTATTTCATATAAGTCTAGGTTTCATTAGTTTTGTGAAGTAACTAATAAATACGGCATGCTAGTTTCAGGACAGAGTATTATTGTTATATTCTGAGCATGACCTGTATGATCAGGTTTCGCAATTATGGGTTAATTGGTCGCAAGCTTTGCGAAATAGACTATACCTAACTGTATTAGCATAACATATGAGTATTACATACATATCGTATTTTTTTCTTACTGCCCCCCACACTTCACTTGGTCACTGTTGGAACTTTTTCAGATGTTTTGACAATCCCAAATCATTTTGTAAATATTATTTACAAAAAAAAACTACTAATTACCGTTTAGTGTCTATGTAAATGAACTCAATACCCTTGTTATCGTCCAATATATTATATGACGATTTAATAATATCCACTACCTCATATTGCTTCGTGAGTGTCATGACGGCAGTATCTTTATGATAACAACTCAATAATAATAAAGTGTTTTCAGATAATTATGATATTATCTAAAATAATAATAAATTCGAGCCAAAATACAGCTATATATAGCACGAATGGATCGGTTCGACCAGAGTAAAAACCACGTTCACATAGAATACCAGCGTGAAATAGCTAGCAGCTCAATGCTGTTGCGTTTTGTGTGGTGAGTGTAGATAAACGATGACCCTTTTTACTGGAAGCGAGGCATGATATCTTAGTGCTCAGGGGTTACAGCGCATTTGTATTTTGATTCTCAATAGAGGATTTTGTAACGTGGTAGAGCCTACTCAGCTAATAGAGTGGGTCGCCGCCACCACAAAAGAATAATTTTTTGGGGAGGAGCCCACAAGACTCTCCAACGATCAACACGCCTCACACTGCTTCTAAAGAAGGGAAGACCACACCAACACACCACCAAACTATCGTTTGTACCCTCTCCTATAAAAAAAGGATAAATAGAGATGGGTATGGGACAAGCCCTTTATTTGGGGTTGTCTCTTTTTAAACTTTACCCTAATTATTTATTTTTTATTAACGGCAAAAAACAACAGCAAAACAACCTAAATGGCGCAATTATGTATCTCTGAGAGTTGAGTTTATGTTATATGTGCCATTTAAAGATTTCTTAATTTTACGCAAATATTAGAAATTAAATGGGAAACTGGGAACTGCGAAATGGTTCTCTCCCTCCCTCCTCCCACCCCCATGAATATAAGTGCAATAAAGGACCTGAAATGCTAGGAATTAAAAAGTTAAAATTAATCGCGATAAAATAAGTTTTATATGTCTCGTTTCTATAGACACTAAAAGCCCGCGCGTTTAAGTTTATAAAGGATTCGCGACATTTCTTTAACTATAACAAAGGAGATGAACGAAATTGGGTGCTTGACAACGTTTCGAATAGTTATACAAAAATATGTAGGTAATAAAACGATAAATTATAAGCATAATTAAATGGTTTTGATTTCCGTATTCCTAGGGAAAATCATAAAAACATTTTTTTAAACTGAAATACGAAAGCTAATGCTTTTACTATAGCAGAAGCAAAACGTATTCTGTATTTTGTCTATGGCAATAAATAATGACTACTTTTTTACCAAGATTTTTGGCATGGATGCTTGTCTTTTAACACATTCTTAATTTTATTGGGGATCTTCGTTTATAGATTTTTTCTTCACAATATGCTGATGTGTCACATTGCGAAGTTTTTGAGAGATTTTGACGACAGCCTAACCCTGCGGATAGTCGATAACGACAGTCACTCAAGTTAATAAGGTGTCTAAGTAATCAATATTACTTGAGGTTTATATTAACGTCGATGCACTTGTTTTGTCGTTTTCTCTAATAGTTCACACGCGCAGACAATTAATTCACAAAAAAGCATCACTTTTACGTATCAAACACACTTCAAATTATTATTTAAACGATGAAACTATAAACAACAATCCGCAGACGGTAAAGTATCCTACAAAACTCCACAATTAAGGCTATTTTTTATTTTCAACGTTTCCATAATATATATAGACTTGATCTATTGACCTATTAAAAGATTAGTGGAGAAATAATAGTAATAACTTTATTTTTTTAATTTAACCTAAAATATCAACGTAATATTATAAAACATGAAAATAACTTAACACTATTTAACACTTTATTCTTTGGCGCGTCCCTGTATCGGCGATACAATAGCCCAGAAGGCCTGAAATCGGGTGTGAGGATTGTCTGTGTATTTTGCAGGAACATGGAGTACATAGGAATCGAAGTTCGTTTACCTAGAAGACTTCAGACACTGTAAATGTAATGAAATTGGATCTTCTATGAGGCATCAGCTTCGTTCTTTCATGAAACGCAGGACGTCTTCTGCCGACGTACTTTGATCCAAACGGGAGATGTAGAGCTGTGTGTGTGTATGCGGAGATGTAGGGCTCTAAAACACGCATAGTTGTACGTACGTTTATTTTGGCGGTTCCACGCTAGTTACAAACGAGTCTTAACCAAAATCTCTATTTTTATATAGAATAGGGTGACAAACGAGCACAAAGTCTACCTGATGGTAAGTGGATTCTGTGTCCCATAGACATCTACAGACTTTCCCCGAATTTGTCACCCTAGGGCAAACGAAGTTTCCAGTAAAAAGGGTCTACGGTTCTCTGCACTCACCATACAAAACACAGCAGGATATCGAAGCTAGTCATCAGTATCTGCTCTTGAGACACCTGATCCATGACATCTAATTTTTCGCCATGGAGGTTAGACGTAGACAGAGAAACCTGTAGACAAATTGACGCCTTCTTTCGCATTCGCACATGATAAAGATAGATTTATGCATACGTCTTGCATAGAAATGAGACAGAGCGGTGTGATTGTTTGTCCCTTTCTCCGTGCCGGTTTTTTTGTTTAGCAAACTACACTTTTCTAAACAATTTTGACAGTTCGTAGCGATCTAAGGAGTTTACAAGTTGGTTTAAGTGAGAAAAATTGTGATTATTGTATAACCTAAAACTACGTTATCGTCCTTTCTCACTCGAGGCCACGTTAATCATTAGTATATTGGTTTCTCTGTTTACGAGGTTAGAGAACAGGAGAACGATCGCTACGTGCTAAAGCATAACCCGCCTGCCGTCGGTAAGTAGTATCTGCGAAGTAATTTTTTTAATTTTTGACAAAAAGAAACACAAAAGAATGGTGAAATATTATAAAAATAATAAATCAATATTAATTAATAATTTGTATTTCTAACAACTTATAATATTTAATTTAATTAATAATTTCTAAAATTTTATAATAATTAAAATTATTGAGACAACTTAGCGATCGCAGCGCCTCACTTATTATGTCCATATTTCTGGGACACTATTTTCTACAGCGATCGTTCTCCTGATCTCTAACCTCCGTGGTGGTAACTGCGAGATGCGAGTTTTAACTTGTCAATGCGCATTTGATATTGTATGCCCTGATCATGAGCATGCAACTTAGAACATTATTTTGAGAACAAATTGATATCTTTTTGTGCTGCCATCTTTAGTGTAGCCACGTAAACTAGACTTACTTTTATCGAACTAGAGGGCACACTTACGTATTAAGTCTATGCAAAGGAAACAATCCATGTGCTACGCACATAGCACATACGCAATAATGGCGCTCACTACTAATAGTAAAGCTTAAATAGACATCAATTTAATATTATTCCGATTTCTCGTGCGTTTATATACTGTGCTGTTCATTTGACACGAATTTTGTCAATGCAAAGCAATGCGTTTTAAATGTAAATTGGTAAGTACTTTTGTAATATTTGCATAATTTCCAGTTTTTATTCACTTGTAAACAGCTAATATGTAAGAAATTGAAAGTTCAAGGCATGGGCTGTAATCATCAAAAGTCGTCTTTTGTTTCAGTTTCCCTCTCTCGCCTCGAAATTAATGATTATATTTTATCATTTCAGATATTTTACACTACTTTCCTAGACCGGAACACCCTTCACTAGAAAGGTTTCGGCAATGTTAAAGATAATATAAGTCAAGAGGATAGCTAGAACAAATTTAAAAGATAAAACCGATTGTGAAATTTACAATAACTACCGCATTTGTGATCGGCTCTTTGAGGATCGTTTTTTATATCCTCGAACCAAAAGACTTCCCAGACCCCAGTCTTAACCTTGATGAGTCTTTATTAAAAGCTTTCTCACTGTCATGTTTAATAGCAATTATTTTAGCAGTAAGCCCTAGATTATAAAGCACACTGGCTTAGCAATAAAAGCTTATTCACTTTTACCTTAAAGATACATAATATTTTGAACTTTTAGGGTTCCATAGTTACACAACAAGGAATCCTTATAGTTTCGCCATGTTCGTCCGTCTGCGGTTTCACTAGATTCGAGGTCCTACAAATCTGTAATTTGGCATAATTATAGACATTAATCACGGCCACATAATTATGTATTAAAATCTTAACATATGGATACCTCCTATACAGGTAAATGAATGATGATTTTTTTAACCTTGTATTCCATCGTGTATGGTATCGTTGGATAGGTCTTTCAAAAACATTGCGGATATGGAAGAACATCTTTACGATTCAGTGGTTTGTTTGTTAAATATTAAGCTTTAGTCGTATTTTTCATTAGAGTCATGTCATGTGTCCCCTCTACCAACTCTTTTTTGGAAATGTGGAAAGTATACTCAATAGTAGCATATATAATGTAATTAAAAGGAAAACTATCGCAGCAAATTAGAGTTAAGTTGGATTAGTAAACATTTTGTTAAAACTCCATAGAAAATGACATAAAAAACATTATAACTTTGTAATGCTATTGTGTACTGTAAGAAATAAACATTTTATGAAGAAATCTTACTTACTACTTTCACTTGATTATGATTGAGAATGTACATATTAACACAATTTTTTCCAAATTTAAAAAGGTTAATAAAAAACTGATTTTAAGACAATTTGGTTATTGATACCTTTTTTATGGATACATCAGAAGATACACCTGATATAAAAAATAGCAGGTGAATATAGACATAAAATATTAATGCAATTATGAAAAACTTCATTCACGTGTTCCTATAACATATTATATCTATGCCAAATATCAATCATCTATCTTCAATAGTTTTTGAGAATTCAAAACCAAATCTTTGTTAAACAGACATAAAGAAAGACACACAGCGAGGTGACTCTAATAGTGATTGCATTTTGCTAAATTTAGAATGAAACAACATTTATCAATGTTTCTTAATTAAACCCCACGCGCACATATAATATATGGTATGTAGAAGTGAATAAAACAAGCCCAAGAGAGTTTTATGTGTTACTCATATACTTTCACTACTATTACAGATTTACATGCTGAAACATTATGAATTGAACCCACATCACTTATACCGGATGTACTTTCTTCACAAATTTCTACTACAAGTTCACACGATAATGGTATAAGAGGTATTTAATTTATTTTTTTTAAAGAAGAGGGGGCGTGGAAACGAGCTTGCGGCTCACCTGATGGATAGTGACTACCGCCACCCGTGTAGGACCACAACACTAGGGGCATACGCATTGCCAGCTTTAAAAAAAGAGTAGGCTCATTTCTTGAAAGTCCCAAGTTGTATTGGTCCGGAAAATTCTCTGGTGGTAGTATAATATTAATAAACTCTTAATTATTGTAACTATATTCTATTACTATATCAGTAAGTGTGCGATAAGTTAAAGATATAGTGGCTGGAATTTAATAATGATAATGTCCTCCAGACTGAATTTTGGTCACTGCGGCCAGCCTCAACGGAGACTAGCCATTGACGTGGGATAGGAATATAGTGCCCAAATGTATGCGCAAGCACAGGTGCACTCTCTACTCCATCACTCTCATATTCCGATCGGACGTAAACCGACACGACCGGAGAGAGATCAGGCGCAGGACCAACGGTTTTACATGCCTTCCGAAGCACGGGGGTCATATACCGCCAATTTTCTGACTACGGGCAGCTATTGAGAATTTCTTGACGGAAAACCCAATACGACCCGGGATTCGAACCCAGGACCTCATGATCAGTAGTCGCGCCAATACAACTACTAGACCAACGAGGTAGTCAATTTTTAAGGCTGGAATTTACTATAATAATAACAAGTACAACATTAAGATTTAATATCCTGAGAATCTTTTTATAGCTGAAACAAGTAAAAAGGCTTTATATCTAAACCTGGCTCACAACTCACTAGGTAAATAACATGTGGGGTAGGCAGTTAACCGAAACTATTCCTCCTATTTCAAACCTAGGAACGGGTTAGTCATGGTTGTATCTTGCTTTTTTGCATCTGAAATAACTAGAACTTTGAGACGAAGCACTCCTGACTCAAAACTCTTGCAGATATAACTTCAAAATTTTGTTATCACTGGTCCGCAAGCCATGCAGTAGGAATGCTATTTTTTTACACTGCAGCCCCGCGCCAGCTCCGAAAGCATTCTAATAGTATATTGCATAATATGTATAATATCATTACAATTCAGAAGTTAGAATTAAAATTCTTTAAAAAAAGAGATTCCAATAAAACCAGGTCTATGCTGTCATTATTTCATCTGATCTCTATATGATTACCTGTTTGGCATACTTTTTTCACATACATTGATTAAAGGAAGATGTACAGATAAAACATAAAAAAAATGTTAAACAAAATAATGATTTTAAAAAACAAAATATGAGACAAAAAAGTCAAGTAACAGCAGCAGAAAAAATTGAAGCTTTACGATTTTGTGCAAATGTACGTATATATACTTTGTTAAATAATATTCAATGTTGAAATTATTTTTTTGTAAGATATCTTTTTATCGCATATTTACTTGTATTTCCTCTTGTGTCAAACATTTTATTGGTTCTTATTATTTAAAAAGTGCTCATAAAATTTTATTTCTTTGCAGAAAATAAGTTGCTGCCACAAGAATGTGAAGATACGGTAGATGTACACTTCTCCTGTTTGATCAATTGTTTGATTCTTTTAATGGAGTTCCTATAAGAAAACATACAAGATCTATAAAAATTGTGTAAAACCAAATTCATTGTTTAAGGTAGTAGTTAAGTTTTATTTTATCATTATTGATTTTAATAATGTCTGCCTTTTAATATTTTATTGCACCATCCAAAGATAGAGTATATTAAGTATAATCCTATACCTTTAAACGAGCAATTCTTGTATATATATATATATATATATATATATATATATATATATATATATATATAATCGGAATCTCGGAAACGGCTCCAACGATTTTCATAAAATTTAGTGTCCAGGGAGTTTCGGGGGCAATAAATTGATCTAGCTAGGATTTATTTTTAGAAAATGTCCTTTTGTCCGTGTTTTCAGGCAATAAAAAAACTGCTATAATATAAGAAGATAAATTTCGACAGATCACTAACGATCGTTATAGCTCAGGTGGGATGTTGGTCAGGCGTGATATCGGAGTTCCTTGGTTGGCGTCCTGTCTCTGGTCTAGCTTTTTTCCTTTTTTTTTCAAGTTCCCTTCTTTTGTGAGAAAATCTATTATTTTAAGCCCTTTTTTTAGTAATTTTTAAAAATACGAAAATTTTAATAAAATTAATTGCACTCATGATTTTTTATTCAAATAACCAGTTCAGTTTTTTCTATTATGTCAATAAGATCAAAAAATATTATTCATCAGTATGTAATTTGTATCTAAATGTAATTTCGAAAAAAACCGAGCAAAGCTCGGTCATCCGGGTACTAAGTATATACAGGAAGGCACCATCTCTTATGCAATCTTTGAGGGTCTGAACTATGTACAATTAATTCGATCAACAAATTAATGATAAGGGTCCTTACTTTTTATGTTTATGTCATGTTGGAAATTTTAATTTGATATTTATTAACAATTTAATGACTTGAAATATCCCATTTAGGGGGAATCATTGGTCAAATGTTTTTAATTATTTTTGTTATAATCTTCTCAACACATTATGAAGTTCTGTGAAAGTTGCAAAAAACGTTTTTCTTGAAACTACAAATTTGATGTTGTTTGCTTGGTGTGGGGTTGTCTTACAAAGATCATCATTACAATTATTACATCAATTACATACCTATATAAATTATTGTAATTGCTTGTATGCGTGGTCGTAATTACGTCGATGGAAGTGCCATTCTATTGTATATTAAAGTATTCTATGGTATGTTATAATACATATATAAAATGCTCATTTTGTAGAAAAAAAATATTGATTTACACATGTAAACAATGGTATAATGGGCATAAGAAAGTCACTTTTGTAAATTATTTGTATTTTAAAAAAAGTATAGTTATTACACACATTTAAAAAAATAGTTATGTTACCAAAATTAATGACGTTATTAAGACATATTTTAAAAATTAATAATGCTGCTCCAAAATGTATCTTTTAATATTAAGTAAAAGATGCTACAATTAATTGATACTAATTCTTGAAATTATGGAAGAGAAGCAAACCTTTGGAGAGGAATCAATTATCAGTGTGCTCTTAAATGGGAAGTAGTTGAGTCTTGTGGATACCACTGTTTTTCTTGGTATTACTATTGGAGCCATGCGACTGACATTGAAGCCATATTTGTTTTATAAAAGAGAAACGTACATTCAATTTATATCTTAAATTGTAAAGAATCCCTTAGAGAAAAATTTTAAGAAATAAATATATTAACTTTGGCATAGCAATATATTTATGAAAATGTAATAATATAATAATAATAATAATTCTTTATTGACATTTTCATAGTTCACATACTTTTTACAAATATGTACAATACATTATGAGGACCAATTTGAAATGGGTAGAAACCTGCTTCTCCTAGCTAGGTTTACTTAGTAACCTTTATTTAAGAGAACAGTCCCATCTCCCCTGTTGATTAGGAATACATAGTTGTATTGTTTAAATTAATTTAATTTTTTTGTATAAAGAAATTATTAAATTTTAGAGACATAATAAGTGTATAGCTAGTTGACTAGCGGAAGTGTGCATACCTTGTCTTTACGCCATTTAGAAATTTCAATGAAAGGAGTCTTACTATACTGAAGTAAGACTGTGTGCAGTATAAAAAATCTATAACTAGTTGATAGCTTAATATGAACTTTATCTCCTTTATCATCAAACCAAAACATGTTCATGGTCATATTTTCACTCTTAACATCCTCAGTCTTCAAAACCTATGACATTTGCAGTGTAATGTAGTGAGGAGAACACTAGCATCTCATCAAGCATTAAGAAACACAAGCACTCTGCCATGTTCAAGCATTGTTCTTTTATTTGCTTAAATATAATTGAGTTTATACCTGGTTTAATTAGTATTTATTTAATGACATTTTTAATATCCGTTTTGAGTAAAAGTGAACAATTTACTTAAGAATATATATCTTTTAAGGTTTTTTTTCTTTTTATCGAAGTGGCCAAACAATTTGTCTTCGAAACTGTACCATCTTCCACGATATTCATATTATACTGTACTAACTGCGTATTCAGGAATATGTTGTGGGTGTGCATAGTCAAAGATATCAGTTTTAAATCAAATATTTTTTCTTAGTATTATTTTTGTTGCTTTATGTGATTATATGGTACCTTCCACAATTTATTAGATTGATTATAATTTCGCAAATGGTTTGTGAGCTTGTATATGTATGAGTATGTTATAATACATATATAAAATACTGATTTTGTGAAAAAATATATATTGATTTACACATGTATAATGGTATAGTGGGCATAAGAAAGTCACTTTTGTAAATTATTTGTATTTTTAAAAGTATAGTTATTACACACATTTAAAAAAAAAGTTATGTTACCAAAATATGATAACGTTATCAAGTACATATTTTAAAGATTAATAATGCTGCTACAAAATGTATCTTTTTATATTAAGTTAAAGATGTACCACTATTAACAATTAATTGATACTAATTCTTGAAATTATGGAAAAGGAGCAAACCTTTGGAGAGGATTCAATTATCAATGTGCTCTTAAATGGGAAGTAGTTGAGTCTTGTGGATACCACAGTTTTTCTTGGTATCACTGCTAGTCATGCGACTGACATTGAAACCATATTTGTTATATATGAGAGCCGTACGTTCAATTTATATCTTAAATTGTAAAGAGTCGCGTAGAGAAAAATTTAGAGAAATAAATATATTAACTCTGGCATAGCAGTAATGTATGTACAATAATGTTTGTATTAGTGTACTTACAAAAAAAAATATATATATATATATATATATATTTTTTATATATATATATGTACACAATAATGTATGTAATGTATGTACCTACATAAAATCATAAATAGCTTTCATAAGAATAAAGGTGTTTATACTTTAAACACTAGGAACAAACATAAGCTTGTAACACCAGTTACTAGAGTTACTAGACAATAATAACCCCTGGGATTGAGGTGATCGTCACCATGCTTGTACTATTAAAATTTATTTAAAAATGTATGAACAAAATTATTGTAAAGTGAAATATGTTTTATAAAACGTCACGCTGGGTTTCTTGTTGGTTCTTCCCAGGACAGAGGTATCTGTAGTAAATAAAACATGACTTTCAATAAGTATTATGTAATAATCTATATTTAATAATAATAATTCTATTGTATTGTATTCTCTGTAACATAATATATTTACTAACTTTTAACTAACCAGTTAAAAAGAATGTGTTTAAATCAATGGATATTGTGCAAATAATTTTAAATTTAACACATCTAATGTTAATAATTTAAGAAATTTTTAAACAATAAACATTTTAAATATATCCGGTTTTTATTTTATTAATAGGAACTAGCAATTAGCACAAGAAATATAAAGAACCGTACGCACTTTCAATTAATTAATGGTTCTAAAAATTTAAAATTATAAAGTGCAAATAAAGGGCGGGCCCAAAGCACTCTTAATTTTACGCCATCTGACGGATGGTCGCGGAACTTAACGTAAATAAAATTTGAGTTGCTCATCTATCTCTAGTGTGTAGTCAGTAATCTATGGCCCTGATGCTGGGGAAATCCTATAAGTTTTCCACGATAATATGAATAGGGAGAAGAACATTCTTGTTGATTTTGTTAGTAGTGACAATTTAAATATGAGACGGTCCCTATTCATAAACATAAACGAAAACAATATTAACGATCTTCCTCAGCTTAAAACAGGCCCGTTCGTACTATGGTGAACATATAAGAGCGAACGGAACCTTCTAAATAGAACTGAGCAGGGAGGGGGCGTAAGACATACTGCAACAGATGTAAACTTCGGCCACTGCATGGCCTTAGGAGGCAGAATAAAGTCTAGATACATTGGCCAAAAAATATACTTTTGTTATATTTTAATTGACAGCTCTTTAACCGGCCGAGACGCCATACTAGCTTACTATTGTAACTGCAAGGTCGGTTAAAGGATAGTAGGTTGTTGCACCCACACAATGACAATAACGTGGTACTTGGGTTATGAGAGAAATATAACAGAAAATTGCAGCCTCCGGCTGCTTTTCTAAATAATATTTTGTTGATAAGTGAAGAAAATAATTAAATAATAAAAAAGTTTGAATTTTATTTTATTTTATTCAATAATTACTACAAAACTGCATTTAGGTGTCCTTTTAAAATTATTGAAGCAACTTTTGACAAAAATGAAACATTTAACAACATAACCTACAAATCATAAAAAGAAAAATAAAATAAAAAAACCCCAGGTCCTGCAGAAATATGATTTTTTGACATAATTAGCAAATGTTTAAATCTTCAAAATGAGACATATTTGGACTTTGTACACGCCGAGCCCAAGCTTGTATGGAACCATGTCCATCTCCTTTGTATGTTATTATATTAAGCAATAAAAATAAAATAAAATGAATAAATAAAAGAATAAGAAGTAGTCAAAATGTATAAATGTAAAATATCGTGTCTGCAACAGAAAATTCCTAGTTTCATCGCGCGTAGTTTGGAATGAAATCAAATAAGCTTTTATTAAACAGTCCATGCAACTTATTTGCGCAGGAGGATTTTATTGTTTTTATTCTCTTTGTATTGCAACATTTTAGGAACGAAATTTTTAGTTTCGAATATCACAACGAAAATAAGACGCAGACAATATCATTTAAAAAAAAGAGTGTTCTTAGTTTCATTTTTAATATAAAAATGAAGTGACCATGTATATGACGATCCCACAGTGCACCTGATGGTAAGTGGCTGTTGCAGTCTTTGGACACCAGCAGCCAATTTCCAACAAAGCAGGCTACAGTTGCGTTGTCTCTTCAAATCTTCAAAATAAAGATCATATTCATTTCCATCAAAGAAGTTTCTAGAATTAATGATTAAATACAGCTACTTTACGTTAGATGTCGCTGTAATAACGTGGTTATTCGAAAAGGCACCATAAATTTTTACCAATAGATATTATTGTGTCTTAATCCAAATAGCTTCTGAGATTGGCGAAAAAAATTTCATACGTGACGCTAGATGTCGCAATAACAAATTCACGCTATTATAGGACTTACCATTGCGACGTTAATTATGTTAGTGACGTAGTTACACTGCCCGCACGTGATATTCAGTCATTGATATATAAAAATATGTAAAAATCGATAATAAAATGAGTAAAATAACAAAATTTATTGGAAATTACCTTAATGTACTACATAATATATTCCCGTAATTCACTTAGCCGGCATACAATCAGTTAACTTTGATGGAAATATGTTAATAGTGAGCTAAATTATCATTTTCGATTCGAGAAACAAACAGTATAATAAAAACAAAACTATAAATTATTGTTTATTGTCCTTGAAATAATTAATATTTGTTATAAAAAAGATATTGATTAATTTGAAACCTTCCGCTAACTAAATACAATGATGTGTCTTACATGGATTGAAAAGCACCTCCCACCCTTCCTCAATTGCGTGCACTAATTTCGTCACCATTAGTCCCAGCACCACTACTCCCAATACCACTACTCCAGGAAAGACACACCATCGACGATAATACGACACGTGTTTCGCCTCTACACGAGGCATCCTTAGGTGATGTAGACTCTATTAATTAGAGAATATTTATTTAAAAATTGACGTTTTAATAATAAAATTTGATAATAAATTACTGATCATAATGCGTGATTTGCATGAGATTATCACTTTTATTTCAGCTTCTTTCCAAAAGCCATGAGTAATACTAAGCTACTTACTTACTTCTCTAGTTAACAACCCTAATAAAATGTTCATTAATAGGGTGATAGTATCACCTTATAGTTTTCTATATTAAACATTCAGTATTTGCACATATCTATTAAGAAGCCGTGGTAGCTCAGGTGGTTAGCGCTCGCTGTAAATTTCGCAGTACGCGAGCAAACCGAGTTCGATCCCCGCCGGCACCAATGAAATTGTTAATTGCAATTTTAAGTGCTGATTTACCAAGTGCTCGGCGGTGAAGGAAAACATCGTGAGGAAACCTGCATGTCAGAGATATAAGGAAAAAAAATATTTCGAAGACATGTGAAGTTCGCCAACGCGCATTGGGGCAGCGCGGCGGACAATTCCGTGCCCTAAAACCCTCTCAGAAATGAGCGGAGGCCTATGCCCAGCAGTGGGACGTTTACAAATCCGGGTCACCAATAAGCCTCTTAGCTCGCCTGACTGTCTGGCTGACTCATCACGATATCTCCAAAACTATACACCCGATTGACTTGAAAGTATAGTGACTCCTTTTGCAATGTAGAAGCTCACTAAGAAAGGATTTTACGATAGTCCCTAAAAATTCTTGATATTTTATGTCTACGTTCTTATTGTCTATTATCGTAGATATAAGTATGATACACACACACTTGCACTATAATAAGGTGCACTACCAGCTTAAACTTATTACTATAACTTTCTGTACCTATATACATATTTGTTAATATATAATGTAATAAAATTAACACTTACTGAATGGGAATATATAGTCGTTTCTAAAAATGTTATTACTAATAAGTACCAACATCAATTGAAAAACTGACTGTTTCCAAAATCGGTACTTTTAGACTGCAACTGGCTCTTCTGATTCAGGCCCTGGAACTGATGTATACTTGAAAGTCCCACATATTAATAAGTAACATTATAAGTTAAAATCAATTTGAAAAGTTGATTTTAACTTAACCTTCAAATTGAAAGGTAAAAAATGTACACAATACCAATACATACAAAATAATAACTATGTATTTCTATGAGTTAACAAGAAATAACGTAAATAAAAGTAAGGAACAATAAAGCTAAACGGTAAACATGTACGTTTTACATGTACATTACATGTACGCTTTGAGTATTTTAAATACTTTAACGTTAACGTAACGTTAACGTAATATTTCCTACAGCGGGAGAGGCTCATGATCAGCACTGGGCTTTTACTGGTCGAAAAGAAAAAAAAAGAAAAGAATATGTTATAATTAGAAAAATAAATTTAAAAGAACAACCATAAACGGGTTTTATGGAAATGTGTTTATTGGAATTTCAAATTATAATTATTTAAAATTCTCATGAATTGAGAAATATTCCATATTATTGAAAATTATGAAGGGTGAAGCCCCTTACATTTAGCTCGATGACTCTCCTTGAACAAGAGGGACATTAATTTTGAGAAAAATTCAAAATTTACCCCACAGTGTTACTCACCCTTGTAAATAGCAGCTTTAAGAATGCTAATCACTGAACTTCAAGTTTTTACAATAATATTGATCAACCGGGCCACCTACCATTATGAAAACTAATGGCGATTAAGGATAGCATCAGTAACATATTTATTTATTTATTTAATTATTTTATAAAACAACTATATCTGCAGGCTAACATAATATCTTAGTGTACTTAAATTTCATATCATTAAATAAACAAAGTGTTTTTTTTTAAATTGGTTTTTGAACATGAAAAAAATTAGTTTTACTTCTATGAAAATATTTTTTCATCTGACAGACGACACCATGGATCATGGGAGGATTTTTCCGTAGGTGTCACGCTTAGCAGGCGAGTTGCTGCTGCCCTTCTCCTGGTCTGTTCCTCTCTGTCGCCCCTCACGGCACCCGTGGGACAATACGTGGTACCTAATGGATATTCTTACACCGCCATAACACGTTTAGGAATAAGAAATAGATGAACTGATTACGAAAAAAGAACAATACTTTTTGCAACCATTCTACAATTTCGGCATTGGATAGTACGTATGTTGTATTTCAATTAGTTTAATAAAAGTCAAGAACAAGCAAGCAAAACATTTAGAAAAACAATTTTTGTGGTTTTACAAGAAAAACGTTTCATAAGTTTTTAAATCAATTTCGCGCCTCCTTTCGGAAGCCTTAAGTAAATTTCCTTTGGGAAATAAACAAAATTTTAACTACCAATCACGTTTTCCAGTAGAACATGATTGGTAGTTGAAACAGAGAAACCAATGCCAGAACATCTGCCTTGTTAACATCAATGATTAAAAAAAATCTACCACTATGTGTAACAATATAAATAAGGATTAAATAAAGTTGCAACATTAATGTAGGAATAAGTTTTAAGAAAAAAAATTAAGTTTTAAAATAAAAAATAAAAACCTATATGTTGTTATCATCATCAGCCTGCGTAGCCCACCCTCTCCACCGTTAGTTTTATTGTGTCACAGTTAAGTTTTTAATAAAATAATATATAAAAATCTTAAACTTCATTCCATGGCCTGTAAGTGTACTGGCTCTTTATACCCTTCAGACCAGAACACAGCAGTGCGAGCGCTGAAATAGGTAAGAGATCTATAGGCAGATAAGGAGTCACTACTTCGTGTACTAAAGCCCGACAGTTGATTCAAGGCAGAGTCTGGTGAACTGCTCCAGCCCCAACACGGATGTGAACACGAACTCTTGATGATTCAATTCTTCACATGTCTCAAAATGCTTCTTTAAGTTGTTAGGCGCACATACAAAGCGCGGCAACTCTGTGGCTATATACCTAATAAATATCTAATATCTAATAAACGACATATATCTAATAATCGCAAAATCCATCCAATAAATCCCATATTTTCATGAGAAAACTTGTTTTTGTAGTTACTTAACAATCACAAAGTCCAACATTCCATCAGTGTCCAACAGTCCTACAGCCTATTATATAACGTAGTGATTTTATACTTTTAGGATCCCATAGTCCTTAGTAAACTTGTGCTAAGCTGCAATGATGTTGATGAAGACAAAAACAAATACGCCAAATAGAAGTCTGTGGCATTTATTTAATTGACCTATATTGTTTACGAAAAACTTTATTAATCATCATTTGCCTGGTTTCTTTTGAAGAGGAAATTAATATTTGTCTTATAAAAGTTTGCCAAAGAGACCCAAAAGTAAAACGAGCAAACATAGATTAACATTCTTTATTCGAAATTGAAATGAAGTCTCTTGGTCCGAATATGAAATGGATCACATTATCAAGGTCATTGAATACTCTTACTACCGAACAGTACTCGTATTAACATAGATAATAAAACTTTTATTGGTCATTACCTCTTTTATTAGGTACTTACTATTTAAGTAATTACTTTCCACTGAGCATCTTTTGTACTCAAAGCTTTAAGCAAACAGTTAATCTAATCCTAAGGCCTCCTTGGAAAGTTTTCAGTGAGGCGTTAAGGGAATTGGTAAGCTTGAATTATATTTTAAGCTACCACGACTGAGGATACTGAAACATAGAGGAATGTCTGTCTTGAACGTTGAACTCTAACTGGACGTATTTTGCTAAAAGTATACGGTCGGTGAAAAGATTTTTCATATTTTGTTTATATAAAATTGAAGAAAAATCTCTTTGGTTTTATTGTTTGTATCCCATTTGGATACAACCATAGAGTTAAAAAATGTACTCAAAAACGAAATTACAGTCCACCTGTTGGTAAGAAGCAAGTGCAGTTCATTGACTCCAGCAGCCGACTTCAAACAAAGAAGTCTGCAGACGCATTGCCACCTCTTATAACAAAGTGTAGTATCAGTATGGAATGCCTCACAGCCTGTGATTATATAAGCTCTCTATTTTTTATAGGATAAGGGTGACAAACGAGCACACAGTCCACCTGATGGTAAGTGGATGCTGTGGCCCATAGATATCTACATCTATCCTCGATTACGAATTAAAGTGTAGATGCGTTATCACCCGTGAGGAATAAAGGTGTTACGACACCAATGGATCGATTGTCGATCGATGCCATTGATCGACGTAGATCGATGTCGATCGATTGGTGTGGTAGCTTTAGCTGATCGACAGATAGTGGTCGTTAAAACGTTGTTCAATTATCAATAGACGATCGATCGCTTGGTGTGGTAACATTCTAAGACGAGTGCCTCGTTTCCAGTGAAAAACATAGCAATGCTGAGCTGCTATTTTATGCTGGTATTCCGCGAGAGCGTAGTCCTTCCCTGGTTGAGCCTACCCATTCGTGCTTCAACTATACTATTAATATAGCTACAGCATGACTCTGTCATGCAAAAAATTTCCATAACCTTCATACTGGAATATGGAAGTGCACACTGCAGAAATAACTCTCGGTGGATGGGAAGTACCGCCACATAGCGCTTGCTGGCAGGAGACTGCTAATTGAGAAGTTTCAGTATACTAGACCGTTGTCATCTCTGAGGATTTGGGTGGAATGCCTTCTTCTTATACTTTATCTTATTATACTGGCTCTATTTACCCTTCTGACCCGAATACAGCAGTGCAGGCAAAGCTGTTTGGCGGCAGAAATACGTATGAGAGTTGCTAGACTCCTAGCCATACGGACCCCTGAGCAGAAAAGGTCCTGCCGCCAGTGAATTAAGAGTTTTGGATGATATAATGCCTCGGTACTATAAAAATGACGTGAGTTAGTGGTATTATTAATCGTGTCGCACACTAAATATTTGACAGAATTGTAATTTAAAATTCGTAGCAATAATTTTGACTTAAATATCAATTTTATATGAGACTGGGTAATATCGTTGTTACGTCCACGCAAATTCTTTTCAATTTAGAATGATGAAAGTTAATTGACGTCTGCTATCTCTTAATTTCCTGTCGTTTTTTATTAAGCTTGAACTTCATAAAGCAAAATATTAATTTCGCCTTTAATTATCCAAAGTAATAATTTGATTTTTTATCATTTCATATTAAACATTTTTTTATAAAAGAGGGGGCAAACGAGCATGCGGCTCACCTGATGGTAATTGTTGACCGCCGCCAACGCAAATGCAACACCAGGGGAATTGCAGGTGCATTGCCAGCCTTTTAAAAAGTAGTAATTCATATCGGTCTAGAAAATCGCCGGTTGTAAATTATTCCACACACTTGTCGTGCGAGGAAGAAAAGCATCCAGATGACGTGAATAGTAATAATGTCCCCCAGACCGAATTTAGGTCACGGCGGCCAGCCTCATCGGAGACTAGCCATCGGAGACTAACCATCGGCGCAGGCCAGGATTATAGTGCCCAAGTGTATGCGCAAGCAGGTGCACTCTCTATTCCCTCACTCTCACAATCCGATGGGACGGTAAACCGACACGACCTGAGAGAGATCAGGCGCAGGACCAACGGCTTTACGTGCTTTCCAAGGCACGGGGGTGAGACACCGCCAACTTCCTGACTCCGGCAGCTACCAAGAATTTCTTGACGGAAAAACTAAATAATTAATTTTTTGGCCCGACCCGGGATTCGAACCCAGGAACTCGTGATCAGCAGTGGCACTATTACAACCACTAGACCAACAAGGCGGTCATACGTGAATAGTAACAAAATATTTGTCGCGATGTGCGTTGGTAAAATTTGGCGGCTAAAATTAATCCGAACAATTCCTCAAAACACAAAATAATTAAAACTTAATGTAATAGAAAATGCAAAGGGGTGCAACATCTTTTCGTCAACGATTCGAGCCACTTTGCACTGGAGGCGGGCAAGTGGAAGGACCTGGCCCTGAGGAGCTCCAGCCCGGATGTGAGAACAGTATTTCATGTAATACCGAACCTGTGTCTCTTAACAACGGTGTGCTGGCATGAAATACTGTCCCGCTCTGCTGAGTACGTCAAGCTTTTTAGAGGCCAATTTAGCGTTTTCTTCCAGGGGACCATGAAACTGCACGTCGAAGCATAAATCGATATGACACAAAGTACAAAGAATTAATCATCAGTATTATGAGTCATTCCATGTTAGTCGTAAGACTATTGATATAGGATTCTGTGGGCGACATCATCCAGTTATCATCACGTGTATTGCGTGCTCTTTGTATCCTTGATTCTTTGAAAAAATACCTTTTAACTTAAAATCTCTAAAAGTTAATTTGCAAAAATTTAAACATTTTATAATCATGTATGATGATACTTAAATAAAAAAATGTTACGAAAACTCCAAAATTACACAAAACTCAATTATTACAAGATTGTTTACGCTTACGGAGTGCAGGAATAAATAATAAATTACAATTTCAGTCCCACATTAGCGACAGCTGGGTGTTGTTTCGGAATTTATTACGCGCTTGGGTTGAATGATGACCTTTTGAAATTTGTCTCCATCTCGATGGCAGGGGGATACTGATCAACATTTATAATTTAGATTAAAGCCTACGTTGAAAACACCAAAATACTATACTTATATAAATACTATTGCAGGTTGTTGATTGCCTCATTGGTCTAGTGGTTGTAGTAGTGCGGCTGCTTATCATGAGGTCCTGGGTTTGAATCCTGGGTCGGGCCAAAAAATCAGTTATTGAGATTTTCCGCCAAGAAATTCTCAGTACCTGCCTGGAATCAGGAAGTTGGCAGTGTCTCACTCTCATGCCTCGGAAAGCACGTAAAGGTGTTGGTTCTGTGCCTGATCTCTCTCCGGTCGTGTTGGTTTACTGTCCCATCAGATTATGAGAGTGAGGGAATAGAGAGTGCACCTGAGCTTGCTTGCTACACACAGCGCACTATTATCCTGTCTCCGATGGCTATTCTCCGTTGAGGCCGCCGTGACCGAAATTCTGTCTAGAGGACAATATTTATTGCATTTAAAGTGTCGACGCTCCAGTAGCGCAGTGGTTAAGCGGTTGGTCACGGCGCTGTATGGATAAAACAAGTGTTTGTATGGCCTACAATTAATTGTTCCAGGACCGAATGTGTGTAATTGTTCAATTTAAACGTGTAAACCACCTCCGCATCTGGTGAACTGGGTGGCCGTCTGATAATTTTTTATTGTGATAATTATTTATTTATATATAAGAGTGACAAAACCATTAATATAATAAAAATTATAAATATAATATAATCTTAGGTACTTGTATATAACTAAGTGTATATTCAGATATTTTATTAGAGTTAAAAAACATAAAATACTCCACGTATTAGAACTGAAATAAATGATAAGTATACACTCTCTTAACACCAGGTACAAAGAAAAGCTTGTTATTCTAGTTATTCGACTACACAGAGCCTATACCTTATTCGTGGGGCAATGCATACACTACTCATACACTATATAAAATCTTAGAAAATGGACAAGTCTCTCTAATACAAAATATTTAAATTATTTAATTTTTAACTTTATAAAAGACTTTATAAAAGGGTTATTATATTATGAATGAATACATGGTTGGTAAGATGTGATCGCAAGCTGTTTCTTATATGAGTGTTGTATGTTAAAGCGGTGAAAAAAGTTCTGCTTGGTTTCTTGCTAGTTTTCCCCAGTACAGAGGTTTTTTCCGAACCAGTGGTCAAAGGAAAAAGGATTTTAAATAATAATTATTTAGAATTATTCATAACCTATATTGAACAATCATTTGTTCTATTATATTGTCAGGGTTAAAAAACTTTGCCTCCATTAAATTTTATCAACACGACGCAATATTGTATATACGGGTAAACAAGAACGGGAATGTTGTATCTCGTTCCTTTGAATAACACGAGATAGCGCGTGAGTTAGAGCGCCTAAAATATGTGAAGCACTTTATGTTATTGCTTGTAGACATCGTTAGCTTTTGAACTCTTATTGAAATCTAACAAGCATCACCTGTACGCAGATGATGCCCAGCTGAATCAGCATTTCAGGATTCACAATAGGCCAAGCGTATAAGAAGTTAAAGTATCGCTAAGTATTAAATAAAAGTTGCAGCCTATGTACCTACTACTTTTGAGGAAGTGTCACTCTCATTTTTGAGAGGGTTTTAGGCCAAGAATATTAATGTCCAACTCGCTGTCCCCATGCGTGTTAGCAATCTTCAAATCATGTTTTCGCATCATTTTTCTTGTTTTCTTTCACCGCTGTGTATGCACTTAATCGGCACTTAAAATTGCACGTAATTTTTATTGGTGCGGATTGCGGACGATAGATACGATTTGTAGGTCGATGAATTTTTACCGGGCACTTTGAAATTTACAGCAATTGCTTAGTCCCTAGGTTACCACGACTCTACCAACGGCTTTATATAATGAACTGTTTGTACTATATTGTAAAGTATTAGTTTCTCACTTACCTTAATTCGAGACGATATTGTTGGTTTCCGGTCACTTGTTTAGTCGGAGACGATATACCTGTAAATAGTAAAGAGAGATCTCAATAGTGACATATAATAAAGAGCTACAATTAACACTGTAAAGCCATTATTATTCATTTGTTTTTAAGCTAGTAATATTAGAAAAAATCTTCAAATTAACATTCATTTTTATGCGTGTTAAAGCAATGCTATATTATACCATGACTATAGCACGATTGGGTCGCCCGGACCCGGTAGGAACCACGCGCTCACAGAATACTAGCGTGAAATTACAGCGTTGCGATGCAATTCGCATGATGAGTGTAGAGAATCAGAGACCATTTTTACTAGAGAGTTCATACCATCTTAGTACTAAGAGCGTCTGTATTTTGATTATTAATCGATGATAGGTGTAGATGTGTATGGGCTACAGCCAGGGGCGTAGCTACGGCCGTATCAGCCGTATCAATGATATGGGGCTACAGGGGCCCCCAACGTGTGTAAGCGAAAATTCGTAAAATGTTATCCACAATCTCACTTAAACTCTTAGGCCGTACTTCCAGAGAAAAAAAATCATATTACCAAATAGTGCCCAACATGCTTAAAGGTCTGTCAAAAAATGACCAATTTTCTTTAGTTTTGCGATACAAATTCGGTTCGATACAAAACGAAAATTATAATAATGTACCTAAAGAAATAGTTATCTTTATTGATAAACATATTACAAGCACAAAATTTAAAGTGGTCATTAGTCCCTAAACTATGATATTATACCTCTATTTCAGGGGCTAAACAAATAGTTGCCTAGAAATAATAGTTCCTTAGACGGGTGGATAATCGGAATTTATATATATTATTTTTCTTCCGATTTCCACAACAAATAATTACTTTGAAAATGTGCTTAAATCTGAAATTCAGAAAATTCATTCCAATAAGGAACTCATAGCATTATTGATGACAAAATTCAGTAGCCTAGCAACCAGTTTTCCCGAGGTAATAATAGCATATTCTATACCCTTCCGGTTACAACTACAACAGCTAAATAAATTTTTTTGAAATAAAACTGACCTTTATCAGACTTGTCAATATTGCCTATAGAGGCAGATAATTTAAAAAAACACTGAAATCTTCGTATTTTGTTTGTATAAAATTGAAGAGAAATCTCTTGGGCTGTACTGTTTGTATCTGGTTGGTTTTAATATCGATACTTATAGGATATTAAGAAAAAGAAAGAGAAACAATACTTTCCCGCCATTTTTCAATTGTTTTGTATCTAAATTCCGCTCAAGACTACAACTGCTCGGGGCAAACGGAGCAACAAGACCAAGGCGACCCCTGCCACGCTGTCCGTGAATTTCTGCAATATCAGGGGACTTCACTCTAACCTAAACGCCGTCCACTACCATCTCGAGACGGCGAGGCCGGCTCTGCTCTTTCTGAACGAGACGCCGGTGTCCTCTCCGGCTGATGTCTCGTATCTCTCCTACCCGGGGTACAAACTGGAACACTCCTTTGTGCCTCTTGTGTGCGGCTTAGTTCACGTTTAACCGATCATGCGGGGAGATCTGTTCATGATTTTGCCTTGGCATATGGTCTGACTCAACTGGTTACTTCGCCTACGCGGAATCCAGATGTGGAGGATCATGCACCTTCCCTCTTGGATCTTCTGCTGACCTCTCACCCGGACGGATATCAGATTTCCGTCGACGCCCCTTTAGGCTCCTCGGACCATTGTCTTTTTCGGAGTGTGGTGCCACTCACGCTGAAATCGCAGTTGCATTCTGCAGGCTGCCGCCGTGTATGGCACTATAGGTCAGCCGATTGGGATGGGATGAGGTCTTTCTTTGCATCCTACCCTTGGGGGCGGGGTTGCTTCTCGCCGGACGTTGTTGCGGATTCTATCGCTGATGTGGTGCTTCAGGGTATGGAACTTTTTATTCCTTCCTCTGTGGTGCCCATTGGAGGCAAATCTCAGCCATGGTTTGGTCGCTCCTGTAAAATAGCATCATGCTATAAGCAGGAGTGCTACCAAGCCTGGGCTGACGCATCAGCGTCCCGGGATGTAAACACCAGCGCTCTAAAAAAGAAGTATAATTTCGCCTCTAGCTCCTTCAAAAGAGTCATTGCCAAGGCAAAGTCAGAGCACATAGGCAGAATTGGCGAGAAACTAGTTCGCCTTCCTTCTGGAACCCGTGCATTCTGGTCTCTCGCCAAGGCTGTCAAGGGGAATTTCTGTCAGCCATCTCTTCCATCTCTGCACAGGGAGGACGACTCACTGGCCCATACCGCAAAGGAGAAAGCCGATCTTCTAGGCTCTTTCTTTGCGTCCAACTCGACCCTCGATGACGGGGGGAGTACGCCGCCGACCATCCCGCGGTGTGAGTGCTCCATGCCGGAAGTGCAGTTCACACAGCGCTCGGTTCGCAAAGCACTCCTCTCCCTGGACATCCACAAGTCGAGTGGGCCTGACGGAATCCCCCAATTGTGCTGAGGACGTGTGCTCCAGAGTTGGCGCCGGTTTTAACGCGTCTTTTCCGGTACTCCTACTCCCTGGACGTAGTCCCAAAATCATGGAAGACGGTTTCGTCCACCCGATCCCTAAAAAAAGGCAACCGCTCAGACCCGTCCAACTACCGGCCTATCGCCATCACCTCCTTGTTATCCAAAACAATGGAGTCCATAGTAAACTGCCAGCTCATGAGGTACCTTGAGGATCACCTGATTAGTGACCGCCAATACGGTTTTCGCCGTGGTCGGTCAGCTGGTGATCTTCTGGTCTACCTAACTCACAGATGGGCAGAGGCAGTAGAGTCCAAGGGGGAGGCATTGGCCGTTAGTTTGAACATTGCGAAAGCCTTCAATCGGGGTTGGCACAAAGCGCTTCTTTCGAAGCTCCCTTCCTATGGGCATCCCGAGAAATTGTGCGATTGGATCACCAGCTTTCTTGCAGATCGGGGCATCTAGGTCGTTGTAGACGGTGCAAGCTCCGATTGCAAGCCTATTAACGCTGGTGTTCCACAAGGCTGCGTACTATCACCAACGCTGTTTCTTCTGCATATCAGTGATATGTTGCAAACCCGTAACGTTCATTGCTATGCAGATGACAGCACTGGTGATGCTCTTTACACCGGCCGAGCCAGTATTTCTCGGAAAAACGTCTCCGAGTGCCGGGACAAACTTGTGTCTGAAGTCGAGTCTTTGCTGAACAGAGTCTCGGATTGGGGGCGACTAAATCTAGTCCAGTTTAACCCCCAGAAGACACAAGTTTGCGTGTTAACCGCTAAAAAAACCCCTTTGTCGTATCTCCTCTGTTTCAAAGCACTCCTCTTGTTGCCTCAGCCAGTATCGGAATCCTCGGCGTCGACGTATCGAGTGACGTGCAGTTTCGTGGTCACTTGGAAGAGAAGGCCAAATTGGCCTCTAAAAAGCTTGGCGTGCTCAGCAGAGCGGGACAGTATTTCATGTCGGCACACCGCCTGCAACTTTATAAGGCACAGGTTCGGCCGCACATGGAATACTGTTCCCATCTCTGGGCTGGGGCTCCCCAGTACCAGCTCCTTCCACTTGACCGCATCCAGCGCAGAGCGGCTCGAATCCTCGACGACCGAGTGCTTTCCGATCGGCTCGATTCACTGACACTGCGAAGAAATGTTGCATCTCTTTGCATTTTCTTTCGCATATACCATGGAGAGTGCTCTGAGGAATTATTCGGAATAATCCCAACCGCCAAATTTCGTGAACGCACTACGCGGCAAACGTCCCGATACCATCCACACCATCTGGATGCTTGGCGGTCCACCACTGTACGTTTCAAGAGGAGTTTTCTTCCGCGTACAACCTCTCTGTGGAATAGTTTACCACCAGCGATTTTTCCGAGCCGTACGACCTGGGGACCTTCAAGAAAAGAGCTTACTCCTTTCTAAAGGGCCGGCAACGCACCTGCAATTCCACTGGTGTTGCGGTTGATCATGGGCGGCGGTAGTCACTTAACATCAGGTGAGCCGCATGCTCGTTTGCCCCCTCTTCTATAAAAAAAAACTGCCTAAATGTGTGAATCTAACCGAGAAAAGCGATATATTCTGAAGTTTTATTACAAAAAAGGGAAAAATGCTACGCAAGCCGCGAAAGAAATTTATGACATTTATGGACCTAATGCAGTCTCAGAAAGAGTAGCACAAAGTTGGTTCAAGCGTTTTCAGTCCGGGAACTTCGATGCCAAAGATGCAGATCGCTCTGGTTGCCTTCTTACGAATAATACGATCAAGATCGGCATATTAGTAGTTACGACATAGCCAAAGAATTGAAGATTGACCACAAAATATTTTTGACCCATTTGAAAAAAATCTGGCTACACAACAAAAACGCTCGATATTGAGGTACCATACGAGCTCACTGAAAGAAACCTAAGGAATCGTATACTCATTTGCGATTCTCTATTGAAACGCAATAAAACTGAACCATTTTTGCAAAGATTAATCACTGGTGATGAGAGTGGATCACCTACGACAAAATCATGCGAAAAAGATCATGGTCAAAGGGTAGTCAAGTCCACAGACTGTAGCGAAACCCGGATTAACACGCAATAAGGTGATGCTGTGTGTATGGGGGATTGGAAGGGCATCGTTTACGCTTTTACAGCTGGGCAAAAACATCGATTTGGATCTCTACTGCCTACAACTAGTAAAACTCAAGCAAGAAATTGAATGAAAAACGGCCGGGAGTTATCAAGAGAAAAGAAGTGGTCTTTCATCATGATAACGCCAGACCCCATAGATCTTAAGCCACTCAGCAAATTTTGAGAGATCTTGATTGGGAAGTGTTAATGCATCCATCATATAGTCCTGACCTCGCAATCTCAGATTTTCACTTGTTTCGGTCTCTTCAGAATTATTTGGCTAGTGTTAGGTTAACATCAAGAGAGGGCTGTCAAAACAACTTGTCGCATTTTTTTTTTAAATCTAAAATACCGTAATTTCTACAGCAACGGGATTATGTCATCTACCTACAAGATAGCAACAAGTTATCGAACAAAATGGCAAATATATATGTTATAATTAAATGTAATAAAACTTTGAAAATAAAATGTGTATATAAAATACGACTAAACTTTTTCCCCCACCTATTAAGTTCGCCGTGTGTAAAAGTGTACATTTGATTTGAATTGTTTGCCTAGCGTAGTTCCTAGGAGTGTTAATAAAAGTAAAGTAAAGTTACAGCCTATATACGTCCCACTGCTGGGCACAGGCCTCCTCTAATTTCTGAGGGAGTTTTAGGGCAAGGAATATAGTCCGCCGCGCTGCCCCAATGCGTGTTGGCGAACTTCACATGTCTTCGAAATATTTTTTTTTATTTTTTAGACGTACAGGTTTCCTCACGATGTTTTCCTTCACCGCCGAGCACGTGGTAAATCAGCACTTAAAATTGCAATTAACAATTTCATTGGTGTCGGCGAGGATCGAACCCGGTTTATTCGCGTACTGTGAAATTTACAGCGAGCGGTAACCATTTGAGCTACCACGGCTCCTCGGGAGTGTTAATAGTTATTATTAACTTAAAATCAATATATCATTATTTTAATTCAATACGAGCGGTTTTGTGCCTTTTATTTGGGCCCCCCAACAAATTTTTATACAGGGCCCATCTAAGCCACGCTACGCCCCTCTCTACAGCATCCACTCACCATCAACTCGTTAGCATCAACCTTATTCTTTAAACAAATCATTAAACCGTCTTGTTAAGAAACTTAATTTTTTTATACAATTAAAGAATGATTTTATCTAATTTAATAAAGAAAATAAATCATAGTTTTCATTTGAAATTGTAAACTAAGTAAACCTTATAAACTAGGACAAAACAGAAACATAAACAGTAAAAATCCTGCAGCGGAACGAGATAAAATAATAAATCCCGACGTCCCAATTAGTTTCACAAACTGTTTCGCACAAATCTGCGTTCTATTTCATTTCATAAGTTCGTAACAGAAGTTATCTTTTTATAAAGGTTTCCATTCAAAATTCAAAAAATATAATGGAGCAGCCATATCGCTCGAAGAATCGATAACCAATGATAATAACACAAATGGTAAAATTGAAAATTTTGTACAACCGACTTCAATACGATGGAACCAATATATTCGAAGTCAATTAAATACGCTTTATTTAAAGATAACTCAAAAACTGCTGGTCAGATCTTGATCAAATTTATATAGAACCACACCAGAAGCACCAGCTCAAATAAAAAAAGAATCATAAAAATCGGATCACTCAGAAGAAAAGTTCTGAGGTAACATACATAAAAAACCTACAGTCGAATTGAATACCGCCTCCTTTTCGCAGTCGGTAAAAAAGTTATCGAGTGGCAGCTTCGTACTGGGAAACGAAATGTAAGTCTATGTAATGAGTATGCCGTCTCTCCACTAGATGGAGTGAAGACATGCATGAAGTGGACGGATGCAGGTGGCTCAAGCTTTGTTTTGTAGCACTCCTTGATAGCGGAATATGAGGTCCTGGCAGTGGACTTGTGAAGGTGATGATGACTTAAGATATGAATATACTGCCGGAAGCCCTCAAACTATTCTGGTATATACAATTTTGGCAGCTCTTACGATACCTGCGGAACTATTCGTTTTTAAATAATTATGTAATAAAATCGTTACTTTTAATTTCTCGATGCGAAATTATTTGGTAGATGATAAGTAAGTAAAACTAAGAGAAATATCTTGAAACGATTATACATCATGTCTAAAAATAGAATAACTAGAGGTAACTAACGTTATGATTTCTTATATTTTCGCGAACACTACACATTTAATAAAACTATTAAACACGAAAAAATCCGTAATAGTAGTTTTATTCATAGTAATTAACCTTATAGGAAGTATATTTGCCATAGTTGCCACGATTGGCAAGTTGGTTAGCAACTGCAAGCTTATTTTTTATATTGTTATTAGGAAATAATATTGTTAAGGAAAATTCTGCAGTTCATCTCCTGATTTGTTCTAGTGTCGCCACTTACGACATATATGGCGGAATATTTGATAGTGTAATGATAATGGTAAATTCGATCGTTACTTGAGTTTTGTAAAAAAGTATGCAAAGATACACTTAAAATGGATTCAGCGCAGAGCAGTTCGACTCGTCGGCGACCGAGCTCTTTGCGATAGGCTTGACTCACTGGCACTGCGAAGAGATGTTGCATCTCTTTGCGTATTTTATCGTATCTACCACGGGGAGTGCTCTGAGGAATTGTTCGGACTAATTCCAGCCGCACAATTTCACCATCGGACATCGCGACAAAATCGCGATACCATCCATTCGATCTGGATGACTGGCGGTCAACCACTGTGCGATTTACGAGAAGTTTTCTTCCTCGCACAACTTCCTTGTGGAATCAACTAACAACAGAGATTTTTTCTGCCTTTTAAAAGGTCGGCAACGTATCTGTAGTTTTCTTGGTATTTGTTTATGGCCGGCGGTAATCACTTACCATCAGGTGAGCCGTATGCTCGTTTGCCCCTCTCCTATAAAAAAAAAATCATAAAATATCTATCGTCCACTTGCTAGGTAGTTTGAAAACATTGTTTCTAAAAACTAAGTACACACAGCGTTTTAACAAAAGAGTAGTTAACCAAGCTCAAACAATGAAAATTGGATCGCGAGTGCTTATTTTACCCTTGTAACTAACGAGCAAATTGTCAGTTTCAATAAATATTATATACATTACACATAAGTACATATTTTATTTTGTTTATGAAAAATTCGATTGAATTTTTTTTAGTTTCAAAAAATTTCACGCTGGATATGGGCACTAATTTGTGCCAGTTTTGACATTTAATACAAATTTGCATATGAATAAACAAACGCTAAAATTAACTATACAAAGTCGGTTATCGCGTATATCTGTGTCAGAAAAACTCCGATTACGTTGTTAAGAGGGTTTGCCCAAATTGCCACTTTCTAATGTAATTCAGGCATACTTTATGTAAGGGTTGTAGAGGATTATACTCAACCCCCTAATTATGGGGAAAATATCGCGTCAATTAAAAAGGTATGTCAGTCTCCTTATTACATGCGGACGACCCTAATATCTTTGGCTTAACACTAACTAACTATATTAATGGAGCATTATACTATAAGACCGATTTACACTAACATCCGTATAATCTTTTGAATAGAGCGTGTTGTCAGTGTATCAGCCTACCTATCAGAGTTTCTGAGTGGAAAAGTTTCTTTGTGGATAATATTTTATCCCAAATATTTATTTATTTAATTTAACAATTAAATTAAACTAACCCTATAATTTTTTTGTTTGTTCATATTTTATGCACCGCCATACCGTTGATGAGACTATTATACGCTCCAACGAAGAAACAGTGTTACTTTATGAATAGGTTTCAAATTACTTTTCTCTTTGTAGATCTTCTCTGTAATGGAATCCATTACTGGAACGTATTGAGAGCTGATGGGTCGGTTTGTCTTACGCGAGCGGGTGGATGTTTCTTTCAATTCAGTTATATATGTTGCTTTTACTTCTTTTAAAGTTTTACTTCTTACATTTTTAATATTGCTAGTGGTTTGCAAGATGGATGGCCACCCACGGTTTACAAAAAAGCCCGGTTTTTTGAACGGTTTTGTTTTCGTGAACCGGATGTGACAAAGGCGAGTCAAAGCCAAATTCGTCAATCAGTAGGGCACCCCTCGTGTAGCTAAGCGTAGCAACAGGAGAAAATAATGACTTCTTACCTATATATATATATATATATATATATATATATATATATATATATATATATATATATATCACCCCTTATCTCTATATAAAAGTCAATTGCTGTCCGTTAGTCTCGCAAAAACTCTATTTCCAATAATGATTAACGATCTGCCCAGTAATATCTCAAGGGCAAAATGTTTAATGTTCGCTGATGATATAAAACTTTTCCATGCAGTGACCGGAGCTGAGAACTGTATGGCATTACAGCGCGACATTGACGCAGTGGTTGAATGGAGTGTAAAAAACAAGTTGCCCCTTAATAATTCAAAGTATAAGACTCTAACTTTTTCTCGGTCACGCAATCCAATCACAGCGACATACCAGCTAGCAGGCACTCCATTAGGACGTGTCTATTCAATTCGCGATCTAGGCCTAATCATGGATAGTAAATTGAATTTCCATGAAAATATTATTAAAACGTGCAAAGAAGCGAATAAAAGTCTAGGTTTCATAATAAGAACTTCGCATCAGTTTAAAAATGTCCGTGTGATAAAACTCCTGTATAATGCCTACGTGCGAAGTAAGCTAGAGTATAACGCCCTAGTATAGAACCCCCCGAGAAATCATGTATACAATGATGGTGGAAAAAATCCATCGTAAGTTTTCCAGATATCTGTATAAACGCCAGTATGGATACTACCCATTTCTATATCCGTCAACATTTGTATCGGTCATGGTTGGTCTGGATACCCTACAGTGTAGGCGGGAACGTATGCATGTAATGCATTATTATTTCTTGTTAAGTAACAAAGTAGATAATCCTGCAGTTCGTGAGACCATACATCTTTATGTACCGGACCATTATGTGCGAGGTGTTGGTAGACGTAAGCGTAGACTCCACTCCTGTCCGCGTACGTGGCGCTCCCAACACGTAGATAACAGTCCCACTTCCAGAGCCGTTAGACTAATAAACTGTTTTCTCAGGGCCAATCCAGACGCAGATATATTTTTTGACAAACCCAGCGTAATGTATAAAAACGTATTAATATTCTTAAACAACTTTGTAAGATAGTAGAATAGTATATGTTTAGGTAAATAAGTTTAATTTATGATATAGTAAATAGATCTCATTATACTGTTGTGGCTGTAATTTATATTGTGTATGGAAATTTAATAATTGGTGATTTTTTTCTTGTGTATTTTATCTTACTTATATAGATATAAGCGATTTGGTTGTATATACTGTAAGCTTATATTTTATCAATAAATGAATATGAATTGAATTAAAAAAAAACTCAAAAACGGCTCGACCTGTTTTGAAGATTTTTTGTGTATGGTTGAGTGGGTGCTTGTAGGTGATGCAGATATCGTATATAAAATATTAGATTATGTTCTATACCTCTTTCGTTAACAACATAATATGCTTAATAATCTGGACAAGTGCGAATAGTTCCGTAGTCCCGGGATTCATAGTCAGGTAAGCACGGAACATTGCTCTGATGAATAGGTAAGTCTGTTTGTAGTACAAACGGAACTTCATCATCATCATTATTACAGCCCTTCACAAGTCCACTGCTCAACATAGACCTCCCCAGAACGTTATTGAAACTTAGCTGTAAAAAATCTCCCTTCATTGGTCTACACAAATTCCAATTGCAAATGTTAGTTTGTAATGGCAAAAAACAATATTTCTATATGACGTAATTATGTACGAATTAGCAGCTTGTTTTTTTTTTATATGTGCTGTGATATCATGATTTAAGTCAAGTTTCATGATTTTTGATTCAACCTTTGGGTGAAGGTAAGTTTGCGAATTACGAAACATACAATGATATAAATTATCTTACCTATAATTACGTTGCTTTGAAAGCTGAGGCTTGAATTTTTAACACAGCCAAGGAACCGTAGACTTTGTATTTGAAGCTACTTGTTTCTGAGAAACAGGGCTTTGACGGACGGACGGATAGACATATGAACGGATACGGTTTTTAATTCCCGACATTTCGGGTGCTTTCCAGCACCCATGGTCACGGGAGACTGAGGTGACTGAGGTCCGTCAATGTTAACCCGGAGTACCTTCAGCTTTTTAATTATTGTTTATAGTCCGATCTATGCAGAATGAACTTACTATTTCTTAAAGTCTTGCAGTGGTATGCTTGGGTTTAATTTTAATTTTATTAATTACAGGGTCCCAAGCAGGTTGTAGTACCCAGCCTCCTTCTCTATTGAAATTAGGATGTTTTTTAATTTCAATAGCCTCACGTATCATCCTTGGTAGGAATCGATGTTCTTTCGCGAGGATTTGTAGTCTATCAAATCTGATGTAATGGTTGCGACCGCCTAAGATATGATCATAAACTTCAGACTTCCCGGAACAATGATGTTCACGTCAGCTGTATATTCTTTTACGCGGCGTTTTTTGATTTAATGTCCACGTAAAAAGCAATTTGATGCGTTGTTTACTTGAATCAAGGCTAAGAAATTTTAACATTGAATGGGTCGAACACAAAAATGTAGTTCATCATTTCCAAAAAATAAAACCTCACATACCAGTTTGAAAATCAACGTTTATTCGTGTAATACTCTCTTATAATTCCCAATATTATCGACATAAATCAAACTTACATATTGTTACGAGCTTGAGGTTCGTGACAATAAAAATTGCCGATAAAATTACCTAAATTAACACTTTAATTTACTTTACACAAATTAAAACTAAAAACACTAATAATTAAACACACTAATTCACTTAATTCCGCTCCGAAGCTTCGCTTGTGTCGCCGAGTTCAACTCTCCCATCGCATCTTGCAGCGCCTACTTATATAAATTAGCAAAATATCCAGAATGTTCAAGTAAACACGCGCAAGGTACCGAGAGTTCGAGTTTTAAACTTCAAGAAGTTTAGTTCTTCGGTTCGAGACTAGATGGCGCTAGTGCGCCGATTTTAGCGCGTAACACTGCCCCCTCCTAAGACATGCTCGTCCCGAGCATTATCGGTCCCATAATAACGCACTAGGCGATCCACATGGACGATCTTAGGAGTCCCTCTTGCGCCTTTCTGTATCCGGTAGGTTACATCGTTGATCCTGGTCACAATCCGGTACGGGCCGTCCCATTTAGCTTGAAGCTTAGGAGATTTCACTTTGCTGCGGACTGGATTGTGCAACCACACAAGTGAACCTTCGTCGAACCCTTTGTTGTTCATTTTGTGGTCATACCGGGTTTTCATCTTTTCAGACATTTGCTGGCCCGATTGTCTGACGTGCTCATAAACGTCATTCATTTTGTTCCGCAAGTCATTTGCATAATCGGTTATACTGCGTGGAGCATCAGGTGGTATCCCGGTGATCAGGTCTGCAGGCAGCCGTAATTCTCTTCCAAAGTTTGCGAAAGCTGGTGTCACTGCTGTACTTTCGTGAACAGCGCTTCGATATGACAACAAAAACGGTTGTATGTGCTTGTCCCAATCTCGTTGCCGATTGTCTACAACTTTTGCTAGGTACCTCTCCAATGTCTGATTAAATCGTTCTACCATTCCATCAGATTGCGGGTGATAAGAAGTCGTTCTTGTTTTATGAGTACCCATAACTCGGCAAGTTTCCTAGAATATTTAAGACTCAAAATTCCTTCCTTGATCGCTGTGAATCTCTAAAGGTACACCAAAACGACAGAAGACTTCATGAACTAGCTTATCAGCAACTGTTGAAGCTTCTTGATTTGGAATGGCGAAGACTTCTGGCCACTTAGTGAAGTAACCCATCACAACCATGAAATACCTGTTACCGCTTTCACTCTCCGGAAACGGCCCCGCCACGTCAATGGCTATTCTCTCCCATGGTGCACCAACATTGTACAACTTCAATTCACCTCTACTACGAGTCTGAGGTCCCTTTACGGCCGCACAACTTGTACATTTGCGACACCAGTCCTCGACATCGTTTCGACAGTGGACCCAGTAAAACCGTTCTCGGATCTTCAATAGAGTTCGTTTAACTCCCAGATGGCCTCCTGAACAATCATTATGGTTCAGCTGTAGAACATCCGGTACTTTAGCTTTAGGGACAACCATTTGCAAATGACAGCTGTCTCCCCGAACATTTTCCCATTTACGACACAGAACTCCATCCTGAAGCAGCAAGCTGTCCCACTGGGCCCAATAGCTTTTAGTGGTCGAACTCATCGCTGAGACGTCACTCCACTTGGGCTTGGGAGCACTGGCCTTTATCCATTCCAGAATCGGCTTGATGTCCGGATCTTCCTGCTGTGCATGTAGTAAGCTGTACTTCCACTCGTTGCTGAGGTGGTCTGCCCTGAGCATCCTCACGGATACCACTTCCTTACTCTCTTGCCTAGTACAATGTTTGCAATCTTCAGGACAAGGTCTTCTTGACAATGCATCTGCGTTGCCATGAGATTTCCCGCTGCGATGTTCGATCTCAAAGTCGTATTCCTGCAGTAGTTCAATTCACCTCGCAACTTGTCCTTCTGGGTTTTTAAACTGCAATAGCCATTTTAGTGCAGCATGGTCAGTTCGTAAGTGAAATTTTCGTCCCAGAAGATATTTGCTAAAATGTTGCAACGACTTTACCACAGCTAGCAATTCGCGTCTTGTGACACAGTAGTTCCTTTCCGGTTTTGACAACGACTTGCTGAAGTACGCTATCACGACCTCTTGGTCACCATTACGTTGAGACAACACACCGCCAAGTCCTATATCACTTGCGTCTGTGTCAACTATAAATTCTTTGCTTGCATCAGGGTATCCCAAAATAGGTGTTTTGCACAGACGGTCCTTGAGCTCCTGGAATGCGATATTACAACTTTCATCCCAGCAGAAATGTCCTCGGTTAGCTTATGTAGAGGTTTGGCTATATCTGCAAAGTTCTTCACAAAACGTCGGTAATAGGAGCACAAACCCAAAAATGCTCTAACCTGCGTCTTGTCTTTTGGAACCGGCCAATCCTTTACAGCTGCGATTTTCTCTGGATCCGTGCGGATACCTTCTTCCGACACTACATACCCCAAAAAGTTGACTTGCCGTTTGAATATTGAACATTTCTTCGGACTTAACTTGAGGTTTGCACTCTTAATCTTCATATGCTAGTGTTCCAGGTTTTGAAGGTGTTCCTCAAACGTACGGCCCACGATAATGATGTCATCCAAGTAGACCAGAAAGGCGTCGCCAATTAGCCCGGTAAGTACAAGTTCCATCAGCCTTTCAAACGTTACTGGAACATTGCACAACCCAAACGACATTACTTTAAATTGCCACAGACCCTTTCCCGTCGAGAACGCAGTTTTCTCCTTGTCCTTAGGGTCAATTTCAACTTGCCAGTAGCCACTTTTTAGGTCCAGCGTGCTAAACCACTTTACTCCTGTAAGCATGTCCAGCGTGTCGTCAATTCTTGGCAAGGGATAGCTATCCTTCTTAGTAACGTCGTTCAGACGACGGTAGTCAACACAAAACCGCAAGCTGCCATCCTTTTTCTTTACCAGTACCACGGGTGAACACCATGGACTAGATGAAGGTTCAATAACACCATCCTTCACCATTCCCTTAATCATGGTTTTCACTTCCTTTTCACGTGCTACCGGCAATCGTCTTGGCCGCTGACGGATAGGCAACTCTTCACCTGTGTTTATTTTGTGTTGAACTAAACCAGTCTTTCCTATGTCAGCATCGTTTGATGAGAATACATCGGCGTACTCGAGTAACAACTTCTTAGCCTTGACCAATTCGTTCGGGGACAGAACACTGCGACAGTCTTCCAAAAGTGTGGTCACTCTCGTTTCTGAATCCTTGCTGGGGGTCCCACTCGATATATATTGGCACTGACGTAACCAATCCACTTCCTCACAAGTACCAACCAGTGTACCTTTTTCTATAATCTGTTCCCGGTCGCAAAGGTTCAGCACACGTACTCCTGAGATGTCAGTGGTCCTGACCGAGGTTCGAGCTACTTTCCATGGAAGGTCATTGTTTACCCTTTCCACAAGTACATAACGGTGAGCTTGCCCAGCATTTCGAGGAAGACTAACCGGAACAATCGTTTCCGATCTCGGCGGAAGAACAATCTTCTTGATGCTGTACACGTTCCCTGGTAACGCACCTTCCATAAAAAGTTCCTCCTGTCCACATTTCAAAACACCTTGCTTAACGTCGATCTCACAACAATTATTCCTCATAAAGTCTAGGCCTAGGATGCAGTCGTCCATTATATCAGCCACGATGACATTATGCAGGTAGATCACGTTGCCTAGCTTCAACTCCATCTCCTTCTCTCCACGGACGGGTATACGCTGACCGGTGGCTGTTACCAAATTAATGCGTTCTCGGTTGTATGCGGAGTCCCCAAGGAACTGACTTATAAGTTGGGAACTAACAACCGTACGAGAGGCTCCAGTGTCTATGGTCAGCTTACACGGCATTCCGTTGATCTCGCCCTTTATGATTAGGCTGTTCCCATCATGGATTTGTGAGATCGAGATCCTTGGGGCTCTTTTAACATCAGCCAGCACCCGCCCCGCAGTTCTGGCTTTTACTCGTTTCCCTGCTGCTGCTGGGCGGTGCTGTTGGCCGCACTACCCTCCTGAGATCATTCAATTTCCCTTTCTAGGGTTCGCTTAGGGCAGCTGGATCGAAGATGGCCCTTTTCCCCACAGCCATAGCACCTTGGGCTGTATCCTTTGTTGCGGTCGCGAACTGTAGCTGCTGCAACCTCCCTGACGCGATGGGAACGATGATCCTGCCGCACGGCTTCCACTTCCAGTGCATGGGCCAAGGCGTCCTTAAGCGTCTCGTGGTGCCCGAGCCTCACAGCAGCTCTGACTTCCAGGTCGCGGATGCCGTCGATGAATGTCTGCACCAGGTTCTCTTCAATGAGCGCAGGTACAGACCGGTATGCTTTTCGCACCAGCTTCTCCACTTCTAGAGCCCACTGCTGCAGGTTTTCGTTGATGCGCTGCACACGATCTTTAAGCTGCGCACGAAAGACGTGTTCCAGGTGAGCGTCGCCATATCTCGCCTCCAATGCCTCAAGGAGTTGCTCATAAGTCACTTCCTCACCGAGAGCTTCCAGAACTGTTAAGGCCTGGTCGCGCAGGCCTAGTGTGAGAGCAGTCATGGTCTGACTTTTATTCCAGCCGTTCGCCTTCATAACAGCCTCGAACTGGATTTTGTAGGCTGATCAGGAAGAAGTCCCGTCGAATGGTGGCACCTTGAACCCACGTAGCGAAGGTGTAGTAGCTACTACGGGAGCTGTAGTTCCCTCCCCAAGTTTGAGTTCGTCAAGTGATTTCCTCATGTCAGCCATTACGTTGTCAACGCGATTGTTCACTTGGTCAATTCGGGTTTCAGCTTCCGACAGGCGGTTTTCATGTTGAGCAACCTTATCCTTCACCTCCCTTATCTCTTTCCCGAATGTTGCGTGAAGGTCCTTCATGAGAAGCATCTGTTCTTCCTGGCCGCCCCGCAGCTGCTTTTCCAACCGACGGACCTGTTCCTCCTGTCGGCGAGCCTGTTCCTCCTGTCGACGAGCCTGTTCCTCCTGTCGGTGAGCCTGTTTCTGTAGCATCGCCATCAGAGCACCTAAGTCAGGTGCTGCAGATGTAGGAGCTACTGACGGGCCCGCAGCCTCCGTGGCTGGCTTTTGGCCCTCCGACGTCTGCGGCGTTGCACCACCAAATCTCCTCTGGTCCGTCTCCTGCTGGCGTTGACTTCGGGAACGGACACCCTCCATCTCGTCCTTAGGTAAAATCAGCATGATTTTATCCCACTTCTGACACCAATTGTTACGAGCTTGAGGTTCGTGACAATAAAAATTGCCGATAAAATTACCTAAATTAACACTTTAATTTACTTTACACAAATTAAAACTAAAAACACTAATAATTAAACACACTAATTCACTTAATTCCGCTCCGAAGCTTCGCTTGTGTCGCCGAGTTCAACTCTCCCATCGCATCTTGCAGCGCCTACTTATATAAATTAGCAAAATATCCAGAATGTTCAAGTTAACACGCGCAAGGTACCGAGAGTTCGAGTTTTAAACTTCAAGAAGTTTAGTTCTTCGGTTCGAGACTAGATGGCGCTAGTGCGCCGATTTTAGCGCGTAACAATATTATCTCGAAAAATAACAATTTTTATTTTTATAAGGCCACAGAAAAGATCTAATTGTCTACAGGTAATAACATAAACCTTATTTATGTAATCACATTATTATGATTTGTTTACAGTACTTAATTTATAATGATTAAAATAAAAACATTTTCGTTACAAGACAGAATAATATTTGAAAATTGAAGTATTTTAGAAAATTAAAAAAATAATGAAAATCGCTCACAAAATAGACATCTTTCCTGTAGAAATTCCAAAGAATTTTTTCCAGGTTGTCTGCAGGTGGTAATATATTATACCTTATTTAGTAATCAGAAAGTTATGATATATTTGAAAAACCTAATTTAAAATATTCAACATAGTAGGTATTCAATTTCCATAGCAAGCAATGTGCGAGAGTTACAGTATCTCGGAATATAAAATTTAAAAAAAAAATGTCTACAAACTGGACTTCCTTTCTTTAATAAAGAAAAACAATTAAAATATACTCTCATCGTCAGAATCGTCCATAATAAAAGGCATTTGGCGTTTCTTTGGCGTCATTTCTACGGAAGACTCAGATTCGTCTAAGATGATACGAACGTGAGGTGCGCTTTTCATAGATCTATGGCTTTGTAAAGATAAGTTTTCAATTAGATTATCAGGTGTCAATCTTTCAGAAAAACCGGGTGATATTGGTTCAGTTGTAGCATTACTAGTTCCTGTACTTGCAGGTGAGTAAGGTTCAAAAAATGGGTTGCGATTATTGGAAGGCCCTGCTTGAGGAGATGCCGGCGACATATTGAAAAAAATGATGATTAGATAAATCGGAATCAGTGAGAAAATTTGGAGATTTAAACTGTATTTGAATCTGCCCGATTTCATAATGAGGACATTTATCATGGGCTGCGCAATCCAAGCAACTTAATCGCCTGGCATGGAGAACATAAGGATTTTGTTTATGCCATGTAATCTGATGTATTTCGAGTGTACCTTAAAAAGGACGTGTAGCGCTATCCTTCAAAAGTAGGTCGATTTCAGGAAACCTTGACTCGTCGATTTCAAAAACCTCTATACCTTTACAATTTACAGATAAGCATGCCATTAAATCATCTAAATTAGATATGTCATTTCCCTTTGCGACATGACCATCGCAAATGCGCTTGATGCACCCTCCAACACCATCGGGTGCACCTTTCCCATGTCCTCGTTCACTAAAATGCCAAATAATGGATGAATTATGAATTATGAATAATGGAAAATTCTTTGCTTAATAATGTCGCGATTTAAAAATACATGGACTTGTTGCGGTACTGAGTTAGATGACCATCGCTTAGAATGTGTAAAGTTTGCAATTCAGGGGACAGTTCCTTAATTCTTTTTATTATAGCAATTAAGTGGATACATATAGCAGTTGGGTCATGTCGGAGGTTTTCTGATGCGTTACAGAAAGAAGAACTATTACTATATAATATACGCTTGTATGCAACGAGATTTGCGATTTTCATCTACCAAAATGCGCCGACTGGACCTCTTGTCCATACTTACAACTATAATTTTCTGAGAAGTTTATGTGTAATAATCCCTCAACGGTAGACAAATTTTATTTAACATATTGTATGGATTTAATTTGAAAAATCATGTCTGCCACATGTTTTCTTTAAGTAGGTAAATTTAAGATTAATTTTTCAAATAGTTGTTTTTTTGTGGTTTGCACCTTTTCTTTAATAGTTTTTCGACCCTGTTTTGTAGTATTTTTGATAACAACAGGAACACTTTTTGTGACCCACCTTTCAAATGATATAGTGTCATTAGCGTCAAAAACATTACACTGCAAAGTTTTGTCTTTGCAACCAGAACATTTCTTTTCTAAGCAACTCAAGCTTAGCGTATTGTTACAGCATAAATACTTTAGCAAATCCGATATAGATTTATAAGAAATCATCTTAGCATTATGAAGAGATTGAATTATAAAACTATTATTAGCGTGTATGGTACATAAGCAAGTGTTTCTGGCGTTAAGTTTGGGAAACAGCACACAGAATGGACGATATCTCCGAAAAGTTTCATACGAGATATTAGTACCAGACTTATTAACAAAAGCTTTATGTAGGTTTAAAATAGAATCATTCAAAAAACGTACGTGTTTCTTAATTTTTTTTCTTGTTATGGTGTCTTTTTTTTCCTGATGTAACTGTGCTATTTCCATCTTGAAGCAAAAAAAATTCTACTGCTTTTTTCTTTCTTGCACTTTCTTAAACTTTTTTGAGGAACTGTCTTTTCTTTGTTTTCTTTATTAGAAAATCGAATAGCTCTCATACGATATTTTGCCATTTTGGATTTCAGCTCAAGTATTCTTTTTTTTAGGTAGTTATTTTAGATTCTTAATATTCGCGCATTGCGTTTCACAATAGCATTCCCAACGTTAATACGCGAAAATGAGGGACTAGACAGTGGAGTGTTCTGTTCAATGAAACGCAAAGCATTTTTACTATTTTTTTCCTTCTGGCGTCTTAATTTAGCCTTTTCCCTCCATATTTTTCTGATTTGGCGTTGTTCTCTAGGGGTGTAGTCTTTAATAGTTTTAATTTTGCCTTATTCTTTTTTCGTCGATATCTTTCCCTGTCCCGGCTTCTTCTTTCTTCTAATTCTGCTTCATTTATTTTAGCACGTGCACGACGGATACTGAGCTTCTTTTGTTCCTGCCTGCGCCTTTTTTTCTCTTCCTCGGAAAGCTGAATTTTACTTCTACTTGCCCGTGGCATCGTAACTGTAACAAAACAATATTTACATCATTTCCACACATTTTGAGGATGCTTCCTACATCATGCATGTCTCTTACAGAGAAAAAGACGTAAAGAAGAGACGTAAAATAAGTTTCACATGGCTGAAACCACTGCGAAACTCATTTTACGTCTCTTCTGTAGACAACGGTATCTCCTGTAGACACATGCATCTACATGAAAGACGTCTACGGGAAAGACATAGTGTAAAAAAATTAGATATCTTAAAATATTTTGAGGTTAAAATGAAAACATGTTGGATTTTACAAACCTATCCATAATGCACATAAACGATTACGATTTATATAATTTTTAATTATTTACTTACCAAAATATACGCAACACAGAAAAGATCTCCAAAACACGACCAAAATCTGGTGTATCCTTTAATATTCATATTTTTGCACCAACCCAGACACCATTTATAAAAATCACGAACGAACGAGCGACGTATTAAGCAGTGATGCCAACATAACCCAATAAATATATTGGGTGCGTTCGAAATATTTAAAATTGTGCGAGATTTACGTTTCTACAGTAGTAGACTACAAATATTCGAACAATATGTTTATATGTTTTAATTCGGCTATATGGATTGACGATTTTTTGATCTACGCTATTATAAAAAGTTGTTTAATTTTTACATACATTCACATTAAAATAATTTATTTATTGCTCTTGAAATATTTTTAAACATCTATCAAACTTAGGTGCTAAGCATCTGAACAGTCTACAGTAGGAGACATTTTGGTATGAACGAAAGCAGTAAATTAATTATTTTATTTTTATAAACAAAATGAGATTGAATATATAGGTCTGTTTTCAACAATTATATAATATTATCTATTACACTTATTTAATGAATTTATTTTTATATTATTCAATTTATTTTTTTCATATAAATCCTATAAAATAGCCACTTAATAATAACCCCTGCTGATGAGGTGACCGCTATTCTACTTCGCTGCGCTACTCTTGCTGCTGTCTTCTTAATATGACTGCTAATATGGCTAATCGATGTGTAAAGTTTAGTTTTACACATCGATTAGCCGTATTAGCCTCATTAAATATAAGTAAAAAGTATAATAAAAACCTTCATGATAATTTCTGAGAAGATTTTGAGGTATGCAAATATTCCGTGTAGTTCCGATACAAGTTTGAGGATAAAAAATTAATTTTGTCCCAACAAGAAACATTTAATCTCTTTTAGTCTTCCCCGCAATGTCCATGCGTCACTGCTGAGCTTCAAGATCTAACGCTTCTTCACTTTCATCAACCCGTAAAATGCTAAGCTGAACATGGACCTTCTAGTTGTATGTAGATTATGCCTTTATTATCACTAAATGGCAGAACTTATGCTTATTTGTATCAATAATTAAAGCTGAACAAGGTTCAATTAAAGCTCAACAAAAGAAGAGTAGAGGCTATCAAAAATCCATGGTTGAACATAGGCCTGGTGCATATATTGGCTCATTATTTTATATTTTGTGTATAGTTTATTTTTTAAGTTTACGTATGATATATAGTTTCCAAGTTTTGCAAGCAGGTTGGATGTTTGCAGTTTACTAAGATGCTGCTTCTTCCTTCTCCCATCTTCTGTCTTACTGCTCGCTGTCGCCTCTTACGACACTCACGGATTGATATGTCGTAGTGGATATTCTTATATTATAGTCACTACACGGTGAGTTTTCATAGATGAAGTCTCATAAAGTGTTTGAAATAACATAGTATTTTTTCCATAAAACTATAAACTAGTTGCGGCAAAAAGACGAGAAATAAACGATTGTGTTTGATTTTATTTAAAAATATAGACGTTTTAAGAAATAAGTATTCTTTTTCCTGTTACATTCCCGAAAAAGTATAAAATAAAGAATAACATGTACGGCGTTCATACATAAAACCACGTTAAATAACATACTGCATTATATTGGCAATATGTCGGCCTTATAGCTCGAAGAACTGACAGCCATTGGGAAAGAAAGGTTCTCGAGAGGCAGCCTCGTACCGGTAAGCGAAGTGTTTGTCGGCACCCACTAGATGGAATGTGGTACAGCAAACAGCTTGGAAGCGACCACCTCATTCCCAGGGCTATCATCCACCATGTATTCATTTATTTTATAATAAACCTTTTTATACAGTTTTTGTTTAATAAAATATTAAAACTTGGTAATCGAGAGGCCTTGTAAGTATAAAGAAAAATATAACATAACCTCAACACTTCTTAAACTAAACATCTTCTGTTCTCAATTTCACCGGATATCGTAAATAGAAGTGGAAAACAACACACGTCTGATTGAAATTCGATGATAATGCAAAGTGTGTTTGTTGCTTTGGAGTTTTCAAACATTTTCGCATTCAAACGAAGTTTGTTATGAACTGCTTACTTTTTCTTCCTTTTTCGTTTTTCTTTTTCTTTTTATTTACTTGCATATTATAATAATAAAAAACTGAGCCGAACCATACTGATTAAATTTAATTTGTATTCATTAGAGTAGCAGAGAATATTAAAGTAATAGAGAAAAAAGTAATACATACTAATTCGTATATTTCGGTTTTTCTAAAGACTAAGAGTGACAAGTGAGCACATAATCCATCTCATGGTAAGTGGATGCTGTGGATTTAAACTCAATTAAGAATCAAAATGTTTATGTGTTATCACCACTGACGACAATGCCTTGCTACCAGTATAAATGGACACTGCCTCTATACACTCTACATACGGAACACATAATTAAGCTGATATTTTATGCGGATATTCTTTAAGAGTGCGGTGCTGATCTTCCGTAACATACAACATGAATGGGTCGACTCTGTAACCAAAAAAAGTTGCAGCGGAGCTTTGTAACATAAATAATTTTGTATTATAATAGCAAAGAACCGAGCTTAATCATACGAATTAAATTTAATTTGTATTATTTAATTTAGTTGAAAGTAATAATAATAATGTCCTCTAGACCGAATTTCAAAATGTTTATATGTTATCACCACTGAGGACAATGCCTTGCTACCAGTATACAGGGACATTGCTTCTATACACTCTACATACGGAACACATAATTAAGCTGATATCTTATGCGGATATTCTTTAAGAGTGCGGTGCTGATATTCCGTAACATACATAAATAAAGCCGCAGCGTAGCTTTATAACATAACTAATTTTGTATTACAATAGCAAAGAACTTAGCTTAATCATACGAATTAAATTAAATTTGTATTCATTAATTTAGTTGAAAGTAATAACAATAATGTCCTCGAGACCGAATTTCGGTCACGGCGGCCAGCCTCAACAGAGACTAGCCAACGTCGCAGGACGAACAGCACAGGCCCACTCTCTATACCCTTACTCTCATAGTCCAATGGGACGGTAAACCGACACGCCCAGAGAGAGGTCAGGCGAAGGACCAACTCGTTTACATGCTTTTCGATTTACGGGGATGATACACCGTCAACTTCGTAACTCCGGGCAACTACTGATAATTTCGTGACGGAAAAACTCAATACCGTGACCGTCAGACCCGTTATTTGAACCAGGGACCTCGTGATCAGCAGTCACGTTTACAACAACTAGACCAATGAGGCACTCTTGATATAGAGTAAAAAAAAAAAGTTATGTATATTTTTTATATATAATTTATAGTGTCTTTCCTAGAGAAGTAGTGTCGGAGGTATTGGTGTTGGGGTTAATTGTGATAGTGCATGCAATTAACGAAGAATGGAAGGTGCTCTTCAAACTATATAAGTGATCATTTTTCACGCGGATCTTAACTAATTAATTTTAACGTCTTTAACAGTCTCAGAAATGAAGACTAGTTTACTATTTACCATCTTTATTTACATAAGATAACTGTTAACAAATATTTAAAATACAGAACAAAAATTTTGTTGCAAATAATTGTATTTCCAGTGGATATTTAGTACAATGACAAACAGTGTATTTTTTATACTGTTAGGTTTCGTGGAGTAAAAGTCGGTTGAAATAAAACTATTTAAAATAAAAAGAGGAAAGCCGCTGTGAGCTTGTTAATGCTAAAGAGTAAAGAGTTGAGTGGATCATTAGAGAACTTTGACGTCTCTTGATAATGAGGCAAATGACAGTGTTATTTATTTTTCTCTTTAGCAAGAGATATTTAAAAAATGTGCTTTAAAAATATTGTGGTGACTGAAGTTTTGTGTAGGATTATTTTATATCGCTTAGCTTATTTATTAATTAAGTAAAAACTCATACTCGACAACGATCTCACATGATGACATTTCATGTCATCACATAGGTGGTTTACATTTTATACGTGGAAGAGCCACGCTGCGGCTAGCACGAATAGGTCGGCTAGACCGAGTAAGGACCACGCCCTCACAGAATACCGGCATAAAATAGCAGGTTAATTCTGCTGTATTTCATATGGTGAGATTCTCTTTATTGGTAACGAGGCAATACATCTCAAACCCCAGAGGTGACAAAGTATCTGCATTTTGATTATTTATCAAAGAGAGATGAAGATGTCTATGGGTGACAGCATCTACTTACCATTATGTGAAATGTGTGCTACGAGTAGACGTGTGTGTTAGACGTCACGATTTTAGATTTTCTCTGTATTTGACAGATGAAATGGCTGAAGCAGATTGTCTATCTCTTCTCCACAGAAAGATATTATGGATCACCTGTTACAGTTACCGTATTGCTATAAAAGTGTGCTTGTAATTAGGTCATAGTTTAAAAGAATAAGCAGCTACGTTTACAAACATGACGTCGATGTTAACGAGCGAAAACAAACCGTTGAATGCAACGTCGAATTATTTCGTATCATTCTATCTCTGAGCTAACCGCACACCATCATCTATTTATTTGCAATATGTATGATGTTTGTGTATTTAAATGAAGTAACGTTGGTTCTTTGCGAATTTTTAAATAAAAGTAAAGATAACAAACGATCATCTTTTTTTCTTATATTCTATATTAAAACATTTTTTATGTTTTTGTACACACTATTAAACTCGTACTACGTAAACTCATCCACCACAAAGAGAGCGAGGGAGAGCAAAGGTAAATAGAGACTACGGACTTGACGCAATGCTAGGACACCTCACTCGCTATTCTCATACTTTTATTTACTCTTTACTTCATTCCTTAAATCAAAATAATACAAAGGATGGTTTTAATGCCTTGAGGCATTCTCTACCAGTCAACCCATGTAGTGGTGGGAATTCGACGTAGATGTAGCAATATAGAATAAAAAACAAAATAAAATTAATAATTAACTACGAAATATATAGATTTTACTCATAAATAAACTATATAAATATAACCTAACCTACATACATAAAAATATACACATATTAACAAACATACGTAATTAATACGTACAAATAACTATGATTATATACGACTGTTTAGCAATATATATGACATGGACGATTCACATAAGACGCGTTGTGTGTCTAGATCAGTGTCTTTAGATGAGATGATAAATAATTCATATGTTTATAAAGATCATTCATATCTTTATTATCTACTCACACATGCTCGTCGGTTCTAGAGACTCTAAAATTCTCTATCTTCTGCCAAACCCAATTTTCACTACCAACAGTTTTATAAATTTACCACAATTTATGTTCTCAAAAATTTGTCATATGTAGGTATAGGCTTGCATAGAAAAGCTAGTTATTTAAGCAACTCAAGGAAGTGCCAGTTTTGTTACTTAACACTCCATTAGTCGCGCGTTCTACTATTGTAGAACAGGCATGCATTTCGTGGGATTTTAACATTAATTGTGGGTGTCTAACGCACACACTCATAGTATTCCTCTATTACTAGCTGGTGATCACAATTAGTACCCTTTCGGCAAACTGCGCGATCGCACTTGTTAGAAATTTCGCACTAAAACTAAAATTCTACAATAGTAGAGCGCGCGAGCACTCGCGTGTCATTTTTGTCGGAAGTTTACTTATTGTTTTTATTTTACGTAAGTGTTTATATTATGTATAAATATTGTTATTATGAATTTTTTTGTTTGATAATATTATTTTTAACCGAAGTAACTATATTTCGCACAATGATGGCACATATTTTGAGATGGTTGGAAGAAGTTATTACTGATGAAGCAACCAGCAAAGTAAGTGATAAACATATTTTTACTAACGGATACAAAGGCACCTTATGCCTACCATATGGAAATATACGCAGGTGCTCAGCCAGATGGTCCTTGTGCACAATCAAATAAAGTTGTGGATATTGTGCTACGAATGCTTACCCCATTTGATGGTTTAGGTTATAACGTCACAATGCACAATTGGTTCACGAATATACCTCAATGCTTAGAACTCTTAGGTAGCAACATTACTGTCGTAGGCACTGTGAAGAAAGATAAGCCACAAATTCCCAAAGAATTCAAAATCACAAGAAACAGAAGCAAAACGAGTTAAATTTTTGGCTTTCAAAAACAGGGTACTTAGTATCTTACATGCGAAAATCAAAGAAAGTGGTGCTTATATACTCAACTATGCACTATGATGATCATATCGATTTACAAACAGCAAACGTAAGCCGGAAATAATAACTTTTTACAACAATACCAAATATGGCGTGGACATTGTAGACAAAATTTGTAGTATTTATGACGTCTCCAAAAACTCTAGGCGATGACCATTTACCGTTTTTAGTTTAATGAATATAAGTGCTATAAACGGTTATATTGTAGATACAACAAACAAGGACTACAGAAATAAGGCCAGGAAGGATTTTTATATGAATTTGGTTTTCACCTAGTCGCGCCATACATACAACGCAGAATAAGTATTAAAAGTATTCCAAAATCATTGAAAATGAAAGGGAAAATGCTTTTGGGCATGAAAGAGCCATCGGAATTACAACCGTGCCCAGCACAACTCCCCAACACTGGTCGAGTCGGGAAATGTTCCTTTTGTGGCAGAGCGCGCAATAAGTCCACTAGAAAATAATGTGACACCTTTAAAAAGTGGATTCGTCCTCAATATCAAGTTCTTCAATGCCTTGACTGTTGTAAAAATGATAAAGACTGTGTGGAAGATATGAGCGAGTAAAAAAAAGGGGACTGAGAAAGTTTGATGCCAAAAAATCATTGATTTTTCTCAAAATTCACAAAAAGTCTGATATTAAGTGCCTAATAAATGGTAACAGTTATGTTTCGTCTATTTTATTATGAAAGTTTGTTTTCATATTATATTGAAGTATTTTTATATTTGTTTATTGTTCCTGTAAAATCTTTACACAAAATAGTTCTACATATGTAGAGCGCGCGAGCACTCGCGTCCCAAACAGGGGCGCGCGTAATGGAGTGTTAACGGAAGAAACGCCTCCGAACATAATAACTGATTTTGGACCCATAAGGTAGCCCTAGTCGATGGCACAAACTCAGTGGTGGGCGGGGTTAAAATGCATGCTATCTCAGCCGACATCACGTGCGAAAGCGAAAGGCATGATTATTTACAACGAAACGAGCGCGCGAAATTTTATAAAACGACCTTTGGAAATCTGGATATCATGAAAAATCTATTGAATGTATCTGTTCAAAATAAAATGATTTGCGCTTTTAAACAACTAATCTATCCCTGTACGGTAACTGTTTTGCAATTTTCGTTCTTCTTATTGTATTTTTTTCCGCTCAAAGATGTGATAAAATTAGTACTTTTTAATATATTCTTTTTTTACTTTTTGTTTCCATACAGGGCTAGATAATGATGAGTCAAATTGAAATCATTTTTTATTTTGAACGTACACCATCAAATAATGGAGTAATCGCCAGACTACATTTGTATGGAAGAGTGAGCGACTAGTGTACCCTTAATACGCAAACGTAACATAGCAGCGATCACAATAGATCTTTTAGGTCGCAGCGATACGAGTTTTTCTAGACCTGCAACTCTCGCATAAAATAAAAAAAATAAAAATAAAACTTAATCCCGCTTTTTTACCTATTTGTACATTTAGTATAAAATTATTTACTTTCGTAGTGATCTTAAAGGTGATTGCTAATCATGAAGTCCCGGGTTTGAATCCTGGGTCAGGCCAAAATCAGTTACCAGGACTTTCTGCCAGGAAATTCTCAGTAGTAAACTAGAGTAAGAAAGTTGGTGATGTTTCACCCCCGTGTCTCAGAAAGAATTTGAAGCCGTTGGTCCTGCACCTGATCTCTCCTAGGTCGGATTACCGTCCCTTTGGAATATAAGAGTGACGGAATATAGAGTGCATCTGCACTGTTCTCATGCACTCGGTCGATATAATTCCATTTTGCACAAGATGGATAATCTCCTTTAAGACAGACCGTCATAATCGAAATTCGGCCTGGAGGACATTATTATTATTATAAAAGTTTATTCATCGATATTTCTACATCAAGATTATAATATATAAATATGCTTGACCTCTAAATACATATATCTCTCGTAAGTAGATAGCTTCAACCTTATTTTCCTTTCTTGTAGTTCATTCCTTATTTTTAAGAGAATTAAATAATCCTATATTTGATATCGTCCCTTTCAGGAATGCTCCCAATAGTGTGCATAGTTTAAAAGATTTGTCTTTACTTAGAACGCTAAGTTGGTCGATAAACTCTCTGTACAAAAAACATCTGGCCGCTAAACTTCAGCATGTCAAGCAAGTATTGCAAGGCAACAAGTTTCGGGTCAAAGTGACCGAGTGAAGCCGGCTACAGTCGAACGTGTGTCCGTTGTACTAACATATGTCAGAGAAGTCATAGACAAGGTTGGCTAAAGCGAGCATCCATTACCACATACTACAAGCCGCCGAAGTAATGTCTGAAAAAAGAATTTGTCAATTTTTATTATCCAAAATTAAAAATAAGTGTATTGAACGCGATAAAACCGGTAAACATTATTTTAGATCGATAAGTGCAGCACACGTGGTAGCGTCGTTAAAGAATTGATCACTTTATTTCGTCTCGTGGATTGTTCTAATCTCGTCGAAGGCGACTATTACACGTTTAATAGATAGATAGAGGAAACAAAACAATCTGGGTTAAAGTTTTATGATTGTGCAAATTGTGCCTTAGAGTTTACCAATATATTTACATCCAAACTAAGTAAGTTATTGTCGCTTTGCAGTTGGTGATTCCATCGCATTTTCGTATTTTAGGTGATGCAGTGTAGTAAACCAGACTTGTTATATTTCTAGCTTATGCCTGTTTCAAAGGGGGTAGGCAGAGAATACTCCTATTTTTAATGATCTTAATACACCCCTCTTGCTTCTTTCACAACCATTAACCTAATTTAAAGCGACGTCACACATTGCTATCACATCGGTCTATGAGAGTTAGGGAATAGATAGCTAGTCTAGCAGCCATTTATGGTGTACAAGTTTTTGAATATTTAAATATCATATTGCAATACAAGAATCATAGTATTATACAAATAAATAACATTAACAACATATTTTATAAAACTATCATATTATATCTTTTCATTTTGGTAATCGTCAGTGCATTCTAGCCTCGATATAAACGTGCACGTGTTACATTGGGCTCTGTGCCCAATATCACAGAGTAAATAATAGTACTATGTACCAATATTTTTAGTAGGTATATCCTAACATTTGTTTATTAATAGTTATTATATTGAAAAAAAAATCTTCTAAATATAAAACTTCTACTGTACTGAGTTCTCAAATTCGTCTGTCAAGCGTGGCAATTCCGAGTCAAACCTTCCCCATAACATCATAGTCCTTTGTCCGGTCAGGGTTTTTATAGACTGATGATTATGATGATGAACAGGCGTGAGATAACAGTAATTCTTGAATTCGAAAATGGAGGGCGTAATTATCGGAATGACTAAAGTAAAATTAAATTGATCGCATCACACGACATTTTTGCAAACACCTCATTAATGATTCCAATTTGCAATCAGCTTATTTTATTTTTAAGTATATTGTGTGACAGCTTGTTAAGCTCCATTCATAATGCGAATGATTCAGAAGCGACCTTAATTTTTTTATAAAACTGTAGTGACAAGTTACAGTTACTTACACAAACGAACTTACATCATATCTGATAGTAAGTGGTTACATCAGATTCAACTTAAAAGGCTACAGATGCATTGTTTCTTTCTAGGACTAAGATAGAATGCCTCACAGCCTGTAATTATACTGGCTCTCTAAGCCCTTAAATCGGAATACACCAATACAAACACTGCTCTTTGGCGGCAGAAATAGGTAAGAGTGTGATACCTACACAATATCGGACTCTTTTGCAAAAGGAATTGCAAATATATTGCAATAATTAAGTCCATTCATTTATTTAAGCAGCTGAATAGATTCGTTTAATTTTTGGAGGCTGATTTGCTTAAAAAAGCAAATTAAGCTTAAATGGTAGAGTATAAAAAGGGAAAGTTATCTCTTTACCCCTTTTGACCACGTTTTTATTAACTCGATTTCGTGTCGTGTCTGTTCGGGTCGCGTTTAGTAATTGATTTTAAACTAACTTCCCGATGAGCTGCAGACTTTAAATTTTGAACAAAGCTCAGAATCGGATGACAATGTAATAATATAAAAACGTGGTAAGTATATAAATAAATTTTAATACATTCTTTTAATTTCTCTTGTTGAATAAAATATGTTACATATCGTACATCATTTATTACAAATCATCAAAATCCACTGCTGAATATTGGCCTTCTCTAAAGATTGCATCTCCTGGATATTTGTTATAGTTGGCTCGCTTGACAGGTGCGTTGGAAAACCCAGTATTTTTATTATTTTAAGTTGTTATGAGGAAGGTGTTGCTGCTCATCACCTGTTTCACTTGAATTTTGTCGTATTTTACGGCACAAATAGGATGATATGAAACAGTGGATTCTCTTACGCCGCCACTACACGGCGGTATCACATTAGCGTAAATCCAGTAAAACCGCTACGCTTACAAAAGTTTAGAAGAATTAAAGTAGCTCTTACGCCACCACTTACCGCTGCCCGTGAAGAAACGGACTCCCTCGTGTAGCTTTGGAAAGCCGTGGTAGTTCGGGTGCTAAGCACTCGATGTAAATTTTACAGCATTCGAGTAATCTGGGTTCAGTCTCCGTCGGCACCAAAGAGATTGTTATTTGCAATTTTACCTGCTGACTTACCACGTGCTCGGTGGTTAAAGGAAATATCATCAGAAATGCTGCGTACTTGAGAAAATTAAAAACAATATATATTTTCAAGACATGTGAAGTCCGCCAACATGCATTGCGGCAGCGCGGTGGACACTTCCTTGCCCTAAAATACTCTCTCAGTGAGAAGAGGCCCGTGCCCAGGAGTAGATGTTATAAATGTGAATTTACTTTTTATTTTTAATCAATGTGAGCGTGTTACTTCCCAGGCCAACTTAGTGCTCCAGCTAAAATGCAGTTGCAGTATGACTCTAGCTCGTTCCATATCTTCATCGTCCTATTTTTCCCGGCTCTTTATTTTCCCTATCTTTAATACTATTTCAAAATATTTTCTTATAATAAAATCTTTGTTACACGGTTTTCAAAGAATGTCGTATGACTTTATCAAATATTTAAAGCAAACAGAGGAAAATATTCCAGTTTTGTTTGCGGTTATACTTTGCATACTGGATACACAGCCTCTTTTTCGCGTCGTTACAATTTTAAAGCTCAACTCAAAGCGTCCGCTAAAAATTTCAACTGTTTATATATGTAAATAACAGAATAAGGGTGAAAATCGAGCACTTTTTCCATCTGATGGTAAGTGGATGCTGTGACCCATAGACACCTGATGAGATTTATCATCAATTAAGAATCGAAATGCAGATGTGTTTTCACCTCTGAGTACTAAGATGGAATGCTTCGTTTCCAGTAAAAAGGGTCTCCGGTTCTCTGAACTCATTCTACTAAAAACGGCAGCATTATTCTACTATTTTACGTTGTTATTCTGTGAGGACACCGGTTGAGCCGATCCATTTGTAATACATATATACATAGACACTCACGACTGTCACCAAGAGGGGTTAGCAGAGACTACAGACTTCCATTTGGCACGATCCTGACACACCTCTCTCGCCTCCTTCACATCCATATACCTACGCATACATGCTCGTCGGTTAAGGATACTCCTAATTTGGCCCGTATTCAATAAATCGCCAATTTGGTCGATTACTTTTCGCCTAGGACGTCCCTTTCCGAATCTGTCATTCACTTCTGCAACATAAATTTTCTATGTCACTCTTTCCTCATTAATTCTTTCCACATGACCAAACCACCGAAGCATTCCTTTCTTTATCCCGGTCACAACATCATCTTGCAAACCACACTCTTCTCTCATCACACAATTTCTCACCTCGTAATTCAGATTCAGCTCTAACATACCCCACCTACTTATAACACCTACACCTTTGTACTACAACCATAATATAGTTGCAACGTAGTTCTATCAACTAAAAAACTTTTATACTGGTAGGTTGTCCTTTCACAGTTCTCTGAACGATGTTATCCGATGAGCTCTTGTTCCCTCGGTTTAAGAGCTTTGTAGAATATTTAGAGACGGTGGCAGGAGACCCGACGCTACGACTGTTCCCTCGGGAGTAAGGTAAGCCCTTAATGTGGGATGCTACCCGCCTGGTCACCTTGGTAGCCTCTCATCTCAGGGGTACTTCGTTTAGAGCCGGGGTGGCTCAAACGGCTGAACTGAGTAAGTAGCGCAAGTGTGAGTTTCTGAGAGATGACTAAAAATTTGTGCCATTTGCTGTAGAAACTATCGGGCCGTGGGGTTCACGTAAGGTCAAGTTCCTAAAGGAACTGTTTTCGCGACTTGTTGTTGTTGCTGATGATAAGAGGGCTAGATTTTTTCTCGCTCAAAGGCTAAGTATAGCCATTAAGTGAGGAAACACAGCCAGCTAACTGAACACTGTACCAGGGGGGATTTATGATACTTTAAGTTTTAAGCTTAATTTTTTCATAATAAATTGTGTTTAAATAAATGTTATGTAAATAAGTATAAAGTTTATGACATTTTTTATAATACTAGTTCAATATTAATAGACGAAAATGACTCAAATACACGTTTATTGGATAAGAGCCAAAAAAGCAATGACAAAAACTGTGGACCTGGTACTGGCACTGTGGTAAACTTACCATTACCAATACGGCCTCTCAAGACCCACAGCTGAACCTGGACCGGTGACCGCAGTTTAATATTTTGTATTTGTTACTAGGAAGACGCTGCTGCTCATCTCCTTGACTGTTTCCGTCTGTCGCCTCTCACAACACGCACGGGACGACACGGCCTAGTGGATACTCTTACACCGCCAATACACGGTTAATTAATATTCTTACATCGCCACTACACGGTCAATTCAATATAAAAGCGTGAGTATGGGGAATCCCTCCATGAAGTATCCCCAAAGAGAGAGAACTTAAGTTCAGTAGCCTTTTACAGGCAGTTAAACAAAATGAGAATATCTTCATCTAATATATAAGAAATCTTTAAGCAACCCGTAAACTATTATTGCTTTAGGTTCATCAATTGAGTTTATCTATTAATTATCTAACTTAGAATATATACTTTTCATATAACAACACTTAAAGAATTTGATCAATTTTCGTTTCTTATAATAATTGCGTCTTTTCTCCTACCAAGATGAATTGCCGAAAATATCTTTATTCAACGGCGTGTTATTCAAAAGTTTCCCGAAAAGCTTCATGGACTCTTTATAAATGATATAAGGTGGCATGAAAAATGATTTTCTATGCTACTCTTTTCATATATACCGTTGCAAACTATTTTTCTTGCATGTTTTCGGTCTATTTTCATAACATATTCAATCTTATTACAATATTACAAACTTAATACAGGTAATCCTAATACAATAGTGCAACTAGTCTAAATACTTTAAAAGCATTTATCTTCAATTACTTAACATATTTTGTACAATGCAGTTCACAAAGAACCCACTCAGTGGACAACAAAACTATTATAGTCTATTTCTCTAGGTATTTGATTAAGCGTGCAGAGAGCACGTGTCAGGGGCGCCTAACGCATTATGTAAGTATATCCTTCCGCTCGGCACGGCCAGCAGTTGTGGCCGTCACCATCTCCCTAGGAATGTTCAATTGTTTTTCTAAATCAGAATTGAAAAAAAAGTTTATGAGTATCTTACAAATTTATTATGAAACCAGAGTAAGTTCCCTCCTAATCTTAAGCTCATATTCACAAGTGCCTTTTTTGATACATTGCGGCTTCCCATAATAGAGTAAAGAACCCTATTTACTCTATGTCCTCTTCCTTACCTCCTTTGTTCTAACTAAAATACTAACAAAATATTAAATTTGTAATCGCATAATCTCAATTGTTACTCTTTCGTAGCGGAGAGTCATTAATTGAGTTAAATACGATAAGAAAAGGTTTGTTAATGATCATGACATTTACTAACATTAACTTTTTCTCCATTTACAGAAACGACATTGTTGAGTCGACTTTTATCTACAACTTTTGCTAAACGTCTGAAAGATAAGACGAAACTATATAGCATATATAAATATTAGCGGTAAACATACAATATTTTCATGAATTTTATATGATGTCATTTAGCAAATTATTTGAGTATATGTTAAAATATAGAAAATCTGTAAAAGATTAAATTATTTAATTTTATGGAGCGAATTTATATGTACTAATATTTTTAGAGCCATTCTGTAGCAATACTATGGTTGTAGCACGATTGGGTCGGCTCGAATGGGGAAGGACGTGAAATAGCAAAATACCAGCTTAGTTACGCTGTGTTACATATGGACGGTGCAGAGAACCGGAGATCCTTTTTACTGGGAGGGAGGCGTTCAATCTTAGTCATCAGGGTAGACAACACCTCTGCATTTTAATTCCTCATCGGGGCAAGATAAAGATGTTTATGGACTACAGCATTGACTTACTCGTACAATAAGGTTTAATTGTGTGTCTTATTCTATTAAAAAAATTATTGCCAAGCACTGGGTCTAGTTAAGTGCCAGCCTCTTACCTATTTATGTCACATATATACGCAATGCACTAGTTATGATATAAGCAGACTCTATATGTATTCTTTTGCGCATGTATGTATGTATGTGCATAAGTTCCTTCAAATCTTCTAAACTAATAGCCATATTTTGACAAATGAGGTATCATTAGAAGCAACATCCGATTCCGCGGATCATAATAGGTTAAACGACGTCACGTGAAGTCCAAATAGCTGTTACTAACAAAAATGATTATTAAAATATTGTGAATAGTTCTAATAAAGGGTCTTATCGAGCACATACTGAATTACAATTTTTTATTTAAAATCCAATAAATACGGCAAAATTGCTCTTCCCAAATGATATACGTTGTATAACATGCTGACAAATTCAATTCGTTTGACATCTAAACAATCATGAAGTATACAACCTCCACAATAATTAATATCTTGACGATATTCGATGATCCATTTTACACGTACATCATTACGTGTAATAAAGGGCGTTCCACTCTATCCTTACTCTTAGATGTTTTAGGAAAGCTTTTCGTCACTAGCCGCTTACCAGAAAACCTTGTAATTTCCATTCCCTTTATATCCCAGCACACAGCATCTGTGACCCAGCATAACCTTATGATGTTTCATAAGTTATGTTGTTGGTGGTTTATTATGGAGTCCCAAAGAAAAAAATAGTAAAAAGTTAGTTATATTTCTTGTAGTTTACGTACAAAAGTCAACTTTGCTTTCTGCAGAAACTTTGTGTTGAAACGCCCCTGAAGACTTATATAACACTCCCGTGAGAACATAAGTTGATTAGTAAAAACAGATTTTAACAATGTAAAATAAATAAAAACATAAGGGGTTATTTTTTTCTTATTTCAACGAGGCAGATGTCGTCATCATCAGCACTTCGGCTTATCATGATATTTCTTTATGGGATTGTCATTGCCACGCTTGGCAGGCGAGTTGACATATATGAATTCTTACCAAGAACGCCCACCTTCTGTTTCAGTTTCCCTCAGGCAATAGCCTGTTACGACACCAATGGGATGATATAAGCTAGTGTACTTTCACTCCGCTAGTATATTAGGTCTAGCAAAATGTAACTTATATCTTATTCCAGACTCAGAACAAAAAGCAAGAAAATTAGAATACATCTAAAAGATAATAAATTGTATGCATATACACGAATTCCTATCATTAATTTTCCCTCGGTAACTTTTAATTTTCTACTACAAAACAACTACGAAAAATTATTACAAGGTATTAATCAAAACAGGACATTGTAATCACTATAATTAAAGCCCGTTGTTACATAGTACATGTACATTTATACAAAAAGAAATTCTATTGACAAAAAAAAACTTTTTACTCACCAATGTCACCAACAGATTCTCCGTAATCACCTTTACGTCTCCTGCAACAAATTAAATTAATTAGATATAAAATTTAAGTTCTTATTTAATAAAGAAACATTAGACTAATTCGGGTTTTAATAATGTTACTATCGTGTGTTTCACATAAGCGTATTTAAGCCGTGATGAAGAAGTTACTGGTTAAAGAGAATACTACTATTGCCATTATTAGAAGTCATTAATTTATTAATTCCAAACAATCAAAGTCACGTGCTAAATAAACATAGACCTTCCCTTAGATTGCCTCATAAAGAGAATATTTCACATTGTTAGCACGCTAGCAGGCGAGTTAACAACTGCATTTTTTATTTTCTAGTTGTTATCAGGAAGACGCTGCTGTCTATCTCCTGATTTGTTTCCCGGTGTTGCCTCTGAAGACACCCGCGGGACGATATGTGGTTGTGGTTATTCTTAAACCACCACTACACGGCAGATAGCAGAAGTATTCGTCATACATATTTTGCCGTCAGTCAAACCTATGCTTATTAAAGGCAATAACAAAACATTTTTATAATAAAAATAAATATGGAAGAATAACAAAGACAATAGTGAAAAAAAAACTACTAAAGGCGCGCAAACGCTTAGAATCGTTTTACGTGCATTTATTCGAGAGGAGCGTCTATCTCAAACGGTGTGAAGAACAACCGTGTACTGTCCCAGCGTTTGTGCTCGTAAAGTGGAGGACATAAATTATACTTTGAGACCCAACGTAAGCGACAGTTGGTTTTGTTTGCGAATTTATTGCGTGCTCGCGTCGGAATGACGATGCTTCGCTTATCTGTTTTGTCTTTTGTTTTCCAAAATGGTGAAATATTTTTGAAAAGAAGATTAGACAAGTTTTAAAAAAAAAGCCAACACTCAGATACGTATTCTTAGTTAGTTCATGTTAGTTGAATTCTAAAGAGCTCAGGAGATTTTTCTGACTTCTTAGTAACTAAAGATGCGGAAAAACTTCAGATTAGTATGTGAGTATAAAGTGGGCATAAATTAGTTTTCACCTCACACACACAGTTCTATTTTTATTACAACAGCTAAATCGCTACGTTGCTTCGCAGTTGTTCTTAGCATTCTTGCGCTTAGATGCTTACTAAAGTAGCGTTCATTATCTGATTACTTGAATGATTCGATTGTGATTGAAACTTGATAATACTAAAAAATGACTTCTAAAAACTAAAAGGAATATCATCATCGGTTGACGTGGTAAAAACTATTAGCACTTATGTCGTACCGATGCCTTTGCTTCATTACATTGAGTTGATTCTTATCATTAGACCATGACCACATTTGATAAAATTTATATGGACAGATCCTTGAGTCAGCTCATTGCTAACAAATTATCAAAATAAGACATTAATTGTTACGCACGTTGTTGGCACGCTGAACTTACATAAAAATATCAAGACAAATTAAGATCCTCCGTTTTTTTTTGAATTCGGTTCAAAAATCGAAAAAATACACTATTTTTCCTGAGGTTGGTTGGTGGTTTTTGTTTTTTATTTACATTTGTTATGGGGTTGTGGATATTCTCAAATCGCCACTACACGATCAATAGACTACACAATCAGACGCAAGAATCAATTTAAGTTTTTGCACGAATGTTGATTCGAACTTAGGATCCGTGGCGTATTTGAAAGGCAAAGTTCATAGCATTGGTTTCCTTTATTGATTACCTCTTAGGGGGTTATTTGCCATAGTTTTCGCGCTTGGCGGACGGGTTTGATATTACAGTTTTTTTATTTTTAAATGATGGCAACACGCTGCATCTATATGATGATTGCAGTACGTATGGGTCAGCTTGACTGGGGACAAGTACGTACGAATGGGTATCAGACTCAAAGAATCAGTCTTTCCCTGAATACCAGCGTAAAATAAAACCTTAATACTGCTGTATTTCGTTTGGTGAGTATAGAGATTTTTCTGATAATTAGGCATTCCATGTACGTCCTCAGGGATGTCAACGCTTTTTAATTTGTATTCTTAATCGAGCACGGCATCCACTTACCATTCGATAGTACTTGGACTGCATGCTCGTTTGTCACGCTTATCCTCAAAAAAAGGTTATTAGGAAGATTCTGCTGACAATTTTCTATTTCATGTGATGTGACTGAGGGAGTCGCCTCTTTCCACACCAACGTTATGATATGGAATAGGGTTTTGACTAAATTGCCATGTGAAAAATAGCTAACAATATACTTTAGAAGATACAAAACTGATCAAAATACTTTAATTTTAAATCGTATTGAATTTTAATTCTTTATATTATTATATTGAAGATAGACGTAGGACGTAAGACCACCTAGGTTTTATAACTTATAACAGTTTGTCGCTTTTACTTTAAAAGAAAACGAACAAATGACGTTGACTTTCGTTATGCGTTTAGCAACAGATGCATGTAATCAATAATTTTAGTAATTTTAAAAGTTGATTTTAAATTTATTTATAACACATAAAAACAAATTAGAACGTGGAATGTGATGATAGGATATCGAACATTAATAATGTGCTTTTAGATGTAGTTTATTTCTTATAACTAATGAGATAATAGTGTCTGAAAAACGCACTTTCGCAAAGTTTTAGTCAGGAATACGCCTTAATGTAGTATCATTACTTGCAGTAAGTATCATCCTTTTCAATAAAACATATGAGCTAAGGCGGCGCGGTACAAGCGTCTTAGATAAGTGAAGCACTCCGTGTTATTGCTTTTACCCACACACGTGTGTGCTGTGTGTACACATGTACCTTTAACGTGCACACTAGTGTAGGCGTTTTATCTGATGAAAATTTTAATTTTTAATGGGCCTGGATGAAATGAGAGAAAACATAAAGTAAAATAAATTAAATAAAATGTTGACATATACTTACGTAATGACGTAAGTAACAATTTATACACTAACATATAATTATTTAATTAATACATCGCTACCGTGTAATGGCAATATAAAAATATCCACTGCCCCAAATCTTTCCGTAAATATCGTAAGAGATGACGGAGGGAAATGAAACAGGAGAAAAGCAGCGACATCCTTTTCTTAACAACCTCAAAATAATAAAATCAGCGGTTGCCCACACGCCTCCTAAACACGTTAACTATGGCTCATCTCCAGTATTCCAGTCTATTCAGATACTTTGGCATATTGACTATCATGCGTAATTTAAAGTTAAGATGTTAGTCTTCGCCTGTCAGCATGCTAGGAATGGTTTGTAGAATCAAAGAAGTTCAAGACAATGTTTGGTCACGAACTATGATTTTAGATGGTATTTTATATAATTATATTATTTTGCATAATGTGTGTTTCACAGTTTTTTGAGAAATATTTTATACAGTACGATTAAGTGCTAATTCTGGTGCAGAATAATTATTATTTATGAGACCCTTTCTTCGTTCCTTTTACGTGATCTCTGGAAAAACGAGTGTGAGAACGTTAAACAGTTAAATGTAAAGTTACAACTTTTAATATGTCTCACTGCAAGGCAAAGGCCGCCGATCATTTCGAAGAGTTATGGAGCAATAAGTTCGCTGCGCACTTCCACTGTGTTGACAGACTTCACATGTCTTCGAAATATTTCATCAACTTTCTTTCACTTCCAACTCATGATGTATTTTCCTTTATGACTGAGCACATAGTTAATCAGCACTTAAAATGTCAATATCAATATCGTTGGTGCCGGTGGGGACCACAACACGTGCTGTGACAATTTGCAGTACTAGCTTAGCTACCACTTCCGAATCATATCTCTTTTCTGTAAAGCCACCTTCGTAAAGAGAGGAAGCCATTTGACTGTTTGTTTTTTGTATGTTACGTGATTTATTCATCAATTGTGAACGAAAAATTTCACCTTAAGGGTTGCAAAATAGCTGATTAAATTTTCAATAAAACCATTAATGTGATATTAAGATTGTGATGTTCCTTTAAACACTCAAAGCGTAAAGAAAACTTTTAATAAAATGTTAAAGCTGACATACAAAAACTATAAATAATACAATAAGTTTACGGTATGAAGTCGGGGCATTAATTCTTCTATACAATATGGCTCAGCACCAAATTCTTTGAAGAAGGATTTTGCTTTTTAAGAAAAGTTAATTTTTTGCGATAATTTTTATGAGGTTAAAAACGTACCTTTATACACTAATTTTTAAGTCCTAATCAACTTAAAGCTAAATCATACCAAATACATGATGTATTCGTTCCGTCACTAACTAAAAAATGTAAAACTGTTTGGGAAATGTCACACCGTGTACATTCATTATAGCGCTATACAGGTGTGACGTCTTCTATAGCATTGTATTTATTACAACTTAGCGGTCAGTTGCCGTAGAGTCTACATTATCTGAGGATGCATCGTGTAGAGGCGAAACACGTGTCGTATTATCGTCGATGGTGTGTCTTACCTGGAATAGTGGTGTTGGAAGTAGTGGTGCCGGGAGTAAACGACTAGTGGTGACGGAGTTAGTGCATGCAATTGAGGAAGGGCGGGAGGTGATCTTCAATCCAGGTAAGACACATCATTGTAATTAGTTAGCGGAAGGTTGCGAAGTAATTAATTATTTATTTTTATTACAACTGTTGTTGAAACGTGCCCGTGCACGCGCATGCATTCTGTTTGTACGTTTTCTAAAATAATTTGTAGATTTAAGCGTTACTAAACGAAAATTGACTAAATTAAATATGTTAAATTATTAAAAATTATGTTTTTTTAGGGTTACGTAGTCAACTAGGAACCCTTATAGTTTCGCCATGTCTGTCTGTCCGTCTGTCCGTCCTCGCTTAATCTCTGTGACCGTTAGCACTAGAAAGCTGAAATTTGGTACCAATAGGTATGTGTATCAATCACGCCGACAAAGTGATAAAATGAAAATTGAAAAAAAAATGTTTTATTAGGGTAGCCCCCTTCATATGTAAAGTGGGAAGTGACTTTTTTTAATTTCAACCCTAACGTGTGATATATTGTTGGAAAGGTATGTGAAAATGAATAGGGGTTTACTAAAATCATTTTTTGATAATGTCAATAATTTCGGAAATAATCGCTCCAAACGTAAAAAACAATGTGTCCCCCCCCCTCTAACTTTTGAACCATAAGTTTAGAAAATATGAAAAAAATCTGGAAAGTAGAACTTTATAAGGACTTTCTAGGAAAATCATTTTGAACTTGGATGGAAAGAACAGTACCCACTACCGGAAGCAGTTGCAGGAGCGCGGAGCGCTGCTGGAGCGCGAACATAATGGATACCCACCTTTAAACTCATAAGTGGGAACACTTATTGTGACGGAGGGGAAACTACGGAACCTTACACTGAGCGTGGCCCGACACGCTCTTGGCCGGTTTTAAATAGTTTGAAATGCACCTCCCGCAATTCTACAATTGCGTTCGCTATCCCCTTCAGTACTATCCCCGCCAGTACTTATCCCAACATAATTATTCCCAACATTAATGATGTTAGGAATAATTATCTTATACTAAGTTTTCTATACAAATATGGTTTTAAATATACTTACTCAGAATATAGTGTTGGCAAATTCTTGGTCACGTTATATGGATCATCTGCAACAATGAAATAAAGTTCGTGTTAGTATAATAATTAACTTGATATATGCTATATCTGCAATTATGCAAATATGTAAAGTTAAAGACCGAACTAAGAGACGCTTATCGAAATAAACCTCCTAATTTAAAGCTACACACATATAAAACAAGACAAAAACATGAGTATTTCAAATTAATATGAATCAAGTCCTTTTGATAGGGATCTTCATATTCTCTTTTAAGCTTTTAACCACCTGCCCGAAGGAAAATGATAATATACGTCGAGTGTATATATAATATAAACATATATTTATAGGATCAGATAAACGTATAAAAATTATGTAAGTTGGTATGTGGTATGTTTCTTATTGTTTGTTGGTATATCTGTTGTATGGTCGGCTCGACCGAGGAAGGACCTCGCTCTAAGTTAACACTAGCGTAAAATAGTGACCTAATACTACTGAGTTTCGTATGGTGAGTATAGAGTAACGGAGACCATTTTACCGAACATCTTAGTCCTCAGGAATGAAAACGCATCAGCATTATGAACATTAGTCGAGGATACCTAGGTGATGTATGTATACCTAGTAAACGATGGTAAGAGCTCGTTTGTCGCCCGTATTCTATTAAAAATGTATGTATGTATGAATTTGTCCGATCTTTTGTAGCATACTGTACTTTAAACGGCTTGACGTATTTCAGAATGCACTAAATTTTATGTTAGTCATAATATCCTCCTGTCGAATTCAGTTTTATAGTCCACCAGTGTGTTGTGCACTATAATCCGGTCCTGCGCATACACTCGCATTGCACTTTCTATTCCTTCAATCTCACTGTCTGATGGGACGTCAATCCCACATGACCGAAACGAGATCAGTCGCAGGACCAGCGGCTCTACGTGCTTTCCAAAGCAAGGAGTAAAACACCTGACTCCGAGCTGCCACTCTGAATTTCTCTATAGAAATGTTTAATAATTGATGATTTTTGCCCGACCAGGATTCAAACTCACTAGAGCAATTAGCCTATAAAAGTATTATTAATATTGTAATAAATTGTGACAGTTGCAAAAATAAAACAACAGTGCTTTTACGAACGTGTTAATACAATAACGGCAAGTCTCCGGGCGAGGATAGAATTACAGCGGAGCTTCTGAAAGCGGTTGGAAAACCGATACTTAAAGTCCTTCTGAAATTCTTCAATTCCGTCCTCCATGTACTCATAGCACTACTCCGGAGGCGTGGAGCAGAATTACGGTGGTCTTGTTCTTCAAGAAATGTGACAACGCTCTCTTGAAGAACTACAAACCAATTTACTGCGTTGCGTCTACGTGCTGTTTTCGAGAGTCATTACGATTCGTCTCGCACAAAGACTTGACGACTTCCAGCCTCCCGGACAAGCCGGTTTCCGAAAAGGCTTAAGTACCATGTACCACATACATACATACCCTTCAGCAAATTGTACAGAATTCCGAAGAGTACAATCTGCCACTTTGTTTTGCGTATGTGGACTATAAGAAAATCTTTGAATCCATAGAAATTTGGGCGGTGCTGCAGTCCCTTCAGCGGTGTCAAGTGGACTGTCGGTATATCGAAGTGCTGAAGTGTTTGCACAATACGGCTACGATGGCTATCCGATTACAGAACCCGTGTACGAAACCTATCCAACTGAAGAGAGGTGTAAGACAGGGTGACGTAATATCCCCGAAACTCTTCACCACTGCATTGGAAGACGTTTTAAAGCTACTGGACTGGAAATGATACGGTATTAACGTCAATGGCAAGTACATCAGTCGCCTTAGATTTGTTGAATATGTAGTGGAACAGTACTGAAACGAGAGGCCGTTAAAGTTTCTATGTACGTACGTGCATATATTATCCTAGTTTTAAATTAAAATATGTTTTAGTTATGTATTGGTTCAGGCTAGATTTAAAAATAAATCCACAAACATACTCATATTATTAAAAATATATCTCAAATATGTTTATGAGTTTTCCATCTTTAAATGCTTACGTTGACCTATTTTTTCAAGGCTTATCGGCCGATTTGCAAAGCGCTCCACCTGTCATTACCATAACCAACCCGCTGTCACATATCGTTTTCAGTTCATTCAATGTCCCGTTTGGTCAAACTGAACCGTATATCGCAGTAAGTATAAGATATAAAAATTAAAATTATATTTCTTCGTAAATAGCCTTTAAAAAACAGTGTACTGCTGGCTTTGGATTATCTTTATTTTATATAATTCTTACGAACGTTTGTTTTTCACTGAACTCCTTTCAAACGGCTAGAAAATTTTGAAAAATACACTTAAACGCAAAAATATTTTTTTTGTGTTGTGTGGGTCTCTGAATGGTTTAGATTCACAATTTGACTCGGTAAGTGACGCCGTTGTTAAGATCTTTGTTTTTCCTATATTATGATGATGATTTTTTTATAAAGTAAATCATAATTCTATTTTAGAAAGTTAAAAGTTTAAAATAAAACTACAATACAATATTTAACTTTATTAGGTTTTTAAAATAAATTGAAGGATTTTAGGACTAAAAATAACTGCTTATATCTGAATTTAATCTGAATTATGAAGATGAATTGGTAAACTAATGAGTTTTTGTGAGTTCATTCAGTCGTTAGTCTGGTAGTCAAACGCATGACTGCTGATCATGTTCACTAATTTAGGCCCGAACCGACCGGCGATTATCGGGAAAATAATATTATCACGTCTTTCTCTGGAGTAATTCTCAGTAGCAGGCCGGAGTCAATAGTTAGCGGTGCTTCACTCCCATGCCTCCAAAAGCATGTAACGTTGGTCATGCGTCTGATCCATCATTATATCTATGAGAGTGAGAGAAAAGAAAATGCACCTAGGCTTGCAGTAAATACTCGTGTACTATAATTCCGTTCTGTGCAGATGGAAACTGGACGCCGTAACCAAATTCGGTCTGAAGGACGTTATATTTAAATTATAGTACTCGTATATTATGAGCAATGGGTGTTATTGTTTGGTTGCGGAAATATTTAACAGAGTGGTATCAATTGAATAAAACTATTATTTACGGATTTTATCGCGTTTAATTACTTTAATTTTTTTTTTAATATTATCCCGACGTTTCGGGTGCTTTACAGCGCACATGATCACGGGGGGACTGAGATGTTTGACGTCCCAATGTCATAGTTAGTCCGGCTACCTTCAGTTTTTTTAATATTAATTTAACGTCGGGATAATAATAAAAATAAATTAAAGTAATTAAACGCGATAAAATCCGTAAATAATAGTTTTATTCAATGTGTAGTGTTCGCGTAAATTTAAGAAATCATTATGTGAACCAGTACGGACTGGTAATAGCAAATAAAATTCGCCGATTAGAAGATCTTAAAACCAAGCGCGCAAGATATATAACATCTTTAAATTTCTTGAAGAGATGCAGAGACCATAATCTCATTCCTACGTGTGTCAAAATATCAACAAAGAAGGACATTCGAGGAAGCGCTAAGATCTTAAATCAGGCAAGTAAAAAAGTTGTTACGGACGGTGATTCAGCAGAAACGGTTCGATTTACATTTCATAAACAACACCATAGACAATTTGTCCAGTGAACTAAAGACAATTTTAACGACATTTGATTTTAATAATTGCATCGAAACTTTAAACAAACGAGAAACATCAAAATACAATGAATGCAAAAATAAACAAATAGAAAAATACCAAAAATTAACGATCAAATTAAATGCCAAACATCCAATTCAACGCTAGAACAATAAACAACCGTTGACCATAGACACAAACTATTAACAACGCACTGTCTATAATTTGTCAAAACATACACTGGACGAACCGACAATGAAAGTATTAGCGAAAGGAATGAACTTCGCATTAACTCCGCGAAAAATCCCGTACGAAGAAATTATCTGCAGTGTTGAGGATTGTCTGTTTAAGAATAATATCGGTAAGGAAGATTTGGAGGCAGTACTTCAAGATATTTCGTCGCTGTTACGTAGTTCAGCGCCGAAATCAAACCTTCCTAAAAACGAATTTACAGCGCTAAATAACTTACGGAACAGACCAGAACTCACGATTCTCCGCGCGGATAAAGGAAATGCTACGGTAGTAATGGACGCGTCGGAATATAATTTTTAAAATACAACAACTTTTATCGGACGAAAGTACATATAAAAAGGTCAAAACAGACCCTACAACTAACACGCTTAAAACAACTAGCGATTTAATAAAGAAATACTCCAAAAAATTAAATCTCGACGTGAATTCGCTAATACCATCATGTGCCAAACCACCGAGGTTGTATGGGTTACCGAAGATACACAAACCAAACGCTCCACTACGTCCCATAGTGAGCCAGATCGATTCACCAACTTATAAGCTGGCACAATACTTAGCAAAAATACTATCACCACTAAGAGGACATACCAGAGCACACACAAAGGATTCATACCATTTTGTAAGTGAGATAAAAGACCTACATCTCGCTAACAATGAAACTATGGTCAGTTTTGATGTTCAGTCACTATTTACATGCCTACCTATTGTGGACTGCATATCAATTGTAACTAGGAAGCTAGAATATAATAACATGCCTGCTGAATATGCAGTATTACTCAAACACTGCCTCACATCTGGCTATCTATTGTGGAAGGAAGAGTTCTACAAGCAAGTAGATGGTGTGGCGATGGGTTCACCTGTATCTCCCATAGTCGCTGACATATTCATGGAGGACCTTCTTACTGCTCCTGTAAATCCAAGATTCTACAAGCGGTACGTAGACGACACTTTCACAATTTTACCATCTGACAAAGTAACTGCATTTTTAAACCACCTTAACTCTATAAACTCTAAAATACAATTCACAATAGAGTTAGAGGCAAATAATTCTTTAGCTTTCTTAGATGTTTTAGTCATTCGAAATCCTAATAACACAATTGGTCACACTGTGTATAGAAAAAAGACCCATACCAACCGATATTTAAATGGTGAATCTCACCATCATCCTTCACTAGCTACCGTGGGTAAATCTTTGTTTCAGAGAGCACGAGGGATCTGTGACAGAAAACATCTGGCCGCGGAGCTTCAGCACGTCAAGCAAGTATTGCAAGACAACAAGCTTCGGGTCCCGCGCCTACGTCACAGTGAACGAGTGAAGCCGGCCACAGTCGAGCGCGCGCCTGCTCTACTACCATATGTTAGAGGAGTCACGGACAAGATTGACTACATCTTGAAGCGAGCGTCCATTAAGACATACTACAAGCCGCTGAAGAAGATTAGTCAATTTTTACCATCCATCAAATGTAATATTCCTCTACAAGATGCAGGTGTGTACAAGCTAGATTGTGAATGTGGTCTCTCTTACATAGGTCAAACAAAGAGATCTATAAAAACCCGCGTGAAGGAACATATAGCTGATGTGAAGCACCGACGCTCCGGGAAGTCTGCAGTCTGCGAACATGTTCAAGATCGTCCCCACCATTACATTAGATTTGATAAACCACAAATTCTCGCAAAAGAACACCGATTCCTACCAAGGATGATACCCGAGGCTATTGAAATTAAAAAACATCCAAATTTCAATAGAGAAGATGGTTGGGTGCTACCATCTGCTTGGGATCCTATAATTAACAAAATTAAACCCAAACCCAAGCATACCACTGCAAGACTTCATGATACTATAAGCTAGTTTTGCGTAAATCGGACCAAAAATTAATATTAAAAAACTGAAGGTAGCCGGACTAACTATGACATTGGGACGTCAAACATCTCAGTCCCCCCCGTGACCATGGGCGCTGTAAAGCACCCGAAACGTCGGGATAATAATAAAAATAAATTAAAGTAATTAAACGCGATAAAATCCGTAAATAATAGTTTTATTCAATGTGTAGTGTTCGCGTAAATTTAAGAAATCATTAGAGTGGTATCAACTCTAGCAGGCTACTAGTCTTGTGACTTAAAAATTGTGTTAAGTGTTGAAGTTAAAGTTCCAGTTTATATTAGTCCAACTGCTGGGCACATGCCTCTTCTGATTTCCGAGAAGATTTAAGGACAAAGAAATGTCCGCCGCGCTGTACCAATGCGTGTTAGTAGCTTTATATGTTTTCTAATTTTTTTCTTATTTCTCAGTAATGTAGGTTCCCTCACGATATTTTCTTTCACCACCGAGCACGTGGTAAATCAGCACTTAAAATTGCAATCAACAATATCATTGGTGCCGTCGGTGATCGAACGGTGATCGAGCGAGCGCTTAGCCCGTGAGCTACCACAGCTTAAAAATAATAATGTGCCTCTAAATAATATTTTTAAACGCTCCATTCTGTAGTTACCGTTACCATTATTATTACAGCTTATTGAAAGTCTACTGCTGAAGATAGGTCTGCTCGTAGATTGTCTCAAAGGATAGGTGCCATCTGTGCCACGCATGGTAGGTGGGTTAGCTATCATAGTTTTTGAAGTGAAACTTCTTAAGCGATTTCGTAGATTTTCAAGAAAACCGTACTAATTTTTTTCAAATTTGTACGTTTTCTTATAACGTTTCACTACCGGAGCTACATGAGTATAGGGTTAAAGATATTTTATTCTCAAAAGAAAATATACATTTCCCTAAATGAGAAGTTACAATATTCAAGTTATAATTGGATTATGAGCATACAGATTGCAAATAAAAATACACACATTAAAAAGACAGGAAAGAATACACTATAGTTTAACCTACTTATGTAAAATAAAATAAGAGTGACATGTTGTAAAGGAGCTTCACTTTGTACGTGTGTACACAATTAAAAGCACTTTTTAATTTCTTAATAACAAGATTCTGCTACATATCTCCTTGTTTGTTTCACACTGTCGCCTCTTATGACATCCAGTAGTGGATATTCCAACACCGTCACAAAACAGTCAAGAAAATTCTGTAATAAATTAAACGAAAATATTCAAGAAAGTTAAAGACTACTGGCCGTATGAGGACGCTCAAAGTCGCTCAGCGAGCTATGGAGAGGGCTATGCTTGGAGTTTCTCTGCGTGATAAACTTAGAAATGAGGATATCCGCAGTAGAACCAGAGTGACCGACATAGCCCAACGGATTAGTAAGCTGAAGTGGCAATGGACCCGCCATATAGCTCGAAAAACCGACAACCGTTGGGGAAAAAAGGTTCTTGAGTGGCAGCCTTGTACCGGTAGGCGAAATGTAGGGCGACCCCCCACTAGATGGAGTGATGACCTGGTAAGACATGCAGGAAATCGATGGATGCAGGTGGCTCAGGACCGTGCTTTGTGGCATTACTTGGGGGAGGCCTATGTTCAGCAGTGGACTTGTGAAGGGCTGTAATGATGATGATGATTCAAGAAAGTTAATGAACACACACACACTTGACATTGTGCATGTTTCCGAATCACAATTATTCCACAAACTGAAATTCATTACAAGATTGAGGAAGCACACATAAATATTTAGCAACCACCTCTAATTCATTAGAAGGCAGACGCTGCTTGTGAATTATGGATTAAAGTGTAGCCCAAGTGAAGTGCGACAGCGTAGCAAAATATTTTTTTAATTATTTTGAACTTCACTACTACTCACCTAATAGTAAGTTTCGCTGTAGCCGAAGATTGTAAAGCGCACTTAATTCTTTCCTCGAAGACCTCCACTATAATCAAAAGGTAAGAAATATAATTTTCCTACTTATGATAAGCAGTGCTTCAGTACTACCCACCTGATGGTAAATGTCGATGTAGCCAAGGATGGTAAGGTGCACTTAGTTATTGTCTAGAAGACCAACATTGTAGACGCTGGTAAATTATTTCACTCATTTACTGTGTAAATTACGAAAAACTAACTAAACCGTTTGGTTTAAATGCATTGTGAGTTGATAAAAAAGTGATGATGCTGGATAGCCGACGGAGAAATTGAGTCATATTTTTTAGGCTGGTTAAGAAGAATATGAAAGGGCTACGTTTAGCTAGGTACCATTAAAGGACTGGCAATCAGTAAAATACAATATTATATAACTGAAAAAAAAAAGATTAGTATTTTAAGGTACAAAAAAAATAAATTTGAAACATTCGCTTTCCGTTCATGATTTATTCGTTATAACATATAAGTACGAGAATTGACTTTTACATACGATGAATAACATATACGAAGATTTGTTAGTAAATAACGAAGTTGCTCGAATATTGATTAAGCGTTTAGATGTGAGTAAAATTTGAAATATATACTGCGTTTCCAATCCAAATAAGCTTGGCAGGCGGATTAAGACAAGTCCCCCCTTCAAGATAAGAGGCCAAGAGGCCAGCAGTGGACTTTTATGGGCTGATGTAAGAAAATAAGAACATAAACAGACAAATTAAATGTTCTCTACAAAGAACCGATCTAAACAAATAAATAAAATGGAAGTATCTGTTTGTAATATCAAAACAACAGCTTTTTACTAAATGCATTTAAAACTATATACGGTACTTACTCATAACAAAAAAAAAATTGTCTGTCTGTCTGTTTTTTGCGAATCTCCGAAACAGCTCCGATTTTGACGTTATTTTCACTGGCAGATAGTTGATATTATAAGAAGCAACTTAGGCTTCTTTTATTTTAGGAAAAGAATTAGTTCTGCGAAAAAAAAACCCAAGAAATTGCGTTCAAAATCTGATTAAAAAAGGGAAGTATAATAACAAACTATTAAAAATTGTTATATCCAAGCGAAATCACCGGCACAGCTAGTATTAAGACAATCCATGACCCTAAACGCAAGTTTTATAATGCCTCAAAGTATATGATCCACTGCAGTAAACAAACCCAGAAAAATATATGATATTGTCCAGGATATATGCTAGTTAGATAGTGTGTTGAAAACATGATACCACTAATTTAATACGATAGAAAAAAATCACAAACATACCTCTAAAAATTTCTTTTAACGAGTAAAAACCATACCTAGTATACATGCAATCATTCAGATTTTTTGTCAGATTTTTATACATTCAACATATTAACGTTATAGTGTTTTAATTTTTTAGTCCAACTAATAGTTTTTTTTTAAATCGCATATTCTTATTTCTGAAATAATACGTACGGATGTTTGCGTAAACGCCTGTGCAGTCACTGCCGGCCGAAACCTGGTGCTATAGAGACGTGGTGTATAAGGACGCGTTTACAAAATTGATATAGTTATAGAATCGAACTATTACATTGACATGAGTCACGCACACAAGTGTATCGTAGTCAAATTTTAATAATTTGAAAGATCGAATTTGTTTTTGATTTCTTACACCTCAAAAATATACTTAGAGTAGATACATAGAGTAATAAGACTTAGTTACGAAGTACGAATTCCTACTCTAGAGACTGCTTTGCACTGGGAGCCCTCTGCTGGCACTGAGAAGTTAGCTGTGGACTTTGGGCTGGTTTTGTCAGTTATGATAAGACCTTATCTCCGGACTTGATGGAGTGACCTGAAAGTGACCTTCAGTAACTAATACTGGAACACCTGGACTAGTAGAACTAGGTATGCCGAGTTTGGTCTCGTTTTGTTAGGTATGACGAGCCCTTACCTTCGGACTTGATGGAGTGACCTGAAGGTGTACTTTGGTAATCGGCATTGGAACAGGTCGCCGAGTACTAACTACTAGGTGTGCCGACTTTGGGCTCGTTTTGTTAGGTATGACGAGCCTTTACCTCCAGACTTGACGGAGTGACCTGAAGGTGTACTTTGGTAACCGGCATTGGAACAGGTCGCCGAGTACTACTAGGTGTGCCGAGTTTGGGCTCGTTTTGTTAGGTATGATGAGTCCTAACCTCCGGACTTAATGGAGTGACCTGAAGGTGTACTTTGGTAATCGGCATTGGAACAGGTCGCCGAGTACTACTAGGTGTGCCGAGTTTGGGCTCGTTTTGTTAGGTATGACGAGCCCTTACCGACGGACTTGACGGAGTGACCTGAAGGTGTACTTTGGTAATCGGCATTGGAACAGGTCTCCGAGTACTACTAGGTGTGTCGATGTTGGGCTCGTTTTGTTAGGTATTCTTCAAAAAAACGAGCCCAAACTCGGCACAACTAGTAGTACTCGGCGACCTGTTCCAATGCCGATTACCAAAGTAATATTTTAAAGTTATAAACAAAGTAGTATTCAGCGATCAGTTCCAATACCGATTACCAAAGTACACTTTCAGGTCACTCCATCAAGTCCGGAGGTAAGGACTCATCATACCTGACAAAACGAGTCCAAACTCGGCATACCTAGTAGTACTCGGCGACCTGTTCCAATACCGATTACCAAAGTACACCTTTAGGTCACTCCATCAAGTTCGGAGGTAAGGTAATAGAAAACAGTAAAATAAATTTGAATTTTCTAATGGTTTTATTTGAAACTATTCTTTTTCTCTTATTTTAGCTATTTTGCCAACGAAACTTGGTTTTTTTTAGAATTTGTGAGGTCGCGTTTTAAATGTTTATGTATGTAAATAGTTGACTAAGTACCTGCTCATATCATAAAACTGACTTTAAAAAAATATTGATAATTAAAATTTAGTATGATGTCCAGACTACCGATATTGTAAACAGTTTTGATATTAGTGAGTAGGTACTCAAAATATTATTACTATAATACCTAGTAGTGTTGAGAACAGTAGACCTCACGGAAAAGTTTTTGTTTGGAGGTGAATTGTCTGCTTGTTTTGTGCATACTGTGTTCACGCGGCGCTCTCCGACAGCCGGTTGTGCTCCGCCCACTGCGGGACGCGCGGGTGAAAAACGAATTTGAAATCGTGCTAAGACCTCGTCTTAAATAAAACGCCTGACAGCTAAAATCGAAAGTGAACCGAAATACTCTGTTCAAACACGACGCTGTATTGTATAACGAACTAAACACTAACGTGAAACGTACGCGTGCGGTTGGATCAAACACAATGCTCACTTTTACGGAACAGAGGGACATGTGAGGTTTTTTGATGTCAGTGATAACGAGCTCGTACCTTTTTATTAATATTCCGGCTTTTGTGAGCAAATTTCATATATGCGCTAAAGTATGAAACAAGTCTGGGTTTGTTATTCATTGTCTGTCAGGTTTTTATGTTTTAGCTTTTTTGTGTTTATCCCTGCAATTACTTGAAAGTCTTGAATTAAATGCCTAGACTAATGGTTTGTACCATTTACAGATTCCTCATGTACAATATTTTAAAATTTTTGAAAACTTTTTAAAGGAAATAGGGATGAGAAATAGTTTTTGTTTGTTTTTGTTCACTTGTTTCAACTTTTTTTTAAATTTAAAGTTTAAGCAAACGAAAATGCTGCACATCTGATTGTATTATCAGGGGAATAAACATACACAAACTCTGGAGAAATTGCCAGGTGGATTGCAGATCTTTTAAAAATGTAGGCTTATCTTGTAGTTCCGTACGACATATCACTTCATCTATTTATTCATTACAGTGTATCAAAAGTTCAATGAACATAGATATGCCCAGGATTAATGATGATATATTCAAAATGATGATGGATGATTGATTGATTGAGGATATTTGAAAATTGCCTCGCATAGCAAATGGGTTGGCAACCAGAGTTTTTTTTTTACTGATTTGATTCGTTTTTAGGAAGATGCTCATCTCATGATTTAAATTTCCCCTGTTGCTTCTTACGACACCCACGGTATGATAAATTTTGGTGATAAGTGTGATAAGTGGTTTTTACAAATTTTTGCCACATTTCAAACTAGGTAACATATATTCGCAAAAAAAACCTGATTCTATTAATTAAAAATAAAAATATAACAAGCAAAGTTCTTAAATGAATTTAATTTAAACTGAGAAAGTTATGAATTTAGCTCCTTAATATATGAAAAAGAACACATTTTGTAAGGCACTTGTACCTTTGTGGTATACTGGGCTTCAGTCTTCATAAATATTCAGGCAAACGTTCGTTACGTTCCCTGACACCGACAGCATACATAATTTATGTTCTTTAATTTAAGGTCATGAAAATTAAGTTTATTTGCGAAAAGGTTTTGAAAAATTAGTTTTTGTGGATTTCCTTGGATTTCAATTTCTTGTGTGATTTCGATTCCTTGGGATGCAAACGAGCATACAGTCCACCTGATGGAAAATGGATAATGTGGCCTATAAAAATTTAACCTACAGTCGATTAGGAATCAAGACGTTATCACTCATGAGGACTAAGATGGAATGTCTCGTTTTCAGTGAAGGGGATCTCCTGTTATCTGAACTCCGCTGTGCTGTATCTGATGGTATTCTGTGAGATAGTGGTCGTTATCCGGTCGATCCGACCCAATTTTGGTACGAATTTACTTATACTTGATTGTCAGTGGCTACCGAAGTCCATTGACACCTGGAGCCAACTACAAACAAAGAAGGCTGCAGATGTGTCGTCACCTCTGAGGACTAAGATGGATATTCTGCTATTAATCTGCTGCACAATTACTATTCGTGTATGGCGGACTCAACATGTCCACAAAATATTTTATTTCTTAAAAATTCAAGTTTCCTTACGTATAATTGCAATTTAAAATATCAAATTATATTAAACTATTACTAGTGTCAAACACGGGTACCGCTCGCGATCATTAGAATTTACATCAAGCGCCTTGGTCTTATTAACCACGTTTCTCATTTCTAGCGAACTTCGAAAAAAGTTGGAGGTTCACAATTCGTCTGTATGTTTTTACATGTTCGTTACGCGATATCTTCGTCAATTGTTAATCATTTTGATAATTTTTTTGTTAAATAAATTATAATTTCAATTTTAATGTAATAAAATAAAATAAAAATGAAATAAATGTATGGGGAAGCCATGAAGCCAAGCCTTCTGCAGTGGGATTTGCATGGTTGTAATAATAATGATGATAAGGTTATATTTCAGAGGTCATCCCAAATAAATTTGAAAACATAATTAAGGATGAAATTAAATGAGATAAAAATGTTTATTTTGTCTCAAAATAGTTACATGAATTGTGAGACTGCGAGGAGCTATGCCGGTCTAGGTAAAGAGACTAGTATCACTGCGACCTAAAAGATCTATTGTGATCGATAAATGACACATAGGACCTACCCGGGAAGTAATTAATAATATTTGTGTTGGGAATATCTCGCTGTTTCCCTTGATTAGGGTTGCAAATATTTAAGATTTTATTACAAATAATTAAACCATATTGAGATTGTGACGCCCTTTCGTTCAGTTAAGAGGTGAAAACTTTTAATGACAAGTAAAACCAACTTCAAGGAACTAAAAAGTATAAAATGATTTAACATCTTCAAGCCCCAACAGCTTAAATTATTTTATTCTTATATAAAAAAACGTCTTTGAAGTCGGATTTATTACTAAAAGTTATTTTTTAGTGCACAGACTTTTAATTTAATAAGAAAATTAGGCATAATATGTACAAATAAAACAAACACAAAAGAAATATTGTGAATGTAAATATAAATAGAGTAACATTAATTGTTTCGCACGAACCAAACAGAACGTCGACTCATGTGGAGTAGAGTGACTATGAATAATCAACCAAATCTAAGAAATATCTTTCGACGTTTCACATTAATCATTCCGCAATAACTTTGCACATGCGTACTCACCCTATTTAAAATAACCTTTTACGTAAATCCGAAGAATTACGAAGTTATCTATATTTCATTACAAAGTGTATAGTTTTTTTATCACTAATTTAATATGAATCACTCAAACAAAGCAAAATACCTATTAAAAAAATAACCAGTATCAACTTTTTTACTTGACGTTGTTTCAATGATGATGAACGCTATGTACCTTACCGTAGTGTTTGGTTGATTAAAATTCATTGTTATGCGATTAATCGGCAAATATATTCAAATAATCGGTAAAAATATTCAAATAATCGAAACATTTTTTTAATGTATAATTTGTTATATTAAATTTTTATTTTTAAAATTACTTAAATTACGTGAGTCGTGAATAAAACAAGTTCATTTTTTACTTTGTCAACGAAAGTGTGTGTAGGCAAAATAACTTATTTAAAAGGCCGCGTTAAAAAAACCAATACGTAATTTCAATCTCCCACCATTGTGACTCGGCTTTAACTTTTTGGACTGTTTCTTCTATATTCGTTGAGGCATAGCCCATGTCACAAGGAGTGATTGGGTAGAAAGTGGTGGAAAAAAACAAAAAAAAATATTATGGATGACTTTGAAAGAGACATTAATTTTGGCTGCATTATTTAAAATCAAATAAGAATTAAATTAAACAACGACAGTTCAACTATGTAGTTGAACTGAAAGTGATTGAATAAATTTATTTTTAATCTAGTTTTAATCTTAAATTTTTATAACTTTGCCTCTAGAAATAAGCAGTAACGAAATATACACAAACATACATACATACATCCAATATATATATATATATATATATATATATATATATATATATATATATACATATACATACATAGACGTACATATTATGGTTTGTTAATATTACAGTATTTTGAATTTGCAATTACTGCTATAATAACAATATCAATATCAATATTGGGCAGGTAGCTACTATGACAATGTTTGAAGCACCTTTTCTGTTTGTTCATAACTAAACGTAAGCAACCAATTTTGTTTTTATTCTAGCTGTGTTCATCGAGCAATGTGTGCAAATTCGTGTTTCAAAGCTGTGCGAACACTTGGTAATGGCATTTGAACAACACACACACTTTTTTCATTAGCTCACTATATTTATGTGAGCTTAATATTTTTCTATGAACACATGTAGCCACACATAAGAGAAATAGCTGCCGAACTGTAAGTACGTTACTATCTCTGTATAGTTTACCTTTTGGATACCTGTATTTCTTGTTTCATAACTTCCAGGATCGAACGTTGAGCTTTTTCAATTCTCATCATGACTGTATAGGATGCGCTTCCGTAGCAAAAAATACAATACGTTAGCAGAGACTGACTTAGGCCATAATAGATGGTCATTAATGTGCTCGGGGGCGCAGAGTTTCTCAGCCGTCTGATGATGTAAACTATGCTCCAAATTCTTGCTGCCAATGCCGATATATGCGCCTTGAAGTTAAGGTTGTAATCAATTAGTATACCCAGGTATTTAATGGATTTCACTTTTCGATTTTTTTCACAACTATTATTTTCAGTCGTGCAAAGATGCAATCTTATGTGTTCGTCAGTAGGTGGCGTTGACGAACGGGTCTTATGAAAACAAATATAATTAGTTTTTTCGACATTGAGAGTTAACAGGTTTGAGTTTAATCAATGAGAAACCTGATAAATACCACGCTCCGCCACGGAAATGGTATCACCCCATCTCTTTTTCACTGTATAAAAGGACCGTATCATCAGCATAACATATTATGTCTGAATGTTTCGAGTTGAAATGATGTATATCGTTCATGTATATGATGAAGAGAGTGGGACCGAGAATACTTTCCTAAGGTACACCATAGTTAACATGCTGCATTTCACTTATATAAGTGCCCACTCTCACGCACTGTTTCCGTTTCTGCAAATAGCTTTGGAACCAATCTAAAACTAATCCTCTGATTCCTACGTTTTCAAGCTTTTGACATAATAAAAGAAAGGAAACAGTATCGAAAGCCTTGGCTTAGTCCAGGAATACGCCAATACAGCATTCGTTTTTGTCAAGGCAGGAAGATATATGTGAAACTAAGGTGGTTATAGCGTCCTCGGTACATTTTCTTTTCTTAAATCCAAACTGTCTTGAAGAGCGCACATTATATGCTTCTAAGTAATGCATTAGTCTTTTATTAACCAATTTCTCAAGGAGTTTGGAAAAAACACTCAGCAGAGAAATGGGTCAACAATTATCTGGAGAGTTTTTCAGGCCCTTTTTATTTACAGGATACACCATTGTAGTCTTCCAAACTTCTGGAAATACACCGGTAGAAATACTCAAGTTGTATATTACTGTAAGTGTTTGGTAATATGCTTAATCAGCGTATTACTTAGTCCATCAATTCCTGGCGCTTTGTCATTTTTAAGATTCGTTATTAGGTTTTCTATTTCGTAAGCCTCAGTAGGTTGCATATAAAACGAGTGTGTTGTATTTCTAATTTTACTATTTTGCACTAGACTTTCTTTAGTATTATTAGTTTAAATAAGAATTTTGTATGCTAAATTTTGTTCAATTGTGGAAAAATAAATATTTCAAATATCCAATGATTCTTTTTTGCTTATAGATCCTTGAATATTTAATAGCTCAGTTGGTTCTTTGTTTGATGTAGTAATGTTGCATATATCCTTTATTGCTTTCCATAATTTCTTTGGCTGTCCCTGGCTTTCTTGCAATTGACACTTCTCATATTCCCTTTTTTACTTAAATAGAAGATCATTTCAGAAATTGCGGTATCTCTTATATGTGCGGAGTAAAGTTTAATCATTTGGATTCCTCCTTGATTTCATATGTAGTTTATCATTATGTTTTAAACACCGTATTAAACCTGGAGTAATCCAAGATTTTATATTGTATTTAAAACAGCTCACAATTATGCGTTTGGTATATTTATCTATTATTTTTGATAGGTTATCGGTAAATATAGCAACTGCTTGATTTACGTCTGTTTAATTTTGTAATTCCGACCAATCTATTACCGCTAATTCATTACTTATCGCATCAAAATGAATCTTAACTTTTTCCCTTACTCGGGGTTCAGGTAAGTTTCCATTCAATGATAAACCAGCTATTGTCATACTGTGTACATACATATCTGTTATATCTGAAATGCATACAGTACCAATTGTTTTTCCAATCGTTTTAACAAATATATGATCAATACATGATTCAAATCTTTTAGGTTTAGAAATAGCAGGCAATATTCCGTATTCTGCCGCAAGACAGACATAACTTACAGTATCATTTTCCCCTTTTAAAATATTAATATTAATATCTCCTGTCAATACTAATTGAGGTTTATTTTTGTAGTGATCCGAATGTGATTCCAGATCTACTAGGGAACTTTCCGTGATTCTAAACGAAGGTGAGTGATATATACAGAAAATGATTATTGTATCGGGTATTTCTATTACTAAACAGTCTGCTTCGTTGAAGACTGTAACATTTGAGTTCCATGAGTCTTTGACGTACACTTCTGGCAATTATATTATTCTTTCATAAAGATTGTTTTAATTTAAATGTCCCGTTCGCGTCATTTCATACATATATTGACAATAGCTCCGTGTTAAAATACTAAACTTGGGAGTGCGGCGTGAACTGAAAAGGTTTACGAACCCCCGACATAAGGCAAGTTGATTTTTAATTAATAATTTGAATTTTTATTAAAATTAATATAGGAAAATTGTGGCATTAAATTACTTCGCCTGCAGTGCTATTCTCTAAAATACAAATTTGATTTCGAGACATACTAAGATGATAAAATTCACTTCGAAAGCGAACTTGCTTGACCTTGATTCGGTATTCTGTAAGCATGTGATACGCACATGCGAAGTGAAGTGAGTTTCGAATCGAAGAACGCTTATATGGAGTGTAGAAGTAAGGAGTACCAACTCCCATTGTAGAACAGTTGAAGAATCTGGCCGTCTGTAAGCAGTAAATAACAGTTCAAAAACTATCAAAAACTCTCTGCAACAGCGCTGGAGTAGCTACTGGGATGAAATGAACTTAGCAGTTGTCGACTGTTTAGGTGTGGTGCTAAACTGCTCAGTAGCTCTAAAATTTAAAATAATTTTATTTATTATAAATATAACCTCGAAATTTACCCCGTATTTACAGTGGCGCCACCCCTATTTAACGGTTTTTATGGACACCATAGAATTATTAAGCTTAGAATCGCAGTAGGCGCACGCAAAGTGAAGCCATTTCAAGTTAGCCTTAGGCTACGTACGACTTTTGGCGCGTCAGTACTCGAGTCCACGTAGTCGTGTAAAGAGCTTGCGCAATTTTGCAAAAAAAATCACGTACTGGCTGTGAAAGGGTGTCACAACTCATCACACAATCATAAAAAAATTTAAAAATCTCATTTCACGTGTCAATACTGCCAAGCATCTTATATTTTTGTAACCGTGAGTTTGCACTGACGAGATTTTTACAAAAAAAAAAACATGTTTTGAACACTGTTTTCTGTCAATGTATCAGAAAGCGTTTGCATAGTCAAAGAACATGTTGTAGTGAAATATGTTTGACAGTTTATTGTACATTACATATTTTAACTATATTATATCTTTATAACTACAGAAACAAAATGTTTGAAAACAAATTTGTAGAAATATTGTCATGTTGAAAGATAAGTTTTAATATCTGTTGAAAATTTTACACAGTTTTTGTGAGTGCGAACGCCACCATTAATAAAACATATTGTGTAATTTATTTTATGCGATTTGTTTCAAAACATTACGTGTTAGATGTTTCTCAGTGCAAACGTACTGTTAAAAATCATCAAAACAAAATACTAAATCGTAAACTTGACAGGCGCCAATATAACGAAAATTTTGCTAGGCATAGTAAAAATTTTACCCCTATTTTCTTATTATGGTAATTACATCCTGCCTATATAGGACTATCATTGTTGTATTTTTATTTGTCAAATAAAAATACCTACAATATTCACGCATAAATAGGTATTTTTATTTATTGTTTAAGTAATTGGGTATATAGTTATTTAATAATTATTTTTTAATTCATGTTTTATTTGAAAAGCTTTTCTCCGAATAAACCTATTCAATAAAGTATATTATAATTATATAAATATATAATACTATACATAGTTGTATAAATATATTAATTTTTAATGGAATAATGACATTAGATTTGTGAATATATATATATATATATATATATATATATATATATATATATATATATATAATATATATATATATATACGTATATAAATAAATAAAACATTAGTTAACAAATATAAGTAATTTTATATTTCTCTCTTTGCAAATAATTTATAAATAATTCTAAACGCAATCTAAATATTAATTCTATGACTATGTCTACTATTACATTTTCCCCATTTTTGGGAAACACGTCATTTACTTGCAAACATTATTCAATTACTTGTAACATTCATTGCGTTGTTGCTTCAACTTCGAACGTATTTTCGAATGACACTATCACTCTAAGTCAAATTACTTTGTGATGGGCACTTTTTAATACACAGTCTGTACTCCTTACTTCTACACTATGGAGTGTAAAAGTAAGGAGTACCAACTCCCATAGTAGAATAGTTGACAAAGTAGTCATCTGTAAGCAGTAAATAACAGTTCTAAAACTCTCCACAACAGCGCTGGAGTAGCTACTGGGATGAAATGAACTTAGCAGTTTCGAGGGTTGAAGGGTGCTGCTAAACTGCTCAGTAGCTCTAAAATCTAAAATAATTTTATTTAGTAAATATAACCTCGAAAAAAGTCGTCTATCCCACTAATATTTTTCGGTGCGTTCTTTAAAATTTACCCCGTAGCTATATAGTGGCGCCACCTTATTTAAAGGTTTTATGGACACTTTTTAATACACAGTCTGTACTCCTTACTTCTACACTCCATATTCTACACTCCCTTTAAGTTTTGAATACTCAAAGTACACTCCATAATCGCTTAGCTAGGGATTGACTCATCAGTCGATATTAGTTGCCCATCCCTTTTTAGTAATAAACGAAGATTTTCTTGTGTAATTTTATATTTAATTAATAATTATTCAATACAACTATATTCTTTATATGTTATTATATTTTAATGACCAAAATAACGGCATTTCTTATAATTTGGCTCTATAGTGCAATGTCTTTGCCGCAGTTATATGAGAACTTTATGACGTAAACAAAGTTTGTTTACAACTGACTTTAAGTTAGGGGTATATGTGTTCTGTGCTCTACTCTGTGCAACTGTCTGACAGTGTGAAGTGAAAAATATTTTGAACGATTTTTATGAATTATAGTGTTCATATAATTAAAAAAGCATGAAGTACCAGTAACAGTTGATTAACTAACTGTTTAAATTATTTAATTCATTATCAATAGAACTTTGCTTAACTGTAATAATTGCTTTTTTATTGTAGCCCGATAGAAAGAGCCTCACATCCAGCTCGGGATCAAATTTCTACTCTTTTGGACCTTTTTTAAAGAAATCCAAGTTTGTTCAAAGGATTTTCAAGAGCGCCTAATGCAAGAGATGCCACTCGGAAAATGTGGAAGAAAATTTTTCTATAATTAAATAGCTTGGGAGGCTGTGTTAAAACTTTGAAGCAATGGATGGAGGTTTGTTTATCTTAAATGAAATTCGTCTATTAATTATACATTGAAGCTTAAAGATAGAAGAGCCGATAAAAAAGTGCAGTAAAAAAAAGGGGGCTTTACGGTTTCGTGTCAAAAATTAGACTGGTGGTGGAGCAGAGGTTGTAGAATTAACAGACATAGAATAGGATAGGAAAGGATTTTGACCGTAATGGGTGTTGAAAGTATTGCCATAGGTGATAAGCACTTCGAAATTAACCCATTTGAAGTAAGTTTTTACATGTTTATACAAGCTTTCTAAGTACGATTGCATAAATTATAATTTTTTTTAAGGCTGCACATCATGAACGATCCTATCTCCTATAGCACCATCATTGCTGGCCATCCAATTATTTATTGTTTTGATGCAGCTCCACTAAACACAACGGTAAGTGGATAATTATTTTGTCGTTTATTATTTACCATATTAAATAGTGTCCATTAGTATGCAATTTTGATATATCAATAAATATTTATATTATAATTAATTTTTCTTGGTAAAGTTAAATTTATAGTGAGATGATGATAATACATACTTAAAATATTTATACTTGTGTGCTTATGTTTCAATGTGTTTCGGGTACAAGATTCCTCAACAAAATTCTATTAACGGAAGCAGATGTTATCGATATTCCTACAATAGAGGTATGATATATTTTTAAAATTGATAAATGCAATTACAAAACCTATTTAATATAAGTATATGCCTACAACACCTGGATCAGGCAGACGCCCACAGCGAGGTATGCTAAATGTTCGTCGGCAGCTGGCTAGATCCTCCCACAATGCCAGTAATTATATTTTTGGCCCATTATTACAAACATGAAAGTGTGTTCGTTTTTCAGTCTTTCATGTTGAAATAGAGTGACCGATTAATGTGGTTTTTAAGGGGGGGGGGGGACGCCTCAGCAATGTGCTAGCTTTTTGAATATACTTTTTAGAACAAAAATATTTTAAATTAAATAGGTACCTACTTATGTGTATAATATTTAATATTTTATATAAAAAATAAGGTTCTGTAAGTTTGTGTCCACAAATCTCAATAAGTGGTTGATGAATTGACTGCATAACTTTACATATGATTATATTGAACAAGAAGTATTTGTATATACTTTATAGAAGTTCCAACAGAAACAGACAATTATATGTGTTTTATTCCCCTAATAGTTAATATCCATAATAATATTACATATAAATGCAAAAGTAACTCTGTATATCTGTTTCTTACATTTTTACGGTTTAACCACTGAACCGATTTTGCTGAAATTTGGTATGGAGATAGATTGCTTAGACCCTGAAGATGGACATAGGGATACTTTTTGGTAGGACGCGAGCGAGGCCGCGGGAAAAGCGCTAGTAATTAATATTAGACAAAGCAACAGCAAAGCGAGTTTAGCTATTATATAATAATAGCGCTTCAACAGCAGCTCCGCCTGCGTGGATGTCGGTTATTGCGCCAGAAAGTAGCCTATATCCATCTTCAGGGTTCAAGCTGTTTTCATACCAAATCTCAGTTGTTGTTCAGTGTGTATGTGTAACCAACAGACTTATAATTATATACATGTATATACAACAGATAGACTTATCCAAACTTATATTAAAAGACATACAAATATATAATAATAGTATAGATTATTAGTATGATGATGTAGATTTGATTTTGGTATCTTTATAGCAACTTTAAATCGTCGTGGCAGACATCACAGACCACTGCCACCACCATTACAGTGACAGTCTCATTTGACTAGACTAGCCGAGCAGTTCCTACGAGTGGAAGAACAGCGGACTAAAATCCAATGGCAGAGCCTTGCAATATTGCAATCTTATCTGGATAATCAGATAGAAAGGGACCGCTCTACACTAGAGGATGGGTTGAAGTTGAATACATAAATACTCACCTGTCATCCAAAAATGTACGTCTCTGCCTAAAAAAGTGTAGACTTCTCTGCCTACAATTTTGGGTTACAGGTGTGTGTGCCGGACTTCTATTTAGCACAATCCTGACACACTTCTTTTGCCTGTACGTCCATGTTCCTACACACACATATTAAAGGTACCCTTCAATTGGGATGGCTTCCATCCAGCGCATATTTTGTAGATAAACTTCTGAATAGAGCGTCCCTTACCGATTCTACCACTAACTTCTGCAGCATAAATGTGCTTTGTTTTCTTTCTACGCGTCGAAACTACCGAAGCAACCTTTTTTTTTGAATACGGGTCGCAACATCTTACAAACTACACTTCCCTTATCACACAATTTGTCAGCCTATGTTCTGAACCAACCCTAACATATTTCATATTCTTAATAATGCTGTCAGCATTTCTACAGCATTAATTTTACTCTCATAATTCTTTACTATGACTAACATAGCATTGCAATTGCCATACGTGCCTTTTTGATACATTCTGACTTCCCACAATAGAGTGTAGAGCCTTATTTACACTATGTCTTGTATTCAATCTTCGTTCTATATCTATGTCATGTCTAGCATATCTGTTAAACACTTAGTTTAAATACAAAAACTCATTTTCCTTCCATAATAGTTCACATGTATTACTTTCATCTTACTTGCGTACACATTCATTCTTTCTCTTAACGGCCTGTTTATTAATGTTAAAATCACTTGCCTGTCAAGGACGCAAATATAACTGTATATAATTATATATATACTGTATATAACACAAATATAATTGACTGTCAAAGTACGAAAACACATGCCGGGTAATTCAACAATTCTTAACCCACATTATTCAAATTGCAAAGTTTCCAAATAACTGTTCATAGAAAGACTAAACAGTCACAGGGAAGCTCACAACCCTGTCTGACTCCTTTATGTTAGGCCACGTTAAGCCTAACGGTATCATTTGAATCCCTATAAAGAGATTTTAATACCTGCAGCAGCCCAGTGCTCAACCCAAACGACATCCGTATTTGCCATAAAACAACCCTGCCCACTCTGTCATAAGCCTTTTCCAAGTCCATAAAAGCACAAAAATTTCTTATTTTGGCAAATAATTTCTCTGTCATCATGCACATAGAAAAGTCTTGATTTGTAAATTCACCCGTTTTTCAATCCAGCTTACATATTCTATTTTTTTTTCTGCGAGTTTCTTTCATAACTTGTTTAACCAGCGCCTTAGTATACAATATGTTTTCATAGAATGCTAAGCAATTTATTATCAGTACTTAACCGATTTTGAGTTTTTATCACTCAATAAATCGGTTGAGTAAAAGGTAAACGCCCCCGGGTAAAACTTCTCGTAGAGGTGAAGCGAATCGTAACATTTAAAGTGTTTACACAATATAATAATGAACTAGAATGAACTAAATTAACAAACCTGATCGAGAGTGTATGATGAGGCCTATAGAAACCAGCACATAAATTCAATTAAAAGTCACGCATGGGGAATAAAAATAAAATGGCTCGTTATCAGTAAAAATCTATACATTTGCTACATCAAACATAGCGGATTATATGCAGGTATTCTGTGAGAGCGTGGTCCTTTCCCGGTCGAGTTAAAAACGTAATGTTGCAGAATGGCTCTACCATATTGAATTTTTTGCGGAAAATGGCAACAAATTATACAGTCATCTCTCAAATACTTATATCTCCGCCATTTCAGTACACAGTTCAGGCGCTTCTGATGCCGCTCCGGCGCTAAGTGTCCATGTGGTGCCTTCTATGATACCCTGATGAGTGGACGCCAGTGTATACGTCACCGACCCGGAATTTAAACTCGTGACGCTATGATTATCACACACGCTAATGACCACTAGACCAACGAGGCAGTCATAAAATATAGTAAGATTTTAATTTTAATTTTTCTTTTAGCTAATGAATTAAATAGACGTAGGTAATCAGGAATTGGAGAATCTGAGTATTTCTGTCAAAACGTATGCACGCATGATCTACGCACGCTCCGTTGAACGTCAGCCTTCATAAATATTCTGGCACACGTTCGCTTTTACGTACCCAGACAACGACAGCATACGTAATTCCATCTCCCATATTTGCGCTCACGTGATGGTTTATTCAAATAAAGGATTAACAACGTGACAGCGGTGTATTGTTGACATCTTAGCGGTTTTCGGTTTCGGAGATGTTTGTTTTAATTGGGACGGGACTTACTAATTTCAAGTACCAATTCATTAAGTACTCAGTGGTGATGTGAAGCAGTGAAGAAATGTACATGTCTGATAAAAAATAATAATATTTTAATGATGTTTGAAGACCGCAATCACGTATTTCAGTAGCACAGTGTCTTCTTCATTCAAGCTCCAAAAACCACTGAGAACTAGAGGGTAAATCAGAAAAAAATGTTTTTTTATTTTATTTTTGGATATTTTTATTGTATAAGATAACAATACAAAAAATAAAACAACTTTACAAGTTTTGCAATCAGTGTTACAAAAATACTTTTTTAATCTGAAAATTTGCTCAAAGTTAAAAATATATTGAGCAGTTTTTTCTATTCCTTTCAATCACTTTTCAAAGTCCAATGCTGAACATAGGTCTCTCATATAACCCCTCATAGCCCGACAACCACGGAATACATGTGATAATAGTGGATTCTCTTATGCCGCCACTTCAGGAAAATGATGTGTAATTTTCATCATTATCGTAATTACAGGTTCACCCCTCACAAGTTCACTGCTGAACGTAGGCGTTCCCCAAGGAATGCCACAAGGTACGGTCCTGAGCCACCTGCATCTATCGACTTCCTGCATGCCTTACCAGGTCGTCACTCTATTTAGTGATGTGCAATTGTGAGACAAATATTGATTACTGTATTTCATAGGCTATCTTCTTCTTCATCATCTTGCTGCTGTCCAACTCCTGTTTAAACCCACGGGATGATTTGGTGCAGTTGTATTTTATCATTATTGTACCTTATTCCCCAGAGGTGACAACGCGTCGTTCTTTGTTTGAAATTGGCTGAAGTGCCTATGGACTGCATTTTCCATTTACTATCCCATGGACTGTAAGTTATTGTGTCATTTCCGTTTAATAAAAATAAAAAAAATAAACAGAGAAGCGAACGCTGCAATCACGCTCTTAGGTTGTCAACATGTGTTGTGAACATCTACTATTTAAACAAGTACATTAAAAACCAGCCTAAAACAGGGACAACTTATTTTTAATGTAAAATTTAAAAGTATTCCTTATCTTGGCTATTTGGTATAAATGTAGCGCTCGTTATTTTAAGGGGCGTTTTAAACCCAAGCGGCTGTTCTTAGTCATACAGACTCAATTTACTATTCTTTTATCATACACTGGCTTCTACTAAGACCAAAATTACTTGTCTATGTTTACTGAGGGCGATATTAATCTCAAGCTCGTGTGAATGAAGCCTTGTATTGTAGGCTTATGTTGAAAGGTAATTATTAAAAAAAGTTAGTCTATATACGCCCACTGCCGAGCACAGGCTCACTCACATTACTTAAAGGATCATGGAACAAATTATTCAGTAAAAGAATGTAAATATAGAGGAATAGAGAAAACACCGTGTAAGACCCCCGGTGTAAGAATATCCACTATCTCATATTGTTCCGTGTCGAAAGAAGCGACAAAGGAAAACAAGAGATCTGCAGCACCGTCTTCGAAATAATAACAAGAAATTAAAAAAAATATGGTTGCCAAACCGCCTGCCAAGCATGGCAACCGTAGCAAACATCCCCTGAGGTGACGAATAAGTAACTTTGATAAGCTGTAATGAATGAATGCATGAATGTGTTTCATGTAAATCTCATAAAACAAACATGCAGCTAGTTTATCTATCGTTATCGTACCTCCACACATAAATTCACAGATTTGGCTCACTAAATCCGACTGCATTAATCTAACACCCTGCTTTTCGTATTTACTTCGTAAATACAGCCATATTGTTTAGTATAACGTCTAACGTTACACAAAAACGTTATGTTAAAATACATGTAATATTTTTATAGAATAATGTTGATAAACGAGCACGCAGTCCAGCGGATGATAAGGGATGCTGTGGCCTACAGACATCTAAATCTACACCCGACTAAAAATGAAAATACAGATTCATTGCCACCCATGAGTAATAAGATGGAATGTGAAATTTTCCGATCCGAAGCTTAAATCACGCTATTGAAGTTTCAAGCCGATATATACAGAACAGCTTCGTACTACCATAAATTTGTTGGCCTCTCTATAACCTGAGTGACGGAACAAAACATTATAGTAGTGTGGCGGTAGTGAAAAAAAACATCGGCTCATGTCACAGTTTGCAAAGAAAGGACACGTTTAAAATATTTCTTTCCAAATAACAATAACGATAGTAAAGTAAATTAACCTAAAGTAACAGCCTGTATACGGCTTACTGCTGGAGATAGGCCTCCTCTTGTTTCTGTTATGTAGTAATCCTCTTAACTACAAAGGCTCGATAATTTTCGGAAGTTGTAACTAGTAACTATTGCTCAAATATCATTATCATCTAAAAATCACAACAGGACTGTTGTATTTAGATGAGTGGCCTAAAATGTAAGTCGCAACAGGTTTATATCAAAAGAAACATGTGAGTGTCGAGAAAATATATAAAGGTCAACCTGGAGCCGTTATATTTAACAACCTCTTCTGAATATCGAGGAGTAAAGTTAAAAATAACTAACTATAAGGATATCAATCAGAAAAAATATCTAGTTTGGATGTTAGGGGTATTAAGTTAATTATTTTTTAAATGTCAAACATCTATGTACTACCTATATGTGTAACTGAAATTTCAAAGTTCAATTTTTGTAAGAGTGCTAGCAGCGATCTGCCCCGGCTTTGCACGGGTGATTTCGGGATCTCGAAAACAACGCCATCTACCGAATCCAATTGTAAATTTAAACCATCCAGGGACCCACCCAAATGCACATAAAAAATTCATCTAAATCATTTGGTCGTTATTTAAATTTTAGCAAGACTAACGGACAGCAATTGATTTTGTACAAGCACAGTTTTGACAAATATGAACACAGAGTACTTGATGTTTGACAAACATGAACACAGTTTACTTGTTATTTGATAACAAGCTGTGGCCCGTAGATACCTACAGCTTATTGTTATTAAGAATTAAAATGCGGATGCGCACGAAGCCTCGTTACCAGTAAAAAGCTTTCAGGTTCTTCTGCACTTGCCTGATATTTTATGTATTGTGGATGAGTGGCTCATTCCTGTCGAGCACACAATGTATATATAATAATGACGCTCAGGCTGAATTTCACCAAGGTGACAAGGCTCTACGGAGACGAACTATCTACGCATGACTGAAATACAGTTTACGAGTGCGCAGAATACCGGCGTTAATATATTTCGTATTGTGAGTGTTCAGAACCGGAGACTCCTTTGATTGGAAACGAGGCATTTCATCTTGATTATCAGTGGTGACAACACACCTGCATTTTGATTCTTTATTGAGGAAAGATGTAAATACCTACAGGTCACAGCATCCACTTCCGAGGCACGGAGGTGAAACATGGCCAACTTCGTTACTCATGGGTACTACTGAGACTTTCTTGACAGAATACCGCAATAACAGATTCCCAGACCACATGATCAGCCGTCACGCTTACGAACACTAGGACAAAGACGCATCTACACTATATAACTAAAGCGAGTCTCTACCATTTAAACAATTCCAAAGATTGGTACAGCATTACCAGTGCCATATTGGCTCTGCGATCATTAAATTGCCTATTTACTATTGTAAGTACAGGTTTTCAATTTATGTTAGCCATTTAGAGCCACGCTGAAGACGTCTTATGGACTAACTGTTTCGTTTAGTGAGTGATAAACTGTGAACTCTTCCTACTAGTACTGATGCTGAGTGGTCTCTCTTTATCATCATCAATGAAGCCTTTCAAAAGTCAACTGCTGAACAAATGCTTCCCAGGAATGCCACATATCACGGTCCTTAGCTACGAGCATTCATCGACTTCTTGCATCTCTTACCTGGTCGTCAATTTACGAATATCCAGTGGGCGCCATCCTGCACTTCTCTCTCTTCTATACGTGGTAGAGCCATGCACAATTTAAGTTCTCAGGGGCGAAAATACATCTGCATTTTGATTCTTACCTGAGAATAGCTGTAGATGTTTTCAACACACACAATGCACTTACTATCAGATGGACTGTGTGTTTATTTTTCATTTTTTCTTCTAGTTTTTCAACTCTTACTTCTATGTAAAAAAGCCAGTTGACACACTTTTGAAGAGGCCTACATCCAGTAGTGGAAATAACATAGGCTATAAAAAGTTGTTCGTAAAGTGATAATAATAGTAAACTTTAGCTTCATAAAATACTTTAATCTTTAAAACTAGAAACAGAACCTCGGCTCCGTTATACAGTAAGCCGGGAATTTGAATATTATGAAAGCAAAATTAACATGACAAGTAAAAATATGTCAAAAACAAAATATTTCGGCGTAGGGATAATCTCTAAAGAAGCTTCATTCGTCTAAATTTTGCGATTAATTGAATACTTTTTCATTCGTAGGAAATGAATACAAAATTACAAAATTTACATATTATATTACATTGTTTTTTTTCTCTATTTCAATTCCGATTTTCCAACTTTTTCTCGCTTTGTACAATAACATACATAACGTTACTGTCACAGACCATCAAAAGTCTACCGCTGAACATAGTTGCCCACACCACAGTTCATTTTTATTTATAGTTGTTATCAGGAATACGCTGCTGCCCGTCTACTGGTTTGTTTCCCTCGTAATCTTTAACGAAAACTACGTGATGACATGTGGTAGTGAATATTCCTACACCGCCACTGCACGCACATTGTCTCATGTTATCACGTCCATGTATGTATGCATCTGTGAATAAGTCGAAAGTAGATAAAGAGAGTTTTAAAACATATACTCTTTGCTTAATTACAGACAATTCAAAATTCATTAAGATTTCTCATCATTATCGAATCTCTTGAACTGTTGTACTAAAACAAGTAAAAGTATATTTATTTAATTAATGTAATAAGGCGGTTATTTGCAGAAATCCATTATACTAAGGATGTTAAAATGATGTAGTTAAGATTCATGTTAAAAATAAAAGTAACGTGTCTCACTTAGTTTAAAATGCACCTCCTGTCCTGCCTGAATTGCGTGCACTACCCCGTCAACTGCTCCGTTGGTCTATTTTTATTTTTTTCATAGGGTAGGGTGAGAAACTAGCACACAGTCCACCTGATGATTAGTGGTTGCTGTGGCCCATAGACATCAACATCTACCCTCGATTACGAATCAAAACGCAAATGCGTTGTCACCCCTGAGGATTAACATGAAATACCTCGTTTCCAGTAAAAGGGTCTCCGCATGTCTACACTCACCACACGAAAAACACATATTAAGCTGTTTATTTTACGCTGGTATTCTGTGAGAGCGTGCTCCTTCCCCGGTCGAGCCAATACATTTGTTCTACAACCATAATATAGGTACAGCGTGGCTCTACTACGTATAATATATAAATAATACACTTCTGTTACTGTTGGTAACTGAGATACAACTTTCAAAACTGTATTCAGCACAATATCATCCCTATAAGCAAAACTCTAAACTGTTAATATGACAGAAAGACATCTGTGCTTTTCTTCCATTACAGCCAATGAAAGTCCACAGCTGAACACAGGACTCTCCCATAGATTGCCTCGTAGGAAGGGTTTTGCCACAGTCACCACGCGTGGTAGGCAGCTTGGTTACCTCAATTTTTATTATTACTTTGAGTTGTTATTAGTAAGCCGCTGGTGCTCAACTCCTGTATTAGTTTCCCTCTGCCGCCGCGGCGCGGCGCCTCGTGCCCAGCGGCGGATACCGTGAAACCAAAAAAGAATTACAGCTGGTACACTATTACGGGATGAATGTTGAAACTTATCCATTTACGTATTTTTCTTCCGTTTTAGCGCGATTTTGTCTGCGGTTTGCGGTGTGGTGACAACGCCTCCACAAGTTTTTTTTATCATATGCGTATATAATATTCTTGTTTTTTATAATTCAGTTGTTTTATTTAGTAAGAGTGTGGAGTTTATCAGATGGTAACTCTTTCTTCCTGGGCATACGTCTGGGTATGTACCACCCTCTTACTCATTCCTGCCGCCAAATAGCAATGAGTGCACTGCTGTATTCCTTTCGGGTGTAAAAAGTTAGTATAATTACAGACATTTAAGTCCTCAGAGTCCTCAGAGGCGTATAATGTATCCTTGTATGTTTGAAGTCGACTGCATGTGTCCATGGACTGCAGCAGCAGCCACGTACCATCAGGTGGACGGTAAGTTCGTTTATCACTTCATTTAACAAAAAAGTGTCAGGCTTACAAACAGCCCACCTGATGGTAAGGACCTCTTCGAGGACTAAGAATATAATCACTGACCACATAGCACACCAACAAGCTGCTCTTTGTTATGTTATTTTGCGAAAGGGTTGAACTAAATCTTTCGTGCTGTAGTTATAATACAGCTGTAGTACACCATAACGACGGAGATCCTTTTTATTAGGAAGGTGGCATTCCATCTTAGTAATGAGAGGTGCCAACGCATCACCGTTTTGATTCTTAATCAAGGATAAATGTAGTCTACGGGCCACAGCGTACACTTGCCAACAGGTGGCCTGTTAGCTCGTGAATCAGATAGATTTCACGAAATATTTATATATAATTTATGGTACAAAATGACCAATATTCATAAAAGAACGGAAGAAGAATACAGATAGATAATGTGTTTGTATAGGTTTTATATAAACCTATTATATAAATAATATAAATTTTATATCTGTATAATAGGAATATAAATAAGATGATGATAAACCTTTAACGTTAAAATATAAAAATATGTAATCATACTCCAGAAGTGAAAGTAGACTTGGAGGTAATGTTATATTTAAGACGGGAAATATTTAAGAAGCATCAAATAAACAGTGGCAAAAAGTTAAAGGTCTTTTGATGTCTACGATTTGAGAATATTTAATTAAATTAACAAATATGGACAACGTAAAGTTTTAAAGGTATTAATTATGCTTTAGTAATTTATGTCTGTTACTTTTTACTCGTAAAATTAAAATAATGTAAAAAGTAAATTAAGACGGTTCCCCTAGCGAGAGACCTTGAGCGTTCGGTCCCATACAATCCACGCGCTCTCGCTACAATATATCGCGTAAAAATACGCCCGAATATTTGGAATTATTTCAATTAAAAAAGATAAGCGAACTTAAAAAATTAAATAAAACGTGTAGAATATAGATTTTTAAATTATCTATCCATTAGTGTAATCCCCAAATGATTAGAGCATTTCTTTTAGCAACAGATGCATGTAATCAATAATTTTAGTCAATTATTAAAAGTAGATTTTAAATGTATTCATAACACATAAAAACAAATTAGAACGTGGAATGTGATGATAGGATATCGAACATTAATAATGTGCTTTTCGATGTAGCTTATTTCTCATAACTAATGAGATAATAGTCTCTGAAAAACGCACTTTTGCAGGGTTTTGGTCAGGGTACCGCCTTAAGAAGCACCGATAACGGATCTCAAGTTGTTTTTGCGTTCAAGGAACGGAAGGGAAAGTAAACTTAATTACTTCGCAAGTGTTTATAAGATTTGCTTACTGTTGCTAAAATTACTGGTAATAGGTGAATAAATACAATGATATATTAAAATAAGTTATATATAAAATAGGGTTGTTGCAGCTCCGGGGTTAAGAGATCGGCTGTAAAGTCGATTTCACTGTACGCGAGCAACCCAGGTGCGATCCCGCCGGCACAAATTAAATTTGCTGATTTATCTAAGTGCACGGCAGTGAAGAAAAAACCGAAAAAGAAAATGTTTTGAAGGCAGGTGTAGTCCGCCAACTAATCGAGGCAGCGTGGTGTCTATTTATTTGCATAAAAAAACTCTTACCAAAATTTTGTACCAAAAGCGTTGGAATAAAATGTATAAGAAGTTGAAAATATATATAAATCAAACTATACAAAATATGAAATTTCAATTATCCGTGTAAAGTGATGGTGTAAGAATATCCACTTTCCCAAAAGCCCGATTTACATTTTGAGAAGTGACAAGTGCGAGTGACAACTGACAAGTGGCAAATGAGAAGTGACAAGTACGTATTTATTCCCACTTGTCACTTGGCACTGCCTGTTCACACGCACTAAGCACTTGTCAATTGTCAGTGGAACTTGCCACTCGCACTTGTCACTTCGCAAAATATAAACCGGGCCTTATTCCTGTGTCATAAAAGGTGACAGAGGGAAACAAGGGGTAGTGGATATTGTTACGCGGCCACTATACGGTTAATTCCTTAATAAATATAAATTTTATAATTAAATCGACCACAGCGCTACCTATCGGTTTTCTTTTTTAGCACTAAACTAACGTTAATACTTTTTTATTAAATAAAATAAGAATCAAAATATTGACGCGTTGACATCTCCGAGAAAAAATATAGAATCGTTTCCTGTAAAAAGGGAGCACGTTATTCTATATTTCCCAGACAAAACACAGCAGCATTAAGCTGCTATTTTACACTGGTATTTATGAGATCGTGGTCCTTCCCTAGTCGAGCCGACCTATTCGTGCCACAACCATTATATAGCTGCGGGAGGGCTCTACCACGTATGTGAATGAGTAATTTTATAAATATACCCTAATTACCATATCTCTTTAATTATTTAAAAACGGACAGTAATAAAATTTATTTTAACGGTAGCTCAGGGGATAAGCGCTCACGTAGCGTAAAGTAGACGAGCGAAACGATTTTCAACTCCTTTGGCGCCAATATAATTTTTTACTGCAATTGAAAGCCAGATTTACGTTCCCAGCGGTGGAATAAAACTTCATGATGAAACCTGCATGCTTTAGTTATAAATCGGGTGCTTGTAAAATCTTCCAACGTGCATTTATGTAGCACGGCGTACTCTATGTTGCCCTAAAAGTTTTTAAGAAATAAAAGGAGTTCTATGCCCAGCTGTGGGATGTGTGATGTGTGAGCTGAAAATAGTTAGAATACTTTTCTTCTTACGGGAAATTCTTGTTTATTTTACTGACATCAGATTAATTTTAACTTTTTTTGTGATTTTTGTGAGATTTAGTCCATTTATTGAACAAATATAAAATTTTGTAAAAACTTACAGGTTCCATAAAAATATTCTAATACTTTGGTCATTTTATTACATTTTTTGTGTTGGATTAAATAAAAATAAATCATAAAGGATGGACTTAATATATGGTCCTATTCTAGCCAACATTGAACGTATTGAAATAAATTAAAAATGGTGTAGATTATACAACTGATACTACAAAATAAAGAGTGTTGAAAAAAGTATATTATATTTCATATGTACTAGAGATGTTACAGAACAGAACCTCACATATAATTTTTTTTATAGAAGAAGGGGCAAACGAGCATGCGGCTCACTTGATGTTAAGTGATTACCGCCGCCCATGATCAACCGCAACACCAGGGGAATTGCAGGTGCGTTGCCGGCCCTTTAGAAAGGAGTAAGCTCCTTTCTTGAAGGTCCCCAGGTCGTATCGGTCCGGAAAAATCGCCGGTGGTAAACTATTCCACAGAGAGGTTGTAGGCGGAAGAAAACTCCTTTTGAAACGTACATTGGTGGACCACCAAGCATCCAGATGGTGTGGATGGTATCGGGACGTTTGCCGCGTAGTGCGTTCACGAAATTTGGCGGCTGGGATTAATCCGAACAATTCCTCAGAGCACTTCCCGTGATAGATGCGAAAGAAAATGCAAAGGGATGCAACATCTCTTCGCAGTGCCAGTGAATCGAGGCGATCGGAAAGCACTCGGTCGTCGACGATTCGAGCCGCTCTGCGCAGGATGCGGTCAAGTGGAAGGAGCTGGTACTGGGAAGCCCCAGCCCAGAGATGGGAACAGTATTCCATGTGCGGTCGAACCTGCGCCTTGTAAAGTTGCAGGCGGTGTGCCGGCATGAAATACTGTCCCGCTCTGCTGAGCACGCCAAGCTTTTTAGAGGCCAATTTGGCCTTCCCTTCCAAGTGACCACGAAACTGCACGTCACTCGATATGTCGACGCCGATGATTTCGATACTGGCTGAGGCAACAAGGGGAGTGCCTTGAAACTGAGGGAATACGGCAAAGGGGTTCTTTTTAGCCGTTAACGCGCAAACTTGTGTCTTCTGGGGGTTAAACGACTAGATTTAGTCGCCCCCAATCCGAGACTCTGTTCAGCAAAGACTCGACTTCAGGCACAAGTTTATTCCGGCACTCGGAGACGTTTTCCCGAGAAATATTGGCTCGACCGGTGTAAAGAGCATCACCAGTGCTGTCATCTGCATAGCAATGAATGTTACGGGTTTGCAACATATCATTGATATGCAGAAGAAACAGTGTTGGCAATAGCACGCAGCTTTGTAGAACACCAGCATTAAAATAGGCTTGTAATCGGAGCTTGCACCGTCTACAACGACCTTGATGCTCCGATCTGCAAGAAAGCTGGTGATCCAATCGCACAATTTCTCGGGAAGCCCATAGAAAGGGAGCTTCGAAAGAAGCGCTTTGTGCCAAACCCGATCGAAGGCCTTCGCAATGTCCAAACTAACGGCCAAAGGGGAGCCCTTGGACTCTACTGCCTCCGCCCATCTGTGAGTTAGGTAGACCAGAAGATCACCAGCTGACCGACCACGGCGAAAACCGTATTGGCGGTCACTAATCAGCTGGTGATCCTCAAAGTACCTCATGAGCTGGCAGTTTACAATGGACTCCATTGTTTTAGAGAACAAGGAGGTGATGACGATAGGCCGGTAGTTGGACGGGTCTGAGCGGTCGCCTTTTTTTAGGGATCGGGTGGACGAAAGCCGTCTTCCATGATTTTGGGACTACGCCTAGGGAGTAGGAGTACCGGAAAAGACGCGTTAAAACCGGTGCCAACTCTGGAGCACACGTCCTTAGTACAATTGGGGGGATTCCGTCAGGCCCACTCGACTTGTGGATGTCCAGGGAGAGGAGTGCTTTGCGAACCGAGCGCTGTGTGAACTGCACTTCCGGCATGGAGCACTCACACCACGGGATGGTCGGCGGCGTACTCCCCCCGTCATCGAGAGTCAAGTTAGACGCAAAGAAAGAGCCTAGAAGTTCGGCTTTCTCCTTTGCGGTATGGGCCAGTGAGTCGTCCTTATAATTTTATTCACATTTGCAAATAAATATGTCTACTTTTGAAATTTCAATCGTTAATTAATAGATTTTTTTTTCGAATGAAACGAGAATAAATTATTTAATTACTTTCGATTATATACAAACATAAAACATGAGATGGTCAATAGAATCTTCCTGATAACAAGTAAAAGTTATAAACAACTTGCGGTTATCCACACACTCGTCAAGCGTGGCAACTAAAAATTGTCCTTTGTTCACCAGCTGCCTTATATATGGAACGGATGGATGACAATATACAGTTATGGCGTAGTAGAAATTCTTACACTGTCACTACAGTCAGTAGTGTCAGCACATATACACACAGGGTATATGTGCTTTTAGAGGTGACTGAATAAAGCAGAAAGAAGAGATGGACAGCAGAATTAGATGAGCTTTATACGTGGTAGAGCCATGCTGCAGCTATATTAGTGGTATAGTTGTAGCACGAATGGGTCGGCTCGACCAGGAAAAGACCCCGCTCGCACAGAATACCAGCGTTAAATAACAGCTTAGTGCTGCTATGTTTCGTGTGGTGTCTGTAGAGAACCAAAGATTCCTTTTGCTGGGAACGAGGCATTCCATCTTAATCCTCACGGGTGACCACGCATCTGCATTTTGATTCGTAGTCAAGGATAGATTTAAATGTCTATCGGCCACAGCAGCTACTGGAAAGTGTGCAAGTTTGTCACCTTTATCCTATAAATAAATCTTCCTGATAATAACTCAAAATTGAATCAAAAACAGCAGTTGCCAACCCGCCCGCCAGGCCAGGCCAATCTCCAGCAGTTAACTTTTAGTGGCCTGTATGGAATATACAGTTAATTAAATGTATTTTGCAGTATTCATAGTAACGTTTAGATACGCAATAACTGCATACAGAAGTTACTGCTTTTGGTAATATGACTGTCATAGACATAGTACAAGTTTTATCATACAGGCGTGCATGTAGGGACGAGATACACCGGATTCATACATTTTGATGAGCTTGAGAACGTATTTGTATGCAAATATGAGAGCAACAAGCATGCGATGCATGTGGCTGTTTTTATTTAGAATGTAGTTTGTTCCTGGAAAACTTGTTTTTGCGTACACGTCAAAGTGTCACGTCATAGTGATTCTCTGCGTTTTTAGGTGCTTTTAACTCAATTTCTGCGTAAATTCGAAATATTTGGTTTTGTCTTTGCTATTTTAATATTATATTTATATTTGTAAATTTGAGTAAAAGTTATAGACTATACAAGGGTATTTTTCAAAGAGTAACCAAATTTTGAACTTAAGGTCTTTATCACCCTATCCTATAAAAAATATGAATAAATAAGGCGTCTACTTTTATTTGAAATTATCCCAAGTTGAATGTGATTTATGGACAACATTGTTTTCGCCTACGGATCAAACAGTAAAATTAGTGCAGTTAAAATCAGTTAAAATAATGCATCACCACGCATTTTGAGACAGAATGTTTAAGATTTTTTAAATTAATTTTTCTTGATCATTTGCCGTTATTGCAAAATAACCCTGTATATAACATATTGTTGGGAATTAGCCTTCTCTCACATTTCTAAAAGCAGAATTTCACCACAACTCTGGTGCAGTGCGTATTGCCGGACTTCATATCTTTTCAAAATATTTATATTTCTTAAACATGCAGAATTCCTCATGATGTTTTCTTTCACCGTCAAATACGTGGCAAATTAGGATTTGCAAATTTTTGGGTTACTTGTGTGCTTTTGTCAAAAAATTATTATATAATATTGGATCAAATACGCCCAGGATGTAAAAATTTAATATTAAATACATACCATACATGCTCGATTAAAAATCAAAATGTAGGTATATGATAACGTTAATAAATAAATAAAAATAGACTATTTGGTCTAAAGTTGGAAATGTCTGTATAGTGGATTTTTATAAAGTAAAAGAAAACACCGGGTATTGTCTGTGAAGGGATTCATTACACTATCTTCCTTAATTTATAAGAAGTCTACAAAGAAAAATGCTAAGAAGCTTTCGTAATACACCGATAGTTTGCGAAATCCCCGTAATGTTTTTTTCTCACCATGTGGCTGCTTGAGGGCATATACTAACACATGTCACCCGGGGGTGTCGTGAGGGATGACAAAAAGAAAAGAAACAAGAGATTGGTAGCAACACCTTACCAATGACAAAATTATGGTTACTACCTGGCATGCGTGGCAATCGTTGCAAGTATCCTCCTAATATTAAGTCAAGAGCTGATTATTTCCCAAAATACCACTCCATAAAATCTGCCTTTTGGTGCCATGGCTCTTTGGTCCCATTTGTTGCGTCACGGGTACGAGGGTGGTAATCTAAAGAACTAGACAATCAGTCGTAAAAGGAAAACAACGAACTATTTATTTAGCTAAATCACCATGTTTCATAGAAACAGAAATAGCTATCGAATATAGTACGAAAAGTGTAGCGTCAAAAGTGTCAAATATTTGGTATTGTGGTAATAAATTCACCTGTAAAGCCTGATAAAGATTATTATTCATTCAAATCAATCTTACATCAAGGATGGTCCGTTTCCAGCAGCAGTTGAGTTTTACGTGCTGAAGAAAAAGAAGGATAATCACCATTTAATTTAGAATTCTAAATATTGTGATTTACGTCACAAAATCTCGCTACTAAGAATACAATGTTAGCTTAATGAGAGCCTAGGTCGATTCATCCGTGGCTCATTTGCACACTATCGTCACACCTACGTACGTTTTTTGATAATCACTATACTGTAAAACGATATTTTAAATAATGATATTCTCTTTGGACTTAAAAATAGGTCGGTAGAATATATTAAGCCCTCATGTTTAATTACGGACGATGTTTCCGAACTCATTAAAATGCATGAACTAACACTCGTTGGCGATATTCAGGATTTTGGTTGTGGTAATATGGATTACGAGAGTCTAGTATAATATTATAAATATTTTTGAAAGGGTTCATATGCTAATTAAAATAATTAACAACTTCTGAAGTGGAAGTGTCAGACGAGCTTACTTTCCATATTAACTCACGGCTTTACTTATCTTACCGTAACCGCTACAGCCTATTACAGTCCAGTGCTGAACATAGGCCTCCTCCATAGTTACTAAATATAACGAGCCGTTACCGCCAAATTATCGTAAGCGACACTTTTGTCGAAAATGCTTTTTTTATCGTAAGTAGTATTTTAAACCATAACGGATCCATCCCTGTTGACATTTCCCGCCAAAATTTAACCGTTATAAAGTTGTAGCAAGTACTAAAATTATCGTAAATACATATATTTTTAAAGCCATAACGTAAGCGACAACAAGCATTTTTATCGTAAGCGCCTTGCGATAAATTTTTTGTAGCGCAAGTGACACTACTTGTTATCGCAACCGACATAGGTGATAGACTATGAGGCGTTTACTATAAACAAACCTGTCGTGACCTGTTTATTTCCGTGAAAGTAATGCGACAAAAACATTGTTCTCGTTGAATTGTAGCAAAAAAAAAAACAGTTTCAGCCATAATAACATTTTTAATTGTATTAATTATTGTTTCCTTATTGTGTTTTAAATAAAGTACACATAGTTAACTCCAAAACATCAAATAAAACAGCAATGTCGACTCCTGCAGCTAAGGTATGCTTTGTGTTTTAATTTTTTTAATTGAATTGGGGAGAACTTAAATACCAGTACGTACGTTAACCATTAGAATACATTATCCCTGGGTTCATCAGGAATAATATGGATACTTTTTGTCCCGAAATTCCCATGGGAAATCTTATTAACCAAAGCAAAGCGAGGGCGCACCACTGGTATAAAATAAGCAGTCGTAGTAGGTCACTGCCTACGTCTGTCCATTAATGCTTTATTTATTATTATGTGATTCTTTTTAAGTTATTATTTGTTTTTTATAGTCACGAATGAAGAAAATTATGCAGTTAATATCACCACTTCCCATATCAGAAGAGAGTAATCCTGGAACTGCTTTTCCCGAGAACATACAGCAAGATAAGGCCCCAGCTCTAGATCAATTCTTACTAACAGACAGCTACAACGATATTGACATGGACCCAATATTAACTGATACGACATCACCTTCGTTGATCGATTATATTTGTGATACAGATTTAAATTCTGAGCTCAATACTAACGCATTATTAACACCATTACCTCAAACTAAACTTGTCGTTTACAGTGATTCAGATACTGAGAATACTTACACTTGAATTTAGATAACCAGAACATAAAAGACTTAACAACAGACTAGTAAAAGAGGATATAGGAAAATAAAACCTTTACCAAAACGACTTTTAGCAAATTAAAATCGTAAGGCTGCTGTAGGGAAATCTATACAACCAAACCCTTGTATGAATAAAAAATGTGGTAACTCATGTGCAAATAAATTTACGGAAGATGATCGCAATAATATTTTTGAAAACTATTGGGGATTAGGTTGTGATAAAAGACAAAAAGATTTCCTGCTGTCCTGTGCTAAAGAAAAACCGATTGGAAGAAAAAGATCCAGTAGTAATGTTCGCAAAATATCATACGATTATTTTATCAGCTACAATGGACAGAATATTAAAGTATGTCAACAATTTTTGCTTAAGACCCTAAACATATCCCAAATGTCAATGAGATACACCATCGAAAATGCTAATAAAGCTCTGAATACCACTCGAGATGGCAGAAGAACTAGTCGTCCTCATAATAAATCTGACGAGGTAGAAGTCGCTCAGTTAAAATCATTTATTGAGATGTTGCCCGCTGTTCCATCCCATTATTGTCGCAATAAAAGCACTAAAGTATATTTACCTCAAGAATTTCAAAATATATCGTTTTTGTATTTACAGTATGTTAATCACGTGAAAAAAAAAATCCAGAATTATCAGTATTATCAAAAAAGAGTATTTCGTAACATTTTCAAAAGGGATTTTAATATCGGATTCCATCTGCCTAAAAAAGATAAATGTGCTTTTTGTGAGAAGTGCAAAAATTTACCACCTGAGAACAAATTTTTCACAAGCTTTATTACCAGCAAAATTTAAGATAAATTTTAATTCATTAAGGGTGGTGCAATTTCATAAAAATAATCCTATTGTTACATTTCAATACGGTTTTTTCGAAGATAGTGACAATTACGAAATAAACATGGATTTCATCATCAGATCGAGAGCAAACAAAGCTATTGTGGAAAAGGGACCTACACCTTTATACGCCGAAGAGCTCAAACTTTCATTAGCTAAATACAAAGATTTACAGGATCTGTGTAACAAAAATGTGATTCCAAACAGATACCATCAAGAATATTTAAGTATGAAGCATGATGAAAACGTACGTGATGCTTTAGCTGAAACAGATGAAGATGAGGAGAATTAAAAATATTTAATTTAATTTTATATTAATACAATATTGATCTCACTAATCAAAATGATTGATTTAATTATTGAATTAATGTCTTGTGTAAAAACCATGATAACCCTGGTGTTCAGTGAAAACGCGCTAAGATCATTCATACGAGAAGAAATACTTTATTTCATTTTAAATAACTAGTTAAGTTTATAATTATGCTAATTGATCTCGTTACTCTAATTGTTAAATAGAAATAAATTTTCATTTTCAATATTTTATAACTATTTCGTTTAAACGTCTTTTAAAATATCAATTCATTTATCAAAATATAGTTTATTGTATTAGTAATATTAATGGATATTTTTATCGTACATGCCAAAACAACCTTAGATTATGACAGCAAAAATAAATTAAGCGACATAAGTAGCTTAAATACTAAATATTTTTGTATTTTTTTCCATTATATATGTAAATGTCTGAAAATAAATAATGTATGTAAAATTTCAATTTACTAGCACATTTCTATTAAAACATATTTAAAAAAACCTTCTCTTGTAAAATTTGTTTTTTGTCGGTTGCGCTAAAACGGTGGTAAAGGCTCGATAATATGGGGGATATCTGCCATAGTTGCCACGCTTGGCAAGTGGGTGGGCAAGCACAGTTTTTTTATTCGTTAGTAGGAAGACGCTTATTAGTTACGGCTTATCAGCTACGAGATGATATAGGATAGTGGATACACGGTAAACCTTTCTAACTCACTGTGTTTATCATTCAAACAGGAATACAGCAAGGTACGCATTGCTGCTTGGCCGCAGAAATAGGTATGATAAAAGAATGGAAACCAACCAGGTGGGCTACCATCTGATAAATGCTCATTTAATAACCTTTTTGGAAGCAAGGTTGTAAAATGAGCACATATTTTTTACCTGATTTTAAATGGATGTTGTGGTCCATAAACACGTACTTAGTGTTGCAGAGATGTGTCAATGTTAACTGAGTGGCAACACGTGGTCTTCCACCCGTCCATCCGACCCATTCATGCTACAATCGTGATAAATAAGACATTTAATACCGATAACAATATATAATATCATATTTATATATTATATTCTGTTGAATATTTACTTTACTTTTTATTCGTACAGAAGGAACAACAATTTATTTATTTTTTAATGTGTAATTGCAATTAAATTTTATTGCAGTTCATACGCACTTACGATTTGATCAAGTTTACAATAGAATATGTGCATTAAACTGAAAACGGTACTGCATAAATCAGGATTAATAATTAAGACCAGCACAGATTTCCGCGCACGAATGAACAACGGGACGGGTCAATCACGGCGCTAGCCTTAATTTGAAGAAATTTGCATTATAATTTTTAATTAAAGATAGCAAGTGTTTATAGTAGTCGTACAACTTGATGTCTCAGGATCGTGTATTGTGGCAGTGTGAAGGAGGCCTATATCCAGCTGTGGACGATGGAAAATCTCCACCAGAAACAATTAACGAAGATATTGCCAATTTACATTAGTGGTATCCTACTATATACATACTACAAAATCAAAACTCATAAGGTATTTATGTAAGTAATATGTTTATGTATTTAACACACATGTTAAGGATAAATGGTATCTATGGATTATTTCGATTATGTATTTGTTTGTGTAATTTATAAGCCTTATTTTGATATGTATATATATATATATATATATATATATATATATATATATATATATATATATATATATATATATATATATATATATATACACAACATGTAACATAATTAACGCACTTTGAGAAAATAGTTTGTTCAGAATCGTTTACTGTATCGATTCCTATCATTTTTAATATAGGTAATTTTTTATCCCAAAAATAATTAAAAGTACGTAAATTACATTCACACTAAAGCTGTGCAGTCAAAACAAAATGAAATGGACCTTAACTTTGGACAATAAGACTTTTAAGAATGTAGTTTTATTTGTATTATTACTAATACTGTCATTCAACAAAAATATAGAAAAATGAACTTTATTTCAAGGACGTTAAAGTCTTTGCGTTCGTGGATTTGTACTGTGACCACAACATTCTTCCGGAATTAGTATAACTAATTTGATAAATAATCAGTGCATAAAAATGTTTAACTGAAAATTCAGTGTATGTATTATGATTATAACATAATATACTAATTGGGGTGTCTGAGGGTGTGCGTTAATTACGTTACATATTGTATATAAATGTTTTAAATAAATAAAAAATCAATACGTGGATCTTAACTTATTATTTTTTAAATTATCACCATCAGATACTCTGTTAAGCGAAAATGCAGAAGAAATGCAACATATTGTCTTACGAACATTGCAATGTATTTTGAATGCAAAGCTATGAGATAAACTGAGGAATTACGTCGCACAGGGCACAAAAGGGCACAAAAACAAATTCAGTCCATTCTCTAGGCCATACGCTTGTAGTTAACGATGAGAACACTTTTACCTGCTTTCCGAGGCGCAGAAGTGAAAATCCGCCAACTTCCTAACTCCGGGCTTTCCGGCCGGCGGACAAAAACTGCACAAGGACAAACATCCAGACTCAGAACAATTTTTGTAGGACATACAAATACTACTTGTCCCGTGCGGGATTCGAACCCGCGGCCCTCAACACCGCAAATTACTGCTAAGCCACCGCCGTCAAATCGTCAAGGATCAGCTGTGTATGATCATGTGGTATGGATTTATTAAAACACGAATCAGAAGATTGGATGCCAATTTTACGTGATAGAGCCATGCTGCAGCTATATCATGGCTGTAGCATGAATGGATCTGCTCGACCGGGGAAAGACCACGTTCTAACAGAATACCAGCGTTAACTAGCAGCTCAATGCTGTGTTTCGTATGGTGAGTGTAGAGAACTGGAGACCCTTTTTACTGAAAACGAAGCATTCCATCTTAGTCTTTGGGTGTGGCAACGCATTTTCATTTTGATTCTTAGAGACGATAATCTTGCGGGATTCTTGAGAATTGAAGACATAACATAGTGCTCTATCTTCGTCTATACATTTATAGTGTTGTAATCGGTCGGGCACTGTGCTCGTCCTAGACCTCTTGGTAGAGTGGCATTAGAATATCAGTGTGAATAGTCGTCCAACGGATGTTGGTCTTGCGTGAAACACAGCGATCATGATAATAAGTTTATGTGGCTTCTTGTCAACGTCCAAGTAATTACATACATACTGATCTTATAACAAAAAGAAATATGACAACTGTGTCACTTGCTTAGCATGTAAAATGTGACTAATGGCATATTAGGTTTTGATTTTGATATGATGTTCTAGCTACTAATCACTTCTTTAACAATTTCCTATCTAATCCATGTTTTGGCTAAACGTGGTCCGAGTAGCTCTCTGCTCTTTGGATTCTGCTTACTGCTTATAATAAAAACAGTTTATTTCCAATCACAATCGTACATTAAATTAATAACATGCTTAGCTTATTGTCTTATTTCTATGATACAATTTTTGCAACATTTGTCCATTGTGAGAGAGTGTACCCGTACTAGGGTACCCTGTATTACAGTGTTCCGACCCCCTACACTCGGACTTAATTAATATATTGCTTATTGTTATGTATTTTAGTTATACTATGAATAGAGGTTCGATATGCAATACAAAATAAAAAAAAATGTTTGTATGTATGATCTATTATTTTTGTACAAATTGCGTCAAAAAGTTCTTTAATGTGCTGAGATTTCTCTGAATAATGTACACAATGGAGCACTGCATATTCCTTTCAAAGCAAAAGATAGTGAGGTATTTTAATGAGCGGGAAGGTGCCGTCCATATGCAAACACGAGAGCTACGTGCATTTATTCTGAGCTTTATTCTGTTGCCTCTTTTAATAACGTTTGATTCAGGTGAAACTTTTTATAACGTACAGATACAGAGCAAGCATAGCACTGAAAATGACGTGTAAGAAAATATTATTCACGCTTTGGCGTTGACATATTTATTTTTTGCTATTCAAAATTCGAAACAAGTTTTGTAGAAATAAAAACTATATTTTTAAAATATATTTGCTAACCCTCAACCGTTTAGCGGCGGTGCAAGAATGTCCACTACCCCATATCATCCCATGGGTGTCGTAAGAGGAGACAGAGGAAAACTGGAATAGAAGATGGTCAGCAGAATTTTCCTGATAAACAAAACTGCGGTTGCCTACCCACTTGCCAAGCGTGGCAACTATGGCAAAATCGCCCGTTTGTTGTAGGCTTGTGTTTAGCAGTGAACTATAGGCTGTTCTGGATGGATGGATTGTACTCGTATGATAATCCTATTGCCATCCATCGTAAGTAGTACCGCAGTCCAGGGTGATAAATTGCGCGATTTAAATACCCTATCGACTTTTCATCTGGAAATACCTGCCTTGTATTTGATCGGAAAGAAGTTCTGGCAAATAATTCCAAATCCTTCGTATAAATAATGACCTGGCAATGTTTGCTAAAAATTACGAATAATGAAGACTTATCACCTATAATAGTAATTAATAAATAATTTTGTACGAGTGATATGGCATATATGGTCGACTAGTTGACAGTCCCTACTGTCGGCGATTTTTTTATAGAATTAGGGTGAGTGACGAGCACACAGTATTCATATGATAGTAGTGAATGTTTCATCATCATGAACATCAACATTTATCCTGGTTTAAAATCAAAACGCATCACTATACGAAACACAGCAGCATTGAGCTATTTTACACTGATATTCTGTGACGCATGCACGTGTGTGTACGCGAACAAAACGGGTGCGAATCCCGGTGACACAAATTAAATTGTTAATTGCAATTTTAAGTGCTGATTTACCACTTGCTCGTTGGTGAAGGAAAACATAACGAGGTAACCAGCATATCTGAGAAATAAGAAAAAAATTCTAAGATATGTGAAGTTTGCTAATTCGCATTGGGGCAGCACAGCGGATACTTTCTTGCCCTAAGAACCTCTCAGAAACGCGGAGATGCCTGTGCCCATCAGTGGAACGTTCACAGGCTGTAACTTTAACTTTTTTTCTGTGTGAGCGTGATCCTATCCCGGACGATCCAACCGATTCGTGCTACAGCCATAACATAGTTGAAGCTTGGCTCTACCACGTAAGCACATGGCATACATAAGTATAATAGGTACAACAACACCTCATAGCCGACCAGATTTGCGCTTTGACAGGGTCAGGAACTAACTTTTATTCATTATCTACTTTTATATATCATAATATTTATATTCTTTCTTTACAAGTTGCATGTCAAATGAAGTACTATAAGTAAGACACTCTTTACTTATTTGTTTGATACTGATTCCAAGTTATTTGTTACCTTATATTCTGGACAGTATCAACATTTTTACATATAGTAGAGTCACGCTGAAGCTATATTATGGTTGTAGCACGAATGGGTAGGCTCAACTGGGAAGGGTCCACGCGCTCACAGAACACCAGCGTGTCTTATGTCCAGCGGTATTTAATTTTTATTATATCTACATAAAATTATAGTTGAATGGTGGATTCGACTCTAGGATCATAAAATCTTGGTTCGCACCATAATTTATCTAAATCTTGGGAGATTAAGAAAAATATTCAACATATATTTTGTCTTAACTCATTTATTATTTTTACATATTTTCTTTTATAGAATAAGGGTGACAAATGTGCACACAGTCCACCTGATGATAAGTGGATGCTGTGATACATAGACTACTTAACCTCGTACTATTTACCTCGATTAAGAATAAAACTGAAGAGCGTTGTCACCCCTGTGGACTAAGATGGTATGCTTCGTTTCCAGTAATAAGGTTCTCTGGTTCTTTACAATCACTATACGAAACACAGCGGCATTACGCTGTTATTTTACGCCGGTAGTCTGTGAGAGTGTGATCCTAACCCGGTCGAGACGACCTATTCATGCTACAATTATAATAAAGCTGCAGTGTGGATTTACACGTAAATATTTATATAATCATAAGAATTTAATACAGACCATAATCCATAATACTACGTGTGAGTAACACACTAGTAAATTATCTATGTAGACAAAAAAGTAATTTGGATAATTAAGATACACTGATACTTGAAAATATATTTGTTATTATTTTACTATTAGGTATATATGCGCCCAACTCCATCAAATCGAACAGTCTGGCTTATTGCATATATTACTTAAAACGCCCTTTGTACTTCCCCCATTCTATAGATCAGTGAAGCAGCTCCCTTGCTTAGGATGTTCGTATGGTTGCTGTCGGCGGAGATCAACCCCGGGTTGTGAACAACTCATAATGCGAACTGTAAGACGAGCGTTTTACCCCTGAGCTACTACGCCTATATTTGCTGTAAGAATGTAAAAAATATCATTATTTTTGTATTAATAAAATTCAAATAAAAAACCTAAGTATTTGTTGTTGTGAAAACTGTGGTACGAAATTATGTTGCAAACTTAATCCAGAATTAATATCGTGGTGTAATTAAAACTTTGGGCACGCTCGCATAATTGAAACGCTGTCATTGTTACGTAAAACGTAATTACTAAATTAACTTTTTTTCGTTGACAAGCCATGCAGAAGTAAAATATTTTTGGGTTAATAACATGTTATCCTATACTTTTATATAAAGCGAGCAATTCTTGTTTATATATTTTCCTATGCGATCCCAGAAAAAATTATAATGCCAAGCAAAGTTTAGTCAGTCAACCATTATCATGATTAGTGCTTCTTGCATTTGCACTTATTACTAGAAGTTTCTTAATGGAATAACTTTGGAAAACAAGTGCACACTAGACCTAATGGCTAGTGAATCCCAGAGAAATTTATATTTATCCTTGATTAAGAATAAAAATACAGATGCGTCTCCACCCCTGACGGCTAAGATGAAATACCTCGTTACCAGTAAAAAGGATCACGGGTTCTTTACATTTACCATACAAAACATAGCAGCATTCAAAGCTAGTATTTAATATTATATTGTGATAGCGTCCTGTTTTTCCGATTAAGCCGACAGAACATATTCAAAATATAGCTGCATCGTGGCCCTGTCTTTATTGATAAATATGATCTATTGTTTAAATATAGGCACTTGTGCTACCATATTTGCGTCATCAGCGGCTGAGTTGCAAATGATGGTTACATTAATGAACTGGGAATTAAAAGAAAGGGGAATGAAAGTGAACGCAAGTAAGACGAAAGTGATGGTTTTTGAAAGAGAAGAAAGCAAAACGGTATGTGAAATAAGAATAGAAGGAGAGTTAATTGAGCAAGTGGATGAGTTTGTGTATTTGGGATGTGTATTTAGCAGGGATGGTAGATATGATAGGGATATAGAACGACGAGTAAATGCAGGGAATAGAGTGAATGGGGCACTACACTCTATTATGAAGAACCAGAATGTGTCAAAACAGGCACGTATGGTAATTCATAATGCTGTGTTAGTCCCTACGTTAATGTATGGTAGTGAAAGCTGGGTGTGGCAGAAGAAGCACGAAAGTAGAATAAATGCTGTAGAAATGCGTTCTTTAAGAAATATGCTAGGGTTTAATCTGAATGACAGGGTGAGAAATTGCGTGATAAGAGATAAATGTGGTATGCAAGATGATGTTGTGACCAGGATTAAGAAAGGAATGCTTCGGTGATTTGGTCACGTAGAAAGAATGAATGATGAAAGAGTGACAAAGCAAATTTATATGGCAGATGTGAACGGCCGAGTCGGGAAGGGACGCCCTAGAAAAAAGTTTGTCGACCAAATTGGCGATATTTTGAAAATGGGCCACGTTAGAAGTACCCTTAACCGACGAGCATGTATGCGTAGATATATGGATGTAAAGGAGGCGAAAGAGGTATGTCAGGATCGTGCCAAATGGAAGTCCGTAATCTCTGCCTACCCCTCTGAGTGACAGGCGTGAGTGTTTATGTTTATGTTTATGTTGTGCTACCTATGTGAAACTATTTCTATGTTATCGTTGTTATTGGGAAGACAGCACTATTATATAATAATTTACAATCAGAAAATATTAAGTGGTACTTTATTTGAAAGGAAACTTGAAAGTTTATTGCTGAGTACAGCCTTCGCCAAATCTTGCCGTGAAACACGGTCCTCAGACATCCGCGCTACTGATTTTATATATCATATCTTTATCTTGTATAATGTGTGATAAGCTATAGCTTATCACCAAAGCAGATGGGCAAGCGAAGGTGAAGAAGACGTCCAGCAACTCGTCTAACACTCTGTCACTTGTCGATTCTTCGAGGTGTACTGCTCTCCAGGCTTAATTTCAGTATGTTTATGAGAGATTTTATACCCAATATAAAGGTAATAGTAAATTATAATATTTTAACGTAAAAGCTCGTAAGCAATTAACATGCGAACTAAATTAGCAAATGCCCCTGATGACTAAGGGCAAATTGCCTCAGAGCTTGTTATTACAAATCTCTCACCTTTCAAACCGGAAGATAACAGTAGGTGCATTACTGGTTGACGGTAAAATTAGATAAGAGAGTGACACTGACACACACTGGCTCCAAGATTATAAAGAAGCTTTACCATCAATTACTTATAACCAATGATCTTATTTTGTGTTACTAAAGGTGAACTGAAGAGCATCACTTCTCCATATTATCACGTAGGTGTCATAATTGGTTACAGAGGAAAATGAAACAGATGGGTAGCAGCATCTTCCTGATAACAACCACTGCGGTAACCAGCCCGCCTGTTTAGCGAGTCACACTTATAACCAATGATCTATTGTGTTACTAAAGGTGAACTGAAGAGCATCACTTCTCCATATTATCACGTAGGTGTCATAATTGGTCGAGAAAATGAAACAGATGGGTAGCAGCATATTCCTGATAACAACCACTGCGGTAACCAGCCCGCCTGTTTAGCGAGTCAACTTATAACCAATGATCTTATTTGTGTTACTAAAGGTGAACTGAAGAGAATCACTTCTCCATATTATCACGTAGGTGTCATAATTGGTTACAGAGGAAAATGAAACAGATAGGTAGCAGCATCTTCCTGATAACAACCACTGCGGTAACCAGCCCGCCTGTTTAGCGAGGCATCAATTACTTATAACCAATGATCTTATTTTGTGTTACTAAAGGTGAACTGAAGAGCATCACTTCTCCATATTATCACGTAGGTGTCATAATTGGTTACAGAGGAAAATGAAACAGATAGGTAGCAGCATCTTCCTGATAACAACCACTGCGGTAACCAGCCCGCCTGTTTAGCGAGGCAACTGTAGTAAATATCATTCCTATGAGGCAAGCTGTGTTCAGGAGTGTATTATTGATAGGTAGCAGCATCTTCCTTATAACAACCACTGCGGTAACCAGCCCGCCTGTTTAGCGAGGCAACTGTAGTAAATATCATTCCTATGATGCAACCTGTATTCAGGAGTGTACATAAATATTTGCCATAGTTGCCACTCTTGGCAAGCGGGCTGGTAACCGTAGTTTATTTTTCATTTTTAGTCGTTATTTAGAAGAAGCTACTGATTTTTTCCCTTTGTCACCTCTTACGACACCAACGTGATGATATGGGGTTGATAATAATGATGATGATAAATGAATGACATTAAAGGTAAATTAAAAAAATAGGACACCAAATAATTTTGTTGTTATAGATACGAAGAGATACATATCTACGTTAAAAGCGTAATCCTGAATCAATTTCGCGATGTAATTAAAACTTCAGCTAAGCTCGCATAATTTAAACACGATAGTGCAAATGTAACGGAATTAATAAGCCAACTTCTTTCGTTTGCACCTTACATACATAGAGTTGAGTACCAAAACCTATACATTTAAGTTAATTAATAAACATACACGTAGTTTTTGGAGGAAAAGGGGGAGGAATTGTTCCATCTCAAGAGAAAAGAGCTGTCATAGTGCCTAGTGGGTTCGCGAATGTGCTTCTACGTGGCTCTGCCAATATGCGGCGAAGGTGGAACACTATAGAGTTTTAGTCGGTGCGAGTTTGACATAACCTGCAAGGGTAAGCGTGGGCAATTTCTCATTTTTTTTTTAAAAAAGTGTTGATCCCAGCGTTTATGTTATGAGATATAATCGCACCAGGCAGCTGACTTGAAGCCATTATCAGAAGACTATTATTCCTAAAAATAATTCTGATATTATATTTATGAACCGAAACTAATCGGAGCTTTTAACTTGTGATGATAATCATTCAATAATGATACTCTCATGAGAGATAAGATAGGCAAAATTTGACTTATTTAACTATTTTAATCGAGTTCAGGCGGTAATCGATACGGAAAATGCACAAACTACAAGAGTATTGGGAATATTGTATGTGTTTGAGAAAGATTTTGAATACTATATACCTTTTCACATCAATCTTTTAATCATGATAAATTAATAATTAATATTAATAATTAATTTTTAGTTTTTTTTTAATTCTTATTGAATTGGTTTAAATATCACTAAGCACATGTAATTTATTTTGTGGATACCCAACACGGTCTCCATTGTTCACACATATGTTTTTCAAGCAACATTTATAGCAACGTTATCATGATTCTTTAATAAAGCTATTAATATCAACTTACCTATTCTCAAAGCCGAAATCGAAGCAAACAAGATTAAGGCTCTACCAGCCATTTCGGTCTGGGTTCCTGTAAGGACGAAAACAAAACATATGAATTTAATGTATTAAATTTTTTGAATTCGAATATTAGTAGGAAAATTGTATCTGGTCGAATATTAAAATATATAATGATTTCTTATATTTACGCGAACACTATACATTGATTAAAATTACTTTTACGGATTTTATCGCGTTTTATTTATATTAATTTTAATACCGGACGTTTCGGGTGTTTTCCAGCACCCATGGTCACGGGGGACTGAGGTGACTAACGTCCCGATGTCAAAGTTAACCCGGAGTATCTTCAGCTTTTTAATTATTGTTTTTGGTCCAATCTACGCAGAATGAACTAACTGTATTTTGAAGTCTTGCAGTGGTATGCTTGGGTTTAGTTTTAATTTTATTAATTATAGGATCCCAAGCAAGTGGTAGTACCCAGCCTCCTTCTCTATTGAAATTAGGATGTTTTTTAATTTCAATAGCCTCACGTATCATCCTTGGTACGAATCGATGTTCTTTCGCGAGGATTTGTGGTCTATCAAATCTGATGTAATGGTTGGTGCATCAAATTTGATAGACCACAAATGTTGGCTTTGCTTGCTTGGCTTGGCTTGCTTGGCGGACTTCTCTGTGGAATAATTTACCACCGGTAATTTTTCCGGACCAATATGACCTAGGGACCTTCAAGAAAAGAGCTTACTCCTTTCTAAAGAGCCGGCAACGCACCTGCAATTCCCCTGGTGTTGCGGTTGTTTATGGGCTGCGGTAGTCACTTAACATCAGGTGTACCGCATGCTCGTTTGCCCCCTCTTCTATAAATTAAAAAAAATGAACCTGCATTCACCGATTTTTTTGTTATTCAGAGATAATTTAAATTAATATAACTGAAATATTAATAATCTAATACATAAAATAATGTTTGTTTGTTCGTATTTTATGCGGTAAAAGTTTGTCAACTCATTGCTTATACTTGCGCGAGATTATAGGTATAGTGCAATTAACTTACACTAGGTAGCGCACGTATCGTACCAACAATTTATTTGAAAATTATAGATCAATTCAATTCAATTTCAATAATTGTCTGATCATTCCCAATTAAACAATATAGCTCTCCAAAATTAAGACGATATTTCCAAAATTATTTCTTCTGTGGCATAATGCGCCGAGTACCAGCTAGTTATGTAGAAATTATTATGATTATTATTATTTATATTTCCTGTACATCTTTTGTAAGGACGAGACAGCCACTGGACACAAAAAAGCTATATGATTGGTCCATTAGCAAATTACGCTTTTTAGCTTTTTACGTGGTAGAGCTATATTATGCTACAGCTATATTAGTATTATAGTTGTAGCACGAATGGGTCGGCTCGACCGCTATGCTCTCACAGAATGAAAAAAATTAGAAACTTAGTGCTGCTGTATTACGGACCTGCTATGTACCGGATACTCTTTTTACTGAAAAAGAGGCATTTCATCTTAGTCCTCACAGGTGACAACGTATCTGTAATTTTATTGGATATAGATGTCTATGGGCCCCAGCAACCACTTACCATGTAGTTTGTGTGCTCGTTTGTCACCCTTATCCTATATTTAAAAAAAAACATCAGCTTTGTGATCCGTTGGGCTATGTCGTTTACTTTCGACTAATTACAAATATTATCATTACGGATTCTGTCACTTGGAGAAACTTTGAGCATAGCCCTATCCAAGCGTGTCGGGTGTCTTTAATGTTTCCCTTTCACAGATATATTCATGCAATAAAAAACCATATCTTGTTTCTATATTAAGTCACCACAGGTAATACGCACTCATTGAAAAATTTTATTTTAAAATTTTGAGGAATACGAAACGAGAATTGAGTTGAATTTCTTGAACACTGCCCAGCCGAATTTGCTTCGTCGATTGATCCTTTTGCCAAAGTTGAAATCACTTAGCCGGATAATCTGTCCTAGGTAAACATTAAGATATAAACTCTCAGGAGATTAGGATAAATCTTGGCGTGTATTCTATTACTACCAGAGTTATACAACATGTGTAACAAGAACTCTGTGGTTCCCTTTAATTGCAAATTTTGTAAATTACCTATTGTGAACACTATAACCTTTATAATAGAAACGAAAAATAATTTCACTGCCATAAATTCCATGCCTATGTACACCTCTATGTCCCTAAAAGAACCACCGGGATGTTTGTTACATTCTGTATAATCGCACACGATGGCATCGCAATCGACTCAGGTACACACACTATGGGTTTTTTTATGAGAAAACCCTGAAGTACAATCTATTTAATAAAAAGTACCATTTAAAGATATTAGTAATAAAAATGAACGCGTCAAATACAGAAATTTCATTATTTTAACTTAGTACAAAAATATTTTATTTTACAAGAATTTAGGTGAAACTTAGCCCGAAATGCATCTAAGCGTGTTGTATGCCGTCTTATTTCAAAGCGAGCTTTTGACACAAACGAGACCTTAAGCCCTGAGATAAGACTCAAATATACTTGAGCGACTTTGAAATGACTTTGGTTTATGTATTTTTTTGGTTTTTGTATAAAAATATAATTTAATTATTTTTCTTGCTGTATATTAATTTCTTTTTTCGTAAAACATAAGTAAATTGTAAATGGACAATAAATACCACCTTCTTACCTTTTTCTGTCGCTTAGTTACCGTATTGTAATGAGTAGCGGCGTAAGAGACATCTCGTGGGTATCATAAGAGACGCCAGAGGGAAAAAGCAACGACTGACAGGCGGCAGCATCTTCCTAATCACAACTCAATAGCAAACTGCGGTTGTCAACCTGTAGCGAGGCCACTGTGCCAAATACATTCTTAGTTCTCTAGGGAGGTCTATGTTCAGTAGTGGACACTTGATAGGCTATATTAAATGATAAACAGCTGCTAATGTGTTTCACTAAGGGTAAGAGAGTTAGGATAAACACAAGCATTACATATTAGTCCTCTTGGGTTACACTGAGAAGTAAGATGGAATACCTCACCTGAATTCTAAAATTTAAATTCAAAAAACTGGAACCCAGCAGTGGATGCAGTGATGCCTGGCGGTAGAAATCGGGCTTCTTAATACATTTTTATAAGGGTGACAAAACAGAACTCAGTCTACCTTATGATAAGTGGATGATTAAAGTCCATAGACAACTACATCTATCATCAAATAAAAATCATAATGTAGATTTGTTATCACCCTTAAGGACTGAGATGGAATGTCTCGTTGCTAGTAAAAAGAGTCTCCAGTTCTCTACACTTACCGTACAAAACACAACACAATAGTATTAATCTAACATTTTACCTTCCTGTCTATTTTCGTCCTTCCCTGATCGATCAGACCCTTCAGTACTGCAATATACCAAATGCAGCTTGGCTCCACCACGTAAAGTTGCAGCGTTTTTACGTATGAAAGATACGGACATTCCAACTTTGATTGTGAATAACTTAAAATTCTACAAGCTTTTCTCACTAAAATAATGTTATTAAAAATAAATTAATCAGCAATCGAATCAAACCATGTCGTATACGTACCCGAATTTAATAAAAAAAAACATGAACAGATTTTTGCATATAAAATGCTCATTCATGCAGAAACTCCATATCCGGTATTAATACGGACGTGTTTTTGCGCTGTAGTTTTACCACTTTTATTGCATTGGATTTTTTGCTGAAACTCTGCAGTATTATTTCATTAAAATTTTTTAAAATTTTGAATTAATATGATATCCTATCTGTTACCCACCTCGCTGGGCTTAGTTTAACGTTAGTAAAAATGTTGAAAAATCCTGTATGTATTTATCGCTTAATCTTTGCTAAATTTCAATGCGTAATTGTAGAATATTGCCCACTTTTATCCATACAAACATATTTTTACATTAAGACCTTTAAATTACCTTACTTATAATGCGGTGACTATATTACATCTTCGTCATTAAATCATTAAAGATCACACCCACTGCTGCCCATATGCCCTTCCTTCCTTCCTATCCTTCAAAGAATGCCATACAAAACATATATCCATCCATCGACTTACTGACGTCGTACATATATGTGGTATCGCTGGGCGAAAACACACTACGATCGAATCAAACACTGAAGATGCTCAACTTTTACGTCTAATAATGATGTCCTCTAGACCAAACGGTACTAACTAAACTAATATATATATATATATATATATATATATATATATATATATATATATATATATATATATATATATATATATATATATATATATATTAGTTATTAAGTTACGAAACACAAATGCCTCTAAAAGGGTATATTTACACAAAATTTCGCAAACTGAGGTCTTGTTTAAACCCAGATGTGGTCGTCCTACAAAGTTTGTAATTAACGGAGTTCAACCCATATTACGTTACGACCTACGATTTAATATGAGCAGTTAAATTTTTACTTAACAATCATCAAACATATGTATTATATAACACTATTAAATGCCAATATAAGTAGAAAAAAGTAGTTAAAAGTTAGGCCAAATAATGTTTGCATTTTTATGTTTATGGCGATGGTGCTTTTCACTTATTCAGATTTATGAATATTTTGGCTTTCATCCTGGCTGCCTTGGTAGTGCACAGTCTTAACCCTCGCTATAAACATCGCGCTCGCGACATCCAACGGCACGGATTGCAACACGTGCTCGGCAGTGAAGGAAAACACCGTGAGAAAACCAGCATATTAAAATATTTTGAAAACCCGGCATCGCGGTAGACACTTCCTTGCCCTAAAACCCTCCAATATTAAGAGGTCTTTGACACAGAAGTATATTCAAAATCATTCCCTTACGTAATAAGACATATATTAGAATAGTTGTTTACATGATTCCATCAATACAAAAGGGTCTATGGTCAAGTCTTGTTATATCTGAGAAAATAATCTATTACGTTTTGACCTGATTGTGTTAAAGTGACGTCAAATGTCTGTGGATTAGAAGTTAGCGCTAAGTAACACGGGTTACAGGGGCAGTCGGGAATCATTCAGAGACGAGCCGCCAGAGTGACAAGGACGTTTGTGATATATTATGTTATTTCGTTAAACTATGCCATTGATTTAGTTTACTTGAAATAAATATTGTTATTGCATTTGATTAATCCCTTTTATTTAGAATTCTACGGTTCACTTTTACTCGAAGGTACGTCTTATATCTCTGAATTGGGATTTACAGCACAATTTGTTTTGTGCCAAACCACCCCATGAGCTCGACCGTTGAATATTGATACTAATTTTTATTTATATCTTGTTTTAATGAAAAATCAATGCAATTTTACGTATTAGTAAGTATATCAGCAAGTTATGTACCTACTGAATGCGATAAGACACTAATATGACCCACGATTCGCCCAATTTAACTAGATTAAGTAGAAGTTTTTTTTCACTTGGTGTTGTCGTTCTACCTGATTCTATTTATTTATTTCTATTAGTAATATAGAGACACTAACATTCAATAGCACTAAAATAAATTCGATATGGTCGATTCGAAAATAGATTTAAAAAAATATAGACATTTATTATAATATTTTTTTTACAATTTTATGCTGAGCACACCTCTAATGCTCATGTGGTGTTTTGAATAATCAATTTACTTTTATTAATTACCGAAACACGTATTTATTTTAAAGAGAAAAAAAAATCTAAGTGATAAGTTTAGTTTCTCGAAAGATGTCTTGTCATCCATACCGACCAACTGACGTCCGGGTGAAATTATTTTTAACTAATTCCATTTAATAAATAATCTTATGATTACGTCAGAAGTATTAATTGAAATCTCCTCTTGCTAAGAACGTACTTTTTTCAAATCATATAAGTGCAAAATAAAGCTGGTGGAAGTGATTTGGTGACAATAGAGCACTACATCTCCGCTTTGCGTTCGATGTGTGCAAAACTTTAATTAGTGAGCGATGAGCCTATTACATTATATGTCGAAACCTTCCGTTATTGAATGAATGAAAATTGAGATTTGTTCTTTTTTATAATTATACGCATGAAAATTATTTCGAGTTCCAGGAATAAGCGATGTACTTATTACATTATATGTCAAAAATATAGTATATTAAAATTGCGATTAGCAATAATAAAATAAATTTTGAAATACCTTTCAACATTAAATGAATGAAAATTAAGATTTATTCTTTTTTAGAATTATGTACATGAAAATTATTTGAGCCGGGGCGAATTCTCGATGCGCTCATAGTTCGTATCGTACCAGTGACCGACAGCAGTTACACAGTGAGACATCCCAAGGCCGAGGTCTACATCTGCGAGGAATCGAGAGGCGTAGTTTTAGCAGCAGCCACAATGATTGTGGTGAGCGTCGGCTACGATTGCAGCGGTCTCGAGGACGCAGTTCAGAGCGCGATCAACGCCGCAGTGTTGCACACGATCATCGTAGAATTTCTCGTCGAAGTCAAAGTGCAAGCAGCACGCGTACGCTACGCGAGCAGGAACACGAGCTGTCACTAGAGAAGGAGAAGCTAAAGACGTTTGAAAGGAAGGTACGTAAAGAGCGTGAGTGATGAAATAAAGAAACAGTTCGTTCAGGCGGGTTGAAGCGCCTGACTTCAGTCCACCTAACTACGGTTGAAGAAATAACAATAATAATGTACGCACACATCGCGACCGTTCTGTGTCCAGTTTGTTATATGCTAGTAAAACGGTCAGCTAACCTGACATTTACATCAATAAAAGAACCAGACAAAATATTTTATATACATCAAGGAAGTGAACTTTTATGTGCTCTTTATTTTATGGCGTTATGAGTTTCTATTCAAAAAAGGAATATAACAAACATTTATATGAATTCTATCTACTTTGTTCCTGAAGTTGTATTAACACGATTTTATATAGAAAACAAGGGTGACAAAAGAGCACACAGTCCATCTGATGGTAAGTGGGTGCTTGGCCCACAGACATTTACATCTATCATTGCTTAAGAATCAAAATGCGGATGAGTTGTCACCTCTTAGGAATAAGATGTAATGCTACTGAACTACCAGAAATGGAGCTATTCTTCTTACTGCTGTTTTATTTCTAAGTCTGTAGAGCCACGCTGCAGCTGTCTTATGGTTGTAGTACGAATGGGTTGGCTCGACTGGGAAAGGATCACGCTCTCACAGAATGCCAGCGTAAAATAGCTTAATGCTGCAAGAAAGAAGACGGACGGAACGCCACGTAATGTCAATCTCAGAGATCATGATTAACTTCTTCAAACCCACTCACGTACATATCTTTCTTATTTCCTTATTTACCAGCCCATAAAAGATCACAGCTTACCGTAAAGCAGAAGCAAATGCATGTGAAACCATTTGCTGGTCGCAGATTATTTTCAATGCATATTTGTACGTGAGTGCATTTTCTCACTATAAATTAAGTATGGTTTTTGCTTCACTTGAAGTGAACGTAGCGCTTCCTCTTACTTTCTTTGTAATGTAAAGAAAATGCAAGTACGGACGTTAAAGGTCGTAAACTTATTTAGATTGATAAAATTATGAGCTTAGCACCCGATCGTTCGTTGTTCGTACCGAATTTGGCCTCCATTATGAATTTTTGACAGGATACTTACCATATGTAGAAAAATTAAACAGAAAATTTTATTTTTGTATATCATTGTTTATTCACATATTACTATGATTTGATTTACAATATGGCTGAGATATTAAAAAGGAAATCTTCATAATCTAGACGAAATTATTCAATGCGAATGTAATTATTCCTGCGTCAAAAGCGGACTCTTCACTAATACAAGGACTACTTAAGGCTAAGGATTTGTGCTTCAGCTGCCTTTCTGAGATGAATGACGGAGATTGTTCGTTCCTTTTAGAAGAGGTGCTTTAACTTTTTATAATCTCATAGATTTTATTTATTAAAAGGTAATGTCCAGTGTATCATAATCATTATCGCCATTACAGTCCTTCACAAGTTCACTGTGAACACAGGCGTCTCCGGAGAACGACACGAAGCCTCGTTCACCGAGGACGCAAAAAAGTTTTTTTTTTGATTTATCGCCAAGATCATAAGTGTAGCCTGCTTAATGAGACATTTTTTATATAGGCGGAAGAATTAATACTGATATCCTGGTCAGTCAATCTTCAACTTAATATTCTAAACAAAAATAAGTAGACGTTTATAAAAATCATTTCTTATTACTAAACAAATTTAGTACAACCATTGCAACTTATTATTTAAGGTGATAATAATAAAGCAGAAATAAATTAATATTAGGTCATTTTTTATTAAGTTTATACTACTTTTTCTATTAAAAAAAATGTTGTATACAATGTGTCCGGTTTCCGATGTCCGATACTTTAAGGGGTTAAAATGCACAATTAATATCGACAAATCAGGGATCAATGATTTTTTTCGCCATCAATAAAAAAATGGCAGCACTTTAAAAAAAATTGTTGGCGAAGCATAGATGATTGTATTAATTTAACAATATCTACCCAAGTAGAAGACTTTCAAAAACAAAATTGGTCTCAAATGTTAGTTAATAGTATAGACAATAAATCTAGATCCAAAATATTATTTTTTAATTTTTCAGTATTAGTAAAAAACATTTTTGAAAAAATAAATTAGACAACAAATTGATGTTGTTTTTCAGATTCTTAGCTTTAAAAAAAAAACCATCATGTTAACCAATTTTTTTTACTTGTTTTTATTATAATACAGGATATTTGCTATAAATGCACATTTAAATCTTAACTCTGAGTTAGATAGTTTAGGAGCTATGATAATTTGAATGTAACTGTTCAAAGTGCCTCTACCCCGATATTAGATAACTAAACACCCATTCCAGTGAGTAAGATAAAATTCTTCAATAATTCAAGGAATCGTAAGCAAGCACAATAGCATCCTTTGTGTGAGCATATTTGTCGATAAAATTAATTGTATTTTAACCCCTTAAAGTATCGGACATCGGAAACCGGACACATTGTATATGTTACTTGTGTCTATGCCAATTCTCTAGTTAAAAATGCACAAAAATCAAATCCATATTAAATTAAAGGATCTTAATCTCAAATAAACGAGGACATCTTATTATAAAAACCGGCCAAGAGCGTGTCGGGCCACGCTCAGTGTAGGGTTCCGTAGTTTCCCGTCCGTCACAATAAGTGTTCCCACTTATGAGTTTAAAGGTGGGTATCCATTATGTTCGCGCTCCAGCAGCGGTCCGCGCTCCTGCAGCTGCTCCCGGTAGTGGGTACGTGCGCGAACATGGAGCGTGCAACATTGCACGCTCCGCGGCATGCGCTCCGACTTTCCATCCAAGTTCAAAATGATTTTCCTAGAAAGTCCTTATAAAATTCTACTTTTCAGATTTTTTTCATATTTTCTAAACTTATGGTTCAAAAAGTTAGAGGGGGGGGACACATTGTTTTTTTACTTTTGGAGCGATTATTTCCGAAATTATTGACATTATCAAAAAATGATCTTAGTAAACCCCTATTCATTTTTAAATACCTTTCCAACAATATATCACACGTCAGGTTTGAAATTTAAAAAACAATCACTTCCCACTTTACATATAGGGGGGGCTACCCTAATAAAGCATTTTTTTCCAATTTTTATTTTACCACTTTCTCGGCATTATTGATACACATATTGGTACCAAATTTCAGCTTTCTAGTGCTAACGGTCACAGAGATTAAGCGAGGACGGACAGACGGACAGACAGACATGGCGAAACTATAAGGGTTCCTTGTTGACTACGGAACCCTAAAAACGGTTTTCTAATAACAATAACACCACATAAAACAACATTGCCCCACAAACCATAAAATAATAAGGACATTTTATACGACAATTTTATGACCCTATTCTTATATTGTGATATAAAATTTTCTTTACTACATGTTAGCCTCTCATAAAGTTATATGCTGGTAAAGCGATGTAGCATCATTTTATACACTACAGTAAATTATTTAAAAAGTACTTAGAAAATTGATTGGTGATTGAGGATTGAGAGCAAAACAATATATCTTTCACCTTTAACCCTGTTTTGGCTATCAACATATTGGAGATTAAGGTCTTTCTAGCTTTTATATCACCTGTTACAAACGTTTGATATAAAATGGGGTAATGGATTCTTTAACATATCCACAATAAGACAAAAAAATATTTATTAAAAATAGAGCATGGCTCCAAAAATATGTAACAAATAAAAAGTATAAGAAAATTACTTATTATGTTATAAAATATGAAAATATTTTAAAGTAAACTAGTTATGTCATAATTGACAAAGTATTCTATATTAAATGATTCCTTTAGAGACTTTTATGTTATCTCTTTGAAAAAAGCAGTTATTTTGTATTTAGCAAAAACCAGTTTTTTTTTCTGTTTATCTGTTAGTTCCAGCTATTCTCCGAAATAACTAGACTAATTTTGACGGGACACTCAGTGGCAGATAGCATAAGAAGTGATAGTGATAGATAGTGGCTGATATTATAAGAAATAACGAGGGCTACTTTTATTTTACAAAAATAATTAGTGTTTTGCGCAAATAAATTAAATCACATGAAATTCAACCGCAATTAATTCCAAGCGGATGAAGTTGCGGGGAACAGTTAGTAACAAAATAAACTTCGACATGCTTAACTATTTGATTTGTTCTCAAACTTCGTAATAGTTTGAGAACAAATTGAATAACTAGTCACTTTAATTGATTTACAAAATATTGCACTTGGTATGCTTCAGTGTAGGACATAGTTAAACTTTATATATATATATATATATATATATATATACAGTATGCCGGTCACGGACATTAGGTATTTATAATACAGCTATTTTAATATAAAAATACACTACACACTGAGATCTAATCCCCTCCCCCTCTATTTGGCAGCCATTTTGTTTTTCTCTTGAGATATTCTCTACGCGTTTACGAAAAAAGTCATATCTCTCAAAGTTTTAGTCCTACTGAGATAAAAATTAACTCACTCGGAGGCCAATAATATTGTTTATCGTTTACATTATCAAAATTTTTGTTGACATACTTGTAACTTTGAAGAAAAAAATTTAACTTCAAATAAATATCAAAAAAATGTGCTAATCGGTAAATTATTGTAAATTACTGCAAAAACAACCCCATTTACCCTTCTTATTTTTATACTAGATCGACAGATTTTGAGTTAAGCTACAATGCAACATAAAGTTTACAGCTGTATGTTTGTTACTTTAAGAATTATTGTTGTTTGAACATGGCATATGCCCAAACACAAAAGGCCTTTGTTAAGTGACAACTGGCACTGCCTGCCTAGGAGTAATAGTGTTCTGTGCTGCCTGCTCTCAAATTATACTACTTATAAATGATGATTCTGATTCTCTGATCTCTCATTCATCATCTCTTATTCATCGAAGATCATTAGTAATCTCAGATTACTATTACTCCTAGGCAGGCAGTGCCAGTTGTCATTTAACAAAGGCCTTTTGTGTTTGCGCATATGCTATGTTCAAACAACAATAATTCTTAAAGTAATAAACATACAGCTGTAAACTTTATGTTGTATTGTAGCTTAACTCAAAATCTGTCGATCTAGTATAAAAATAAAAGGGTAAACGGGGTTGTTTTTGCAGTAATTTACAATAATTTGCCGATTAGCATATTTTTTTGATATTTATTTGAAGTTAAATTTTTTTTTCTTCAAAGTTACAAGTATGTCAACAAAAATTTTGATAATGTAAACGATAAGCAATATTATTGGCCTCCGAATGAGTTAATTTTTATCTTAATAGGACTAAAACTTTGAGAGATATGACTTTTTTCGTAAACGCGTAGAGAATATCTCAAGAGAAAAACAAAATGGCTGCCAAATAGAGCGGGAGGGGATTAGACCTCAGTGTGTAGTGTATTTTTATATTAAAATAGCTGTATTATAAGTACCTAAAATATCGCTAGTCCGTGACCGGACACACTGTATAATAAAGATAATATAATATATAGTATAAGATATAACATAGTTTACGTATAGCTTAGCTAGTAATAGTCTTGGATTTAAAAGCATAATAATGTAAGATAAAAATTAAATGTTTAACTTTTTGTCTTTTTAGGTAATGTTCAGTTTATGAAATTAATTTGTTAAGGACTGTATGTGCCAAAGTATAGAGAAAAAACTTCAGTAAAATATTTAACATGTTCACTGCTTAACATAGACCTTCCGCATGGAGTATCTCATGCGGAGGATTTTAGGTATCAGAAATATGCTACTGCCCATCTCCTGGTTTGTTCCCCTCTCTCGCCTTTTACGTGCTTTGACGTCCACGGGACGGCATGGGGCAGTGGATGTTCTTACACCGCCACTACTTGGTAATGTGATTGTAAAGTTACCTGTAAGTTATTAAAGTTACAGCTTATATACTTCCTACTGCTGGACACGTCTCCTGTTATCTCTTAAATGGTAATTAAGCGGTTAGTAAAGCTGCTCCGCAGTGATTATTAGACATGTAGAATTTCTAACGATGTTTTTCTTCACCTAACACAATGTAAGGCAGCATTTAAATTTGTAGCTAACAATTTCAGTGGTCCCAATATTGAACCCAGGCTACTCGCGATTAATAATATTCATGGCGGGCATTTATCTACTGTGCTATTGCCGCAAATATTTTGGCGGGAAAAAAATATTGATCCTTGATTCAGGGCCAAAACAAAATAGATTGCGAAAATTGCTATGTTTCAATGAAAAACGATAATTCGCCAGTGCTTGTGTACAGCTTAGTAAGACTAATTGACGTGCCATCAATAACTGAACGTCATTTAAGCCGAAAGTGATTAGCACGATTTGGCATTGCGTATTCTGAGGGTGAATCAATCACAATATAATCCTGTATATACGTGTGAGTAAAGTTAAGTCAAATAAATATCATCATCGTTATTAAACCCCCTCACCAGTCCACTGCTGAACATATGCCTCCCTCAAGTAATGCCAAAAAGCACCGTTCTGAACCACCTGCATTCGTCGACCTCCAGCATATCTTACCAGGTCGTCATTCTAACTACTGAAGACCCGTCCTATACTCGTCGTTCAATACGAGGCTACCACTTAAGAACCTTTTATACACACTAGTCGACGTCTGTCAACTTATATAGACGGCCCAATGCCACTTGAGGTTGCTGATCCTTTGGGCTATGTCGGTTACTTTGATTCTGCTGCGGATATCATCGTTACCGTTACAGTCTATTAAAGTTCACTGCTGAACATGTAGGCCTTCTCTATACATTGCCTCATAGGGGGGTATACCATAGTTGCCACGCTTGGAAAGCGGGTCTGCAACCACATTTTTTTTATTTTTAGTTGTTATAAGAAAGACGGTGCCGCCCATCTCCTGATTTGTTTCTCTGTGTCACCTCTTACGACACCCACGAGCTGACCGTGGATATTCCCACACCACCACTACACAGTAACTATATCGTACGTATCATCGTTACGATAAGTATAATGTTATCACTTTGTAATAATTTTCTTATGCAAAACTTTTTGATTAACGAGTTGGTAATGTAAATTGAGTACTAGACTTACTTGTGTACTCAGAAAAAAGTAAAACAGCTTAACATACAAAATACTCATCCGTGTAAAAAATTGCATGTTTGCTGTTTTACTTAAATTGAAAATACTTTGTAAATCCGTACACTCCCGCGTTAAAACTATTATACCAGCTCTTCTAGTTTTCGTCAAATTAATGCAGTCCGCTGTAAAAAATGTTTTCAGCATATGCTTCATTCCATAGGCCTAACTGTTTATTTTCCATTTCCACTAAAATCACAATTGCTAAGCCTTTACTAACGTTTCATATTTGGCCTTCGTAAATGAGACCATGTTTCAGAATGCCGCCACTGGTCAAGATATTTTACTAAAGATGTTAAAAATTAATTTGCCAAGATCCGCATAATAAAATAAAATGATGTGTCGTACCTAGTCCGAAGAGCACCTCCCGCCCTGCCTCAATTGCGTGCACTACCCAAGTCACCACTAATCCCAACACCACTACTCCCGACACCACTTCACAAGGAAAGCCACCGAGTCGATAATACGACTAGTATTTCGGCCTCTACACGAGGGTGGGAGGTGCTTTCCAAAATTAGGTAAGACACATCATTTAATTTTTATACGCTTTGTAACGGCTTATTCAATTAATAAGATATTTTACGACTGGCGATAATGAGATGGTTATACCGCCATCTACCGGTGGCCATGACACTTTTTCTATTTCCCACAGTTGCCCCTTACGAAACCCACGGGATAAATTGGGGTGTGTGGATATTTCTTCGCAGTCACCAGACGGAAATTAAAAATCTTAAACATAATTGTATACTGACTGACGTTTTTTACCCTAAGGATAAATATTTTTGCCACAAACCTCTGCTTAGTTCACCTAATAAGACACGTTATTAGTATTGTTTTTAGTGTTAAAAAAAGTCAGCTGTATAATAGTTATAAAAAGGATTAAATAAAATTTACTTTTAACTGGGGAAAATGTAATTTTATAAAGGTATTGATGGTGGGAGGTATGAGGTAGGTGAATGTAAAGGAGGTGACAGAGTTCTGTCAGGATCGTGCTAAAAGGAAATCCGCAGTCTCAGCCTACCCCTCTGATTAAAAGGCGTGAGTGGTTAGGTATGCATGCATGCAATAAATACATATTAAAAAAAATCGAAGGAAAAATGCTATCGTGAAAATATCTTGAGATCTATATTGAATTTTAGCGAAGTTAAACCTAGATGCCGACCAAGCGTGGCTTATGTCTCATCTCGTTTCAAAACGGGTTCTTCACTCAGTCAAGTGCAGCTTTAGTCTTAAAATCTGCTACTCAACATTTTAAGGCGTCCTTTTGAGGTATTTGTATGCTTCATATGGAGCCTTTTTTGACGTTCAGTCGTATTTGAAAATAGACTCCGTGGAAATAGTGACGATCACATATTATTATGAAAAGACTATTTAGTAATAATTCAAGTATTGCTCTTCTCAAAATGCACTTAACATTAAACTTCATTTATTAAATTAATCACGCTTTTATGAAATATTTCTACGAGTATGTAGCGGAGTGAAGAGTGAGAAATGAGCGCACGGACCATCTGATAAACCATTTAGGATCCACGTCTTATTTTCTAAAAAGAACGCTGTATTCGCTTAGAGACTCAGTCTTTACAGTATACCAATGAAAATTTTAATACAAAAGTGCAAGTGATTTAACACGTGATGAGAAAACATTGTTAGGAATTTTGCATATCTGTAAAATTAAAAAAAAATCGAAGACACGTAAAGCCCATTCACATGCATTGAGGCAGCGAAGCTGAAACTTCCTTACATTAAACCCTCCCAAAAAAAGATCAGGGTCAGTTTTGGGACGTGTATAGTTCCTAACTTTCTTTAATGCAGATTGTCCCTTGAGGCTAAGATGGAATGCCACGTTGTCTGTGAAAATGGTCTCCTATTCTTGTCAAACACACTTCGAAACACAGTAGTTCTATGCTGCTATTTTTTGCTGGTATTCTTAGCGTGACTAGTCCTTCCCTGGTTTAAATAACCCGTACCTGCTGCAGCCATAACAAGCCAGCTTTGTGGCTCTAGTACGAATGAAATGCCTGCCTCGTTTGTCTTGTGGTTGTAGTAGTGTAACTGCTGATCATGAGGTCCTGGATTCGAATCCCGGGTCGGGCCTAAAAATCAATTATTGAGTTTTTCTGTCAAGTAATTCTCAGTAGCTGCCCGGAGTCAGGAAGTTGGCGGTGTCTCACCCCCGTGCCTCGGAAAGCACGTAAAGCCGTTGGTCCTGCGCCTGATCTCTCTCCCGGTCGTGTCGGTTTACCGTCCCATCGGATTACGGGAGTGAGGGAATAGAGAGTGCACCTGTGCTTGCGCATTATTATTATAATATTATTATTATACGAATGAAATATAATTTAATTTTAGTAGAGCATCCAACGGCGACATGTAGCCAGCCTGGTGGAAACAATTAAAGCGAAAATTAGTCATAATTGCAAAATAAATTCCTTATTTAGTTTAAAAGTGACTCTAAATTCATTTGTTTTATCGAAATCACTATTAATATAGTGTACTTACTATTATAGTGTATCAGAGGCTCCAGGTACTAGCCCCGAGCTTTCAGGTTAACAGAGGTCTCGAAAATACTTCACTAATCCATATACTTGTAAAAATTTAATTAAATTTAGAAAAAGAGAATAATGTTAAAGCATCGATATGAATTGAATACATTAAATGTTGGTGTATTCAACTCGATATCAGCGGTTACTAAATCAGATGGAGCATATCTGGTGTTTACTTTTATTTTAATTATTGTAGACTCTTTTTAGAACTTTGGCCTAACCAAAAATAAACCAGGAAAGATAGATAAAAGAACTCTCTAACTCACTCTAAGCTAACTCGCAAGCGTGGCAACTATGGAAAATATCTCTCTTATGAGGCAGTCTAAGGATACACCTGTGCTTATTGTGTAATGACTTATGTTATATTTTGTAATATTATTTGCTGTAATGAATGTATAAAGTTCATTACGAGATAACCAATAACGTTCATGGCGAGAAAAATGTAAATGTAATGTAATGTAAGCAAAATAATAAACAGAGGTTGGATTAAATGGCGGCTTGTCACAAACAAAGTTAATTGAAAATTTTCATGGGAAAAACTTCAAGATAACCATCAAACCCCCGTGAGCTGGCCTACAAAAATAATAGATGAAAAAAGGTAAAGATTTATGTAGCTGAAATGCGTATATTGAGATGGATGTGTGGGGTGACGAAATTAGATTAAAAAAATCAATAGTCGAAATGGAATTATTAGGTTCAGCTTTAAATTTGCCCCAGTCATTGTTATGGCACTTCACGTATAGACAGGGAGCAATGCCAGGAGTGATCTAGACTATATTTTATCTGAAAAATAAGTTTCAAAAAAAAACAAAAATCAATATGTAAATTGTTTTTGATTACTTTAATTCCAAATGCGCCACCTTAATAAATATTATGCAGGTGAAGTGGGATGACTGCCCTTTACTACCACTGCTAGGTAGACAACCTCAATTGTTTCGAAATATCTCTTTTTTTAATTTTTTAGGGAACATGAGGAAACCCTTACTACAAAATAGTTTTAATAATCCTTACCCATAAATGAGAAATTACCTCTTTACCTATTTGAAGACTAAAATATGTAAAGTTATATTACTAAATATGAACTAAAATTGATTTTACTTACAAAATAACTATTAATCAATTTAACATTCAGATTTTATTCGTATTCAAATCAATATCTTGTTTTAATAAATCAAAAACAACCATCACAGGATCCCTTGTTCAAATATTCCGAGAATAAACATGCGAGATATGCAAATTTAGATAGAATCGACGCGCATTGACCGCCGTCTGCTTTCCACCTAAATACTATTGTCGAACATTGTTCCAGAAGCTGAGATTTTTCATTTTAAATCTAACAAAGCATTAAAATATTTCTAACTTTAAAAAATATATTATCATACAGTAGCATATTATGTTTAGCAGTATTCAAAAACTTTGTGCCAGAGCTAATATTTGTTATTACACATCGACTGCTAATATGGCCTAGTGGCCGTAAGAGCGACTGCTGATCGCGAGGTCTTGTGTTCGAACCTTGGAATTTGTGCAAACAAATCTACAGTAGCAACCCAAATTAAAAAAATTGGCGGTGCTTTACCACTGTGCCTCGGAAAGCACGTAAAGACACAATAAGAAATATTTCATTTTATTGCCATTTGGCAGGCTGTTTGGCAAACGAATAACAGATTCCTTGCAAATTTAGCGTTACATTTGCTGCTGATTTAGGGATTTTATATCTAACTAAACCATCTACGGTTATACTAAAATCTATAGGCAGTCTTGTGATTTTCTCGGGTTTTTTCTAAGCCAAGTAATAAGATAAGTTTCGGTTATAATTTCTCTTGTGCCGCCCGCAGATTGCTAGATTATTTCTCAATCCTGAGAATATATAATATTCATAATACTTTAGAAACGATGGATTCTCACAAAAAATTAGCATATTGACATATCAAGATGAAAGAAGCAGTAGAAATCCGGAAAATCCGTCGGCGTTTGTGGGCATCTGAGCTCGATTAATTGACATGTCATCAATAACCGGACGTCATTCGAGCGTAAGCGATTAACGGTATGTTGGTTGTGTACTTGAATATATATATATATATATATATATATATATATATATATTCATATTACGGTCGAGCAACATCCGTTCACATAATGCGTATGTATATTTATTGCATTGCGTTATCATTTACGAATCTCCTGGGTTAGTTCTTATGGCTTGCTTTTCTCTCTTTATTTATTAAGAGATCTTTTGTATGCAGATATGTCTATTAGACAAACTGAAAATATATACAGTAACTATTAATCTGCATATACACAATGTAATATTCAGATGGGATTATGCAGAATGCCTCGTGCAAATGTTACTTGTCAAATTGCAAAGTTCATGCCAGCCTGAGCCAAACACATTGCCTTGCAGTATCGGCGTAAAAAAGTGTATCACAATATTTATTCCCTACGGCGTCGCGACAGACGTGCGATAAGGAACGATTATGGTACGGATACTTGGTATGGGTCTCTCCCGTTGTGAGGGGGATGAGAGTTTGCTTTAATCGACACGCTTGGCGCTTGATGCAGCACGATTGACGCCCGCAATACCACATATGTTTCATGCTGCTGCGCGTCTCCGGCCTAAGTAATATTTTACTGGAATTGACCATATTAGCCCCTTGCGACCCCTGCTATATAAAACGGGGTAATGGATACACTAACCATCTCGTATGTCATCATCATACAGCCCAACAGAGTCCACTGCTGAACGTAAGCCTCCTCCAGTCCTCCACAGATTGCTTCTGTTTGGTACGTATATATTAAATGTAAAAAAAAATGTGTACGTCAAAAGTAGCAGTTATAACAAATCTCTCGTACTATGGGACACGCAGCAATCCTAAAAATTACTTGTTGTGTTTTTTTTTTTTCATTTCTCTGGATTTTGGAATCGAAATAAAGAAGGGGAAAGAACATAATATCTGTTCGTAGCCACAACATAACACTGAAAATGAAATTCAACTAAATAGAAGAAAAAACTTTAATCTAGGGCTGCAGCAACAAAGCGACTATCGACTCGGCACAAGTTTAGGATCAAAATTACCGCAGCACTGTTATTCTGGCAGTACATTGGGTTGAAAAATTCACAAATCGGAAGCAGCTTTAAATAATTTTAAACTGAATTAAGTATTTTAAATTTGACTTTTAACATTTGCGATATTTCGCACAGAATTAGGCCTTTATAATAAGTATATTTCTATAACATTAATATAATTTTTCGTGTTTCATGCATTTTTCAAAGTCATTTATCGATAGTTTAAATAAGTTCTTTCATAATCGTTAAACCCGTCTAGTTCGAGTTTTCTGGCATCATGAAATGTTTAATTTTATCCTCATATATGAAAGTTTTATCCCGAAAATCCCGAAGTTCGGACCTTACATGTACGCAGATGAGATTGTCAAAACTTTGGTAATTAACGAACTTTATTCCCTAAATGACGAGCAGTCAGAAATATCATACAAAATGTTGAATAACAGTTTTAAACGATAAAATTTGTCACTAAAATTGTTGCTATACGCTACATGTATATTATGGTTGCAACGTGGATGGGTCAGCTGGACCGCAGAAGGGACACGCTCTAACACACCAGTGTAAAATAACAGCGTATAGCTGCTATACTTCGTATGGTGAGTGGAGAGAACCGGAGACATTCTTTTTTCATCCATTCCATTTAAGACCTCGGGGGTGAAAACGCATCGGCCTTTTGATTCTTAATCGAGTCGTGAGGCCACAGTAACCTCTAACATTCAGGTGGACTGTGTACTTAGTTGTCACCCTAGTCTTATACAAAATATTTTGGCTAATTGAAGATTACATCAACAATTATTCCGACATATACTTAGTTACATTCCTTTAATAGGTAAAATTGTATGTTTGTTCCAAGTTTTAAGCCCTGCGGAATTTTTACAATAAATTCTAGAAAGTAGCACCGCTGTACAATTTGCTGCTGTTAATGCTTTTTAATTTTTTGTTTTATTCTTTTAAATCAGTGTCACATCGTTATTGTAAAAAATATTCTTACCATAGATTGATTCCTTGACTAACACCATACCTTTTAATCATTGAAGTAAGGTCTCTACCTAATATAACATTCCATACCATGACCGTAAAAAGTATATGCAAAAAATATATAAGTTAACTCTGTCACAACGCGACTGTTCCGTCACCGACCAACATCTCCGTTCACCGTCCATCACCAGTTGATGAGCTGACTCATTCGTGCTACAACTACCTGCAGCATGGCTCCACCACGTATATTATGTATTGTTGTGGACGCTTAGCTCCTAACCTGACACTGTTATAAAAAATATTTTTTTAAATTATAAAAGTTTGTTACTATTTTCTTTGTACAACTGCTGACCCAATGGTAATTGGACATTTGCTGTTGTAAATGCAGCTGTTGTAGCATCGTAACCGCCTTCAAACAAAGAAGGCCGCAGCACGTTTTAATGCATGAGAACTAATATTAAAAGCCTCACCAGCCTAGCTACAATATCGTCTTTTCTCAAGCCAAACTTCAGTAGAGAAACAGAGAGTAAGTGAAGGATATAAACAGCTAGTCGTGTATCAGGTCGTATACAGTTAGTAGTATTAGGTAATCTTGGTTTCAAGTGGGTTTTAGATTTTTGTTGGCTGTAGTAGCTACTTACATCATGTTAATTCCTTGTTTATTTTTATTTTATGAAAAAAAAAACTACGAACCGATGATATATTGATTATTCCCGATATTTCGTAGTGACAAGTACTATACAGTTAAACATTTTAGCCTAGAAAATACCGAGGTCTAATCAACTATCACAGCCTATATAAGTTCACAGATGTACATAGCCCCACCTCCTCCTTTAATCAACTCATTGTCTTAACAGGTCGTCACTGCATCTAATGGGGGCGCCATACACATCGTCTGCCGGTACGAGACTGCCACTCGAGAAACTTTTTTCCTCATCGATTCGGTTTTAGACTATATGGTCGACCCCTTACCACTTCAGCTTACTAATACGTTGGGCTATGTCAGTTACTGTACTGTACCACAGAATAAATAATAGTACTACACTGTACTCTGTACTCCCTGCGTCTCGTCGCCCGCGCACCTTCTTGTGTCGTCTTGTGTACTATCGATATCGAAAGTGTTAGCGAATACCTGTTATAAAATTTTAAACTTTTGCGATTATTTTTGTACTTTTAAAAATATTGTTCTATAATATTTTCAAATAGTGTGCAAATATTTATTACTTTATAAATTATTTTGGGACTATTTAAAATAGCGTAATTCGTAGTATATTGTATAAAGTTGTAAATATTTTGTTATTTTCTACAAGATGATTTTTTTTGCAAATCATGGCATATAAAATATCCTTATAATCAAAGGCTATCGCATAGTATAGTTTAAACAGCAATCACAAATACAAAATATTTTATTTCTTTAACTAAGTGTACATAAAATGCAGAGTATTATTTAGAAGCAGTTAAAACCTAACGATGATATATAAATATATCGTTCAGTTTTCGTGGAGACTTTGATGTGTAGTTATAACGTTGACCTTTGACTTTTTACATATTAAAATGCCATAATAAAATTTTCATTTTTTTTTGCTTGATTGTACATGCGCAGTGGACTCTATTTTATTTCATCTTTTGTGGCACGACCTATATAGCAGACTGGCGGGAAGGCGACCGACTGAGCGATGACCGAGCGTGTTGAATTGTGACGTCACATCGCGGTGTGGAGCAAAGCGGTCGCCAGTACCGTAAAACACCACTTTACTCATCAATATTTTAGGCATTTTATAGGTAGAAAAAAATACCGTTAAATTCGTAATTTTTTATACAATTTTTAATACCCTTAACAAAATTGGGTGGTCAGACCCATTATGTATAATGATTTATTAAACAGGTTTAGATTTACAAATGGATGCGGTAGGTGGCACTGTTTTTGAATTCCAAAAATCATTCATGTGAAGCCGGACCTGATTGCTTGTAATATACTTGTATATAAATATTATATTTAGTTATCCTTTTGTTTTAAATAGTCTCACTGGGTTTCTTGCTGGTTCTTCCCAGGACAGAGATTATTTCCGAACCAGTGGTAAAGTAAAGAATGGCTTTCAATAAGAATTACATGTTATCAATACTGAATAAATATGATTTTATTCTATTCTTTAATATAAAAAAAACCAATCGAAATAAAAGAGCCTTCATTGTATTTAATGGCTTCCAATGTAAATAATAAGGCATGCTTAGTAAATCTGAAAAGTATTTTGAAATGGAAAATTGAGTCATCACTCAAATTAATATCCCTTTTATGTAAAAGTAAGTGTACTACGGTCCACCTCTGAAGTGCACTGGGCACACACATGTTCACTATGCAGACACTTGTAGCAGCGTAATGGTCTAGGTTGCAATATTTTCACCTGTTCTGCCACCCATCCGATCAAAAGGCGCCCGCCTCCTTCAACTTTCTTGGCTGCAGGTACTGGTCAGCTCACTTGCTGTGCAATGGCGGCGACAACTTTCTCTTTACTGATAGAGTCGTCCAGGCCAGAGATGCGCATCTCTGCACATTTCGTTGGTCTAGATACTCTAGCCACCTCTTCAGGCAACGACTCCTTTAATATCTTAGCCAGGGAGTCAGCTTTATCGCCACTCGTTACTCCTGGTATCTCCAAAATACGGGCTCCAGTGGCCGCCTTTCGCAGAGATTCGATACCAAGGCTAGCAAGGTCAATCTTCTTTCTAGCCTCTGTCAACACCTTTGCATATGTGAGACCACGATCTCCAGCCCCGGACTACAGTGTTATAACTATAGCCGCGGATTTTGAGAGCACAGTTTCACAGACACTGGTATCTTGGAAGGATTGACAGTTCCTGCCTTGCGTTTATTATCTCTTCTCACTACTGCTGTGGTACAGCCTTCTTTTGTGGACTCTTGGGGCTGAGGGCGAGATTCTGTTGGCTGGTTAGTTGCCATTTCTATGGTTCTCCCTTCGTAACCGAATCTTGAATTTTTCGTCGTGGTATGTCTGCATCATTTACTACAGCTCTGCGCTCATCAGCAGCCAGCGGAATGTGGACACGCTTTTCTGGGAGAAGCCGCTCCTCAAGCGCCTCCAATCGCGAATTCATCATGTCACCAACTTGGCGCATAATGGAACTTATCTATTCCTCACTTTCCTTGTCTCCTCGCACACGAGGAGTTGGTGGAGCAGGTGTTTTGTTGCCCCACGCCACTTCAAGCCGGATTTCAGATAGCTCTTTACGAAGCTCCTCTATTTCACTAACATCCTAGCACTACTACTTCCAACACGATTACACAAGGAAAGACACACCACCGTCGATTATACGACACGTATTATGGTTATGTATCTCTCTATATATGTATCGTGCTAAATGGAAAACTGCAGTATCTGCCTACCCCTCTGGTTGACAGGCGTGAAAGTTTAAGTGTGTATGTATGTAATAAAGACACTTTAATTAAAACGTGATATTCGAAAGACAAATGGTGTCGTAAAAATATCTTGGGATGTATATTGTGTATTAGCGAAGTTAAACCTAGATGCCAACCAAGCGTGTTATGTCACCTCGTTTCAAAGTGGGTTCTTCACTCAGTCGAATGCAGCTTGAGTCTTAAGATCTGCACTTCAACAATTTAAGGCGTCCCTTTAAGGTATTTCTTTGCTTCATATTGAGCCTTTTTGACGTTCAACCGTATTTGAAGAGATATTTCATAGAAATCGTGATAATTATATATTATTTTAAGGAGATTATTTATTAAAAATTCAAGTATTGCTCTTGTAATTGATGTATTGCTAATGTACACTAAATATAAAACTATAACTTGATCTATTTGTTCTTTTTAAATTAAAGAATACTTCAAAACATGTCAAGTTCTTTTACATGTAGCATGAGGCTGCATGAAGCAGCGAGCCTGATGCTTCCTTACATTAAACCCTCTCAAAATGAGGGAAGGCCGAGCTTAGCTTTGGGACGTAAATATTCTGTAACTTTATTTTATGCAGATTGTCATCCTTGAGGACTAATATGTAATACAACCAGAAAAGGGTCTCTTGTTCTCGTCAAACGCACTTCGAAACACAGAAAAAAATGCTGGCAATTGACGCTGACATTCTGTGTGCGAGTTTTGTGTGAGCGACTTTCCCTTGTCTAGTCGACCCATACGTGCTGCAGCCGTAACACGTTGCGCCGTGGTTCTAGAATTCCAATTTTTTTAAAATCAATTCAAAATTCAATTTTCTTAATCAAACTTTACTATTAGCCATCAGATGGAAAGTTGATAGTGCCAGAAGGCCAAAGCACTAGCCCCGAGCCTTCGGATTAGCAGAGGTATTAAAAACGCATGCCCTTTTTTAGGAACACTTAAACCTATTTAAAACACATTTGCTTCTTGCAAAATAACTATTATTCATTTACTAGCTTTTTATCCGGGGCTTCGCGCGCGTGGGCTTGAATTTAAAAACATCGATAATACTATTTCGTACTAAAATTAGCAAAACTGGATCACTTGTAGAGACACGTCGGTATCTGTGTCTATATTGGCAATATTATAGGCTACAGAAACACATAAGTTATTTTATCAGAATCGCATAAATATCTTACGTCATGCAACACTTTTATTATATCGGGCTTCCGATGTGTCTTTATTTACGTAAAATTGTGCTTTATTGGAAATGCGTTATTTACATAATATTGATTATTAAAGTTGATATAGTCTTGATGAAATAAGGTTTAGTTTCATGGTCTTTATTAATATTGCTCCCATTGAATATTGATTGGCACCACATGCCAATATTTTTTACATTCGATTAGACTTCAAAATTTCATAAATGTAGTTCTATTCACGGAGAACGTGTGAGAAGAACTAAATTCATGAAACGGAGCAGAAATCTACATAAGATGGGCAGCAGCGTCTTCCTGACCACAGCTCAAAATATTAAAAATACGCAGTTGGCAACTCGCATGACGAGCGTGGCAACTGTGGCAAATATACAACTTTATTAACTATTGGAAATACAATTGATAAACGGGAGTAGAAATAATACATTAGCCATGTAGAGGTGGCGAAAAAAAACCACTATCCCATTTCATCCCGTGGTGTCTAAGAGTACAGAGAAAGAAACAGGAGATGAGTAGCATCTTCTTGATAACAGCGCAAAGTAATAAAAAGCTGCGGTTGCCAAACCGCTTGCCAAGCGTGAATACTACTGCGAATTATACCCGGTCTATTTGTCATACAATGGGGGAAACCTATGATCAGCAGTGGAAAGCCCGTAAAAGTAAAAAAGTAGGAGCCTAAATACATCCCACAACTGGGCACAGGCCACAGCGAGTTTGGTCAAAAAGGAGTTGGTAAAGTTGAATCCAACGCTGGATGACCGACTTCACATACCTATACTAAAAATGATTTCCGAAATATTTTTTCAACATCTCAGATATGCAGATTTCCCGCGATGTTTTTCTTCACCGCCGAGAACGTGCTAAATTGAAACTTTAAATTGCAGATAAAATATGAGTGGAGTCAGCGCGGATCTAATTTGAGTTGCTAACGTACCAACTAAGAAATGTACCTTTAGATCGGCTTGATTACAGGCTTATACATGATGACTTTCAAGGTTCTATCAGTGCAGTTCTACTCATAGTTAAAATTAAAATGAACCTGTGTTTAAAATTTGCTTTCTTTGATATTTATAGAACTTTTTCATAAGAACCTGTTCATTTACTCATGTGAGCTAGGTAACCGGGACTGTCACAAAATGTTTAATAGTTAAATTCGAAAATATGAAAGCTATCTTCATATACGACAAACTGCTTTATAAATCTCATTAAAAGTAAAAAAGGGTGCATTAACGCTATCACGAACTACTCCACCAATTACGGATATAAATCTCATAGTGCATATAATTTTCAATTTCTTATATCGAACTTGATACAAAAAGAAGTTGGTGAAATATTGCTATGCCGATAGACACACAACATATTCAACTAAAGCTCTCTCTTATCATAGTTTTGTGTACACAGTTTTGTTAGTAGTATTGCTAAAATTGACAGTTATGATAAAACATGCAGACAGTGGCCACAGGTCTGCTTCCGGTCTGACAATTTTTGATGCCGCAACAATAAGTATTATGTACACATATTATTTAATAGAATTGTGTTTAATTTGACCAGTTATGTACTTATTAGTTTATTTATCAGTAAGTAGATGGCGCTGTTATATATTAAAACTATGACAACCAAAACTTTACCCTCTAGTAGATTACTCAGACTCAAATTGTGGTGCGACTGGAGTGGCTTTATCGCACAAAAAAGTCGCTAACATTAATATAATACATACCTTTGAAATAAATTCTGCTTTTATCAAATATACGCAATCAGCGCCGCTAGCGGTGTGTAATGAAATTATTTTACGATTTAACAATAACATCTAGAAATAGCAATGTCCTGTTTAGTTGTTAATATCGCCAAACAATCTCTTCATTGATTTGGTCAAGCTAAATGATGATATAGTCAACAAACACTATTAAACTTTATGAAATACCGCCATTTCACTTTCAACAATCGATTAATTTATGATATTATAAATTCTTAGATCTGACCAATACATACATAAAACTCTTTTTATTTAAACTATAAGGATAATAAGAGTTTTGTACATACTAATTGCAATTTTTATCAGTTTATTTATAGATTAAAAAAAAACTAATAAATACTAAAACTTTTTACAGATTAGAAATTAAACTTAGAAACATCCATAATTTTATGATTTTCGATAGATGTCACTACTATCTATTTAAGTAGTATTTAGTTACTATAAAACTTATTTATACCTACTAAAATGAAATAACAATAACTAAAAAAGGTACATTAGAGTTTTGAAATCAATTATAAATTTAACTAAGGTGGAAGCGCCGGCCGTCCGTCCATACATTTTTTAATCAAATTATACACTAAACACAGACTGTCTTACTACAAAAAAGTTAGACATCTGTTGAACACGTGTTTAGCAAATTGGTTACTACAAAAGAGTGTTTAACGGTGGTTTATGAACAGACACAGCTTAGACGTTGTTTAAATTTAAACAGCCGCAAACCCTTGTTTAACTAGTGTCTAACCTATCTTTCCGTCAGTTCAGTATTTTTATTTAACATGGATATAGGTAGTTGACTTTGTTGAATACTTCGATGAAGACGACATGGATATGCGGAAATGTTCCGAGAAAGTAATACGGTTCGTGTGAGGGTTAATCCGTTTGAAAAATATGACAACGCCAAGTTTAAGAAAAAATGAGGGTTCAGCAAACTTTTACTAGAAAAATATTAGATCTTGTAAAAGACGATATCCCGAGTGATTCTGGTGGTAACACAATAGATCCAGCAGTGCCAATGCTTACATATGTGGCGTCGGTAGAGAAGAATAGCTTCACCCATCAGCCTGTATATTTGCCTATACATATATATATCTTTTTTATGATCGAACTTTGAGACAAAACAAAATTTAATTTTTACGTAGTTAGTTGTATTAATTTGCGTAAAACAAAACGAATGATCGAATGGTGAACGAATGTATTGCAGTGTGACTTGGAGAATAAAGTTGAACGTTGTCTATAGAGTACAGAGGCACGCGTTAAACACGGTTTAGTGGTAGCGAAATTTAAACCATTGTTTAACATGTGTTTATCATTTTAGTCCGTGTCTAACTAAACACATGCTGGACCAGTGTTTAAATTCTCTACAATGACACGTGTACGCGTTTGACCTTTATAGGCAATAACTTACATTATATACTGAGAAAAACAATAGTGAAATCCCGGAAAAATTTGCAACTTCTTTAGTAGTGTACGTGACTTTTGACAAGCAAACGAAAGGCGACGTTTAAACATTGGCACGCTAGATGGCATGCAAGTGATCTTAAATAATTCTGATAAATCAATATCTTAAGTTCAATAATTGGTTAATTTCCTTTCCAACCGTTACAAAACAGCATAAAATAACATAAAACTAATAACCTTAGACACCTATGTTTTTAGGGTTCCGTAGTCAACTAGGAACCCTTATAGTTTCGCCATGTCTGTCTGTCCGTCTGTCCGTCCTCGCTTAATCTCTGTGACCGTTAGCACTACAAAGCTGAAATTTCACGCCGACAAAGTGGTAAAATAAAAATTGGAAAAAAATGATTTATTAGGGTAGCCCCCCTATATGTAAAGTGGGAAGTGATTTTTTTTAATTTCAACCCTAACGTGTGATATATTGTTGGAAAGGCATTTAAAAATGAATAGGGGTATACTAAAATAATTTTTTGATAATGTCAATAATTTCAGAAATAATCGCTCCAAAATTAAAAAAAAATGTGCCCCCCCCCCCCCTCTAACTTTTGAACCATAAGTTTAGAAAATATGAAAAAAATCTGAAAAGTAGAACGTTATAAGGACTTTCTAGGAAAATTATTTTGAACTTGGATGGAAACAACAGTACCCACTACCGGGAGCAGTTGCAGGAGCGCGGAGCGCTGCTGGAGCGCGAACATAATGGATACCCACCATTAAACTCATAAGTGGGAACACTTACTGTAACGGACGGGAAACTACGGAACCCTACACTGAGCGTGGCCCGACACGCTCTTGGCCGGTTTTTTTTTGTAAACAATTTTATTACTTATTATTGTTGTGTGGCAACATAAATACCAAAAGTCGTAGGTAGAGCGACGATGCCGTCCTTCCTGACCGTAGACAGAGAAACTTATAGACTAATGATCGGCGTGGCCTCGAGTGAGAAAGGACGATAACGAATTTTTAGGTTATACAATAATCTTTATGACTTTTAAACACATTTAGATAAAAAATTTAATTGTTCTAAGAACTGAACTGAACAAGATTCACCAATCTTAGGCTCACAAAACACTTTTTTCTCACTTAAACCAACTTGTAAACTCCTTAAATCGCTACGCTTTCAAAGTTGTTTAGCAAACTGTAGAGTTTGCTAAACAAAAAAAACCGGCACGGTGAAAGGGACAAACAATCACACCGCTCTATCTCATTTCTATGCAAGACGTATGCATAAATCTATCTTTTTCGTGTGTGAATGCGAAAGAACGTCAATTTGTCTATAGGTTTCTCTGTCTACGTTCCTGACCTTCACTTGACAAAAAAGCGTTGCCAAAATTCGTTCACTTGTTTGACTTGTTATAAAATACATTCTGATTTCGGTTGTTACGCGCTATGATTTGCGCGCGGAATTTCTTGTGTATTATACATATTTTGTATGCACGTTTTCATTGATTCGAATTGCAATATTTCTCTACTATATATTCGAGACCATATTGTAATTTATCGTAATTATATTAGGTATAATAATTAATTATTCTAAAAACGCAATTATGTTTCCGGTGGTATTAGAAACAGCAGGCTGGCCCGTGATTTTTCTGAAATATCGTCTCAATACTGATTACCTACGTCATACGTGTCCGTGTTTCATATATGAATGTGCTTGAATATGTTTTTGTTCAACAATAAATACAATTATTATAAATCAGTAAACTACCAAAGTAGTCACAAAATTAAACTTGCAAACATTTGCTAAATATGGTTTTGCCGGGTTATATTAAACACCTTATAGGCATATTGATTTCTTATATTTACGCGAACACTACACATTGAAATAATACTAGTTTTTACGGAATTTATCGCGTATATTTAACTTTTTAAATACCCGACGTTTCGAACGCTTTACAGCACTCATGGTCACGGGCGGGACTGACATGTTCAACGTCCATATGTCATAGTTAACCGCGGTTACCATAGATTAAAATTTAACTTTTGTTCCAATCTATACAGTATGAACTTTTGGTATCTTGAAGTCTTGCAGTTGTATGCTTGGGTTGGGATTTAATTTTATTTATTATAGGATCCCAAGCAGATGGTAGCCTCCAGCCATCTTCTCTATTGAAATCAGGATGTTTTTTGATTTCAATAGCCTCGCGAATCATCCTTGGAAGGAATCGGTGTTCTTTAGCGAGGATTTGTGGTCTATCAAATCTGATGTAGTGACGGAGGTGATCCTGTACGTGTTCACAGACTGCAGACTTCCCGGAGCGTCGATTCTTCACATCAGCTATATATTCTTTAACGCGGGTTTTTATTGATCTTTTAGTTTGTCCTATGTAGGAGAGACCACATTCACAATCAAGCTTGTACACTTCTGCATCTTGCAGAGGGACATTACACTTCAGCGGCTTGGAAGTTTATTTTAATGGAAGCGCGCTTCAAGATGTAGCCAATCTTGTCAGTGACTCCTCTAACATATGGCAGTACAGCAGGTACACGCTCGACTGTGGCCGGCTTCACTCGTTCACTGTGACGTAGACGCGGGACTCGAAGTTTGTTGTCATGCAAAACTTGCTTGACATGGTGGAGCTCGGCAGCCAGGTGTTTACTGTCACAGATCCCTCGTGCTCTCTGAAACAAAGATTTACCCAAGGTAGCTAACTGTGAAGGATGTGACCATGAAGGAGGTGACCATCTAGTGTTCAAGCCTCGTAAACGTAGGGATACGTCTGTGTGTGTAAAAGACACTATATTCAATAGCAGATGTTATAATCAAGCTTTGTGTGGAACTGTGTTGATTTTGAGGCAATGATATGACCCATTCCAATAAAATGTATTATCCGATAACCGCAAAGTCTACTCCTACGACTTAATAATTTTCTAATTACACAAAAATCCAAATAAACTAAAAATATTTACTTCAGCGCCATCTTGTGGGAGAATTATTGGGCGCAGTCCGTAGGTTTCACCTTAAATAACTTTATAATGGCAAATAAGGCAAAATGTCATTACTTTTGTATTTTACGTTAGATGGCACTGTCTTGAAAAAGTGAATACAACAATAATATCGTAGATTGTCGGCGTAGTTCAATTTATTACACAATAGTTAAAAGTAAATTTAGGCTTTATTTATGAATATTTTTTAATAAAAGACATCAATCGTATAAAATAGAAATTAACATCCAAAGGAAGGAAAATACTTTATCAAGGAGGGTTTTGAAGTTCCGTAATCGGATAAAAAGTAGCATATAAGTAGCCCTGGGTCCCTAACTACCTCTACACAAAATTTCATTGAAATCTGTTCAGTAGTTTTGGCGTGAATCTTTAATACACAGGCAGACAAACGGACAAAAATTCTAAAAACCACTAATTTGGCTTCAGTGCCCTTTAAATAGTCCCCTGGGCTTGTTTTTCCCAGAAAATATTAGAATTACAGACATGACTTTTCTACAGATTTATTATATGTAAAGATTAGATTATAGGTAGATGCATTTAGATGTATTCATAATTTCCAGTGGGTGGTATTAAAAATGAAAAAAGAGATATGAATAACACATCTATTTTGGCGGTTCCCAGGGGGGTGAAACTTCAATACAAATCTAATGCACCCTATTACACCACCCGGAATCAGGGCCCTGAGTGAAGTGTGGGCGAGGCCCCTTGTTAGGGACGTCAGTTATTACACTACCCTAATTTTACGCCATTACTCAGTCATAGGGATGAACAAGTGAAAAAGTATATATAATTATATATCGATATATTAAAAGTACTTGTAACAAATAATTAACTGTGTTTCGTCCTGATAACTCTAGTTGCGTAACTCGAGTTTAGTTCGAGTTGTGTAAATTTGAACTTGAGTTAACTCTAGTCTCAATTTTTCCAAGTAATCCTACTTGGAAAAATTAGAGAGCAACAGCGCTCATTAAAAACATCGAAGCTTACGTATTATATATCGATTTTTTCGATGTTTTTTTCATCATTTAAATATATAAATTTTTAACCTTTACCTACATATGGAATAAATAATTATTTTGAAGAGAAATGAAAGAAAGAAGTATAATAATCAAACATTATATTTATGTTATTTTAGGAAATTTTACACTATTTATTTTTACACATTTAATTTTATCGAATAGTTATCAGAAAACAAGAGCTAATTAAATATTACTATATTATATATCAATCACGGGATACCGAAGTTGCCACGATAGGCAAATAGATCTTATCGAGGCTATGAAACCCGGGAAATAACCTTTTCATGATATCCCAGTCCCAGTTTTATTTCTTATGATGTGGTACGTTAATTTTTTATAGTAGTTCCATATGTTACCTTCAGTATTATCGTATTTTCTGAATACCTACACCTACGAAACTATACCGAAATACCAACAGGTAAATAACCGTTCATCCATAAAAAATAGTATTTCAGAAAAATGATTGTAAAGAAATACGAAGTACCGTAAGCCGATAAATAATTTCCATTGCAAAATAACTATTAACTTATAAATATATATGACTGTACATAAGTTATTCATTAAGTAATTATTAATAAGAAAATGAATAAAACAATTTCAATCCATTTTCAATATTTGTAAACTCATCTTAATTAAATCGCAATATAAACTACAATTTTACATCGCAAATGGAATTACCGTTAGAAGAAAATTATACTTCAGAAGTTCAAGTATTCCACCATTTACCATTCGCCTGTTTGTTGATTCGTAATTAAAATTTTCAGGATTGAGTTATTTCTGCTAAATACTCTTAAACCTAACTTTAAAAATTTAGATGTTATCTAACTTTGACATATTTTGTTTCGAATATTTATGTTTTGGCAACATAAAATTAGTGATAATCATCGTTCGCAACTTTTAACGTACGGAATTTTATACCTTCGAATATAGTTGGTTATTTCGTAACCTTTGACGGCAAAACATCGTTTATAAAACATAGCTCATGCAGAACCATGTTTATGAACGATATATCGATGTTTGAAAGAATTGATGTACCGTTTGCATCCCTAGCCGCGCATCGAATAAGTGCCCTAACTCCCTTATTGTTATTACACTGCACGGCAGAAGGGCACTGCAGACCGGGTCCACTTTGACGCCCTAATTAGGGACCCTGATTCAGGGTTGTGTAATAGGGGTATAACACTGAATCACTGAAATTTTGTGTGACGCCTGAGCGCCATCTTTAAGACACCGTCATGCAACTTAAGTAAAAGTTTTAAACCAAATTCTAATAGATGGCAGTGTTAAAAGGATTGAGTGGCCATATAGAGAACGTGGTAGAATTGAAAGAATTATATTAATTGTTTTGTTTTGGTTAACATTATTGCAAACTTTACAGTAAAAGCATAAATAAGAATATAATAAACTAAGAAACTACTTCCCTTCTGTTATTAAAGCCTTTTTGGTAGTGGTTATTTAAATGTTTTAAGGTAATTAAATAATTTGTAATTCTAGTTATGGCAACTTTTTACATTGCAGGCCGGTAGAAAAGTTTTGAATTTTTTCTAACTACTACTTTTGTAGTTTGTGTTTCTTACTTTCTAACACAGAGTACTTTTTTATATATAGGAAGTAGGAACTTTCTGATGTAAGTTTGCGTCATGAAGATTGTATTAGTGAATTACTTTATTTTAACTACTTGGTATTATTTACGGACTCTGGATTTTTGTACAGCATTTATATACTCGGCACCCATTACGGACTTTGGATTTTCTACTACTACGCACGGCATTGGCATGCAATATTCATTACGGATTTTGGTTTTTCCTTTAATTTATACGACTGTTTCTACATTGGAATACGCAATGCCTACGAAATTGTGTTATTTTGGCTGTAAGCTAGATGGTATTTGCGTAAATGAATATATATATTATTTAGGAACATAACAAATCCATATTGTTTTTATTTTCAGTACCTATGCATCGTTTTCCAAAACCTGGCTATTATAACGAAGCTAGATTTAATATGTGGTTGGCAATATTATGTGAGGAAACCAAACTCTGAGGAAATTCATATATATTAAGAAATATCCACACATGTGACAGGCATTTCGAACAAAAGTTTCGCACTGTTGGAAGAAGGCTTACTGCTAACATTTTATAAGTATATAACCTAAATATGTAAGCTTCCATAAAACTGAAAGTATTCTGAACATTCATACATAAACTAAACCAGAAAAAATTATGCCTGAATTTATTGCAAACTTTAACTTAATTCTCTTTAGTATAGAATTCATATGTATTAAAATTATATTTCTGCTCATCAATATAGAACTTTGGATAGTAAAAACTCCGAAACTGCAAGTTCTACTGAAGGTAAATATTTAAATATAAGAATTAAAACCATGCCTTATTCATGATGATATCTGGGGTTGGTTTATTCTTAGGGTTGCACCCAGGGAGTACAAAATTTAATTATACATATGCTTATACAATATAATTTTGATTTTAGGAATGGTTGCAACTGGATCATCAATGATGAATATTCAAACTGTAATTTCACATACTACCAAAGGAATTTTTTTTTCATTTAAAGCTTGTTATATATATACTGATACTGATAGCTATACACTGATAGTGCCTGGTCCTGGTTATGTGCAGTGTTCTTGATTATACCCCCCTTTTCCCGAGCCACATATTTCCCACACAATATGGAGATGTGTTTTCTTCTAATGCTCATGGGCACATACTTTAATGGAATTGCTACTAAGTGGCACTATTCTGATCTTGAATGTTTCAATTAATGAGTTTTTAACCCAAAATTGCATGACTAATCTTTTTTTTATATGATAAGGTTGACAAATGAGCACACAGTCAACCTGATGGTAAGTAGATGCTGTGGCCCATAAATATCTACATTTGATTAAGAATGAAAATGCAGATGCATTGTCACCCCTGAGGACGAAGATGGAATGCCTCGAGGTAGTGCACCAACGAGATCCCAGTAAAATGGGTCTCCGGTTCTCTACACTTACCATATGAAACACAGCAGCATTAAGTTGCTATTTTACGCTGGTTTTCTGTGAGAGCATATTCCTTCTCCGGTCCAGCCGACTGCTAATATAACTGCAGCGTGGCTCTACCACGTAAAAAATGATGTCATGTACACTTGTTATTGATATACATATCAGAGAGTATAGAAATGTGTATGTTTTCGTTATGTCATATGCGTAATGTAAGTGTACTTGTTAAATAAAATAATAAAAAATTTAATTAATAACAGCATTTGTCGATTAATAATTTTGGCATCTTACTCAAGCATAATGATACACTATATTTTTTCAGAAACTTTACCAAAGGCCTCTACTTCAAAGGAAGCATATCAAATTGGAAAACAGTCTAAACCTCAAAAACAAAGAGGTAAGTTAAAATCGTATCAAGTAATATGTATTATTTAGTTAGTACGTCTGCTAAATATAAATTGGCTGTATTGTCAAATATCATTTTATAATAACATAAATAAATTAGATTAGAACATATTGTGTTTGTTGAAGCGAGTTCCACCTCAGTGTCTGGTTCTTTTTCTATTTTTGATGCTTATATACAGTGACCTATTACTAAATGAAACTGGGCTCCAAACTAGTGTCCCAGCCAAAAAAGTTTCAAAATGCAAAAATAAGTTTTGTCGAGCAACTTAATATGTGTCCAAAATGCCATACTGTATTGTGAAAACATGCAAAAACTATTTATATTTATTTTCCATAAGAACTACTAATATTTAATCATTTAAAAGTAATATTATGCATAGATATGTACATAGTATTTAATTTAAATTCATATTAATTGTAAAACAAATAACCATACTGATAATTTTCACTAGAATCTTCATAAGGTGAAAATAGTGCAGCCTCTAGTCGAAATCAATAGGCTGATAAATTGTCACAAGAAAAATTGAGTAGTTTTATAACGACAATATGGTTTGAACTAGGATGTTATAGTATTTTATATTTCTATATGTGTGCCTACACTTAATATCAGTTAACTGGGACACATTTTTCGTGAATTTTGTTCTATTCATTTTGTGGTAGGGCAATGCTTAAATTTAATTTAATAGTTTTTATTTCAATAAACTGTACAATTAAATAAAATAATGTCCTAATTTAAAATAGTCTACTATAACAGGCACCTGAACTAGGATAAACATGTATCTCAAGTGTATGTGCTAATAGAAACATTAACAAAAATTTGTTTCTTATATAAAATGAATAACATACTAACTAATAAGGGTTATTTCGGTAAAATATATTAATCATTAATTAACTTAACTAACTTAAAATCGGCAACTTTTCCATATCATCATATTATGACAAATTTTGTAACCATGTTTGAAGTACATTTTTACAATCTGCCATTTTTAATGGATTTATTCAAATTTGCATTGACTTGATTATACAAAAAAGACCAAGGGAATATAAAAAAAATCTATTGCATTCCATTAGGTTGAACTCCATACTTCATCATGATACATAAAGTGAAATACTGGATTTTATTATAGCAGATTATTAACTATTGAAGTGAGAAACATGGAATTTGCATAGTAGAAGCTGCAAAAAACATTTTTAGCATAAACTCCCACTAGGAAAGATTTTTGAATGGAATAGGGAGTATGATTGTGCCTGAGAGTCTCATCATTTTTTAAAGCAAGAAATGTAGTTTGATTTGATGAAGGCTTTTGTTTAGAAATACTGAACATGGTAGAGCCACGCTGCAGCTATATTAATAGTTGTAGCACGAATTTGTCAGCTCAACCTGTGTCTGACCATGTTACAATAATAGTGTGAAATAGCAGCTTTATGCTGCTGTGTTTCGTATAGTGACTGAGCTGGAGAGTTTTACTGTGAACAAGGCATTTCATCTTAGTCCTCAGGGGTGAAAACGCATCTGCATTTTGATTCCAAATTGAAGATAAATGTAGATGTTTATGTACTACCACAGTATCTTCGTCCCATCAGGTGGACTGTGTGCTTGTTTGCTACCCTTTTTCTCTAAAAAATCTACTACTGTCTGAGCTAAACCACAGGCAATAGTATAACTTATAAAAGGCAATTGAATGACTGACAGTTTTTTGTATATCTTGTAACAGAAAAATATATTTCTATTCTGTTTGCTTTCAGCTGGAAGTAAGAAGAAAGTCTTTTACATAAAGATTAAAAAATTTAAGACATGCCAACAATTTAAAACGAGGCTGTTGAAATTACAAAATAAGTGCAAAGATGTTAAAAAGTCCTACCATGTAGCGGAGATGGTAAGCAGAAATGAAAGCTTAATAAACATAATTGATAAGCTGCCTAAAACTATCGACTTTTATGAAACTTCAATTGAAATTTCTACAGAAACCAAAAGGCAGAAAGTTACTCCAAAAGAGAAAATTTTTGCATTATCAATATTAAAACAAAGTTTTAGGGCTTACAGCTTTTTAACCAAAATTTTGGTACTACCATTCAAATGTACTCTACAGAAAATCCTTAAAATATATTGATTGAACCAGCCATTGAATCGACGTCTATCGTGTGTATAGTTGCCTCGCATAGACTGCCAAAAAATGATACCAGCTTCAATCGAGTCCGACAACAGACTAGCGCAGTGTTGCCAACATTAAAATCTAGCTCCCGTTGTAGAGAACACTAATCGCGTCAAATCCCGTCAAGTACGGTAAACAAGAGTCTAATCATTCATTTCTAGTGACAGAATCATTCTAGTACATTTCGTCACGCGTACTGATACATTCAGATCGATCATTCAAATGGATCATTTCGGACTCCAGTACTCTGTTGAGTCTGTGAGATCTATTGGGAACCGAACATTTTCTATTTGAGATTTGTAATAGTGCCATCCACTACAGGCTATAGGTAATAAAGCCATTTTATCGAACTAAAACTTATTGACTTTCAATCAAGGATATCACAGGTTCACAGGATATGCGACTCAAACAGTAAAGAGAGAGAATGAAATAAATAGAACACACACAAATCGGTTTCCGAGCTGTATTTAAAAGAATTACGTCAAATGAAAATTTACTCTCTCAACTTTTTAAAGATAAGAATGTATTGTACATTTTTTTTTGTATTTTTAACTAAAAAAAAATGAATAAAATTATAATTTAATTTTTGCCATTCCCAAATTATTTTTGTTTCTCAAACTGTTCTGTTTTTCAAAAACAAATCTAATAAAACATAAATTTTTGTTGTCCTGTTAAAAAATCCGTCAGCCGTTACAACAACTTTTTCCCATTGACAACCTTGCTGTCCCGTCAAATCTAACGGTAAACCCGTCAAGTTGGCTACACTGGTTGCCAGATGCCTTGAACCTTTTATCTATATTAGAAACTCCTAAAATCTGCAATAAATCTGTATGCCATTTTAACTTAAAATCTATATAATAAAAAAAAATAGAATTATTGGTCATCATCATCATTGCTTCTTTTAAAAAACTAGGGATAAGTACTAACGTTATAAGGTTTGATTATCTTTATTAAATAATTTTTTTTATATAACAAAATTGAAAACATTAATTTAATCAAACAATATATTAAAACTCAAACATTTGCAACAAACGAACTAATAATAACTTTATTATTTTCGGTCATACATATTTTTGTTAAATTTCAACAGTAATTTATTATCAACCTCTAGGCTATAGCAAGGTTTTGCAACAATCAGTTCCTTTGTATGTAAAATATCTTCAATAGTATCTGTTTTAAGTCTATTGCGTTGTTTTGTCTTTATTAAATTTATTGATGAGAAGATATTCTCTACGGCAGCACTGGAATGAGGTAGACTTAAGATTGCATAAACAAATTTCGACAGCGTAAAATATAATTGACTGCTGTAGTTAGCAGGATTACTACTACATCAGGCTGCAGCGACTTTACACCAGTAGATTTCGAGATCTTCTGATTCATCAGGCGCTAAATCTTTATTATTATGCAAAAACCGCCACTCTCTGTGTTTCTCGCAGTTCATCAACAGATCAAATTTGGAAACTTTACTGCCAAAGTGACCAATGAATCAATTCTACGAGACTTAACAGCTTGTGTGTGAAGAAACTGCATTTGTTTAAACACATCATTGTTGAAATCGTAACTTTTTCTACCTGATTTGCCCCTTCAATAAAAAAAGTCAAGGCATTTAAGTTTGAATGCTTCAATATCTTCTTGGTAGAGACAACGGAGGCTGTAACCTTTGCTGCTAGGTAAAGGTCATCTATTGATTTGTAATGACGTGGATTGTCAATCTGAATTAAACCGACTTTATTTTGCGAAACGTATGCATCGTCCATGTAACATTCCAGTAAAGTTTTAAAAACAGTCGCCATGTTTTCATGCATTTTATGAATTTGTGGCTGCTCTGACTGCACCAGCTTATTCAATTATTAAATATCTCTAAAGAAAACTACAAACACTATTAGCTTACTACGAGTATATGGATTTTTTAATCAGAACAATATCTAATCAGCATTCAAGTGGTCCATAAGAGCGGTTACAGTGATATAATTTTAGTGCGCCATACTGTTCTAGAATGTGGAAAACTGCTTCTCTCGGCGAAAGCCATCGAGTTTGAGCTGGATGGAGGATTTTATGAGGCTTTAGATCTAAGAACTGCTGAAACTCTTAGAATTCCAGTTCTTTTGGAGCTGTTATGAAAATAATTATAAATGTCTTGTATGAGAGTTTCGGGCTCTCTAGACAATTTTAAACAGGCATACGATGCACAGAGATGGAAAGAGTGGCATACACACTTCATTACTAGCAGGTGAAGGTTTTCGGCAACTAGACGGGATGATAATGAGTTGTGCTGTCCCATCATGGCATTCGCACCATCAGCGGCAAATCCGATAAGATTTTCCATTGGGATTTTATTGTTACTCAAAACTTTTTTAATATGTTGTTATAGCTTTTTAGCAGTAGCCATGTAGTACAGACAAGGGGTATGAGACAAAGATATGCATCCTCAACTTTCCTTAATGTAAACCTTTCCTTCCTAATATGCATAAATTCTTAACACATCTGTGCTTTCATCGACGATTAAAGAAAATTTAAGTTTTCGTAACTATATTGTCATTTGTTTTGCAGTTATGCCAGTCCCTTTTTTTTACAATAGCTGTAGTTTTTTTTTTCTGTCACAACCAATACATTTTGCGATTTGTGAATTGGAACACATGTTTTTTATTAATTGTGGCAAGTGTTCCATAACGTTAATGGGAATATTATATTCAGCTATAATAAAAGCTGCGAGCAAAATTTTCCCTCTTGATTGGTTCAATATTCTTGTTTGAAAATAAATCTGTCATTAATGTTTGCGCGCTAGATCCACCAGGACTTGAATTTACGTGTTCGTTTGTTTTCGTGTAACATTCCTCCCAGCACTTCCAATTGAAAGACCTGTGTTACAAAATGTAGCTACGAAAAGCAAAGTAATCACCTTTATTACTAGGTCTTAACCATACCTTACAGGATGAATCTTCCATCCAATTCCGATTAAACTTTTGCATCACTCTGGGTTTTTAGATGCCTTAATGGTTCACAAAATCACAATCAATATTAATATTTAATAAAAGTTTGTATCTATGATTTTAAATATTTACGTATTACCTACGCACACACGACACGACGAATGCGAGAGCGAAGTACCTTGGACAGCGCGCAAAAAATCTTTTGGGGATTTCCCGAGCAGAGCGAGTGACACTTTTAATGCTGCCATACTAACTAATTACGTTGTGAAAAAATTAATTAACCATAAAGAATAGAATCGTGCAATGATACGTGTAACGCGGTATCTAATCATATAGCTTTCTTCATTCTGTTTTAAGTTGAATATTATGGTAGTTTAATCAATAGAATTAGAAAACTCCGTATAAAAATCTGTATCCAGTGCTAATCTGTAGTACCACAGTATAATAAAAACAATTTATAGACTGTGGTATTACACACCGAAAATCTATATAAATACGGAGAAATCTCTATATATGGCAACATTGGACTAGCGTTAACAGAGGCGCCGACACCAGATTAAAATACGACTCCCGACACTTAACAAGTGGGAGCTAGCTCTTACCTACGTTGTATTGTTGTGAAGTACTGGCTTATAATAAGTACAAAAAATGAAACGACGGTCAGTTTTGATGTTCATTCACGATTTACATGGTTACCTATTGAAGACTGCGGCTCAATTGTAACCAGGAAGCTAGAGGAAAGCAACATGCCTGTAGGATATGCAATAGTAATTAAAACACTCCATCACACACACATCTAGCGATCTATTGTGAAAGGAGGAGTTCTACAAGCAAGAAGACAGTGTAGCGATGGGCTTACCAGTACTCGTATCTCCCATAGTCGCCTACATATTTATAGAGGACTTCAAGGAGAAAGCTCTTCTTACTGTTCCTGTAAATCCAAGATTCTACAAGCGGTTTGTAAATGACGCTTCAAATTTTTTTACTATCTGACAAAGAAACTGCATTTTTAGACCACCTTAACTCTAAAATACAATGCAGTTGCTAGTAATTTAGATTTCCTAGATATTTCCATGTGTGTATATAAAGTTTTAAAAAATAAATAATGTTTTAGTCATCCGAAACCCTAATACCCACCCCCTGAGACCCATAACAACCGATATTTAAAAGTTGAATCTCACCATAATCCATTGCAGTTAGCTACCATGGGAAAAATCTTTGTTTCAGAGTGCACAAAGGATCTGTGACAGAAAACATGGCTGACGAGCTTCAGCACGTCAAGCAAGTATTGCACGACAACTGACTTCGGGTCCCGCGCCTACGTCACAGTGACCGAGTGAAGCCAGCCACGGTTGAGCGTGTGTCTACCATATGTCGGAGGAGTCACAGATGCGGTTGACTACATCTTAAAACGAGTTTCCATTAAAGTCTACTACGAGCCGCCGAAGAAGATTAGTCAATATTTACCATCCGACAAGTGCAATATTCCTCTACAAGATGCATGAGTGTACAAGCTTGATTGTGAATGTTTTTTCCCTTTAGGAGTTTCCCGTTTTTTCCATTAAGAGAGACCTCTTAATGTAAAAAACGGAAAGATCTATAAAAACCCGCGTGAAAAAACATATAGGTGACGTGAAGCACCGACGGTCCGGGAAGTCTGTAGTCTATGAACACTGTGTTTTTAAGATCGTCCCCGCTTTTACATTAGAATTTGATAGACCACAAATCCTCGCAAAAGAGCACCGATGCCTAAAAATGATGTTTCTCGAGGCTATAGAAATTAAAAACCTCTTAATTTCAAAAGAGAAGATTGATGTGGGCTGTCATTTGCTTGGGATCCTAAAATTATAAATTTAAGTCCCAAGCATACCACAGCAAGATACTGAGCTAGTTTTGCATGGATCGGACCAAAATTGAATATCCGAAAACCGAAGATAGTAAGGCTATGACGGACGTCATAGCCTTACTACCATAACTTTACTATCGGGACGTCACACATCTCAGTTCTACCGTGAGCATGGGTGCTGTAAAGCACCCGAAACGTTAGAAATAAAAATATGTAAATTAAAGGCGGTATAATCTGTAAAAATAGGTTCATTCAATGTGTAAATTCCCGTAGATATAAGTAATCGTTATAAAATAATAGCTTCTGGAGTAGTTGCCCGGCAAATACACACTTCAGCAGCTGGTTTATTTTTTTGAACTCCTTTTATTTAAATGTTTTATCATCATGATTATTGAAGCCTATCAACATTGTACTGTTAAACATAGGCCCACCTCATAACAACTTATATTAGTTAAAATAATATTATATAAACAATTAATGTTTCCATTTTAAGACGCTCAAATTTTGTTGCACGTTAGTATTTGATTTTAGTTAGAATAATATTATACATGAATTTAGTTGCTGGGGTCGATGGGATGTCGCCATTTACCATCAGGTGGGTTGTAAGTTTTTGTAACTTCAGTTTTATAAAATTAAAAAAAACATAACCTTTAAGTATATAATACGTCTGTCGATGTGGTAACAAGAGTTAAGATAAATTAAATTTATTACGTAGAAAAACCTAGTTCTTGTTTTAAAAAGATCTATTTCAGAAAAGTTCTCAAAGTCTGCTACGACAAAATGTTAACGCACCTACAAACTTTAGTAATTATAGAAGTTACCGTCGAAAATGGTGCGTTTGTGGTGACAACGGTAAACTTTTCAAATTAATATACTTCAGTTAGTTTACGAAGTCAATTGTAGCGTTCAATTTAAAAAAAAATACTTACAACTTTTGGTATTAATTTTTGGTAGAATACAATTATAACGTATTAAATTGTATCGTCGAACATTGTTTTATAAGATGGGATTTTTCATTTAAAATCGGAAAAAGCACTAAAATATTTTTAACCAAAAGAAATATATCATACAGTTTCTACTGTATGATATATGTGATCCTACAGATGCTATTATGTTAAACCATAATATCCAATATCCAAAAAGTTTGTTCCAGTGCTTATATTTGTTATTACACATCGACTGCTATGTTTGCCTACTGTTCGTAAGAGCAACTGTTGGTCGTGAGGCGCCGTGTTCAAACCTTGCAATTTGTATAAAAAAAATTTCAGTAGCGGCATGAATTCAGAAATTTGGCGGTATTTCACCCTGTGCCTTGGAAAGCACGTCACAATAAGAAACATTTGATTTTATTGATATTAGGCAGGCTGTTTGACAAAAGGATAGCATATTCCTTGCGAATTTAGCGGGACGATATTTTATATCTAATTCAAACCTCTACGGTTATACTAAAATCTATAGGAAGCTTTATAATCTCGGGCTTTCTCTAAGGCGACTATTGGGATAAATTTGGGTTTTAATTTCTCTTATGCCGCCCCCAAATTTATGATTGAGATTACTTCTCAATCTTTGGAATATTTAATACTGATAATACTTTAGAAATGATGAAGAAAAATAGCTTATTGACATATATCGATATTTCAAAAAACCACTAGTAAATCCTGGAAGCAGTAGAAATCCGGCAAATCCGTCGGCGTTTGTGGATATCTGAGCAAGATCAATTGACATGTCATCAATAACCGGACGTCATTCGAGCGTAAGCGATTAACATTGTGTTGGCGTTGCGTGCTTGGTATATTGATCAATAATAAAGCAATAATATATCTGTGGTTCATATTACGGACTTACAATATATCGTCAGTGAAGTTCTAACAGTACGAAAGTCAAATATGGCTACTTTACAGGAGAGTGAAAAAACTGTATGAAATCGATGTAACTTACGCATAAAACCATATTGTGTTTAATTATTAATACAAATGAACTCTGTGATGATTTGAACTCGTGAAAATCGCGAGAATCTTTTCCATTGAAGTAATTTGGTGAATTTCGCAGTGTTGCCAGTAGTTCTCACTGACTTACGTCATGTTTCATCTAATTAATATAGATAAAGGAGATAAAATGGAGAAGGGAAATGATAAAATTGTTTAACAAAATGGTGTTAAAAGTTTATTTTATAAAAAAAGAAAAAAAATTATAATTTGTATTATAAAAAATGTTTTGCTTAAAACGAATCAACTTCTTATCTATAATCAGACTTTTATAAGATCAATAGGGTAGGGAATCATAGTACCCGTGACAGTCAGAAGGAATAAGTCTTTAACTCCTGTAAATGTTTCCATTTAGTTACTGATATTTTAATGCGACTTTGGTAGAGTTTTGGTCTAGGGGGTAAAGTTTCGGGCATTACTACTCTTCGTCGAATTCTGCGTGGCAGATCTTGATAATCCTCCTCAAAGTTCAATTTATATTTGATGACTCCACTTGGATTATACTGCAGTGCTCGCATGTCCGTTACTGTAGGATCATTGACGGAGCGACCAGGCCGTATGGAGTCATACATAAACGAATTCTTGTCTGAGAAGTCGTCGAAAAAACTGTAGTCTAAATATTCAACTAAATAAGGTTTTTGCGGTCGAGCTTGTTTTGATAACGTCGCAAATTGACTTGGTAGAAATATCTCCTGTTTTTTTTAATTTTTGCTCGATGGAAATCCAACATCTTATAGTCGACTCTTTCAAACCCAGAGTGTTCAAAAAAGTCTTCAGACAAACTTGGGTACGTCCCTCTGATGTACTGAGAAAGTACTTTTTACTCTCTCTTCTACGAGAATTAGATTTTACTTTTACTTGCTTTTTTTCACAAACGGAGACGTGATATACAACGTACTGTTTCCGTTGCTCCCAAGTCATGCTTTTCCAGAACTTGCCAAAAATGTTCTCTCTTTCGATGTCAGACAAGCTAAAACAGCCACGTAACTTAGACTTCGAGCAAAATGTGGAAGTGCAACGTGAACCAATTGAACGTGCTGGACGTGGCACATCAAGAAGTACATTAAATTTCTCTTGCCCTGAAACTTTCCTGTCCCTACGGTACCCCACATATTCTTCACCTTGCATACGCTTCAGTTTTGTTGTGTTTTTATTCCATTTTTTAGGTTGTGCGAATCACTTCGATTTCCTTTTTCTATTAGAATTTATATCTTCGATCTCACTGTCAGACGGTAGTTGCTCCAATAGCGACGGTGAATTTCCGGCAGTCGTGGAAAGCGGCTGTACTTCTTCATTTAAACAGGTAGATGGAACTGAAGGTAAGAATGTCTCTTCAATGTCATTTTCAGGTGGTTGTGTCGCTTCTAATGGCGGTGAAACCTCAACAGACGAAGACAAAGGCTGCAATTCTTCTCTTGGCTGCAAATGTACTACGGTAACCTGTTCAGACGAAAGAGGTATGGTATCCTGAATGTTTTGAGTGCTCAATAGACCCAGCAAAGGCGGAGATGGAGGCTCGGAAACTATTTCTATTGGTAAGTTATTAATATCGATATTTTCTAAGTCAGTCAATGTTACCGGTAATATCTTCTGTTTTTTTGTTGGTACTTGTATCTTTAAGTCGCTGCAAAGAATCAACATGTCATCATCAAGTTCTTCGCTATCACTTAATAGAAAATCCATCTTGTATTTCTATGCAATCACCTTGAAAAAAAGAGAAAAAAGTAGGTAAATATAATGGAAACACAACGTAACTCAGAAAATAATCGTAATAATAAATAAACACACTTGTTTTAGCAGTTAAACCGTGACCAAATAACATTAAATCGATATTATTAGGAATAAAACATCAAGATAAATTGCAAATAATACCTTCGAAATCACAAGATCGGAACACTTGATGCACGACGAGTTTGTACGTGAATAGCTGACATACGCAATGTTGCCACCACCAACTGAGATACGCAATGTAACTATTTTTCAAATAACGCGTTGGTATTTGTCAGGAATCGTGTTTTGATTGGTCGACACGATGCGCGCCACAATGCACATGTCAAAACACTCACAAAATGACTTACGCACTGTTAGAACTTCACTGACGATATGTTCTCATACAGGTATAATTATAGCATTGCGTCATCTTTCGCCTGGGTTAGTTCTTTTATCTTGCTTTTTTTCTTTATTTATTAAGGGGTTTTTCCATGTCAATTACATTGGAACAAACTGCATATCTATTCAACTATGAATCTGGGTGGGGTGGTCTATTATGGTGGTCTATTATGTAGAAACCCTGTGCAAATGGTACTTGTTAAATTGCAGAGTTAATGTCAGCCTTGTAGTATATGCGTAAAAAAGTGTATCTGTTTATTCCTGTGGGCGTCGTAACAGACATGCAATAAGGAAGGATTCATGACCTCTGATAGATAGCTAGATCTTCTTCTTCTGTGTTAGCCTATCTACTACCGGATATGGGACTCTCCCGTTGTGAGGAGGACGAGAGAATTAATCGGCACGCTTGGCGATTGATACGGCACGATTCACGACCACAATACCACATTTTCGATGCTACTGCGTGTCGCCGGTCTATGTAAATTTTTCTGGAATGCGATCCCCACTATACGAAAAAGGGTAATGGATTCTCTTACGCAGCCACCATACGGTCATAGCGATATACTAACCATCTTGTATATTATCATCATTACAGACAAACAAAGTCCACTGTTGAATGTAAGCCTCTTCCACAGATGGCTTCTTTGGGAAGGGGGAGATATTTACTATAGCTGCCACGTTTGGTACGTACATACTAGATATAAAAAAATAATTGAGACTTCAAAATTAGCAGTTATAGCAAATCCCACGTGCTGTGGGACACGCAGCAATCCTAAAAAGTTCTTGTTGTGATTTTTTGATTTGTCTTGCATTTGGAATCGAAAGAAAGAAGGGGAAAAAACATAATATCTGTTCTTAGCCACAAGATAACTCTGCAAATGAAATTCAACAAAATAAAATAATAAAAGCTTCTCACAGTTATATTGAGGTAAAGCAACTCAAAAACGACTGCATATTTATGTTTAGGATCCAAATCACCGCAACACCGGTATTGGCGCTATAAGTCATAGTGTTGAAAAATTCACAAATCGGAGGCAGCTTTAAATAAGTTTAAACAGAATTAAGTATTTTGACTTTGATTTTTAACATTCGCGATATTTCGTATAGAGTTAGGACTTAAGAATAAGTATATTTCTATAATATCAAAATATTTCGTGTTACATGCATTTTGAAAAGCCATTTGTCTATAGTTTAAATAAGTTCTTTCATAATTGTTAAACCCATCTGGTACGAGTTTCCTGGCGTCATGAATTGTTTTATTTTATCCGTTCGTATGTAACCAAAGTTTTATCTCGAAAATAGCGAAATTCGGACCTTACAAGTACGCAGATGAGAATGTCAAAACTTTGGGTAATTAACGAAGTTTAATCCCTAAATGACTAGTAGTCAGAAATGTTATACAAAATTTTGAGTATCAGTTTTTAACGAGAAATTTTTTCGACAAAAATTGTAGCTATAGACTACAGCTATATTTTTTTTCGGTTTGACCGGAGAAGGGACACGACATACCACCACGAATATAACACTAGTATATATAATAACGGCGTATAGCGGCTATGCTTCGTATGGTGAGTGGAGAGCACCGGAGACTTTATTTTTTCATCCATTCCATCTAAGACCTCAGGGGTGAAAGGGGTCAGCGCATCAGCCTTTTGATTCTTAATTTATTACAGATATAGGAGACATGGGGCCACAGTAACCTCTTACATTCAGGTGGACTGTTTGCTTGGATGTCACCCTAGTCTTAAACAAAATATTTTATAGCTAATTGAAGATTCAACAATTATACTTATATATACCTAGTTACATTTCTTTAATAGGTAAAATTGTCTGTTCCAAGTTTCAAGCCCTGTGGAATATTTACTGTAAATTCTAAAAAGTAGCACCGGTGTACAATTTACTGCCATTTGAATGTTTTTTAAATTTTTGTTTTATTTTTTAAGTCAGTGTCACATCATAATTGTAAAAGATATTCTTACCATAGATTGATTTCTTGCCTACCACCATACTTTTTAATCATTGATATAAGGTCCTACCCAATATAACATTCCATACCATGACCGTAAAAAAGTATATTATGCAAAAAATATATAAGTTAACTCTGGCCCAACGCGACCTAGCCTGTACCAGGTCACCGACCAACATCTCCGTTCACTGTCCATACTATTAATGTCATGACCGGACCGACAGTAATTGTACGACAAAATTATTGGCTGGATCCGTGCATGGCACATGACTACCGAATCGCTCTGTGCGGACAAACGCGTTGCAACTGCGTGTACTGCGTTACGCGTAATATCTGTTCCGGTGCATGTTGACGGACATCATATGTCCTCAAAATATTATATTCCTCAGATATGTAGACTTACTGTTGATGCTTCTCTTGGTGGTGTTTTCCTACACCGCCCAGCTGGAAAAAATCAGCAGTTAAAATTGCAATTAACAATTATCAATTCCGGCGAATATCGAACCCGTGTTGCTTGCTTACTGTTTTTATATGTAGAAGGGTGACAACGAGCACACAGTCCACCTGATGATAAGTGAATGCTGAGGTCCGTAGACATCTACATCTATCCCCAATAAAGAATCAAATTGCAGATGCGTTGTCACTCCTGATAACTAAGATGGAATGCCTCGTTTCCACCAAAGGGCTCTCTGGTTCTGTAGACTACTCACCCAACGAAACACGCTGATATTTTACGCCGGTATTCTTTGTATTTGCACGTGATAGAGCCATGCTGCAGTTATATTATTAGTATAGTTGTAGCACGAATGGGGTCGGCTCGACCGGAAGCCGCTCTCACAGAATACCAGCGTGAAATAGTAGCTTAATGCTGCTGTATTTCGTATGGTGAGTGTAGAGAACCGGAGACCCTTTTTACTGGAAACGAGGCATTCCATCTCAGTCCTCACGGGTGACAACGCATCTGCATTTTGATTTTTAATGGAGGATAGATGTAGACGTCTATGGGCCGCAGCAACCACTTACCATCAGGTGGACTGTGTGCTCGTTTGAAACCCTATTCTATAAAAAAAGCATAAATAGGTTTTTTTTTAATAGTTAAACCAACAGAGCGCTGACAGGCAGACGAGTCAATGATTTAAAAGGTGCTATTAATCCGCACTTAGTCTTACTTTTTTTTAAATCTTTTAGTGATTTTTCAATACTTATAGGGTTTCCGCACTTTGATATTTTTCTATTTGATACATCCTTTATTAACCATTGCTTCCATTAAAGTATGAAACTAATATTTAGTGAATTGTGTTTCCAAAACTTAGTCAATTTTTATATTACTCTTAAGCTAAATTTTATTTCTTTTTTATCATCAGCACCATTACAGCCTATCTAAATCCACTGGTGAAGAGATCTATGAGTCTCCCACATAAATTGTCTCATAGATATTTGTCATAGTTGCTTTGTTGCACTGCCGATGTTGTCGTGTGTCGTACAAGGAACTTTGCTTTATCCTGATCGTAATCGTTCCTCGAGAGCATTTTTTGATAGGATAACGATGATGATATTAAGTGATTGCAGTGGCCCATATACATTTACATTTATCCACGATTACGAATCAAAATGCAGATGCGTTGTCACACGTGAGGGCTAAGATAGAATGCCTCGTTTTCAGTAGAAAGGGTATCTTTTATAATAGATGACAACTTCACTTACACCGGCAAGTCTGCGATTTATACTACTGCTGAGGTACCCAGAGGTCGGCCATACGGAGGGCTAGCTGTACTTTGGAGAAAAGCTGCGTTCTCGTGTGTATCAATAGTGGCACAGTGATCGTTTAATAGTTATTAAAATTGAACTACGTGATCACGCAGTATTATTAATTTCAGTGTATATGCCTACTGATTCAACGGATAATTTAGCAGATTTAGGGCGCGTCTGGTCGAAATAAATGCAATTATTGAAAGCAGCAGCGTTGATGCAGTGTTTGTTTTGGGTGACTTTGACGACAACCCAGGTGAGAGTTTTTCGAAGTAATTGTGTAATTTTATCAAATCAAAAATCAAATTTAATTATACGATTACGGATTAGAAGATACGTATTGTTTACTAGGTAGTACTTCGTACTCACACAGAGAATGCTTGTCGTAATCGTCACTCTTAGCAGGCAGATTGACTGTCGCAGTAGCAGACGTCTCGCACCTGTGCCGTTGATGTCCGTCACCGCTGATATTTTACATGCAGCATGTAAGCGAGATCACACCGCCATATATCGGGAACCATAAGAACTTTCTCGACCTCCTCTTATGGCCTATTAGCTCAAACGTCCTTGACACATTTTAACTTTCTAAACATGCAAGTTTCTTCACAAGGAAAAATAATTCCTGAAACCTTTAAGTCGAAACTTAAAATTGCAATTACTGGACTTCACTTTTTCATTGGTCTAGTGGTCGTCAACGCGGCTGCAGGTCATGAGGTTCCAGGTTCGAATCCCAGGTCGGGCTGACATCAGTTGTTGGGTTTTTTTGTCAATAAAATCTCAGTAGCACCTGTAGTCAGGAAGTAAGAGGTGTTTCACCCCCGTGCCTGGAAACCACGTAAAACCTGCGCCTGATCTCTCACCGGTCGTGTCGGGTTGTCGTCCTATTAGACTATGAGAGTAAGCGAATAGAGAGTGTGCCTGTGCTTTCGCTATACTCTGGCACAATAACCGTGAAGACAGGCCGCCGTTACCGAAATTCGTTCTGTAGGACATTATTGATTATGTGTCAGCAGTTTAAATTGCAATTAACAAACAATCTCATCGGCGCCGACGAAAATTGAATTCGATTTAATTGTGTATTATTATTATTATTATTATTAAATTATATTTAGCAGGGATGGGAGATGTGATAAGGATATAGAACGACGAGTGAATGCAGGAAATAGAATAAATGGGCCCTACACTCTATTGTGAAGAGTCAAAATGTGTCGAAAAAGGCACGTATGGCAATTCACAATGCTGTGTTGGTCCCTACTTTAACGTATGGTAGTGAAAGTTGGGTGTGGCAGAAGAAGCAAGAGAGTAGAATGAACGCAGTAGAAATGCGGTCGTTAAGGAGTATGTTAGGGCTGAATCTGAATGACAGGGTAAGAAATTGTATAATAAGAGAAGAGTGTGGTTTGCAAGATGATGTTGTGACCAGGATTAAGAAAGGAATGCTTCGGTGGTTTGGTCATGTGGAAAGAATGAATGAGGAAAGAGTGACAAAGCAAATTTATATTGCAGAAGTGAACGGCCGAGTCGGGAAGGGACGCCCTAGGCGAAAATTTATCGACCAAATTGGCGATTTATTGAAAACGGGCCAAATTAGGAGTACTCTTAACCGACGAGCATGTATGCGTAGGTGTATGGATGTGAAGGAGGCGAGAGAGGTGTATCAGGATCGTGCCAAATGGAAGTCTGTAGTCTCTGCCTACCCCTCTGGGTGACAGGCGTGAGTGTTTATGTATGTATGTATGTATGTGTAGTATTAATTTTTTAAGCAAGCGCTTATCAGCTGATCCACGAAGGCTTAATACAAATCATTTTGTTTATCCTTGTTATAACAAGTTAGAGGAAGCATTACTAGGTTAACTCGTATTTCGCAGTGCCGAGGATTTAGAGTTTTGTTATTTGTTTCCATGATTTGTTTTTTTCGCGGGCATTCTTCACGGCTTTCATACTAGTCTATATAATTTATATATATATATATATAAATTATATAATTAATAGTAATTTAATATAATTTGAACATTCTTACTAAATATATAGCATTTTAAAATTATACGTACAATCTCCTCCTTTTAATCGACCTATTGTCGAATCTCAGGATAATATAGGTTAACTGTACCTTGGCTTGCTATAATAAATACAGACCGGTGATAATGCTGCCACAAAGTATGGTAAAATGAATGCTATAACCTTGCTATAATTTCAATTTAGTTAATTACTTTTTTAAATATTTTAACACAATATAGTCACGAGTCGGTAGGCTAGGGCAATAGGGTCACTTTTTACTTTCTTTACTTTTCCTATTTTTTAGGAAATATACCAACCACACCATGATGTTTTGTTAATAATGTAATAAGGATTCTACTTCTTTTTTTGTTGTAGACATCTTCAGAGAAATCGAATCAATAATCATTGTTAACAATTCTGGAAATAATTAACATTCCTTTTATGTACAGAACGCAAAAGTCGCTCCTAAACTCAATGATTCTACAGTATAAATGCTAATACACCAATAAAACCTACGAGGTACATCAAATTATTCTTTAAAACTCCTTTGTTATTTAAATTCCTACTTGATTTTATTCAACCAATCGCCACGCAGATTGTCTTCCAAACGCTCAGACGTACAAACGAGTGGGAAATGCAAAAACTGAAATAAATCTCACACCAAGACGCTCGAGAGCGTTCTGCGCGAAGTTTTCGTTTTAAATTCTACCGCTGAACGCAATTCTGGACGGTGTGGCGTGTTTCCCTTACCTTCGTTATTTTAAATTCGTTACAAGTTTATGAAATCAAAATTAATTTTCATTTTTTTCTAAATTAATTATAATAAATTACAATTAATTTAGAAAAAAAATGAAATTATAAGTTCATACTGTATAGATCGGAATAAAATTTATAATTTTAATCTGTGGGTAACAACGGTTAACTACGACATCTGGACGTTGAACACCTCAGTCTCCAGCGTGAACATGAGTACTGTAAAGTGCTCGAAACGTCGGGAATATAAAAAAGTTAATATGCGCGGTAAAATCCGTAAAAAACAGTTTTATTTAAATGACAACAAATTATGTTGTACATCCGGGGGCTCTGTGGTCGTTTGTCACTATTATCCTTCATCAGCAAATAAACAATCCACTGTCTGACATAGATCCTTTCTACAAAAGTTTTTATTTAAATGGCAACAAATTATGTTGTACATCCGGGGGCTCTATGGTTGTTTGTCACTATTATCCTTCATCAGCAAATAAACAATCCACTGTCTGACATAGATCCTTTCTACAAAAGTTTTTATTTAAATGGCAACAAATTATGTTGTACATCCGGGGGGCTCTATGGTTGTTTGTCACTATTATCCTTCATCAGCAAATAAACAATCCACTGTCTGACATAGATCCTTTCTACAAAAGTTTTTATTTAAATGGCAACAAATTATGTTGTACATCCGGGGGCTCTATGGTTGTTTGTCACTATTATCCTTCATCAGCAAATAAACAATCCACTGTCTGACATAGATCCTTTCTACAAAAGTTTTTATTTAAATGGCAACAAATTATGTTGTACATCCGGGGGCTCTATGGTTGTTTGTCACTATTATCCTTCATCAGCAAATAAACAATCCACTGTCTGACATAGATCCTTTCTACAAAAGTTTTTATTTAAATGGCAACAAATTATGTTGTACATCCGGGGGCTCTATGGTTGTTTGTCACTATTATCCTTCATCAGCAAATAAACAATCCACTGTCGGACATAGATCCTTTCTACAAAAGTTTTTATTTAAATGGCAACAAATTATGTTGTACATCCGGGGGCTCTATGGTTGTTTGTCACTATTATCCTTCATCAGCAAATAAACAATCCACTGTCGGACATAGATCCTTTCTACAAAAGTTTTTATTTAAATGGAAACAAATTATGTTGTACATCCGGGGGCTCTATGGTTGTTTGTCACTATTATCCTTCATCAGCAAATAAACAATCCACTGTCTGACATAGATCCTTTCTACAAAAGTTTTTATTTAAATGGCAACAAATTATGTTGTACATCCGGGGGCTCTATGGTTGTTTGTCACTATTATCCTTCATCAGCAAATAAACAATCCACTGTCGGACATAGATCCTTTCTACAAAAGTTTTTATTTAAATGGCAACAAATTATGTTGTACATCCGGGGGCTCTATGGTTGTTTGTCACTATTATCCTCCATCAGCAAATAAACAATCCACTGTCGGACATAGATCCTTTCTACAAAAGTTTTTATTTAAATGGCAACAAATTATGTTGTACATCCGGGGGCTCTATGGTTGTTTGTCACTATTATCCTTCATCAGCAAATAAACAATCCACTGTCGGACATAGATCCTTTCTACAAAAGTTTTTATTTAAATGGCAACAAATTATGTTGTACATCCGGGGGCTCTATGGTTGTTTGTCACTATTATCCTTCATCAGCAAATAAACAATCCACTGTCTGACATAGATCCTTTCTACAAAAGTTTTTATTTAAATGGCAACAAATTATGTTGTACATCCGGGGGCTCTATGGTTGTTTGTCACTATTATCCTTCATCAGCAAATAAACAATCCACTGTCTGACATAGATCCTTTCTACAAAAGTTTTTATTTAAATGGCAACAAATTATGTTGTACATCCGGGGGCTCTATGGTTGTTTGTCACTATTATCCTTCATCAGCAAATAAACAATCCACTGTCGGACATAGATCCTTTCTACAAAAGTTTTTATTTAAATGATAACAAATTATGTTGTACATCCGGGGGCTCTGTGGTCGTTTGTCACCATTATCCTTCATCAGCAAATAAACAATCCACTGTCGGACATAGATCCATTCTACAAAAGGGTAGGTTAGGTAGTAGGGCAGTTCAGATGAACCTCAACGATTTACATTATGACAAAGGCGTTAAGATATTATTCAAAAGAATTTTCTTCTTGTCCTTCATCAGCGCGTAAAATGCCAACGCTGGTCATGGGCCTGTCCCGTTGTAGGATGGATTTACCTTAATTCTCACGAACGGCAATTAGATCGATGGTTGCTGTCGATATCGGACGTCTCACATTTTTTAACGCTACCATCGTCGGCCTGGGTATTTTACGTATGGTATAAGAGAGATAGTTATACCGGCATCTGTCAGAAGCCATAAAGTGTTTTTGGCTTTTCCTGTAGTCACGTCTCACAAAACCCACGGGACGAAATGGAGTCAGGGATTTTCTTACGCTGGCGTTTTATCTATCGGAGGACGTAAATATTTCCATCATCTCTTATAGTTAATATATAAAGATTTTCATGGAATGAGGTAGGTCACCACTCGATTAGTACGTAATTTTAACTTATACTTTATCTTTTATTTATTTTATTATTAGCTTTACCGTTAAATTTTAAATCTAAAACTAAACGACATCAGAAACCTAAGTAAGGGAAACAATTCATTTGAATCCCGTCGTGCTATTTGAATTGAAGATTTTACTGCCTTTAATCTAAAACCGACGGCGGATGATGCCGAAGCGTGTGCCGTTATCCTGCTAATTAAGGACTTGATGAATCCAAACGTCTATGTTATCTCAGTATTATTTGTTCACCATTTGCAATTTAATTGTAGGTTTAATTTAGAACCTTCGATTTTATTAGGTTATTTGTTAGCCACTGTTACTCCAAAATATTTTAATTTTCTTAAACATTTTAAATTAATTTGTATTTACGTTATTATATTGTTTAAACAATTAATATTAAATTTATACCTTAAAATTTTAGAGTCCCTCCCTTCCCTCAACTTTTAAAATTAAGCATTTTGAACCCTACTGTATTTAAAAAATAATAATTATTATAATGTAAACATAAAAATATACATAATATAAACATATGCATACAAACATTATTCAAAACAAAACAGCCTTCATGTCCGATAAAGTCAATTCCATGGGCGGTCAACCAGTTTTGCGTGCTTCGTGTCCTATGAGCTGGTGCAGAGTCCTGTTGGAATATCCATTGTCTGTTTTTGAACATTGTTTGAGAAAGAGGTCAAACTATGTTTGTTACGACGGTATTTTGATACACCTCGGCACTGGTTTTTACACCTTTTTTTACAGAAAAAACACCTCAGTTAAGCCTGAACATGTGAGTCCAAGCCAAACCTGTGTATGTGAAAACCTGACATGTGTGACGAAGGATAATGTGCTCGTTGAACCCTCGGAATACGCGTACTGGCTTCTTCACTGTTGTGGGCATACACGTTATCATTTTGTTTATTATAACTTTCTTCGATGTTAAAAATGTTTTCATCCGAAAACAAAATTTCGTGGTATTTTTTCCCGCGTACCGCCGTAACAAAGCGCCGGGTCTATTCAGCTCAATTTTTTTTAAACGCTCGTTCAAAAATGTCCAGTCTTCTTACGATAAGCTCGTAGTCCTAGGTCTTCATTGGTCACTTTTGACCGTGGTTCTGCTTAGGCCCATCTGAAAAGCTAAGATTTTTTTTACGAACAGGATTTCGTTAGATTCGCGCCTTCACTGCTTTGATGATCGCGGGTGTCATAACTGTACGAGGTCGGCCGGTCCTCTTACGATCTTCGAAGTTTGAATCTTCAGTGAATCGTTTGATAGTGCGATAAACAAATCGTAGGGCTATTATCAATTTTTGTACAATATTGAAAATCTCTTTTGGCGCGTAACCACAGCGGTGCAACGCGATAACCGCTACTCTATCTTCTTTCTTCGACAACTCCATATTTGAAAACGAATGAAAATTAATGTCTTTTTTATTTTCGGCAAGCGCAAACGTTATATTTTTTAAATTGATGAAGTTCATCTAGCCAGTATTCAAAAATTTTAAATAATAAGGTTTTGACAGAACTTATGACTATTATTGTATGTATTATTTTTAGGTATTGTATAGTTTTATTTTTATTCATAGTATTATTAAATATAATTATCATTTTGTAAAATTATTCAGTATTAAAACAAAGTTTGCTACGGAAGATATTTCAGCAAATTGAGAATTTCAGATTCAATAAGTAGAAACTTTGTATGAACTTACTATAAGACTGTTTCTGTATCTTGTTGTGTCTACATAAATAAATAACAAAACCAAATTCAAAATTGTAGGATATGACAAATACGTTATTAAAAAAATACTGATTTGTATAAACACTTTTACATTGGCAACATGCCTTTGTGGGAAGATTTTTCTAAAATTTGTACACTGTTCATTTAAAAAACCAACTGTTTCACATTGATCACAAAGAATTCTAAAACGTTACACTGTCTTTCCTCTACTGTATCTAGGAACAAATTAGAGATTACTTTAAAATAAAACAATACTAAAATCCAATTTTTATTGGTCAGATAAAAGTTATTTATCAAATAAATTTTAGTTCGTTATATATAAGAATATTATTTTATATGGATATTACTAATTTAACTACACTTTTTGATTTATTTATATTGTATTTCATTCTATATATTATAACTTTTATCTAATGATTGAAAAATTGGCCTTTAATAATGTAAAATATAATATATTCAAAAATGTGATTTCTGATAATAGAGCTAATTTATTTCCGCTTTAGTTGATTGTTACGAAAAACTAAAGTCACGATATGTTATTTATTCTAAAGATGGTAAGTATTTAATACATAATATTCAAATATGGAACTATATAAATTTATTTTTAAGAAATAATTAACTTACCGCAAAATTAAAATCCAAAATCCTCTTTCGTATGAAAACTAAAACACGTATTTGACACTTTACGTATTTAACTACTTAACTATAAATAATTAGATCATAATATATAACCGTATTAGAAGTTAGTGTTTGTCTATATTAATACTATTAACAAATTAAAAGGAATCAAATTTAAGACCTATTTTTATATTTACACATATTTACTACAAATTTGTAAATTTAAAAGCACACACAAAGTTCACTGTGTTTTGCTTAGAAACATCGAACTGTAGATCGCGATTTGTAACTTCATTGGCGCACAGAAAAATTGCGACCACCCCGGACGAATTTTCGGTACGTACTGACTGGAACACCCCCGAGATAACGTCAACAAACCCCTTTTGCATTGAAGGTTTAATATTCATTTTATTTCCGTTCTTATCTACTGCGCTTAGGGACTAGTTTCCTTGGATAAGTTTCACGAATACTGTCCTGGTCTTAATTTGGTGATGCGAGTTCTATCTCATATGTATATGCTAATTTGTGAGCGGGCCGAGTATAGAAAAGGCTTTAGAGATCTCGAATCAACCTGTTAAGTCAGATTATTATGTAATTATTTAATTCAATATAGAACAAGAATAGACGATTAACGAAGTAACGATTTTCTATTTTGCAAGTTGTAGCAACTGTACATCTTAAAGTGCTATTCACACTACTTACCTTGTGTGTGTGTAATGTGACAATGTGTCTATGTCTATGAAAATGTTAAGAAAAACTAATGCTTTGCTACCCAAACGTTTTTCTGGCATTTCCTATAGTTGGCTCTAACGACGATGAGTGGGGGGTCATGGATTTATGAATAAAATCACATTAAAAACAAAGGAATAAGTTCTGTAAGAGCAAGGTACGGATAGGTGCACACTTACAAACTACCAGCGTGCAACAGCAGCGTAATGCTATTGCTTTTCGTTTGGTGAGTGTTGAGAACCGAAGCTCGCTTTTGCTAGTAACACGGCAATCCATCTTAGTCAGAGGTGACAACGCATCTGCATTTTGATTTAGTCGATGTCTATGCGCCATAGCATCCACTAACTATTAGTGATTACAGTGATGATTCATATAAACATACTGATGATTACGTACCATCAACCTTTAGCCTATTCAATGCTCACTACCGCTCAACGTATGTACTTAAATTATATTTTCTATCCACATAATTCACCAACAGACCATACTTTTCCATTCAAATATCAATCACTGCCACAACCACAAAATTGTTTTTAGAAGTTATCGCCTGCGTTGGACACAATAGGTATTACAGAGACACGCAGTAGACCTAAGCTAACCATGTTAGAAGTTATAGTGTTTGTAGCACTCTGGAAAACATCAGTCCCGGTTGAGACTATAACTGCCATATATAAATTATATAACATAATAATAATAAAGTGGTAAATTAAAAAAGTGACTTTCAATAAGTATTGTTATTATCTACATTGAATAAAAAAAGTTTCTGTTTCTGTTTCAAAATAAATCACTGTAAGAAACTTTCCTCATTCGTTATAATCCCTTAAGAGGTTAGAGTAAGTCAGCTCAAATTCTAATTTCGCCCCCACTTCCCCCGCGCGTCGTATGCTATGTACCGAAATATTTGTAATCACTAATACTGTAAGTAGAAAGGTCGTTAGACACTTATTTCATTAGGTTTATCATATTTATGCCTGTTTCTTGAAGCCAAGCCAGCCGCTTCTTATTTTTATCACGGTTATTTCCCATTATAATTTTACGTCGTACTGTTGCGTAATATGTATATATTCTGATCGTAAGCGACACAACTTCTCTCTTCAAAAGCCTAAGCGATACTAACGGGCAGTGTTGCCAGATGTCTTGAACCTTTTATCTGTATTAGACACTGCTAAAATCTGTATTAAATCTGTATGCTACTTAAACTTAAAATTTGTATAATTTAATAAACCAAAATAGAATAATTGATCATCATCATCATTGCTTTTTTTGAAAAACAAGGAATAACTACTAACATGATAAGCAGATAAGGTTTGATTATCGTTATCAAATAAAAATATTTTTTTATAGAATAAAGGTGACAAACGAGCACACAGTCCACCGATGGTAAGTGGATGCTGTGGCCCATAGACATCCACATTTATCCTCGCTTAAGAATTAAAACGCAGATACGTTGTCACGCCTGAGGACCAAGAGGGGATGCCTCATTTCCAGTAAAAAGGGTCTCCATTTCTACTTTCACCATACAAAACACTACCATGTATAAAATATACACTATACACTAAATTTTTTATATAGCAAAATTGAAAACATTAATTTAAGCAAACAACATATTAAAACTCAAACATTTGCCTAATGAAGATATAATTACTTTATTATTTTCAGTCATACATATTTTATACACAGGGCGTTAGTGTAAACATCGTTATACTTGAAACCAGTGGTTTGGTTTCACTTATAGAACGTAAATTCAATGAAAAATAACATTTTTTTTTTAGTAAAATCTCAATTTTTCCTTAATTCCTCAATTTTGCCTGTCTTAAGCCAGGGTGAAAGTATGAAGGAAAAGTTACATCACAGGTTATGTGTACCTATTGTGTTTTTATTAGAATATAGTGTAGGTAGCTAGTGCGGGCGGTGTTCTTTACAGTGATTACTCACCCGGGCGCATAAGGTATCCATGAATTTACGGACGGTTTCGGACAGAAACCTCTTAAATTTTATGAAAGAAAATAGGGTTTTTTTTAGAATTTGCATAAATATTTTCATATTAAAGCCAACTACCTATAGTTTTAGTGACAAAGGTGTTTACACTTACACCTTGTATACATATTTTGTAATACACTTGTAATTCTGCCATACTAACTAATTACGTTGTGAAAAAATAAATCAACCATAAAGAATAGAATCATGAATGTGTGTAACGCGGTATCTAGTCTCTTATTTTGCTTCATTCTATTTTAAGTTGAATATTATGATAATCCAATCAATAGAGTTAGAAAACTCTGTATAAAAATCTGTACCAAGTGCTAATCTGTATCATACACCGAAAATCTGTATAAATACGGGGGAAATCTGTATATATGGCAACACTGAACGGAACGACGGGAATCAAGCTCAAGACGCCGATAGTTTAGGTAATTTCTTTTTTACAGTGAAAATAATGGTATTTTAAAAAAAGTAAATAACATAAGCACTGCTTTATAGTTAGTTCAGTTAGTATGCAAAGTTTCATGATCTTATTTAAAGTATTTTATGAATAACAGCGGTTTATGGTTTATTTTGGAGGTAACTTTGGATTTTTTTTCTATCGAGAAAATTTTACGAAATCGTGTTTACGTCTAACATAATCATTAACATTAATCCTCAACTTTACCATATATTCATTTCAAAATTAATGCTGCAATATTTTCGGCATAACGAAGGATCTTGCTAAGCCATTTGACATTATATTTCCTCTTAATTAGTCGACATTTTTTTTTCATAATATGTCGTCTTCAAGTTAAGCGAAGCTAGATTTTTATCTGTATTATACCTACTTATATTTATGACTATCGCCTCGACCTGGCTTCGCCTGGGTGGTATCTATCAATGTCATTTATGTCATCAAATCAACGAGCACACAGTTCATCTGATAGTAAGTGGATGCTGGAATCTGTAGACATTTATATCTATCCTCGATTAAGAATCAAAATTCAGATTGCGTTGTCACCTCGGAAGACTAAGAATGCCTTGTTTTCAGTAAAATTGATCTCCGGTTATCTAAGCTCATCACAGCAAACACAGCAGATTTAAGCTGCTATTTCATTCTATTATCTCACAGAGCGTGTTTCTTTCCCGGTTGAGTCGTCTCATTCGTGCTACAACCGTAATATAGTTGCGGGGTGCCTCTACATCGTACAAATATACGGCATTTAAGTGGTAGAGCCATATAAATTTCAACATATATAAAGAATCTTTAAAATAGATTCACGATTAACGAATATTAGAGAACATCCTACTATTATTTTTAATCTGCTGAAAAAGAGCGTTCAAGCAATTATAATATCCGCTTAGCTGTGCGTATCACCTTTAAAATTATTGGAGCGTTAGTTTCCTATGGGACTCACGATTTGTTCCCGCTTAATGGACTAGATTCATGTTTTTTCCTGATCCTAATGACCGAGTGGCGTGTAAGAAATTATTTTTCAAATCTTTTCGGAGCGTTATTTACGAATAGCAATGTTATATCATTATTTTGTAAATAATTTATTTTATAATGTAATAATCATTCAATGTATCTTTTTAAAACAAGCCATAAATTGCTTTATCTTTTAAGTTTGAATTTAATTAAAAAAATATAAACGACCCGTTGCTGTCGTTAGAGGGAAACAAACCAAGAGATGGGCAGCGGCGTTTTCCTCATAAATACGAAAAAAGAAAACAAAAAAATAAACTACGGTTATATATTATAATAAAAAAATAAAATAACTATGGCAAATAATTCCCCTATGAGACAATCTCTGGAAAAGGCCTATTTCAGCAATGGATTTTGGTAGGTTGTAATGGAAAAAGAAAATAAAAATATCTATATTCAAGTTTACACGTTACGTGAGTCTATGGATTTCATCAAATCAAATAGAAATTTCAACATCTATTAAAATTTGAGGCAGAACTTATTACGAATTCTCAACTGCACTAAGCTCCGGAAGTCGTAACGGGAATAGAGCGGATAATTCAAGACATGATAGCTATCTGGCGGGACAAATACTGTGGCATGGATTCACCAAATATTTGCTTAAATTGTATAGTTGGAAAGTCAGGGTTGGAAGTTTGGACAAATTTTAACGCCAAATATCCTTACAATATTGGTCTTAAAATAAATGAGCTCTATAACTATTCATTAAGTTAATAACATCCTACTTAAAAGATTAAGTTAAGAAAGAAGAAAACGACTTTAATGAAGTAAAAGTTTGTGATAAAATCATTTCCACATACTTTAACAACTTCTGAAATCGGTGCTATGTCGTGTATAGTGTATCGAAGAATTAAATTATGCGAAAATTATTTTATTATTTTGGGTTTTTCGAAGACGGTTTGTAGCTTTTTGAAAGTTTAATTTTAATGTATTAACCATGAAGTATTTAATTTCAGTAATGGGACGGCGGCGTATGGTTTTCTTGATAGGCTCAGGCTATTGTCCGTAAATATTATTTATTAAATTAAAACTGTACTATTATCAACTTAGATAACAAAGGTACCAAATTAAACGTATAACAAAAAAACAAAGCGTGGTGATGAAATATTGAGGTCGGTTAAATAATTGACAATAAAATTTGAAACAGATGATGTTGGTAATGATAAAATGATCACGTAAAAAATACACCATAAATAATAGAACAAAAAGTAAATTTATTCGTCTACTAAATCTAAATCCACCAGGTACAATTAAATATTCTGTGATAACACTGATTATCCGTGGCAGCTCTGGGTCTAACTCGATCCCCGCCGGCAACAATGAAAATGTTAATTGCAATTTTAAGTGCTGATTTCGGTACCCAGTGCTAGTTAACGAAGGCGAATATCGTGAGGAAACCTGCGCGACTGAGAAAAAACTTATATCAAAGATATATAAAGCATTTTGTAGTGCGGCGGACATTTTGTCGCTCTAAAACATTCTCAGTTATTAGAGGAGGGAGGGCAATAGCCCAGTAGTGGGAAGTATGTAACTTTGCTTTTGCTTTATCTACACTAAAATTGCGGTATTTAAATTATGCATTTTAAATATTATATATTAATATTGTATATCCATTAACCTATAATACAGTTATGTTACGTAGTAAACCGCTTAGCATATTTGTATTTGAATCAAATCCTAAACAGTTTTCAGTAATATAACTTCCCCACGGTGTTCGAGAGCTATTGATACCCCGTTCAAAATTAATCGATTATCAGAATTAAATCGTTTTCGAGAACTCTTAAGTGTAACGCTAATTAAATAAGTTGGTAGGAATGAATGTAATTTCAGACTGCGTATTTCTGATTGCAAATATCTTCGAATTTTAATTTTGTAATTGTTAATTTATTGACACTTATTTATCATAATAGAATCCAGAGGGAACCAAGCTTCGTACAAGCGTCTAGCAACGCGCAAACACAAGCGCGGATTTCACTCTCTACAGTAACAAACTATGCAACTATTTTGTACTATGAAGGGGCCATTTTGTTGCTTAACCAGGCGTAGTTTATTAAATTTACTAATAACAATTCCCGATTTTGGAATTAAACACACACACAAACAGAAACTTTATACAAGCGTCTCTTAATGCACACAAGCAGGTTTTAACCTACAATAGCGACAGGAGGCCGCATTGACAGTACTAAATATCGCGTTATTTTTCGTTGCGTACTACTGTAAATGTAAGTACACCGCGCTTGTGTTTGTGCGAGACGCTTGTATGAAGCTTCTATATTCTTGTTTAGTCTGAAAAACTCAGAACCTATCACCTCCATCTCATAACATTAATGCAGTACGACTTCGCCAACTTTACAAATAACAAATCCGGATTTTTTAAAGTGAAGTGACATACGAACTTACAGCCTACCTTATTGTAAGTACCTCTGAAGCACCACTGAAGATGAAGATGTAATCCCTCACAAATTGTCGTTATACTTGCTCTCTGTATCTTTCATTACTAAACGTAGCAGTGCAGACACTGCTGTGTGGCGGCAGAAGTAGGTACGAGGGTGAAACTTACTCAGACGTATTGCTAGACAGAAAAGTATTTCTACCACCTAGTAATGTCTCGTGGCCTACAAAAGGTCTTCTTCTGTTTACTCTTGAGTATATAATAATCCACAGCTGGGCAATAGATTCTAGGGCGTAAGATAGAAATAGCCGTCATCATCACGCTGTCATTTGACGCTGTTCTACATCAACGTCCTGCGTATTTTGCATCCAGCTCACATCGCCATTTATAGCAGGCCATAGGATTTTCCATAGTCGCATCTTACGTCCACGGAGAAAAAGTTAAATTCTCTTACACCACCACCACACAACCCGGTAATTACGAGGTACAAGGTCATGGCACAATGTAAATTCAAGAATTTACATTGGTGGGGCACTCTTAAAAATGATGCTAATCTAATATGTTTCCGTTAAAAATTTTTTAGTTATCTACTTAAAATACTCGCCATTACAAACGAAGAAATGCGTAACGAATAAAACTCCTTGAATTTTTCACATCTTTAATATAGAAATTTACTCAATGATCACTTTTATTTTTTTTGTAAAACCAACAAATAATTAGCAAAGTTTATACGAATTTTGGTCCGAAATAGCATGCCATCAGGATAGAAAGCTGGCACACTAATTAGAAACTGCATGGACAAACGAAAATAGAGGCACATACTGAATTCCATAATTACGTATAAATATAATATTTACTCTAGCTATCATTTAAAAAACAATAAGACAACCTATGAAATTACCGTTCTGCACAACAAGAAAACTTTTGTTTCGCTCATATTTCTAATTTCAAATTAATTTTATTTTAAAAACATGGAATTCTTTATTCAAAATTAGCCATATGTTTATTAATAAGCGTTATGTTTTCGTCGCATTTGAATATTTTTCGTCATCATGTGTACGTTAAAAATTCCCGGTACGTTAAAACTACCGTCGTGGCAGCAATCCGGCACAAGCGGCTCGCAACTTCGACGACGTTTACGGAGCGAAATACTACAAACGAACGCATCTGTGATTGGTTTGTCAGCTTCCTTGCTGGAACTATCGATCTGAAAAATGTTCCCCGTGGTCGTCTGAAAACTGCTCGATTATAACAAATTAAACGCGTTGGTGGAAGCTGATGGTAATCAATTTACGGCTGAATTGCCAGCAGCTTTCGACGTTAGTGTAAAAACAATATTGGTCCATTTGGAACAAATTGGCAAGGTAAAAAAGCTTGACAAATGCCCCACGTACTAAATGATCGTCAGCGCGAAGTACGCGCCAAGACGTGCCTTGTACTGCTCAATGGGCACAAAAACGGAGGAGGTTTGAACCGCGTTGTCATTCGCGACTATAAATGGATTCTGTTTGACAATTGCAAGCGCTTTTTGTACGAAAAAAAGTACCATTTAACAAATATATATGGATAGTTAATGTGTATATAGTACAATGTAAAATGTAATATATTTTATGTGCGACTGTGTATATGCACGTGTATGTATATGTATTTTTTTACACTTATATTTATTCTTAAAATGTATACTTTGTGTGAATGATTGATTCATTATTTTTTTTATGGAATGTTAGTACCATTTACAAATATATGTGGATAGTTAATGTGTATATAGTACAATGTAAAATGTAATATATTTTATGTGCACGTGTATTTATATGTATTTTTTAAACTTATATTTATTCTTAAAATGTATACTTTGTGTGAATGGTTGATTCATTTTTTATGGAATGTTAGCACCGATAACGACGCGGGCGCAATATCCTAAAAATACTATTCAGGGCTCCGCTGAAAATCAGCGCTGCTGCAGTACCTGTGGTAGCATATGCTTAGACGGAATCCTTTTTGGCATCACATCGCTCACGCTTGCCGAGACTTATTTTTAATTATGTTTACCATCTTGTACCTTGTGTGTTTTTATGTTCTTATTTACTTTTAAATGTATATTTTGTGAGTGAATTGATGCTAATACAATCTGTGTCTATGTCTATGTCTAAAATGAAAACTGACCTTTAGAAAAGTGATGGTCACTGTTTAGTGGTCTGGGGTCGGGGTGATTCATCAAAGTTCCAACCAAACGGAATGAGTATTACTGCAGATGTGTACTGTAAAGGACTGAACGTTATTGTGGAGAAGCTCGGACGTCTCCAACCATCTTCGGTCAAACGGTCGTCCCCCTTGCGCCTGAGTCGTAACTCGCGACCTCATACTATACAACAGACGGTCTCCAAGTTACAAGATCTAGGTTTCGGAAGCTCTCTGTCATCCGCAGTACTCGCCAGAATTTGTGCCTACAGACTTCAATTTTTTTTCAGAATTCGGCACAGTAGAAATAGCCTTTGAAGAATTTGTTGCATCCCATCCAGCTAATTTCTTCAAGAAGGACATCAATAAACTACCTCTGCGGTGAAAAAGATGCGTCGATTGCATGGGTGATTATTTTGATTAATAGAAATAAAATATATAGAAAAAATCTTCAACTTATTTTATAAAAAACGAGAACTTCATAGGTGAAGATAATAGGTAATATATGTGTTAAGTAATGTACTTTAAATCCAAAATATATACATTTTAGCTTTAATATTTCTTTATTAGCTAGTAAGCTGATTAGTGAGTATTAGTAAGCCTTGCTTTTATTAGTAAGCTGAGGAAGAAGGCAAAGGGCCAGCCATAGAGCTCGAAGAATCGACAATCGATGGGGAAGAAATGTTCTCGTAAAGCATAATGGTAGACGAAGTCGATAGATGGGTGGCTCAGGACCGTGCTTTGTGACGTTCTAGGAGGCCTGTGTTCAGTAGTGGACTTGTAAAGGGCTGTAATGATGATGATGCTGATGATTTAAATCAGCGTTATAGATGGTAGTAGTCTGGCACTGAGATGATGACCATAATACTGTATTTACTGGAGAATAGATTTCTTTACGGAAATATACAATCTAAGTGAACAAAAGCACTTTTTAGCAAAAGCAAATCTTTAAAGTCAGTCGTACTAACAAACTTAACAAAAAAATCCACGATTGAAACGTGTATGGAATACTGCATGCCTTGCTAAAAGAACAGTATTTTGTGTAGCAAAACTAGATCATTTTGTATATCTGATACACTTACGAACAAAATAGGGGTTCTATCTTTAATATTTTTTTTAAACTGGGTGAGGCTGGAGGGAGATTCCTTGGGGAAGGCCTATGTTCAGCAGTGGATTTGTAGGGATGGATGATTAATGATGATTACGAATAATGATGATGTTGAAAATTATTAGATGATGATGATTATGGTAGAGTTGAGAACTGAACGGGTACCAAACTCCATAGCAGTTGCTAAAATCGCAGGATCTGTAGGAATTACAGCGTTCATATCTCAAATCTCTTCATGTTTGCCGATTTTCACTTTTATGTTTTTGATGGGAAATTCTCCTTCCATTACAGTCCGTAAAAGTTCACCGGTGAACACAGGCATCGCCCATAGATAACTTCTTAGGAGGGATATTGTGCATTATTTGCCACGTTTAGCAGGCGGGTTAGTAACTAAATATTAACGTTTATTATAATAACGAAAACTTCAAATACTTTCGCAATTCATTTTATTTTACAAGGGATTTAATGTTCCTATTTATTTCTTAGCTTCTAATGATAATCCATTTTAAATTAGGTGATCTTAATGATAAGCTCCTTTTAAATTCTTCTTTTAAAAATTTTTCATATTGATGACAAGATATAGCTTCAGAGATGGACAAACCACGAACAGAAGAGTGACATGGCGGGGGGGGGGGGGGGTAGTTTTTACTCATTATAAACCAAAAATAACGTGGAATATTTAATTGGCATTCCTAAGAATGCTTTCGCCCTCACGAATTTACATAAATATAGGTATCACATCACACAAGGTCGATGCCGCAAGGCGAAATCGGAAAGTTTAATTATTAAATAATAATGATTAACAGAGAAATAACTAAAAGAGAAAACCGAGGTAGCTCATCGGCTGCAAATTTCACAGTATGCGGGCAAACCGGGTTCAATCTTAGCCGGCACCAACGAAATTAATAATTGCAATTTTAAGTGCTGAATTACCACGTGCTCGGCGGAGAAGGAAAACATCGTGAGGAAATCTGAATGTCTGAGAAATATGAAAAAAAAACTTTCGAAGAAAAATGTGAAGTTCTTTTTCGGATTTCAAAACAAATTTATATATAAATCTTACTTTAAAGACTCCGGGTCACACCGTGTGGTAGCGGCGTTAGAGAATTCATCACTCGACTTCGTCTCATGGGTGTCGTAAGAGCCATTTATAAAATGTGTCATAAATATCTTATGACTTCTGATAGATGGCGGTATACAACGATCTCGTTTACGCCCAACGTAACATCAACGACAGGCAGCTGCTTTAAAGATTCAAGACGCCGTGACGATGTCTGGTGCTGCGATCATCATCCTGCCAGCCAAGCGTGACGATAAAGGCAAATCCATACAACGGGAGAGGCCCAGCCCAGCTGTGGACTTTAAAAGCTTGATGATGTTGCTATAAAATATAAAATTCTAAATATGACCTGTTTCGTATACAGCTAAAAAAAACTGCTACGATAGTAACAGTAACATTTAATATTTAATGCCCTATGTTAAAATAAAATAAAATATATTTAATATTGGGCTGCAGCAACAAAGCGATCATCGACTCGGCGAAGTTTAGGGTCCAAATTACCGCAGCACTGTTATTGTGGCGGTGCCGTGGGATGAAAATTTCACAAATCGGAAGCAGCTTTAAATAATTTTAAACTGAATTAGACATTTTGACTTTGGCTTTTAATATTCGTGGTATTTAGCGCAGATTACTTAGGAATAAAATATACTTTTATTATACAATAATATTTGACGTATCGATATTTAATATAAGTTGTTTCATAATCGTTAAACCCGTTGGTACGAGATTCCTGGCATCATGAAATGTTTAATTTTATCCTCATGTATGAAAGTTTTATCCCGAAAATCCCGAAATTCGGACCTTACACGTACGCAGATGAGAATGTCAAAACTTTGGTAATTAACGAAGTTTAATCCCTAAATGACGAGCAGTCAGAAATGTTATACAAAACTGAATATCAGTTTTAAACGATAAAGTTGTCATAATATACAGCTATATTATGGCTGCAACATGAATGGGTCGGCTGGACCGGAGAAGGGACACGCTCTAACATAACACCAATGTAAAATAACAGCGTATAGCTGCTATGCTTCGTATGTTGAGTGGAGAGGAACGGAGACTTTCTTTATTTCGTCCATTCCATCTAAGACCTCATGGGTGAAAACGTATCAGCCTTTTTTTTAAACAATAGCCCGTCACAAGGATTTTCTCCTGTATCGTGGAGGAAGTTCATAAACATCGTCAACTTTTGATTCTTAATCTATTACAGATATAGGAGTCATTGGGCCACAGTAACCTCTTACATTCAGGTAGACTGTGTGCTTGGCTGTCACCCTAGTCTTATACAAAATATTTTGGCTAACTGAAAATTACACCAACAATTATACGTATATATATAGTTACATTTCTTAAAATTGTAAAATTGTATGTTTGTTCCAAGTTTCAAGCCCTATGTAATATTTATTATAAATTAGAACTAGAATGTAGCACAACAGTGGCTTTAACATTTTTGTTTTGTTCTTTTAAATCAATGTCGCATCATTATTGTAAAAGATATTCTTATTATAGATTGATGTTTTGACTAACACTATACTTTTTAGTCATCGAAGTAATGTCTCTACCAAATATAACATCCCATATCATGGCCGTAAAAATATATATGCAAAAAAATATAAACTAAATCTGTCACAACACCACCTAGCTAATTCCATCATCGACTTTCATCACCGCCCATTGTCCGTCACTAATAGTACGTCATTACCGGACCGAGAGAGAATTTACGACAGTTATAGATAGGCTCCATGCATGTCACACGACTTTACCAAATCGCTCTATGCGGACGCTTGTATGACGCTTCCGTACTTTCATACAGTCTACTAGAAGCACGTCCCATATACAGTTTACGTGGTCGCTATTACGGACACTGTAACACAGGAGCCAATGTTTCAGCGGGAGCTTGACCTTCGGAGGGGTCCTTCAAATAATGGTTTGAAGTGGATTTGATACGTACAAAAGACACAATTTTTTTATCAAACGTCTACGGATGTGAACTGTTAGTGGCAAAGATGAAACATGTTTGTCACAACTTATTGAGTCTGAGGTGTCTTGAGGTTTAGGGTTTGGTTAAAGTCGTTAAAGTCTCCCAGGAACACCGCTGTGTGACGCATCAACATATTCATGAAATTTATGTGAATCCCACAAAAATTAACAATAAAAACATAAGAGCCAACCTGTAGCCAACTTTTCACTACGCACTACTTACTATACGGACGCAGGTGTGTGTTACTATCGAGCTCAACAGAGTATTTCTATTTTGATCGAGCTCTTTTTTATATTCGTATAGATTTTTGCACAATGCTACATCGCACGCAAGTGAGGAAAACTGTGCATTTATATGACAATTCCTAACAGCCCACACAACCAGCTCGCTTCAATAACAAAACTAACAAGATTCGATTACAAAATACGAATACATTTTGTCCCAGCTATGTATCTTTAAACCCAACGTTTAAATTGTAATCGCAGTGCAAAGCTCGGTCCAGCTCAGTTTAAGTACTAATTGATAAAGTTGTGATTGTGATACTTATTGCTGAGCTAACGTTTTTATTTAAAAAAGTATTTGGTGGAATTGTTCAGATTTTATTGCAGCTGTCAAGTTCTACTATCCTCTCATCATTATCATTGCATTGCAGCTCTTCACAAGTCATGCTGAACATAAGCCTCCACCCAAGGAATGCCACAGCAATAGCCACAATAATATACTGTGACACAATTTAAGTCCCAATCTTATCATCTAGTCTAGGTTGTCACTAGATCTTCGTTAGATTAATGTATCTGTAAATCTTTAAAAGCGATTCTACTCCTTTCTGAAAGGCTGGCAACACACCTGCAACTTTCTATAACGTAAGCAGCGCTGAACGTCTATAGAAAAACTTAACGTAACTTTTATGTGATACGATGGTATTATGCCTAGGAGTCCGTCTGGATATAAACAACCTTCTTACCTTTATCTAGCAGAAAAAATCAGTACGTATACAGCTGTGTTCCGGTATGAAGTATTTAAAAAGCCAGTCTATTCACAGGCAATGAGGCATTCAATCTTTGTCCTTGAAGGTGACAACGTATCTGTAATCTTTGTTTGAAGTTGTTTGCAGATATTCATTGGCTACAGTAGGCACTTACTTTCAGGCGGCCTGTACATTATTTTAATTTTATAAAAATGTAGCGACCGCTCGATGCTTCACTCGCATGGAATTGGAAATTGCGGCAATTTTTGTAGCAATAGTTACTCCCTACGGAAACATACTTTTTTAGGATAAGTGAACCGTACCACGTGTTAGTAATGGACTCAGTCTACCCGTGCTGGTTATGGAAATAAGACGACTTTAAAGCTAAAATATAAATCCTCTTTCTTCCCTATTGCGTAGAAATTTAAAAAAAAATAATGAAATTAAATATTGTTTTAAAACAAAAAATCATTTAAATTATCTACCCAAATGCCAAATTGTAGTTCCTAATAAGTTACAGCAAAAGGGAGACTTAAGTATAGATACAGCAAAAGTAAAACTTTGAAACAAATAGATAAAGCGTCTTTATTTTCTATCTCTTAGGAATCCCAAAAAGTTCTCAAAACTGTTATTAGTGATTATAATTATTTACAGTTATACATAAATAGGGCAAATTTGAATCTAAAAGTTATATCGCGTTTTTTCCCTAACCCGTGGGATTTTCGAGAAATTCTAAAAATAGTTGTGATTATAATTATTATCTACTTACATTACTACTCCTCTTTACAGTTTACCTCTGCCGCCTCTTACGACATCCACGAGACGATACGGGCTAGTGGATATTCTTAATATACCCACTGCTAACACACGGTTGAACGTTTTGAAAAGAAATAAATTAATTTAATTTAATTAATGTTGAATGCAATTGCTTGATAAAATTGACGCATGCATATAATGTATGTTTTTTTATAGGATGAGGGTGACAAACGAGCACACAGTCCTCCTGATGGTAAGTGGATGCTGTGGCCCATAGACATCTACATCTATCCTCGATTAAGAATCAAAAGCAGATGCGTTGTCACCCCTGATGACTAAGATGGAATGCCTCGTTTCCAGTAAAAAAGGTCTCCGGATCTCTAAACTCACCATACGACACAGAGCAGTATTAAGCTGCCGTTTTACGCTGGTATGTGAGAGCGTGGACCTTCCCCGGTCGAGCCGACCCATTCATGCTACAACCATGATATAGGTGCAGCGTGGCTCTACCACGTAAAAAGATATGTAAAAGCATATCACGTAAATATATTTGTAAAATAGATGTAAAATAAATATATTTTTAAGGGATGACTTTTGGTCTGAAGGGATTTCATATAGAAAGTTTGTTCGTTTTGATAGAAAAAGAAAGATAGGCCACAGGTTCTGAAAGGAGATACTTAAGAAATACAAATACATAATACGTATACACATATATAAATTAACATATTATTGCAAATGGCTAACTTGTCTACATTATTAGTTTTAACCGTATAAATATAATTCGACCAGTTAAATGCGTGCGTCGGCTTGTTGCACTGCCGATGTGGTCGTGTTACAAGAAACTTGGCTTTATCAATCTTGAGAGCATTTTTTATAGGATAAAGATGATGATGTTAAGTGGTTGCAGTGGCCCATATAATTTACATCTATCCACGATTACATCAAAGCAGATGCGTTGTCACCCGTGAACTAAATAAATGCCTCGTTTTCAGTAAAAACTCGTACCCTTTTTAAGGTTCTATCTTTTATAATAGATGACAACTTCGCTTACACCGGTAAGTCTGCGATTTATACTACTGCTGAGGTACTCAGAGGTCGGCCATACGGAGAGCTAGCTGTACTTAGAAAAGCTGCGTTCTCGTGTGTATCAATAGTGGAGTGTAACAGTGATCGTTTAATAGTTATTAAAATTGAACTACGTGATCACCCAGTATTATTAATTTCAGTGTATATGCCTACTGATTCAACGGATAATTTAGCAGAATTTACGGACTGTCTGGGCGAAATAAATGCAATTATTGAAAGCAGCAGCGTTGATGCAGTGTTGTGTTTTGGGTGACTTTGACGACAACCCAGGTGAGAGTTTTTCGAAGTAATTGTGTAATTTTATCAAATCAAAAATCAAATTTTAAATAAATGAAGATAGCATTGTTTACTAGGTAGTACTTCTTACTCATGCAGGGCATGCTTGTCGTAATCGTCACGCTTAACTGGCGGATTGACTGTCGCAGTACCAGACGTCTCGCACCTGTGCCGTTGATGTCCGTCACCGCTGATATTTTACATGTAGCATGTAAGCGAGATCACAACGCCATATATCGGGAGCCATAAGAACTTTCTCGTGACCTCACAAAAAAATGATCAAAAAAAAAAAAAAAACAACACCCCCCCCCTTAAAAACTCTTACGACCTATTACGTCGCCAGCACATGGCCTATTAGCTCAAACCTCCTTGACACATTTTAACTTTCTAAACATGCAAGTTTCTTCACAAGGAAAAAAATTCCTGAAACTTTTAAGTCGAAACTTAAAACTGCAATTACTGGACTTCACTTTTTCATTGGCCTAGTGGTCGTCAACGCGGTTGGAGGTCATGAGGTTCCAGGTTCGAATACCAAGTCGGGCTGAAATCAGTTGTTGGGTTTTTCAATAAAATCTCAGTAGCACCTGTAGTCAGGAAGTAAGCGGGGTGTCACCCCCGTGCCTCGGAGACCACGTAAAACCTGCGCCTGATCTCTCTGCGGTCGTGTCGGGTTGCCGTCCTATTGGACTATGAGAGTAAGCGAATGGAGAGTGTGCCTGTGCTTTTGCTACACGCTGGCACAATAACCGTGAAGACAGGCCGCCGTTACCGAAAGTCGTTCTGGAGGCCATTATTGATTATGCGTTAGCAGTTTAAATTGCAATTAACAATCTTATCGGTGCCGACGAAAATTGAATTCGATTTAATTGTGTAATATTAATTTTTTAAGCAAGCGCTTATCACCTGATCCACGAAGGCTTAATACAAATCATTTTGTTTATCCTTGTTATAAGAAGTTAGAGGAAGCATTACTAGGGTGACTCGTATTTCGCAGTGCCGAGGATTTAGAGACTTCTGAAAATGTTTCTTTTGTTATTTTTTCCATGATTTATTTATCCTTGGGTAATCTTCACGGCTTTCATACTAGAATCTATATAATTTAAATATACTATAATAGTAATTTAATTAATTTTAAACATTCTTACTAAATATATAGCATTTTAAACTTAAACGTACAATCTACTCTTTTTAATCGACCTATTGTCGAATCTCAGGATAATATAGGTTACTGGACCTTACTGTGGCTTTTAGAAAAACAGTTTTATTCGGTAAATGAACTGCTAAAACTAAAAGAACGTCTCTATTGACTGTAAAATGTTGTTTCTTGTCTGACTGTGTTTTAAACGATTAATATTGAGATTGTAAAGTGATGCATGTTTATTTTTACTTAAATTTTTGTATATTCTAACCATTACTTAATTAGTAAATAAGTTTTCATATACCAAAATTGGTGAAATATGTGAATCATTATATTGTGAAAAATTTATTTATTTATATTTAGCTTACTATAATAAATACAGACCGGTGATAATGCTTCAACAAAGTATGGTAAAATGAATGCGCCTGTATTAGTTCAAAAATCTATGAAAGTAATTTCAATTTAGTCAATTGCCTTTTTTAAATATTTTAAAACAACTTAATATAGTCACTAGTCAATTTTGGCTTTTTGACAATTTTGGCTATAATATTAATGAATAAGTGATTAATATTTTTAGATATAGTTCCTTTAAAACCAACCAGTCATAGTGGACATTTTTATCTTCCTTAGTTTTCCTTTTTTAAGGAAATATACCAACCAAACCATGATGGCTTGTTAATAATGTAATAAGGATCCTGCTTCTGATCGTAGACATCTTCAGAGAAATCGAATCAATAATCATTGTTAACAATTCGGGAAATAATTAACATCCCTTTTATGTACATAAGGCAAAAGTCGCTCCCAAATTCCACTTACATTCTACATTTATTCCATTCTACAATATAAATGCTAATACACCAAAAAAGCTACGAGGTAGATCAAATTATTCTTTAAAACGCCTTTGTTATTTAAATTCTTACTTGATTTTATTCAGCGAATCGCCACCGCAGATTGGCTCCCAAACACTCAGATGTACAAACGAGCGGGAAATGCAAGAACTGAAATAAATCTCACACCAAGACGCTCGAGAGCGATCTGCGCGAAGTTTTCGTTTTAAATTCTACTGCTGAACGAATTCTAGATGGTGTGGCGTGTTTGCCAGTTTCCCTTACCTTCGTTATTTTTAAATTCGTTACAATTTTATGAAATTAAAATTAATTTTCATTTTTTTTCTGAATTAATTATAATAAATTACAATTAATTTAGAAAAAAATAAAATTATAAGTTCATACTGTATAGATCGGAATAAAATTTATAATTTTAATCTGTGGGTAACCACTTAACTACGACATCTGGACGTTGAACACCTCAGTCTCCAGCGTGAACATGGGTACTGTAAAGTGCTCGAAACGTCGGGAATATAAAAAAGTTAATATGCGCGGTAAAATCCGTAAAAAACAGTTTTATTTAAATGACAACAAATTATGTTGTACATCCGGGGGCTCTGTGGTCGTTTGTCACTATTATCCTTCATCAGCAAATAAACAATCCACTGTCGGAGGTAGATCCTTTCTACAAAAGGGTAGGTTAGGTAGTAGGGCAGTTCAGATGAACCTCAACGATTTACATTATGACAAAGGCGTTAAGATATTATTCAAAAGAATTTTCTTCTTGTCCTTCATCAGCCCGACGAAAAGGCCAACGCTGGACATGGGCCGGTTCCGTCGTAGGATGAATTTACCCTAATCCCCACGAACGGCAAGTAGATCGATGATCGCTGTAGATATCGGACGTCTCACCTTTTTTAACGCTACCATCGTCGGCTTGGGTATTTTATGTATGGTATAAGAGAGATAGTTATACCGGCATCTGTCAGAAGCCATCAAAGTGTTTTTGGCTTTTCCTGTAGTCACGTCTTACAAAACCCACGGGATGAAATGGAGTCAGGAATTTTTTGCGCTGTCGTTTTATCTATCGGAGGACGTAAATATTTCCATCATCTCTTATAGTTAATATATAAAGATTTTCATGGAATGAGGTAGGTCACCACTCGATTAGTACGTAATTTTAACGTATACTTTATCTTTTATTTATTTTATTATTAGCTTTACCGTTAATTTTTAAATCTAAAACGACAGTCAAATGGCATCAGAAACCTTAGTAGGGGAAACAGTTCATTTGAATCCCGTCGTGCTATTTGAATTGGAGATTTTACTGCCTTTAATCTAAAACCGACGGCGGATGATGCCGAAGCGTGTGCCGTTATCCTGCTAATTAAGGGCTTGATGAATCCAAACGTCCATGTTATCTCAGAATTCTTTGTTCTCATTTGCGATTTAACTGTAGGTTTAATTTAGGACCTTCGATTTTATTAGGTTATTTGTTAGCCACTGTTACTCTAAAATATATTAACATTTTAAATAAATTTGTATTTACGTTATTATATTGTTTAAACACTTAATATTAAATTTATACCTTAAAATTTTAGAGTCCCTCCCTTCCCTCAACTTTTAAAATTAAGCATTTTGAACCCTACTGTATTTAACAAATAATAATTATTATAATGTAAACATAAAAACATACATAATGTAAACATACATACACATACAAACATTATTCAAAACAAAACAGCCTTCACGTCCGATAAAGTCAATTCCATGGGCGGTCAACCAGTTTTGCGTGCTTCGTGCCCTATGAGCTGGTGCAGAGTCCTGTTGGAATATCCATTGTCTGTTTTTGAACGTTGTATGAGAAAGAGGTCAAACTATGTTTGTTACGACGGTATTTTGATACACATCGGCACTGGTTTTTACACCTTTTTTACAGAAAAACACCTCAGTTAAGCCTGAACATGTGACTCCAAGCCAAACTTGTGTATGTGAAAACCTGACATGTGTGACGAAGGATAATGTGCTCGTTGAACCCTCGGAATACGCGTACTGGCTTCTTCACTGTTGTGGGCATACACCTTATCATTTTGTTTATTATAACTTTCTTCGATGTTAAAAATGTTTTCATCCGAAAACAAAATTTCGTGGTATTTTTTCCGCGTACCGCCAAGCTTTTTTTTTTAAACGATCGTTCAAAAATGTCCAGTCTTTTTACGATAAGCTCGTAGTCCTAGGTCTTCATTGGCCACTCTTTTGACCATGGTTCTGCTTAGGCCCATCTGAAAAGCTAAGATTTTTTTTACGAACAGGATTTCGTTAGATTCGCGCCTTCACTGCTTTGATGATCGCGGGTGTCCTAACAGACTGTACGAGGTCGGCCGGTTCTCTTACGATCTTCGAAGTTTGAATCTTCAGTGTATCGTTCGATAGTGCGATAAACAAATCGTAGGGCTATTATCAATTTTTGTATAATATTGAAAATCTCTTTTGGCGCGTAACCACAGCGGTGCAACGCGATAACCGCTACTCTATCTTCTTTCTTCGACAACTCCATATTTGAAAACGAATGAAAATTAATGTCTTTTTTTATTTTCGGCAAGCGCTAACGTTATATTTTTTAAATTGATGAAGTTCATCTAGTCAGTATTCAAAAATTTTAAATAATAAGGTTTTGACAGAACTTATGACTATTATTGTATGTATTATTTTTAGGTATTGTATAGTTTTATTTTTATTCATAGTATTATTAAATATAATTAACGTAACATTTTGTATATTATTTATTCATTAGTAGTGGTAATGTATGCACAAAGTTTGCTTACTGGAAGATATTTCAGCAAATTGAGAATCAGATTCAATAAGTAGAAACTTTGTATGAACTTACTATAAGACTGTTTCTGTATCTTGTTGTGTGTACATAAATAAATAAAAAATACCAAATTCTAAAATTGGAGTGAGATGACAAAGTACGCTTCAAATTAACAATAACACTGACTGGATTTTTTGTATAAACACTTTTACATTGGCAACATGCCTTTGTGGGAAGATTTTTCTAAAATTTGTACACTGTTCATTTAAAAAACTAACTGTTTCACATTGATCACAAAGAATTCTAAAACGTTACACTGTCTTTCCTCTACTGTATCTAGGAACAAATTAGAGATTACTTTAAAATAAAACAATACTAAAATCCAATTTTTATTGGTCAGATAAAAGTTATTTATCAAATAAATTTTAGTTCGTTATATATAAGAATATTATTTTATATGAATATTACTAATTTAACTACACTTTTTGATTTATTTATATTGTATTTCATTCTATATATTATAACTTTTATCTAATGATTGAAAAATTGGCCTTTAATAATGTAAAATATAATATATTCAAAAATGTGATTTCTGATAATAGACCAATAATTTATTTCCGCTTTAGTTGATTGTTACGAAAAACTAAAGTCACGATATGTTATTTATTCTGAAGATGATAAGTATTTATATACATAATATATATGGAACTATATAAATATTTATTTTTAAGAAATAATTAACTTACCGCAAAATTAAAATCCAAAATCCTCTTTCGTATGATAACTAAAACACGTATTTGACACTTTACGTATTTAACTACAATTAGATCATAATATATAACCGTATTAGAAGTTACAGTGTTTGTCTATATTAATACTATTAACAAATTAAAAGGAATCAAATTTAAGACCTATTTTTATATTTACACATATTTACACTTTACGTATTTAACTACTTAACTATAAATAATTAGATCATAATATATGACCGTATTAGAAGTTACAGTGTTTGTCTATATTAATACTTTTAACAAATCAAATTTGAATTCAAATTGGATCAAATTTGAGACTAATTTTTATATTTACACATATTTACTACAAATTTGTAAATTTAAAAGCACACACAAAGTTCACTGTGTTTTGCTTAGAAACATCGAACTGTAGATCGCGATTTGTAACTTCATTGGCGCACAGAAAAATTGCGACCACCCCGGACGAATTTTCGGTACGTACTGACTGAAACCCTGAAACACCCCTGCGATAACGTCAACAAAACCCCTTTTGCATTGAAGATTTAATATTCACTTTATTTCCGGTCTTATCTACTGCGCTTAGGGACTAGTTTCCTTGGATAAGTTTCACGAATATTGTCCTGGCCTTAATTTGGTAAAGAGAGTTCTATCTCATATGTATATGCTAATTTGTGAGCGGGGCGAGTATAGAAAAGGCTTTATAGATCTCGAAGTAACCTGTTAAGTCAGATTATCATGTAATAATTTAATTCACTATAGAACAAGAATAGATGATTAACGAAATAACGATTTTCTATTTCGCAAGTTGTAGCATCTGTACGTCATAAACTGTTTAATTCAAACTACTTACCTTGTGTGCGTGTAATGTAATAATGTGTGTGTGTGTGTGTCTATGAAAATATTAAGAAAAACTAATCCTTTGCTACCCAAACGTTTTTTTTGGCATTTCCTATAGTCGACTCCAACGAAGATGAATGAGGGTCATGGATTTATGAATAAAATCACATTAAAAACAAAGGAGTATTCTGTAAGAGCAAGGTACGGATAGGTGCACACTCTTGCAAACTACCAGCGTGAAACAGCAGCTTAATGCTGTTGTTTTTCGTTTGGTGAGTGTAGAGAACCGAAGCTCGCTTATACTGGTAACGCGGCATTCCATCTTAGTCAGAGGTGACAACGCATCTGCATTTTGATTATTAATCGATGTCTATGGGCCATAGCACTTACCATCAATAGGACTATGTTTTCGTTTGTTACGAGTATCCTTAATCTATAAAAATGGTTTAAATTTATTCAACTAGTCTTAGTGTTTACAGTGAGGACTCATATAAACATGCTGATGATTACGTACCATCAACCTTTAGCCTATTCAATGCTCACTACCGCTCAACGTACTTAAATTATATTTTCTATCCGCATAATTTACCAACAGATCATGCTTTTCCATTCAAATTTCAACACAGCCACAACCACAAAATTGGTTTTAGAAGTTATCGCCTGCGTTGGACGCAATAGGTTCTACAGAGACACGCACTAGTCCTAAGCTAACCGTATTAGAAGTTTTAGTGTTTGTAGCACTCTGGAAAAATCAAAAAGTACCTAGTACCTAGTTTTACTGAAACATCGGTCCCGGTTGAGAACATAACTCCCGTATATAAAATATATAACATAATCACTGTAAGAAACTTTCCTCATTCGTTAGAATCCCTTAATTTGTCGACTTTTTTTTCATAATATGTCGTCTTCAAGTTAAGCAAAGCTTGATTTTTATCTGTATTATACCTACTTATATTTATGACTAGTGCTTCGTCCTGGCTTGACCTGGGTGGTATCTATCAATGTCATTTAGTGTAATCAGTGAGCACACAGTTCATTTCTGATAGTAAGTGGATGCTGGAATGTGTAGAAATTTACATCTATCCTCGAATAAGAATCAAAATTCAGATTGCGTTGTCACCTCGGAAGACTAAGATGGCCCCGTTTCCAGTAAAATGGATCTCCGGTTATCTAAGCTCATAATAATTGCAGCAGATTTAAGCTGCTATTTCACGCTGGTATCTCACAGAGCGTGGTTATTTCCCGGTTGAGTCGTCTTATTCGTACTACAACCATAATATATAATCGCGGGGTGCCTCTACCACGTAAAAATATAAGATATTTTTAAGTGATAGAGCCATATAAATTTCAACATATATAAAGAATCACTAAAATAGATTCACGATAAACGAATATATTGCGATTACATAGTCGATTAAAGAACATCCTCCTATTATTTTAGTCTGCTAAAAAAGAGCGTTCAAGCTATTATAATATCCGCTTAGCTGTGCAATCACCTTTGAAATTATTGGAGCGCTATTTTCCTATGGGACTCACGATCTGTTTCCGCTTAATGGACTAGATTCATGTTTTTTTCTAATCCTAATGGCCGAGTGGCGTGTATGAAATTATTTTTCTAAGCTTTTACGGAGCGTTATTTACGAATAGCATTGTTGTATCATTACTTTGTAAATAATTTATTTTCTAATGTAATTTTCATTCAATGTGTCTTTTTAAAACAAGCTATAAATTGCTTTATCTTTAAGTTTGAATTTATTAAAAAAATATGAACGACTCGTTGTTGTCGTGAGAAGGAAACAAACCAGGAGATGGAGAGCGGCGTTTTCCTCATAAATACAAAAAAAAAACAAAAAAAAAACTATGCTTATATATTATAATAAAAATAAAATAACTGATAAATATTCCCCCTATGAGGCAATCTCTGGAAAAGACCTATTTCAGCAATGGATTTTGATAGGTTGTAATGGAAAAAGAAAATATAAATATCTATACTCGAGTTTACACGTTACGTGAGTCTGTGGACTTCATCAAGTCAAATAGAAATTTCAACATCTATTAGAAAATTTGAGGTAAAACTTATTTCGAATTCTCGTCTTCACTAAGCTCTGAAAGTCGTAACGGGAATAGAGTGGATAATTCAAGACATGATAGCTATCTGGCGGGGCAAATACTGTGGCCTGGATTCACCAAACATTTGCTTAAATTGTTTAGTTGGAAAGTCAGGGTTGGAAGTTTGAATAAACTTTAACGCCAAATATCTCTACGATATTGGTCTTAAAATAAATGAGCTTTATAACTATTCCTTAATTTAATAACACCCTACTATAAAAGATAAATTAAGAAAGAAGAAAACTACTTTAATAAACTAAAAGTTTCTAATAAATTTTCACGTAATTTAATAACTTCCGAAGTCGATACTAAGATATGTCGTGTATAGTGTATCAAATAATTAAATTATGCAAAAATTAGTTTATTATTTTAAGTTTTCAAAGATTGTTTTTAGTTTTTTTGAAAGTTTAATTATAATCTATTAAACATGAAACATTTAATTTCAGTAACGAGACGGCGGCGTATGGTTTTCTTGGTAGGCTCAGGCAATTGTGCGTAAATATTATTTATTTAATTAAAACTTTACTATCTCCAGCTTATAACTTAGATAACAAAGGTCAAATGAAATGTATAACAAAAACAAACACAAAGCGTGTTGCGATGTAAAGAAAACGTATTAGACATTTTTAACTTACTGTAATATTTTACCTATTCAGATGAAACTTCACATGACCCTATTAATTGAATAATTCAATATTAAAAGCACCCAAGTACCCGTATCGTACCCATAAAGTAATAGATAAAGTAATTACAAGAAATATTACCAAACAAAACTTAATTGTGCCTAGGATCTCAAATTACTATGGTAGGCGAACTATTAAATTTTTAATCCCAACTCTTATAAACAACGTCCCGCAAAGCATTCAAAAAGATTTAAACACAAAAAAAAGACGTGTGGCACTCGGGGACTGCCGCGGTAAAGCTATTGCATAGCATTTTGTATCAACTTATGCAATTATAATTATTTATTTATTTTATTTATGCAGTATTTCTTTTTCTTTGATAATAATTCAAGTTACTTAGGTTAATCCAATCAAATTCAACCAGATTTAACCGAACCCGCGTTATAACGAACTCACTATTTGTGAAAAATACTGTATCACCGGACCGCGTCGCAAAAAACTCAGGTTCGCGCAGTACATACGTCAGGGCGGCCGTACGGCAATTATATTAACAAGACGCGCAACTACTCAGTTCCACGCTCCACGGCAAGATTTGTCACTTATTATTTATTATCCAATTAATTGTCTTTAAGTTCAAATGGCACGCTCTAATAACATAAGTCTAAGATAAAACAAGGAGACTTTCAATATATGAACAACCCGGCTTCGCGCAAAAACTCTCGCGACCCCTATAATGCGACCGGAGAACGTCATCGGCGCAGGCGCCGCGTGCCTAGCTAGGAGCGCGCCCGGCGCCGTCACCCGACCCCGCCGTCTGCTCCCTAGCTCGGCTCGATACCAACAGGGGTGACTAAAGGTGGGCGAAACTGTTATATTTTTCTAATTCGTTATGTTGTTGTAATATATTTTTCTAACTGTTGTTTTAAACTGTTATAATATATTATAACTGTTTTAAATATTACATTGTACACGCGGTTAGTTCAGTTTAGTCGTTGGCTGTGTTCGCGTTTTGTTTAACGAAAAATAAACAAAAACAACAATAGCTTTTTCACGTAATATGGGGACCTGCTATCAAAACATTACGTATATAATTTAACAGATAACAGTGTCATTGTCATCTTAGTTAGACAGCTAACTGAACACTAAACTGATATATTATATATTACAACAGCCAAATTAAATAACAGGCACAACAGGCAACTAATGAAGGAAATAATATATTTTTGTTTACCGTTATAATTTAGTGTTAGTAAAATAAGCTCTTATTAAGTTAGCTTAGAGTTTAAATTAGTGTAAGCTATATGCAATCTTTGTGGCATAATGAATGTACGTAGTATTTTATTGACTCCCATTGTCTCGGCCGACGCGACGGTTGGACCGTAAACGTAAACAGATGACGCTTTCTAACGATAATGAATATAATATTATAACAGTCAATGGTTCATTATTCTAATGTGTTGTAAGATTAAAAATATATAATGAAATATATTATCTGTTGTATGTTATAACGCCCAACTTTAGGGGTGACCGACCGCGCGCACAAATGCAGCTAGCCTCCCCCTCCCGCACCTCACTAATCGTCGCTTCACACCGCTTGAGATAAGACGATCTACTATCAGGCGCTAACAAACCCCCGTCTCGGACATAAGGACCTATGTCCGCGAGTAAATTGGCAATTAGAAGACGCTTTGTATTGTTGGTTTTTACAAAAACGATCAACTGGGCAAATGATATCTGGCCCTTTGCTTTGTGAAAAAGCATTACAGTTAAATAAAAAATTAGGTGACGGCGGCTCGTTTGTCGCAAGTAACGGATGGTTATATAGATTTATATCTCTTCATGGAATTTAATCAATGTTTATTAAAAAATAATAATTTCTTAATAAACATTGATTTTCGTTGAAATTGTTGTTTTTAATAAACACGTAACATTATGTATGTACATATGTACTACAAATGCACAAAACCCACTTTTCTTCATACATTCGATCATCCGGATTTTCGATTACCGAATCCCTAACGGCAACAATTAGTCCGGTTAATCGAGTATATATATACATATTGAGAATCTAAATTGAGAATTTAAACTATACGCGTGTGTGTGTTTGTGTGTATATAAAGGGCTTTAATCGCTCATTTTAATATCAAAAATTCAGGTTATCTTTATAGCAGTATTATATTTTCAATTCAAAATTAGTACTGCATTTGTGATAATAATAAAATGTAGGCATGTATATAGAGTACTCAATCATTTTCTTTCACTATTTTTTCGTGACTTTCTTCATTAATAATAAATGCACTTTGTTCATTCATATTCAAAATTTCAAAACACTTTATACACAAACACCGTGTCGAAGACTGAGGAAAAGAAACGACGTTAGACCATCGTTAGACAATGCACGGCCTTCAAGCCACACCTCCGTGCCCGTCGGAGAGCGTGAGGTTTTTTTCGTTACGGAATTTCTGGCTTTTCCCGCACTCAAGGCCCGCGATAGAAGCTATGCAATAGCTTAACTATAAACTAAAACTCAAAAAATATTATTACGATAATATAAAGAACTTCGTCTTATAAAATCAATCAGAATCATAGTATAATTTAGTTTATATGATAGTGAAACAGTCTGTATAAAGTTAAGTAGTTTGCGCTGCCTAATAGAACCGGTTCGTCGAACAGTCCCAGGTGAGAATTGCAAATGTGTGCTTACCACTTACATAATCAAAGGCGTATTTATACGTATATACATTTTTTAACTTTTAGTAAATAATTAAATATTTATGCAAAGTAGTGCGTTTGTTGCGAATGTGAGTACCAATACAAACCATTATTGGTTTAATGGTACAAATAAAGCAAATATGTAAGAATACTTTTGATAAATAAAAAAAAATGAAATATTGAGGCAGGTGAAATAATTGACAATAAAATTTTAAACGATGATAATGTTGGTAAATATGTATAAAAAATCATGTAAAAATACATCATAAATAATAGTGCAAAAAGTAAAATTTTACGTCTAAAAAAATACTACCAAGTATTCTGTGATGAGTGTTTGACACTAATTATCCGTGGCAGCTCAAGGCCTAGGCGCTCGCTGTTATTCACAGTTACCAAGCAACCCGGATCGATCCCTGCCGGCACCAATTAAAAGGTTAATTGTTATATATATATATATATATATATATATATATATATATATATATATATATATATATATATATATATTGTATATCAAGTAACTAATAGGTTATATTATACCAAGATATCCGCTAAGCACATTTGTATTTGAATTAATTCCTGAACTGTTTTCAGTTATACGACTTCCCTACGGTATTCGAGGGCTATTGATACCCCGTTCAAAATTAATAATCTATCAAAATCAAATCGTTTCCGATATCTCTTAAGTGTAACGCAAATCGAATAAGTTATAAATATTGTATATCAAGTAACTAATAGGTTATATTATACCAAGATATCCGCTAAGCACATTTGTATTTGAATTAATTCCTGAACTGTTTTCAGTTATACGACTTCCCTACGGTGTTCGAGGGCTATTGATACCCCGTTCACAATTAATAGCCTATCAAAATCAAATCGTTTCCGATAACTCGTAAGTGTAACGCAAATCGAATAAGTTGGTAGAAATGAATGTCAATCGAAAATACAACGTCTGAAACGTTGTATTATCGATTGCAAATATATTTGGAATTTAACTTTGAAATCTATTTAGCAGCTAATAATAATTTAATGTAATTATTAATTTATTGACACTTGTTTGTCATAATAGAATTCAGAGTGAAAGAGGCTTGGGAAGCTTCATACAAGCGTTTCGCAACGCACACGGTAGCGCAGGTTTCACCTTCTACAATAACAAACAGAGAAAATAATTAAATAATGCAATACTTAGTACTATCAAGGGGACTTTTTTTATAGAATAAGGATGACAAACGAGGATACATTCCACCCGATGGTAAGTGAAGACTGTAGCCCATACACATCTATTTTTATATCCAATTAAGAATAAAAATGCCGATGCGGTGTCACTCCTGAGAACTAAGATGGAACGTCTCGTTTCTATTACAAAGGGTCTCCGGTTCTCTACACTCACCATACGAAATACGACAGCATTAAGCTGATATTTTAATCTGCGAAAGCGTGGTCCTACCCCGGTCGAGCTTTAACCATAATATACGAGTAGATGCAACTTGACTCTACCTCTTTACTTAACCCCACGATTGTGTATGTGTAGCTTATGAACTTTAATAATAGCAATTCCCGGATTTTCATAAAAGTGAATTAAAGACACACACCCAATTAGAAACTTCTTCAAAACATTACGAGTCGTAATGTACACACGCTATCAGGACTTGGTGTATGGCACTGACTTAGAAGTATATATAGGTATTATTATCTCTATGGTGTATGGTGTCATCCGACTTGACCATGACATCATATATACCGTTCATATGTCGGAGTATGGTGTCTCCCAACGGATAGGTCTTAAGATGAACATGGACAAAACAAAGATCATGTTTAATTGAATAAAACTAAATTTACGGATTTTATAGTGTTTATTGAACTGATTTTACATGGTCACGGGGGGAACTGAGATGTTTGACGTCCCAATGTCATAGGTAGCCCGGCTACCTTCAGTATTTTAATTTTTTAAGATTTACGCAAAACGAGCTTACAGTATCTTGAAGTCTTGCAGTGGTAGGCTTGGGTTTGGGTTTAATTTTGTTAATTATAGGATCCCAAGCAGATGGCCCATCCATCCCATCCATCTTCTCTATTGAAATTATGATGTTTTTTAATTTCAATAGCCTCACGTATCATCCTAGGTAGGAATCGGTGTTCTTTTGCGAGGACTTGTGGTTTATCAAACCTGATGTAATGATGGGGACGATCTTGAACATGTTCACAGACTGCAGACTTCCCGGAGCGTCGGTGCTTCACGTCAGCTATATGTTCTTTCACGCGGGTTTTTATCGATATATTTGTATGACCTATATAGGAGAGACCACATCCACAATCTAACTTGTACACTCCTGCATCTTGTAGAGGGATATTACACTTGACGGATGGTAAAAATTGACTAATCTTCTTCGGCGGCTTGTAGTATGTTTTAATGGAAGCTCGCTTCATGATGTAGCCAACCAACCAAGTGTAGGACGACCCCCCACTAGATGGAGTGACGATCTGGTAAGACATGCAGGAAGTCGATGGCTGCAGGTGGCTCAGGACCGTGCTTTGTGGCTTTTTACTTGGGGGAGGCCTATGTTCAGGAGTTGACTTGTGAAGGGCTGTAATGATGATAGCAGGAGTACACCTACAAAGGGATACATTGATAAAATTTCCTTTGATTATTTTAATTCTAAATAACGTCACATTAATAAATCTTAGCCAAGCAAATCGGGGGCGGGATGATAATCTCTAATATAATTCTCTCATCTCTATTGATTAATATAATTAGTGGATAAAGGCATCATTTAGATTTGTTTATATAATAAGGGCGACAAACGAGCACACAGTCCACCTGATAGTACTATACCTATAACCCATAAACATTTATCCTCGATTAAGAATCAAAATGCAGATGCGATGGAATTGAAAGGACCAAGATGGAATGCCTCGTTTACAGTAAAAAGGGTCTCCGGTTCTCTATGCTCACCATATGAAATACAGCGACAATAAGCTGCTATTTTACGCTGGTATTCAGTGAGATCGTAATCCTACCCCGGTCGAGCCGAGCCATTCAGGCTACAACATAATATAGATTCAGCGCGGTTCTAACACGTCAAAAAATCGTCCTTAGCCATTTATTTCGATTATTTTCAACAACAAAACTACTCCAAGTCAATGATGCTGAAAATTAATTATTCAAGATCCGGAAGGACACACCACCGTCGATAATAAGACACCTGTTTAGAGGTGAAACAAGGGTCGCGTTATTGAAGGTGGTGTATTTTTTATAGTGTAGTGGTTTTGGGAGTAGTGGGGTGCGGTGTAATGATGTTTGGGTCAGTGGTGACGGGGATAGTGCACACAATTGATGGGGTGTTGGTAGTGCTCCTAAAGCTAAGTAAGACACATTCATTTTATTACGCGGACCTTTTCTTTAATGATTAATCTTTGATGATTATTTTCTATTGTATATGTTATAATTTATAAATGGTCCGGAAAAAAATATTTCATCCCAAAAGGGTGGTAACTGGTTAAAATGGGGGTTAAGATTTTGATACATGTATCTATTTTAACGACATTCTATTGGTTACCCTGAACTTGTGTATTCCTTAAACCACTTAAAATAGTAAAATATTTAAACATTAAAAATATTGAAAATCTATTTCAATAACCAAAAGAAGAGTATTTTTGCTACTAAGTTATAGCCCATCGAAGAATTACGAATATCATAGATTTCAGGAGCTAATATGTGAATATTATTGTTTATTTTTTTAGTTTTTGGAGTTGGTTTTATAATTTTTATTAAAAGTATAATTATTTCAAATAACTTGCTGTCCTTGAATCGCATAGTAATTCACGTATACAATGTGTACTAATTTATGTTAAGCGAAATAGACAGTAATCTATGGGGAACCAGATGCGTATCACCGCAACATCGCTACAGACATTTCTAGACGATTGAATTACTGGACCGTATAGACGCAGATGCAACTTTAGCTATTGGGAAATTGGTTCGAATATACACTATCTAATACAACGAGTAATATCCTATCTGAAATTAAAATCATTATCCTAAAACCAAATAACTTAAAAATAACTATTGCTTTAATTTAATCATTTAGTATTGTTCATGGAATTAAAAGGCATTTAATTAAAGTAGATTTTAATTTTTTGACCTTTCTTCGGTGCTTTAAAAAATGAGGAAATAATCCCACGATATAAAATTATTAAATATTTTTTTGGTTATGTTGTTATTGTAACAGCTAGTCGCAACGGCGTTTAAAGGTCCAAAAATATCACATTATTATCACAGTGACGCTGGTCAAATATTTCCTATGAAGATATCATTGATTCTTACATAGGCATGGTAATTTTTATTGCACGTATTGCTAGTAATGACATATAATGAATCTGAAACGTGGTCCTTCACTGTTAACCATATGAGGAACTGTTAACTGGTAAAATATGTATTTTAATTTTTAACCTCGTAAACGGTATACATGAGTCTAATTTAACCGAGCTATATGATGTAGTGTATAAATTGTATGTGGTAATTTTTATGAAACATTTTTCTTATTTATACACATATTTATCTCATTATTTTGTAAATTAAGTTTGAAATTATATTATTATAATGATAATCCCACAATAAAACACAAATGTTCAAGAAGACACCAGATACATAGAATTAAATTTTTTATTTTTTTTTCCTAATTAAATATTATAAACTTAAAATAACTCCTTTACAAAATTAAAATTAAGACTTCTGGAAAAATAAAATCACTTCCTTTTTCTTATTATAAACTATAGCAAAAAAATAACAGTCATCATTTCTGGTCAAATTTCCGACTAAAAGAACCGCAATATTCTTACGTTAGAAAACAATAAGTATTTATAAAATAAATAAAACATGTAAAGTAACATACAATTTTGAATTATTGCAAAGATAATACAGTGGACTTTATATACATATGTACCACATTTTGAGCAAATAATGTCAGTTTTATTCTTCCTTTTTCGAAGGACAAACAAAACTGACAACGTATAATGTATCTCCGCAGTTCGAGGTCAGGTATTTTATTATTGGTAAATCTTTCAAGTTAGTTCATCAGGAAACAGGATTGCCCATGCTTGCAGTAGAGATGTCGGCTTGTTTCGACGTGCTTTCCCTGCCAAACCAAGTAATTGGGTAATAATATTTTCACGTCGAATTCTCGAAGAATATGGAGGCGTCTTTGACCATTTAAACTGATTATGTCTGTAACAGTAACTTCTGGAGATCATGATGATGATGGTGGTGGTGTTGGTGATAGTAGTTCACCACGAATGAGCTCGTCATTTTGTGGAATAATCTTAGCAAAACTTCTCGTAGTGTCGAAACGTGACGACTCCTCCGAGTTATCCTCCAATTCACTTAGTTCAGACACTGAGTCGTAATCAATATATTCGGAGCAGTTGTCGCCATAGTCCGAGCACTATCACACTCATCAAGCCACCGCAGTATTCGTCCTTCATTTTCCGCCATTTTCATTTTTTTTTCCTTTTTACTCATCATACCTAACAAAAAGAGCCTAAACTCGGCACACCGAGTAGTACTCAGCAACCAGTTCCAATAGCGATTACAAAAGTACACCTTCAGGTTACTCTGTCGAGTCCGGAGGTAAGGACTCATCATACCTAACAAAACGAGCCCAAACACGACACACCTAGTAGTACTCGGCGACCAGTTCCAATAGCGATTACCATGGTACACCTTCAGGTCACTCCGTCTAGTCCGGTGTTAAGGACTCGTCATACCTAACAAAACGAGCCCAAGCACGGCACACCTAGTACTACTAGGCGACCAGTTCCAATAGCGATTACCAAAGTACACCTTCAGGTGACTCCGTCAAGTCCGGAGGTAAGGACTCATCATACCTTACGAAACGAGCTCAAACTCGGCACACCTAGTAGTACTCGGGGACCAGTTCCAATAGCGATTACCAAAGTACACCTTCAGGTCACTCCGTCATGTCCGTCGGTAAGGACTCATCATACCTAACAAAACGAGCCCTAACTAGGCACACTTAGTAGTACTCGGCGACCAGTTCCAATAACGATTACCAAAGTACACCTTCAGGTCACTCCGTCGAGTGCGGAGGTAAGGACTCATCATACCTAACAAAACGAGCCCAAACTCGGCACACCTAGTTATACTAGTCCAGGTGTTCCAGTATTAGTTACTGAAGTTCACTTTCAGATCACTCCATCAAATCCGGAGGTAAGCTCTTATCATAACTGACAAAACCAGCCCAAAGTCCACAGCTAACTTCTCAGTGCCAGCAGAGGGCTCCCAGTGCAAAGCAGTCTCTAGAGTAGGTATTGGTATTTCGTAACTAAGTCTAATTACTCTATATATCTAAGTATATTTTTGAGGTGTAAGAAATCAAAAACAAATTCGATCTTTCAAATTATCAAAATAATTTTATTTGACTACGATTCCCGCAGCCAACTGTGCGTACACTTGTGTGCGTGACTCATGTCAATGTAATAGTTCGATTCTATACCTATATCAATTTTGTAAAGGCGTCCTTAAAAAATCTTTACGTAAATACTGCGGCAAAAAGAGCGACACGTCTCTACAGCACCAGGCCTCGGCCGGCAGTGACTGCACAGGCGTTTACGTTACGCAAACATCCGTACGTATTATTACAGAAATAAGAATATGCGATTTAAAAAAAAAACTATTAATTGGACTAAAAACTTAAAACACTATAACGTTAATATGTTGAATGTATAAAAATCTGACAAAAATCAGAATGATTGCATGTATTCTAGAATGGATTTTACTAGTTAAAAGAAATTTTAGAGGTATGTTTGTGATTTTTTTCTATCGTATTAAATTAGTGGTATCATGTTTTCAACACACTAACTAGCATATATCCTGGACAATATCATATATTTTTCGGGTTTGTTTACTGCAGTGGATCATATACTTTGAGGCATTATAAAACTTGCGTTTAGGCTCATGCCTCGTCTTAATGTAGACTGAAGTTCCAATCAGTACCAGAATCTAGTTAGTCCTCCTGTGATGTATCTCATTTCATATTCTCTCTGTCTGCACAGATTGCTTTATCTTTGTTCTAGGGTATAATAGAGAGGAATCTTTTAACTAAGTAATAATTCGAATTCCAATTTCGTTGAAGATATTAATCCATAATTCCATAATCCATAATATCCATAATCCATAATATCCATAAACCATAATATGTATTATTATAAATGCGAATGTGTGTTTGTTTGTTTGTTTGTTTGTCCTTCTTTAACGTCGCAACAGAGCGTCGGCACGGCATAATTTTTTGTATGGGGATAGTTCGGTGGCTGTAGAGTGACATATGTTACTTTTTTCAGCGGAAAAACATCTCATTCCCGTGGGAAATTAGAATATGTTGTAAAATTAAATTCAGCTAGGTGGCGCCACCGTGATTCTACAAGACGGATGACGGTACGATGGACGAACACAGAAGGTCAGAATATATGGATTATTATGTCTTTACCAAAATTAAGATAAAAAATGTATGGATCTGTATTTTTCCACGCAGGACCGGGAATTTAATTCCTTTTAGGTATTTTAACGTTTTTTTTTTAATATAAATAGGTTTTTTGTTACTTCATAATGCCTTGCAAATGTAAGTCCAGCCTTTCAAGAGTATCTTCTCAAAACAAGCGAAAAGATTAGCTCGATCGCTAGAACCTTTACAAGATGCTGAACTGAGAAGGCAAGAACAAGCAGAGCGTCAGGCTGCTTTTAGAGCTTCTAAAACACCTTCTCAAAATCAGCGAAGGCTTCTTGAACAGGCAGAGCGTCAAGCTACTTTAAGAGCTACTGAAACACCTGCTCAAAGTTAGCAAAGGCGTCTTGAATAGGCAGAGCGTCAAGCTACTTTAAGAGTTACTGAAACACCTGATCAAAGTCAGCAAAGGTGTCTTGAACAGGTAGAGCGTCAAGCTACTTTAAGAGCTACTGAAACACCTGCTCAAAGTCAACAAAGGCTATTCGAACAAGCGGAACGTCAGGCCGCCTTAAGACCTCCCCGAACGGGTTCCCGCCTTGTCGTGGCGGGGGGGCTTAGTAGCCGTGGCTTGGTCTCCCACGGTGAACAAAGAGGAACCCACGTGGCTGGCCCGAGGTGAAGGGCCGGCCTGAGGTGGCAGCTCCGAGTGGGCTTGGGGAGCCCACTTCGGATGTGTGCTGGTGGACTGCAGCGAGTGGGGACTCGCGCACCCTCTACCGCTGCAGCCGAGGTGGAGTCGCGGAGGAAGAGGAGTGTTGGTATGGCGATGCGCCACTCGCCCTATCCTTCGCGACTCAAACGGGGCCGCACCGTTGATGCGGTGGTGGTGGGGCTGCGGGGGGAGAGGATTGTCGGTATTGCGAGGCGCCGCTCTCCCTACCCTCCGCAGCCGAATCTTGGTTGGCGGCGGAGCCATAGACCAGATCCGCCGCTGGGGTCGGGAAGGCTAGTACTTCTAAGTGCTCGTTTTTCCTGGCCCCATGGCCTTTTTGCATCGGACGCGGGGGGCGTCTGTTGCACAGACGTAGTTGGAGGCCGTGGAGGAAGGCGCGCCATGTGTTCTGGTGCGCCTTACCTGGGAAGGAGAACGGGGAGGAATTTTCCTCTCCCGAGGAGGTGCTGCCATGGGGCGGCAGTCGCTGGTAGGGCCGCGGATGTGTGCGAAAGCGTTCCCGTAGCCCTGCCAATATGCGACAAAGGTGGAACACCATGGGGTTTTAGTCGGTGCGAGTCCGACATAACCCGTCCTTGCCCCCGCGAGGCGGGTATGCGTAGGCATTTCCCCATGCAAAAAAAGGCCGCCTTAAGAGCCGCGGAAACACCTGATGAAACTCAACACAGACTGATTGAGCAAGCTAAACGTCAATCTACTACAAGGGCATCTGAAACACCAGAACAGACACAGGCGCGAAGAGATGCAAATGCATAGCTCCAAGCTGAACGTCGACAAAATTTTCAAAGAAACAATTGGTCGGTTTTTAATGACGCAGCATTCAATTATGATCCGTTGATTGATTATAAAAATCACAGGTTAGTTGTTATCGGACTGATGGACAAGGCGTGTCGATTTTGCAGCGCTTTAAAATGGAAAAATGAGACCGCAGGCATGTGCTGTTCCAATGGCAAAGTGTCTCTTCCGTTACTTGGGGAACCAGAAGAACCTTTGAAAACTCTCTTTTTATATGATGCTAATGAGTCACGGCGCTTTTTAAACAGGATCCGGAAATATAACTCATAGTTTCAAATAACGTCCTTCGGAGTTGACCGGAAAATAATAATGCCGGGATTTTCGCCTACATTTACGGTGCACGGGCAAATTTATCATAGAATAGGTTCACTTTTTCCAGCTGAAAACGAACAGCATAAATTTTTACAAGTATATTTTATGGGTGACGAAATAAATTATAAATTGAGGTAGACCGTCGCTGCCAATTTATCCAGGGAGTTGAGAGCGACACAGTGTTCAAAATTCAAAGATTCTTGCATGAACGTAACATTTTAGTCAAAACATTTAAAACTGCTTTAGAAAACCTACCTGAAGAGTATTATAACGTAGTTATTGTATTTACTTCTATATCTTATTTTGTTATATTAGGTGTATTATAGAGCAAGTTGGATGAACAAGATCCATTCATTTATTTTGTATTGGTAGAAGGGTAATAAATGTAGTGCCATGAGTAGGGACTGGTTCACTATGAAAGTAATGTCAATGAATATAATGTTAATTTAATTTTATATGATATGTTTATTATACTATAATTTATTTCAGTTTTTATTTATTTCCAGACTGACAAAGTGTATTCCCATTTTATTTGGTTGAATCACAAGCTGGTCCCTCGCAAATTATTGCTGCAATATAACAAGCAGGATCTTCAAAAAGGACAACATTAGATCCACTGAAGAACAACCACAAACATATTAAAGCATACCAGATAGTGTTGACCTTAAAAAAAGAAAGTACTCTAAATGAAAATTTTTAAAATGACATAAGGAAAATTTTTGTAATCTAATATTTAATGTGTTTTATAATTTTGAATTATAATTATTCTATTTATAAGCTGCATTTAATACTTAATATTTTGCATATAATATAGAGACAATTTTTTTGTGTGAATTCAGGGAAATAGATAGACAACCAAATATTATCAAAGCAAAATTATTATTTGTGGACATTGCACTTTGCACTTGTGTGTAGGAGCTTATTTATTAATTAACTTGTTTTTGATTAAAATAGTGATATTTTGGTTACTGAAGACAATCTGTGATTTGTGACTGTGCATATTATCAATTCATTCGTGATTGTAAATCTTATATATTACATTGGTAATTGAATAATTGTAATTAATATTGATTTTCTTTTCATGTTTAAATTCATTAAAATCTTTACAGAAAGAAATAAGCTGCTGGAGAAATTTTGTCTTAAGTATTGTATGTTTTTTTTTTTTAATTTTAATTTGTATTTTTATTTTGAATAAATAAATAGATATTTTGTAATTTTTTTTGCGCCCGAAGCAATTAAAGGGCTACCCTATACGTAGGGAGGCGGAAAATGCATTACGCATACCACGATAGCCGGTCTATCGTGGTTATGAGGGGCTCACTGTCCTACCGGGGACCCTAAGTGATACCCTCTAAAAACCGCCTTTGGGGACAGGCAGCCGGCTGATCAAGCTGTATTGTGCCTTATCATGAGCGACCCTCTTTTGGGAAAAGAGGGCGCAGGCGGCTAAGTGTCGCTGAGGGAGTGCCTACGAAGGCAAATTAATGTTAGTTATTACAATAATTTAATTTAATTAGAGTTGGCCTGAGCCGCCAGGAGACGGTTCAGGTCGTTTGACAGTTTATGAGGCGGGTCCGAGAGAGAGTTTCTCGGCCTGCGGACACGATAGCGAGAGGGGGGTGGGGCTGCATAAGAAGCTGCCTCACGAATTAAATGGTTTGGGTGCGACTCTGAGGCTTTGAAGAAGTTCTCAGAGAGTTTTTTAAAAAATTGTTGAATTGTTGGGAGCTCTAAGTCCCGATGAAGGTCGGCGTTACGGACGTACCAAGGTGCGTTCGCAGCTCGACGACAGAAGAGGTTCTGAACTATTTGGAGTTCATTTAAAATATTCGGGTTTGCGTGGGCAAAGACGGGGCCCGCGTAGGACATGACTGGTCGTATACAGACCTTGTAAAGGGTACGCTTATTTCGAAGGGACATTTTACTCTGTCGGCCCAACATACTGTTGAGCCTACTCAGATAAAATCGTGCGTGACGGGTTACTCTTTTGACGTGGGGCTTGAAAGTGAGCCCTGTGTCTAGAGTGACACCTAAATATTTGGCGGACGTATGCCAGGGGACAGGGGTCCCTAGCATACGTATTGGTGGAGTGTTTTTGAGACGGCGTCGTTTATAATCGAAGTGAACGGCGGAGCTCTTCTCCGGGTTCACATCGATGCGCCATTTTTTGAACCAAGCTCCTAGGTCATCAACTGACTTTTGGATCTTGTTTCGTATGAAGGGTAGTGAGACACCTTTGCAGTAGATGGCAGTGTCGTCTGCGAAGAGGGAGAGTTGAACACCTTTCGACGGGATGGGAATGTCGTTGGTGAACAGGATGTACAGCAGAGGAGCAAGTACTGAGCCCTGAGGGACACCAGCCTTGATAGTTCGCTGTGAAGATAGCGTACCTTCGTGTCTAAAACGAAAAGTACGATGTTTTAAATAGGAGGCCACGAGACGAACTAGACGATCGGGGAGACCTATTTTGTAGAGCTTGTAAATGAGGCCTGTGTGCCAGACTCTATCGAAAGCTTTAGCTATATCGAAAAAGACCGCGATGGTCTTATGACGACGAGGGTAGAAACCGCTGAGGATATATTCCACAATGCGGTGAACTTGTTGGGGACATGAGTGTTTGGCTCGGAAGCCGAATTGATGGGGAAAGTGCCTGCTCCGCCGCTGCGCGGTCGTTTTATACCCGTTGTTGCAAAACAAGCCGAGTAGAGTGGGGCGGCGTGGGGAAATGAGTGACGCGCCGAGTGGCGCGATCGGTGCATATTTTCTTTACAATTTTGCTGTACCAACGTACGAAGACACCGCCGTCATGCTGTCATATATATATTTATATATATAATCACCATTACAGCTCTTCACATGTCCACTGCTGAACATAAGTTTCCCCCAAGGACCGTCAATACACGGTCCTGCATGTCTTACGAGGTCGTCACTCCATCTAGTGGGGGGGGGGGGTCGCCCTTCACATCGCCTACCAGTACGAGCCTGCCACTCGAGAACCTTTTTTCCCCAACGGTTGTCGGTTCTTCGAGCTAGCTATATGACCGGCCCATTGCCACTTCAGCTTACTCGACGACTCGACAAGATGTGTCGTAATTTACCGAACGCTTTCTAGCCGAGTTGAATCTGTCGATAGACCTCTCGGTCGAAGTTGGACTTACGTAGTCGGAATATTTGTCCCAGGTAATTGTACTCGTAAACAAACAAACAAAAAAAAACAAGAAATGAAGTCAGCGATGAGGTTAATTAACTAAATCAAATACAAAATTCATTGGCGCCATCATTGGAGCTCTGTACGTAATCACGTGTGTCGACTTATTGATAAAGCTTTGAGTACATACTTATTTATTTGCTGTATGAAATTAACACTTTTTAAGGTAAACTATTAACTATGGTACTTATATCCATACTGTTGGTTAAAATTAAATAGAATATCCATCTATCCATCCATCCATTGCAGCCTACAAAAGTCCTCTGCTAAACATGGGCTGAAAGTGTGCTGCGAATTTTTTTTATAGGATAGAGTGATAAACGAGCACACAGTCCACTTGATGGTAAGTGGTTGCTGTGATCCATGGACATCTACATCTATCCTCGATTACGACTCAAAATGTAGATGTGTTCTCACCCGTGAGGACTAAGATGGAATGCCTCGTTTCCAGTAAAAGGGTCTTCGGTTCTCGACACTCACCATACGAAACACAACAGCATTAAGCTTCTATTTGACGCCGGTATTCTGTGAGAGCGTGGTTCTTTCCCGGTCGAGCTGACCCACTCTTGCTACAACTATAATACTAATATAACTGAATCATGGCTCTACCACGTATGTGACAAATATGAAGACGCTGTTGCCCATTTCCTATTTCAGTTTCCTTCTGTCACCTTACGACAGCCACTGGACGATATTAGGTAGTGGATATTCTTACACCGACCCTTTACGGTTGAAAATATTATCATATATTTGATACTAAGTTTGCGATTAGCATAAACGTGGAAGATTCAGCTATATTATGGTTGCAGCGCGAATGTTTTTTATAGTATAAGGCTAACGTACGAGCACACAGTCTACATGATGGTAAGTGGAAGCTGTGGCTCATAGACATGTTCATTTATCCTCAGTTAAGAATCAAAATGCAATCGCGTTGTCAGCTCGACCGGGAACAGAGTAAATTAGGAGTTTGATAATGCTGTGTTACGTGTAGTTACAAAGTTATAACAGTCGTAAAGCCACGCAGCAGCCTTTGCTGTTGCACGTATGGGCCGGCTCGAACCGGGGTGGTACTATGACCTCACATAATACCAGCGTGAAGTAGAAGCTTTGTTTCTGCATTTCGTCTGGTGAGTGCAGGTGGCCGGATGACCATTTCAGTGTCCTCTCCAGCTGATACTTCGTATCTCTCCTACCCGGGGTACAAATTAGAACGCGCCTTTGTGCCCAGGGCTGGAGTTTGCGTGTACGTCAGAGACGACATCTGTGTTCGACGCCTCGGCAGCCTTGAAGGTACGGACCTGTTCATCTTATGGCTGCGCGTAGACAGCGACGACCATCACCGCGTCTACGGGTGACTCTTTAAGTCCCATAGCGGTAATGACTACACAGGCCGACTGATCAGCCACGTCCAGAGGGCTGCAGACTCCGTGCTACAACAGGTCCCATCCGCAGAGATCGTGATGCTTGGCAATTTTAACGCCTTGGTTCTCGTTTAACCGATCAAGCGGGTCCTTTTTCACCCTAATATGAAAATTAAAAAAATATTTTGGGGCCATTACTTAATTAAAAGTAAACTATGTAAGAGTAAGCAAACCTTTAAAATTTTACCAAACAAAACATTTTACCATAATACGACTACATTAGATCCTCTTGATTAATAGTTACCTTCGATAAAAATGAACATTTTTTTTACTTTCATGGAAATTGGCGCGTTTAATAAAACTAGTTTTACGGATACTATCAAATTCACTTGTTGGTGGGTGCGCCTCTAAATGGGCCACAAAAATTAAATGCGAGATTTGAAACCATACATTTTGTAAGAATCTGCGGCTCGAGAAAAAAAAACTAAATGTTGTGGGGAGGAGAAGTGAATAAAATACCCGGTATATACGGGTTTCGGCCCACGAGTCGACCACGCGGTGTGGGCTGTAGAATTTCCTACGATTGCTCGGGCAATGAAATAAAATAATTTAATAACTTTATCCTAGTACCCTGATCAGGATTACCAGAATAATTCTTTTTTGAATCATCATAGTTCACAGCTCAAGATGAATTCGTGTTTTTATGTTTTCTTAAATATTTATCCTAGTATCAAAAACTTTATCTAATATTCTGTTTTATAGTTTCTGTTTTATAATAAAATATAACTAAATAAATAAATATATACCTATAAGGTATCACGTTACAAACTAAACTACAAAATGATATCAAACACTCTGCGTAACCTAGGATAAACAGAAATTTCGAGAATTTAAAATAAATTAAAATTAAACGCGATAAAACCCAATCGTATATTTAGCAGGAATGGGAAATATGATAAGGATGTAGAACGACGAGTGAATGCGGGAAATAGAGGAAATGGGGCCCTGCACTCTATTGTGAAGAGGCAAAATGGGGCGAAAAAGGCACGTATGGCAATTCACAATGCTGGGTTGGTCCCTACTTTAACGTATGGTAGTGAAAGTTGGGTGTGGCAGAAGAAGCACGAGAGTAGAAGCTCCTCAGACGTCCGGACGGTGATGGAAGGCGAAACACCGACCATCATCGCCGGGGACCTAAACGCCAAACACCCGGCGTGGGGATCTAGACTGATCAACCCGCCGGGTCATGCACTTTTTGAAGACGCCGAAAGACACGGCTATGACGTTTTAGGTCCCGAAGAACCCACTCATGTTCCGACGGATCCACGAAGTCGTCAGGATGTATTGGACATCGTGCTCGCTAGGAACATCAACTACCCGATAGTGGTAGAGGTGCTGTACGACCTGGATTCACAGCACCTCCCGATTTTAATTACCCTTGTCCTAAAGGCGGTGACTAAGCCGCCCAGAACAGTTAAGACACGTGTCGACTGGAGGCTCTATCATAAACACCTGCAGGAGAGACCTCCAGCACACCACCCCTTAAACACAGCGGACGACGTAGAGGCCGCTGCTACCAAAATGACAAAGGCGATTCAGGAGGCAGCTCTCAACGCTGGCTCTACAATCGTCCCGATGTCAACAAGAAGATACGATCTGCCGCTACAGATAAGCGTGCAGATTAGGAGAAAAAGGGTGCTTAGGAGCTCTGGGCGCGTACTCGCTGCCCGAGAATCAAGACGCTACTTAACACCTTATCGGAGGAACTGTCGGTTGCAGTCCAGGCACACAGAGGAGATGCCTGGGAGCGACGCATATGGAAGGCGGAAGAGCATGATGCGTCGCTCTACAAACTGAACCGACAGTTAACTAAAGTGAAACCTCCCGTTTGCCCGCTGACCAACAACGCGGGAGAACGTCGTTACGATGCCAAGGCTAGAGCGGATATCCTAGTAGAGCACTTCGAGGAGCAAATTATGTCGAACCCAGCAAGTGCGGAGTTCATGGAGCTTCATGCTCAAAAGGAGAGTTGCGTACAGGAGTTCCTGTCGTCGCCCATGCCGCCTCTTGCAGGAGAGTGGTTCATCTCCCCCCGCTGAACTGCGGAGGACAGTAACCCGCCTGCAACCGAGGAAAGCGCCGGGGCACGATGGGATTACCAACGCTGCACTCCGACAGCTGCCCCATGGAGTCCTAGTAGAGCTTGGTTGACTCTACAATGAGATATTGCGGACATCCCACTTCCCGGAGGACTGGAAGAAAGGCAAAGTTATCTTCTTGCCGAAACCCGGGAAGGACAGGCGTAGAGCTGCCAGCTACAGGCCGATCACGCTGCTACCGCACATAGCTAAACTGCTTGAAAGACTGTTGCTAAGACGCCTCCGCCCGTGCATCCAACTTCGGGCGGAGCAGCACGGGTTCAGGAGGGATCACTCTACAGCAACACAGCTGACCAGAGTGCTGCACCTGCTTGCGGCCGAATACAACCGTGGCCGCACTACGTTGGGCGTCTTTCTCGATATCGAGAAGGTGTTCGACAGGGTGTGGCATTCTGGACTACTTTATAAACTAGAAGAACAGACCAGTGTCCCTCCTGCTATGTTGCGGCTAGTGGCGTCTTTCCTGGCAGACAGGAAGTTATACGTCTGCGTAGAGGACGCCGAGTCCGCAACTAGAACCATCAGAGCCGGCGTTCCTCAGGGCAGCTGTTTGTCTCCAGTCCTGTACGCGGCGTATACCAACGATATTCCTACCCTGGCAGGAAGGCTGCAAGAGTGGGAGGATGACGTGGAATTGGCGTTATACGCGGACGATAGCGCTTATTTCACCTCGTCCAGAAGATTTCAATAGAGAAGATGGCTGGGTGCTACCATCTGCTTAGGATCCTATAATAAATAAAATTAAATCCCAACCCAAGCACACAATTGCAAGACTTCAAGATACCATAAGTTCATACTGCATAGATCGGAACAAAAGTTAAATTTTAATCTATGGTAACCGCGGTTAACTATGACATATGGACGTTGAACATCTCAGTCCCGCCCGTGACCATGAGTGCTGTAAAGCGTTCGAAACGTCGGGTATTTAAAAAGTTAAATATACGCGATAAATTCCGTAAAAACTAGTATTTTTTCAAAGAAAATTTATGTTGAAGAAGTGAATGACAGAGTCTGAAAGGGACGTCCTAGGCGAAAATTTATCGACCAAATTGGCGATTTATTGAAAACGGGCCAAATTAGGAGTACCCTTAACCGACGAGCATGTATGCGTAGGTGTATGGATGTGAAGGAGGCGAGAGAGGTGTGTCAGGATCGTGCCAAATGGAAGTCTGTAGTCTCTGTCTACCCCTCTGGGTGACAGGCGTGAGTGTTTATGTATGTATGTATATTCGATTTATTATGATAAATCGTAAAAAAAATGTTGTGAAAATTTCCACAATTGGAAAATTGATCTCATTGGAAAATTATGTAATTAAAACTGTTACAACATATGTACGTAGATAATTATTAAGGACCTAACGAAATTCGTGCTCATTACGTGAATTATGGATGAGACACGACATGACTCGTAATGACATGTTGATTAAGCCTTCGTTCATTCAGTAGCTGAAGGAACATCGAGGTTATAAGAGATTATATTGTATTTCTTTCTATTGACTGTATTATAAGGTTCATATGACACATTTAGATCATAGCTATAGCCATTAATTATTTTATGGAATAAGGATGACAAACCACTACGCAGTCCACCTAATAGAAAGTGGACGCTGTGGTCCATAGACATTTACATTTATCCTCGATATAGAATCAAAATGCAGTTGCGTGTCAACTCTCAGGACTGTGTTTATGATCTACCTTACGAAATATTGAGCTGCTATTTTACGCTGGTATTCTGTAAAAGTGTGGTCGAGCAGACCATTCGTGCTACAACGATAATATAGCTGCAGCTTGGCTCTTCCAAATAGAAAGCTTATAAATAATAACTCTTCTTAATAATCTCTGATTAAATAATCTCTTCCCATAGTTTCTTCTTTCTGGCAGATTCGTACCGGTAAGTGTAAAGCAGTCTTCCACTAGATAAAGTGACGACCTGGTACGAGATGCATGAAGTCGATGGACGCTGGTGGCTGAGGTCAGTGCTTTGCAGCATTCCTCGCGGTAGGCTTATGTTGAGCAGTGGACTTGTGAAATTATGTGATGGTGATGATGAATAGCTTCTAATAATTGTCAGAAGTAATCAATTTTCTAATTCCGATAGTTCCACCTAGCCCTAGCATGTCCAACAGTTTCACGTAACTGATATAAAGACGTAATTTCTTCTTTTTCTTTAATGGCCCACGAAAATCTACTGCTGGTCATGGGCCTGTTCCGTTGTATAAAGAATTTGTCATAATCAGCATACTTGGCGGGCGGATTTTTTTTTCTATAAAATAAGTTGCAACAAACGAGCACACAGCCGACCTACTGGTATGCTGTGCTATGCTGTCATGCCTGTTCAACCTTCACCTTTCTTTACTTATTTAAACACGTAAAAGTGGAAAATCAATTCTTAAAATAATTGCAATTAACAATTTCACTTTTAAAACCGAATAGCAATTTAAAGAAAATTACAAATTTTTTCAAAAAAGAAAATTTTTGGCGATGGTTAGTACAAAAAGCATATAAAGTAAAGATGCCACATCTGAAAAATTTGCAGCCATGTGGAGCTCGTTACGACGTGTTTTCACGGTGTCTCGGCATTTAATTTATTCTACCTATGACCTCGGTAAATTTTGAACTTTGATTTCGAATGTATAATGTGTGGAAATTATTTAGCATGTTTTAGGTAATAGCACTGTAACAAGATTATACAAACATAAAACATAACGAACACTCACGCCTGTTACCCAGAAGGGTAGGCAGAGACTACAGACTTCCATTTAGCACGATCCTGACATACCTCTCTCGCCTCTTCCACATCCATATACCTACGCATACATGCTCGTCGGTTAAGGGTACTATTAATTTGGCCCATTTTTAGTATATCGCCAATTTGGTCGACAAACTTCCACCTAGGACGTCCCTTTCCGACTCTTCCTTTCACTTCTGCAACATATATTTGCTTTGTCAGTCTTTCCGCATTCATTCTTTCTACATGACCAAACCACCGAAGCATTCCTTTCTTAATCCTGGTCACCGCATCATCTTGCAAACCACACTTTTCTTTTATCACCCATTTTCTCACCCTGTCACTTAGATTCAGCCCTAACATACTCTTTAGTGACCGCATTTCTACTGCATTTATTCTACTCTCGTGCTTCTTCTACCACACCGAACTTTCACTACCAAACGTTAAAGTAGGGACTAATACAGGATTGTGAATTGCCATACGTGCCTTTTTTGACACATTCTGACTTTTTACAATAGAGTATAGAGCCCCATTTACTTTATTTCCTGCATTCAATCGTCGTTCAATATCCTTATTATATCTCCTATCCCTGCTGAATACACATCCCAAATATACGAACTCATCCACTTGCTCCATTAACTCTCCTATTCTTATTTCACATACCGTTTTGCTTTCTTCTCTTTCAAAAACCATCACTTTCGTCTTACTTGCGTTCACTTTCATTGCCCTTATTATATTACAAGATTATACCTACAATAATAAACAAAGTGCCGTAAGCTTAATCATTCATCATACAATAACGTTCGTATTATAAGAGGCGTATAAGGATTATGCCTCGTAGAGCTTAATAAGGGCTCGATTGATTTCAATATAATCGCTTTACCTACTATCGCTGAATCTACTTGGATATTATGATGAGGTTCTTAATACTTTTTTGGGATTAAAATTTAGTTTTTATATTTAACTAGTGATGCAACCCGGCTTTGCTCGGGTGATTTCTGCATCTCGACAGCAGCGCCACTTACCGGGTTCAACTGAGATTCCAAACCATCCACCCACTTAAATAAATACAAAAATTACATCGAAATCGGTCGAGCCATTTTGAAGTTTTGCAAGACAATTGATTTAAATGTTTTGATTAAAAGAACAGGAATAACTAACGTAGCGCATCGGATTAGTAGACTTAAGTGGCGAGGGCGGCCATTATCTCACTGGCAACTGACAACCAATAAGGAAATGTTCTCGAGTGATAGCCTCGTACTGATGATGACAGATGATGACGATCGTAGTGATGAGCAATGTGTTTTGCGGTTTTCGACTAGATGGAGAGTCGATTTCATGAAACATGTTCAGCGCTGGATGTATAAGGGGCGGTTAATATGATGAATTATGATATTGAACTATATGTAATTACCAAAATACACCACGTGATGCCAAAAATTTACGGTCTCAAACAATAATTATGACTTGTGTGTAATGCTCGGCAAAAACCTTAACGATGAATAAATTTGACCAAATATGGCGGCTAAGCAGCTAAGAGACAAAGAGGAGAAAGGAAGTAGGATATGGCAATAAGTCGAATATACGAATGAATTTCACTTCATCTATTTCGAAGCCAATAAATATAAACACCTCTTATAAATATATTTTAAAAATAGTATCAAACGTCATGATTTAATCAAAGTTAACCATGACACGATAACTTAATTTTGTAAAACACAAATTCTTGTCATCTACAAATATAAAATTATTTACTTTTGATTTTAATACATTCAAATATTGAAGGATTTTGGGGGCAATTGAACTATCCCTCATAATAGAGTGGCAATTTGATAATGCATATAGCACACCTCGCACCACCCGTCGATCACAGAGAAAAAAAGTTCTGGGAAACTACCGATAGCCAAACTAGCAGAAAAAATAAAAATATCATTCATCATCATCATGGTTTCAACCTATAAAATACCACTGCAGAACATAGTTCTCCCCCGTAGATTGTCTCATAGAGGGCGGGTTGGAAACCGCAGTTTTTTTATTATTTTGAGTTGTTATCAGTTTGAAGCTGCTGCCCATCTCCTGTTTCAGTTTCCCTCAGTCGCCTCTTATGACACCCACGGGACTATTCTTAGACCACCACTACTATATTATTATTATTTTGGGCTATTGCTATTGCAATTTTAAGTACTGATTTAACTCGTACTCGGTGATGAAGGAAAACACCATATCTGAGAAAAAAATCGAAAACATGTGAACTCCGCCAACCCTCATTTCGGTCAGCGCGGCGGACACTTCCTTGCCCTATAACCCGCTCAAAAGTGAAAGGAGGCCTGTGCTCAGTAGCAGGGGCGTATATAGGCTGTAACTTCACTTTTGAGCTACTACTGTGGATATAATGCTACCCATCTACTTTTTCATTCCCTTTTTCATCCATTACGGCACCCTTGGGATAGTACTATGTAATAGATTCCCTTATGCCGTTATTATGCGGCACCGTATTTGTTTCATAGAATATCTTATTATACATATATGTTTTTATTAAGTCACCTAATGTGACTGATCACTCATATATAAAGTAGCTTAGTGTTACCATTCATGAGACGTCTGAAAGCCAAGTTTGCTGCCCTAATTCTTAGTTAAGTACAATTTAACTTAAACAGCCAATTAAGGCTTAAACTTTGCGGTGGAGTAACGGAAACTTTTTCAAATATTTTCGCAATTCATTATTTTATAAGGGATTTATGTTCCTATGTATTTCTTAGCTTCTAATGATAATCCATTTTAAATTAGATGATCTTAATGATAAGCTTCTTTTAAATGTTGGCCATCTAGTTATAAGTGCAGAGTTGCAGTCTTTGACCACTTGCATTTAAAATAAATCTACACGGAAAATTGCAAGTTACATTGACGCCCTTATTGTTATTATGGAATACCTCATTGCCTGTAAGTAATTATATGTAATTTACAAGGTGGCAGTGAAGGAAAACATAGTGAGGAAAGTCACGGGAAGTCTATTGACACGCATCAGGGCAACGCCCTGTTCCTACGTTCCTCTCAGAAATGAGTGGAGGCCTGGCACCTGAGATGTATGTTAGACTTTAACTTTACTTTCCAAGCTGACGACTAAAGAAACCGAAACAGAAAAATATTCATACCAGCTAAACATAAAAAAAAAACAACTCGCATCGGCTTCGCTTGGGTAGGATATATTAATGTGGCTTTTCAAATTTAAAAATCATCGTCGAAGACCATTTAATATGTTATAAATTTTTCGATTCATCAAAAATGATCTTCAATACCTTTGGATAAAATATAGCCTAGATTATATTAATAATAATAAATCATTTTCGTTTACAATTATATATTTATAGAACCCAATCAGATGAGAAAAATATATAGATAATTAAAAAATAAATTAATTAAACGTAATAAAATCCGTATAAATAGTTTTATTCAATGAGTAGTGTTCGCGTAATTTTAAGAAATCACTATTTTTAGGTAGAAATGATTTTAACACATGTATTAAAAGTTAATACAATCTACGAATAACCCAACTGTTATTGCCGTATGTTTGTTACCAGCTGCACGGAATAAGAATTGCATGTATTTGGGCATTCGCTTTTCTCGGTTTCATTGTAAAATTTTGTATTGAAGTATAAAAGAAAATGAATGTTCCATATTTGAAAGAAAATTAAAGTTATATACATAATAAGTATTTTTTGCTATTTTTTTAGTTTTCATGAAGGAAAAAATTGAAAAAGAATTTGTGAGACTATAACGCCATTTCATTCCATGGGTTTGTCAGTGTATCCGTCCCACAGCTAGATTAGTACCTCATTTCATTCTTGAGAGCGACGTCTGGCAAAATTTTCTGAGCTACCGCTATACATCGTGTGTGTGAAATTGCAAGATGCTAAATTTTCTGAGCTACCGCTAATACATCATGTAAATTGCTAGATCTTAATTTTTCATATCGATGACAAGATATAGCTTCAGAGATGGACAAACCACGGACAGAAGAGTGACGCGGCGGGGTTAATATTTACTCATTATAAACCAAAAATAACGTGGAATATTTAATTGGCATTCCTAAGTATTCTTTTGAGCTCACGAATTTACATAAATATATCACACAATGACGATGCCGCGAGGGCAATTCGGAAAGTTTAATTATTAAATAATAATGATTAACAGAGAAATAACTACAAGTGTAAACCAAAGTAGCTCATCGGCTGCAAATTTCACAGTATGCGAGCAACCCGGGTTCAATCCTAGCCGGCACCAATGAAATTGTTAATTGCAATTTTAACCTGGCCTTACCATGTCCTGGCGGTGAAGGATAACACCTTTAGGAAATCTGCATATCTGAGAAATATGTCGTAGGTGGCAACCGAACCTCCACCGCAGATTCTTAGCACCCCCTGCCCCGACGTTACCATGGTCGCCACCGTAGCCAGGAATAGCGGGGCCGCCGGGAACTGGGGGCTGTTTTTTTGCGTCGTTATTCATGAGGGGGTATTTGCCATAGTTGCCACGCTTGGCGAGCGGGTTGGCAACCGCAGTTTTTTATTTTATCACAGTTGTTATCAGGAGGATGCTGCTGCCCATCTCCTGCCTGTCTCCCTCTGTCGCCTCTTACGACACCCACGGGAAGATATGGGGTAGTGGATATTCTCAACCGCCACTACGCGTTTCAGTGCGCGTTGTCAGTGATGACTTACGGATCTGAGACGTGGTCCTTCACTGCTGGCCGTATGAGGACGCTCAAGGTCGCTCAGCGAGCTATGGGGAAAGGGCTATGCTCGGAGTTTCACTGCGTGATAGACTCAGAAATGAGGATATCCGCAGTAAAACTAGAATGACCGACATAGCCCAACGGATTAGTAAGCTGAAGTGGCAATGGGCCGGCCATATAGCTCGAAGAACCGATAACCGATGGGGAAGAAAGGTTCTCGAGTGGCAGCCTCGTACCGGTAGGCGTAGTGTAGGGCGACCCCCCACTAGATGGAGTGACGATCTGGTAAGATATGCAGGAAGTCGATGGATGCAGGTGGCTCAGGCCCGTGCTTTGTGGCATTACTTGGGGGAGGCCTATGTTCAGCAGTGGACTTGTGAAGGGCTGTAATGATGATGATGATGATGATGAGAAATATGAAAAAACTTTCGAAGAAATGTGTCGAGTTCTTTTTCAGATTAAAAAGAAATTTATATGCCTTACTTCAAAAACTTTCCGGGTCACACCGTGTGGTGGTGGCGTTAGAGAATTCATCAGTGAGCTTCGTTTTATGGGTGTGGTAAGAGGAGTTTATGAAATTACAAATATGTTATGACTCTGATAGATTGCAGTATGCAATGATCTCGTTTACGCCCAACGTAACATCAACGGCAGGCAGCTGCTTTAAACGTTCAAGAAGCCGTGACGATGTCTGGTGCTGCGGTCATCATCCTGCCAGCCAAGCGTGACGATGTCTGGTGCTGCGGTCATCATCCTGCCAGTCAAGCGTGACGATAAAGGCAAATCCATACAACGGGAGATGCCCAGCCCAGCTGTGAACTTTCACGGCTTGATGATGTTGCTATTAAATGTAAAGTTCTAAATATGACCTGTTTCGAGTAGTTAACAGATAAAAAACTGCTGCGATAGTAACAGTATCATTTAATATTTAATGCTTTATGTTAGATAAAAACGAATACAAAGAGTTGTTTAGTTTTCTTTTATAAAGAAACTATGTTTAAATTGTAACCAAACAAGCTGAAAACTCATGCATCTGACTTTCAATGTATTCTTTCACAATGCGACTGTATATGTATGCTACTTGCAGGTTACGTTGTTTACTTAGGAGATTCGCTTTAAAATAGTAGCACTTGTTTATAATGTCCTTTTCTTATTTAAACAACCATGTGGACTTATTTCAAGGGTCAGTTTAATGGTAATTAAGAATTTTCGTTTTTATTTCTGATGATATTGTTACGAGCTTGAGGTTCGTGACAATAAAAATTGCCGATAAAATTACCTAAATTAACACTTTAATTTACTTTACACAATTAAAGTTAAAACACTAATAATTTAAACACACTAATTCACTTAATTCCACTCCGAAGCTTCGCTTGTTTCGCCCAAATCAACACTGCCCCCTCCTAAGACATGCTCGTCCCGAGCATTATCGGTCCCATAATAACGCGCCAAGCGATCCACATGGACGATCTTAGGAGTCCCTCTTGCGCCTTTCTGTATCCGGTAGGTCACATGGTTGATCCTGGTTACAATCCGGTACGGGCCGTCCCATTTAGCTTGAAGCTTAGGAGATTTCCCTTTGCTGCGGACTGGATTGTGCAACCACACAAGTGAACCTTCGTCGAACCCTTTGTTGTTCATTTTGCGGTCATACCGGGTTTTCATCTTTTCAGACATTTGCTGGCCCGATTGTCTGACGTGCTCATAAACGTCATTCATTTTTTTCCGCAAGTCATTTGCATAATCGGTTATACTGCGTGGAGCATCGGGTGGTATCCCGGTGATCAGGTCTGCAGGCAGCCGTAATTCTCTTCCAAAGTTTGCGAAAGCTGGTGTCACTGCTGTACTTTCGTGAACAGAACTTCGATATGACAACAAAAACGGTTGTATGTGCTTGTCCCAATCTCGTTGCCGATTGTCTACAACTTTTGCTAGGTACCTCTCCAATGTCTGATTAAATCGTTCCACCATTCCATCAGATTGCGGGTGATAAGAAGTCGTTCTTGTTTTATGAGTACCCATAACTCGGCAAGTTTCCTGGAATATTTGAGACTCAAAATTCCTTCCTTGATCGCTGTGAATCTCTAAAGGTACTCCAAAACGACAGAAGACTTCATGAACTAGTTTATCTGCAACTGTTGAAGCTTCTTGATTTGGAATGGCGAAGACTTCTGGCCACTTAGTGAAGTAATCCATCACAACCATGAAATACTTGTTACCGCTTTCACTCTCCGGAAACGGCCCCGCCACGTCAATGGCTATTCTCTCCCATGGTGCACCAACATTGTACAACTTCAATGCACCTCTACTACGAGTCTGAGGTCCCTTTACAGCCGCACAACTTGTACATTTGCGACACCAGTCCTCGACATCGTTTCGACAGTGGACCCAGTAAAACCGTTCTCGGATCTTCAGTAGAGTTCGTTTAACTCCCAGATGGCCTCCTGAACAATCATTATGGTACAGCTGTAGAACATCCGGTACTTTAGCTTTAGGGACAACCATTTGCAAATGACAGCTGTCTCCCCGAACGTTTTCCCATTTACGACACAGAACTCCATCCTGAAGCAGCAAGCTGTCCCACTGGGCCCAATAGCTTTTAGTGGTCGAACTCATCGCTGAGACGTCACTCCACTTGGGCTTGGGAGCACTGGCCTTTATCCATTCCAGAATCGGCTTGATGTCCAGATCTTCCTGCTGTGCATGTAGTAAGCTGTCCTTCCACTCGTTGCTGAGGTGGTCTGCCCTGAGCATCCTCACGGATACCACTTCCTTACTCTCTTGCCTAGTACAATGTTTGCAATCTTCAGGACAAGGTCTTCTTGACAATGCATCTGCGTTGCCATGAGATTTCCCGCTGCGATGTTCGATCTCAAAGTCGTATTCCTGCAGTAGTTCAATCCACCTCGCAACTTGTCCTTCTGGGTTTTTAAACTGCAATAGCCATTTTAGTGCAGCATGGTCAGTTCGTAAGTGAAATTTTCGTCCCAGAAGATATTTGCTAAAATGTTGCAACGACTTTACCACAGCTAGCAATTCGCGTCTTGTGACACAGTAGTTCCTTTCCGGTTTTGACAACGACTTGCTGAAGTACGCTATCACGACCTCTTGGTCACCATTACGTTGAGACAACACACCGCCAAGTCCTATATCACTTGCGTCTGTGTCAACTATAAATTCTTTGCTTGCATCAGGGTATCCCAAAATAGGTGTTTTGCACAGACGGTTCTTGAGCTCCTGGAATGCGATGTTACAACTTTCATCCCAGCAGAAATGTCGCTTCTCCTCGGTTAGCTTATGCAGAGGTTTGGCTATATCTGCAAAGTTCTTCACAAAACGTCGGTAATAGGAGCACAAACCCAAAAATGCTCTAACCTGCGTCTTGTCTTTTGGAACCGGCCAATCCTTTACAGCTGCGATTTTCTCTGGATCCGTGCGGATACCTTCTTCCGACACTACATACCCCAAAAAGTTGACTTGCCGTTTGAATAGTGAACATTTCTTCGGACTCAACTTAAGGTTGGCACTCTTAATCTTCATAAGCACGCGTTCCAGGTTTTGAAGGTGTTCCTCAAACGTACGGCCCACGATGATGATGTCATCCAAGTAGACCAGACAGGCATCGCCAATTAGCCCGGTAAGTACAAGTTCCATCAGCCTTTCAAACGTTGCTGGAGCATTGCACAACCCAAACGGCATTACTTTGAATTGCCACAGACCCTTTCCCGTCGAGAACGCAGTTTTCTCCTTGTCCTTAGGGTCAATTTCAACTTGCCAGTAGCCACTTTTTAGATCCAGCGTGCTAAACCATTTTACTCCTGTAAGCATGTCCAGCGTGTCATCAATTCTTGGCAAGGGATAGCTGTCCTTCTTTGTAACGTCGTTCAGACGGCGGTAATCAACACAGAACCGCATGCTGCCATCCTTCTTCTTTACCAGTACCACGGGTGAACACCATGGACTAGATGAAGGTTCAATAACACCATCCCTCACCATTCCCTCAATCATGGTTTCCACTTCCTTTTCACGTGCTACCGGCAATCGTCTTGGCCGCTGACGGATAGGCAACTCTTCACCTGTGTTTATTTTGTGTTGAACTAAACCAGTCTTTCCTATGTCAGCATCGTTTGATGAGAATACATCGGCGTACTCGAGTAACAACTTCTTCGCCTTCACCAATTCGTTCGGGGACAGAACACTGCGACAGTCTTCCAAAAGTGTGGTCACTCTCGTTTCTGAATCCTTGCTGGGGGTCCCACTCGATATATATTGGCACTGACGTAACCAATCCACTTCCTCACAAGTACCAACCAGTGTACCTTTTTCTATAACCTGTTCCCGGTCGCAAAGGTTCAGCACACGTACTCCTGAGATGTCAGTGGTCCTGACCAAGGTTCGAGCTACTTTCCATGGAAGGTCATTGTTTACCCTTTCCACAAGTACACAACGGTGAGCTTGCCCAGCGTTTCGTGGAAGACTAACCGGAACAATCGTTTCCGATCTCGGCGGAAGAACAATCTTCTTGATGCTGTACACGTTCCCTGGTAACGCACCTTCCATAAAAAGTTCATCCTGTCCACATTTCAAAACACCTTGCTTAACGTCGATCTCACAACAATTATTCCTCATAAAGTCTAGGCCTAGGATGCAGTCGTCCATTATATCAGCCACGATGACATTATGCAGGTAGATCACGTTGCCTAGCTTCAACTCCATCTCCTTCTCTCCACGGACGGGTATACGCTGACCGGTGGCTGTTACCAAATTAATGCGTTCTCGGTTGTATGCGGAGTCCCCAAGGAACTGACTTATAAGTTGGGAACTAACAACCGTACGAGAGGCTCCAGTGTCTACGGTCAGTTTACACGGCATTCCGTTGACCTCGCCCTTGATGATTAGACTGTTCCCATCATGGGTTTGTGAGATCGAGATCCTTGGGGCTCTTTTAACATCAGCCAGCACCCGTCCCGCAGTTCTGGCTTTTACTCGTTTCCCTGCTGCTGCTGGGCGGTGCTGTTGGCCGCACTACCCTCCTGGGATCGTTCACCTTCCCTTTCTAGGGTTCGCTTAGGGCAGCTGGATCGAAGATGGCCCTTTTCCCCCACAGCCATAGCACCTAGGGCTGTATCCTTTGTTGCGGTCGCGAACTGTAGCTGCTGCAACCTCCCTGACGCGATGGGAACGATGATCCTGCCGCACGGCTTCTACCTCCAGTGCATGGGCCAAGGCGTCCTTAAGCGTCTCATGGTGCCCGAGCCTCACAGCAGCTCTGACTTCCAGGTCACGGATGCCGTCGATGAATGTCTGCACCAGGTTCCCTCCAATGAGCGCAGGTACAGACCGGTATGCCTTTCGCACCAGCTTCTCCGCCTCTAGAGCCCACTGCTGCAGGTTTTCGTTGATGCGCTGCACGCGATCTTTAAGCTGCGCACGAAAGACGTGTTCCAGGTGAGCGTCGCCATACCTCGCCTCCAATGCCTCAATGAGTTGCTCATAAGTCACTTCCTCACCGAGAGCTTCCAGAACTGTTAAGGCCTGGTCGCGCAGGCCTAGTGTGAGAGCAGTCATGGCCTGACTTTCATTCCAGCCGTTCGCCTTCATAACAGCCTCGAACTGGATCTTGTAGGCTGACCAGGAAGAGGTACCGTCGAACGGCGGCACTTTGAATCCACGTAGCGAAGGTGTTGTAGCTACTACGGGAGCTGTTGTTCCATCCCCAAGTTTGAGGTCGTCCAGCGTTTTCTTCACGTCAGCCATTACGTTGTCAACCCGATTGTTTACTTGGTCGATTCGGGTTTCGGCCTCCGACAGGCGGTTGTCATGTTGAGCAACCTTATCCTTCACCTCCCGTATCTCTTTTCCGAAGATAGCGTGAAGGTCCTTCATGAGGAGCATCTGCTCTTCCTTATCGCGTTGGAGTTGCTCTTCTAAACGACGGGCCTGTTCCTCCTGCCAGCGGGCCTGTTCCTCCTGCCGGCGGGCCTGTTCCTCCTGCCGGCGGGCCTGTTCCTCCTGCCGGCGGGCCTGTTCCTCTTGTCCGCTTTGCAGCTGCTCTTTCAACTGACGGGCCTGCTCCTCCTGTCGGCGAGCCTGCTCCTCCTGTCGGCGAGCCTGCTCCTGCAGCATCACCATCAGAGCACCTAAGTCAGGTGCTGCAGATGTAGGAGCTACCGACGGGCCTGCAGCCGGTGGCTGGCCCTCCGACGTCTGCGGCGTTGCACCACCAAATCTTCGTTGGTCCGTCTCCTGCTGGCGTTGACTTCGGGTACGGACACCCTCCGTTTCCTCCTTAGGTAAAATCGGCATGATTTTATCCCACTTCTGACACCAATTGTTACGAGCTTGAGGTTCGTGACAATAAAAATTGCCGATAAAATTACCTAAATTAACACTTTAATTTACTTTACACAATTAAAGTTAAAACACTAATAATTTAAACACACTAATTCACTTAATTCCACTCCGAAGCTTCGCTTGTTTCGCCCAAATCAACAATATAATTTACCATTCCTTTATGCTAACCTAACTTTTTAATTACAAATTAGAACAAATGTATGATCAATGACTCTACATTCATTACACAAATTGGCTCGTAAGGGGCATATTCGGCATAGATGCCATTTTTTAGTTATCACAGAAGGCGCTGCTGTCCATCTCATGGTTTATTGTCCCCTGTCGTTTCTTACGACACCCACGGGACGGTATGGCGTAGTGAATATTTTTATTCCGCCACTTTGTGGTCGTTTCTACATTATTTTTTAGTTATCACAGAAGACGCTGCTGTCCATCTCATGGTTTATTGTCCCCTGTCGTTTCTTACGACACCCACGGGACGGTATGGCGTAGTGAATATATTTATTCCGCCACTTTGTGGTCGTTTCTACATTATTTTATAGTTATCACAGAAGACGCTGTTGTCCATCTCATGGTTTATTGTCCCCTGTCATTTCTTACGACACCCACGGGACGGTATGGCGTAGTGAATATTTTTATTCCGCCACTTTGTGGTCGTTTCTACATTATTTTTTAGTTATCACAGAAGACGCTGTTATCCATCTCATGGTTTATTGTCCCCTGTCGTCTCTTACGACACCCACGGGACGGTATGGCGTAGTGAATATTTTTATTCCGCCACTTTGTGGTCGTTTCTACATTATTTTTTAGTTATCACAGAAGACGCTGTTGTCCATCTCATGGTTTATTGTCCCCTGTCGTTTCTTACGACACCCACGGGACGGTATGGCGTAGTGAATATTTTTATTCCGCCACTTTGTGGTCGTTTCTACATTATTTTTTAGTTATCACAGAAGACGCTGCTGTCCATCTCATGGTTTATTGTCCCCTGTCGTTTCTTACGACACCCACGGGACGGTATGGCGTAGTGAATATATTTATTCCGCCACTTTGTGGTCGTTTCTACATTATTTTTTAGTTATCACAGAAGACGCTGTTATCCATCTCATGGTTTATTGTCCCCTGTCGTCTCTTACGACACCCACGGGACGGTATGGCGTAGTGAATATTTTTATTCCGCCACTTTGTGGTCGTTTCTACATTATTTTTTAGTTATCACAGAAGACGCTGCTGTCCATCTCATGGTTTATTGTCCCCTGTCGTTTCTTACGACACCCACGGGACGGTATGGCGTAGTGAATATTTTTATTCCGCCACTTTGTGGTCGTTTCTACATTATTTTACTTTATTTTATACTTTACTATAATATTTAATAGAATTAAACGTGAGAAACAGATAGTTAATTGAGGGACAGACAATATCCACCTGATCTGAGCGACGTCGCAGTATCTTTGTACTTTTTAATCTCTATAAATCTACTTAAATGTATATTGTTATGGTGTAAAAGGAAAATCATTTTATAAAAAATAGAATTTAAAAAAAATAGCCTTACAGATCGTAATTATACTGGTTGTGTCGCGGTTTAAGTAGCTTATTTTAAATTCTCGACGTTTTAGGTGCTTTAAAACACCTATAGTTAAGATCTAATTTTGAGACTGTATCTAGAAGTCTAGCAGTTATAATAGTTTGGTTTGGATTTATTTTCTCTGATCTGAGCTTAAATCTCTGGTTCTCTTTGATTTGAGCAGCAAGCGAACACGGGGCTTCGGATACTACTGCTTCACTATTTAAACATGCTTGATCACTTAGCGCTTGAAACGAAGGGCTTCCTGGACAACACAACGGTTGCGATTTGAATCACCGTCCTTTCAGGTCTAATATAGCACCGTGCGAGGCGTTTTTTCCTTAAAAAAACTGATACGTATACAGTTTGCATGGCCAGAAGATGTACAAGCAACGTTCCAGTAGGCCGTACAAGAGGGATTTTTTTCATATAGAATAAGAGTAACAAAAAGCACACAGTCTACCTAAACTTAAATGGATTATTTGGCCCATATACATTTACATTTATCCTCAATCGAGAGTCAAAATACAGATGAGTTGTAACGCCTGAGGTCTAAGATGTAATGCCTCACTTTCAGTAAAAATGGTCATTGGTTCTCTACGCTCACCATGCGAAACACAACAACTTTAGGATGCTATTTCACGCTAGTATTCTGTGAGAGCGTGGTCCTACCCCGGTCGAGTCAACTTGACACTGTGCGGTGCTTTAAATAACCTTTAGCTATTAAAATAAAGAACTAAAAAATACAAATTTATTATCAAATAAATAAAATTAATTATATTGAATAAAATTATCATATCATAACTGGTATTGACAGCTCTGAGCGTGGTTCTTCCCTGATTGAGCCGTCTCATTCATGCTACAACCATAATATAGTAGCAGCGGGCCTCTACCACTTAAGAATATAAGGTATTTTTACGTAACAGAGCCATAGACATATCATCATTAAAATCTGTTACAAGATACGTAGATACATACAAAAAAACAACATACGCTCGGATAGAGAACATTCTCCTTTTACTTTAGTCTACTAAAAAAGAGAGTTCAAGCTTTTCTATAATGTAATTTACATTCAACGTGTCTTTAAAACAAGCTATAAATTGCTTTTTATTTTAAGTTTGAATTAATAAAAATATGAGCCGTGGGTTTCGTAAGAGTGAAACAAACCAGGAGATGGTCAGTAGCGTTTTCCTTATAACAACGAAAAAATAACAAATAATAAATAAACTGCGGTTACATAATATGATAAAAAATAATACAACTATGGCCTCAAAGGGGTGATACCCCTTTGAGGCAATCTGTGGGGAAGTTCTATTTCAGCAGTGGATTTTTGATGGGTTGGAATGGAAAAAGAAAATATTATTATTTATATTCAAATTAATACGAATGAGTCTATAGATTTCGTGTCAAATAGAAATTACAACATTTGGTAGAAAATTTGAGGCAGAACGTATTACGAATTCTCAACTGCACTAAGCTCCGGAAGTCGTAACGGAAATAGAGTGGATAATTCAAGACATAATAGATATCTGGCTGGGCAAAGACTGTGGCATGGATTCAACAAACATTTGCTTAAATTGTTTTGGAAAGTAGGGGTTATAAATTTGGGCAAACTTTAACGTCAAATATCCTTACACTTTATATTTATTCATTGAGTAAGTAACATTCTACCTGAAAGATTTATTTATGAATGATGAAAACGACTTTAAAGCAAATCCTCCGTACAACGGGAGAGGCCCAGCCCAGCTGTAGACTTTCATGGCTTGATTATGTTGCTATAAAATGTAAAGTTCTAAATATGACCTGTTTCGAGTAGTAAAAAACTAAAAACTGCAACGACAGTAACAGTAACATTTAATATTTAATGCTATGTTAGATAAAAATACATGCAAAGAGTTGTTTCTTTTTTCTTTTATAAAGAAACTATGTTTAAATTGTAACAAAACAAGCTGAAAACTTATGAATCCGACTTTCATTGTATTTTTTTACAATGCGACTGTATACGTCTGCTAGTTACAGGTCACGTTGTTTTCTTAGCAGGTTCGCTTTAAAATAGTGGGACTTGTTTTAAGTGTTGTTTTCTTATTTAATCAGCCATATGGATAGATTCCAATGGTTAGTTTTATGGTCATGTAGAATTTAACTTAAATGTAATAAATTGTATAAATGAAAAGCTGAGATTGTATATGGAAGTCTTGCAATTATAATGGCTGGGTTTGAATTTATTTTAATTATAATAGTATCTCGAGAGGACGATAGCTCACAGCCTCCTACTCTAATAAAATAATTTTTTTCAATATTAGATCAATATTATTAAATTAAGAGTACCCTTAACCGACGAGTATATGTATATGTAAAAGATATATGAATGTAAATGGAAGTCCGTACTAATATATGATAATTATTTCAATATTCATGAATAATCCTTATTGAGTATCGTTAAATGTAATATAAAATAACAATTTATTTTATATTCGTTAAAAGAATGAGTAAAATGTTTCAAAATGTGCTCTAGCTATATTAGTAGTATAGTTGTAGCACGAATGGGTCGGCTCGAACGGGGAAGGACCACGCTCTCACAGATACCAGCGTAAAATAACAGCTTAACGCCTGCATTCCGTATGGTGAGTGTAGAGAACCGGAGAACCTTTTTACTGGAAACGAGGCATTACATCTTAGTCCTTGCGAGTGACAACACATCTACATTTTGATGCGTAATCGAAGATAGATGTAGATGTCTATGGGCCACAGCAACCACTTACCATCAGGTGGACTGTGTGCTCGTTTGTCACCCCTATCTTTAAAAAAATTTACGATTTATAAATGCTCGAAAATGTTTTTATTATCCATTATCTAACTCTCGAGAGTCAAATCTTGAAAAATGTTATTTATTTGTCCGAATTATATGCTTGGAATATTAAAGTACCTAAGTTTACGTTAGGATTTATCTCACGGTCTTAAACGGATTTTCCGAATACTTGATTAAGCTCACGTGAACTGAAAGCAATAAACAAGAAACAAGCTTTAGGAACGGGACGAAATGAGACTCTTTGTTTAAATAATACACAGGCATTATAATCGTTCCTAAACAATTATTCAGTTAAATATTTTCACAAGTCCGCTAGAAAACTGATGCCTCTATTTTGAAATGTTTACGTGCTCGTATTCTATGTTAATAGGTTTTTATTTTTATTTATTTAATTTTCTTAATTATTAAATTTAGTTTTAGAATGTTAGAAAATAAACACTAATTTAAATTTTTCTGCGTTCTAAAGCTAAGTTTCCACCAGTGTGCGTCACTGTACTGCACGTTAGTAGTGGGTTTCACCGTTAAAAGCCAATATTGACAACGCAACAGGAAGCCGTTAGTAGGGCTTAATGATATCGTAATATATTATTAAATAACTCCATTAATTTCTGAACGTGTTCAAAATAGGACAAAAAATTATTTTGTCCATATTCAACTATTATCAGGTTCGTGTCAGTGAATTCCTTATTAGTTAATCCCTTCCTGATTGGAAAGAGCTTACAATATTTTTATAGAATACCTGATAAAGACAAAAGATAATAGGTAATTTTTTCTCCCTTTCTCTCTTCTCTTTTTGATTAAAACTACTTTTTACGGATTTTATCGCGTTTATTTTTACTTTTTATTTTTAATTCCTGACGTTTCGGGCGCTTTCCAGCACCCATGGTCACGGGGGACTGAGATGACTGACGTCCCGATGTCATTGTTAAACCCGGAGTACCTTCAGCTTTTTTAATTATTGTTTATGGTCCGATCTATGCAAAATGAACTGACTATGTCCTGAGGTCTTGCAGTGGTATGCTTGAGTTTAGTTTTAATTTTATTGATCATAGGATCCCAAGCAGGGTGGCAGCACCCAGCCTCCTTCTCTGATTGAAATTAGGATGTTTTAATAGCCTCACGTATCATCCTTGGTAGGAATCGGTTAAATTAAGACCATAAATTAACCCGCGTAAAAGAACATATAGCTGACGTGAAGCATCGACGTTCCGGGAAGTCTGCAGTCTGTGATCATGTTCAAGACGTCCCCAACCATTACATCAGATTTGATAGACCACAAATCCTCGCAAAAGAACACCGATTCCTACCAAGGATGATACGCGAGGCTATCGAAATTAAAAACATCCTAATTTCAATAGAGAAGGATGGCTTGGTGCTGCCACCTGCTTGGGATCCTATAATCAATAAAATTAAAACCAAACCCAAGCATACCACTGCAAGACCTCAGGACATACGTCAGTTCATTTTGCATAAATCGGACCAATAAACAATAATTAAAAAAGCTGAAGGTACTCCGGGTTTAACAATGGCATCGGGACGTCAGTCATATCAGTCTCCCCGTGACCATGGGTGCTGGAAAGCGCCCGAAACGTCAGGAATTAAAAATAAAAAGTAAAAATAAACGCGATATAACTCTTCGTCTTTTTTTATTTATTTTATGTACACACATTAAGATACAGAAGCAGTCTTATAGTAATTACGTACAAAGGTTCTACTTATTCCAAATTAGCTGAAATATCTTCCAGTAGACCCATAAAGGAAATTATATTGAAATTGCAAACTTAGTGCATACATTAGTACTACTAAAAAATAAATAATATACACAATGTTACGTAAATTATATAAAATAAAAGAATAAATAAAAATAAAATAAATCAATAAATAATAATAATAATAATAATAAATACGATAGTTACATATGATATATATAAACTAAAACTAATATAATAGAATATATATATATATATATATATATATATATATATATATATATATATATATATATATATATATATATAAATTAACAGGATGCAAAGTAGTTATCTCTAAGACTTTTCTTGAATACCAACAAAGTTTCGGAATTTCTTACATTTGACGGTAGTGAGTTCCATAATCTTACCGCGTGAACTGAAAAGGAGTAGGAGTAAAAACCGGAATTATAGACGGGAAAGTCAAGAAGATTATTAACAAGGGATCTGCATGGTTTGTCCGAAGGATGGGTGAAGGAAAATCGGCTTCTGAGGTAAGTGGGAGAGGAAGGGTTGTGCAAAATATTATAGAGGAGACATAACAATCGAGTGTTCCTACGAAGTCGAATTGGGAGCCACTTGAGTTGCTTACGAAACTGAGATATACGGTCAAATTTCTTGAGCCTAAATATAAAACGGATACACTGATTTTGCAAGCGCTCAAGTTTATTAAGAAGCACCTCTGTAGCATCCAAATAACAGGCATCCGCATAATCAAGGAGAGGTAGGATAAGAGTAAGCACGAGTGATATTTTAGCTTTAAGGGGTAAGAAATTTTGTAGACATTTAAGCGAATGAAAAGTAAAGCTTCTTTTCTTCTTGCTCTTTTTTACTTTCCCCAAACTTTCTGAGAGGACAAAGTATGATCCATCAGAGATCAGAGTATACTTGTGCCCAGCGGTGGACTCCTTTTAACTTATTTTTTTAAATATTCAGTTCTATTTTACTACTTCAAATCTATCATGGTTTCAATTTAAAATTTAATACAGTAATTTCAATTCGTGAGCAATATGAGAGAAATTTACGTACGTATTTTGGCACCCATTAGACAATCTTACAATTTCAAAGTTGCATCCGCTATCGAACACGAACCTGATATTGGTTACGATATCGAAACGCAAGCAACGTAGTCCGTTTGAACTGTTTAGTATATTCGGAATGGTTAAGAAACTATAAATAAAAAGCTTTTGGTTGCTTAGTGTTAAAACAAATAACCTTAGCACGATTCCCGGTGCCGGCCACTATAGAAAATGGCAGTTTTAAGTGTAGGTTTACCATTCGGTTAGCAGTAAAGGAAAATATCGCAAAACCTCCACGTTTAAGATAAATGAATGTAAAAAGTTCGAGGACATACTTTTCTCAGCTTTGTATCCCATTCATTATAAAAAGAGACCTAGAAGATTAAAGTGCAATACGAACTAACAACTAATTCGTCAATCTATTCAATAGCTACTGTTTACTTATTGGCACCTTTATCCAGCTCTGAACCAATAAGGCTACAAAAACTTTAACACCTCCGAGGACCAAGATGTAATGACTCGCAGCCTGTGCTTAATTATACCGGCTCTCTGTGCACTGCAGACCGCAGCGCAGCAGTTCACGTTCCACTGTTAGGCGGCAAATATAGGTGAGATTGCGATAAATACCCTAAACGGTAAAAGTGAGTTCTACCACCTGTAAATTATAGTACTAATCAACAAAAACTTTAGTTAAACTGAAGTAAATAAATAAAATAAAATAGCCTTTTTTCCCTCATTTTTTTTTTACACTTAGTACATTCGTTAGAAATTCATTTTTAATAGCTTTAAGTGCATGCATTATTACAAATATTAGACTTAAATTCCATTTGAAAATTTCATTTACACTCATAATCAATTTAATACCTTTAAGTACATGCATTACTATAATGTAAGAATTAGAATTAAAGACGGCGAGGCCGGCTCTGCTCTTTCTGACCGAGACGCAGGTGTCCTCTCCGGCTGATGTCTCGTATCTCTCCTACCCGGGGTACAAACTGGAATACTCCTTTGTGCCTCGGGCTGGAGTTTGCGTTTACGTCAGAGAGGACATCTGCTCTCGACGCCTCGGCAGACTTGAAGGTTCGGACCTGTCCATCCTTTGGCTACGCGTAGACAGCGACGACAATCCGCGCATCTACGGGTGCCTCTATAGGTCCCATAGCGGTAATGCCGAAACAGACCGACTATTCGACCACGTCCAAATGGCTGCAGATTCGTTGCTACAGCAGATCCCCTCCGCAGAGATCGTGATCCTCGGCGACTTTAACGCCCATCACGCCGAATGGCTTGGTTCACGTTTAACCGATCATGCGGGGAGATCTGTTCATGATTTTGCCTTGGCATATGGTCTGACATAACTGGTTACTTCGCCTACGCGGATTCCAGATGTGGAGGATCATGCACCTTCCCTGTTGGACCTTCTGCTGACCTCTCACCCGGACGGATATCAGATTTCCGTCGACGCCCCTTTAGGCTCCTCGGACCATTGTCTGGTCCGGAGTGTGGTGCCACTCACGCTGAAATCGCGGTTGCATTCTGCAGGCTGCCGCCGTGTTTGGCACTATAGGTCAGCCGATTGGGATGGGATGCGGTCTTTCTTTGCATCCTACCCTTGGGGGCGGGTTTGCTTCTCGCCGGATGATCCCAACGTTGTTGCGGACTCTGTTGCTGATGTGGTACTTCAGGGTATGGAACTTTTTATTCCTTCCTCTGTGGTGCCCATTGGAGGCAAGTCTCAGCCATGGTTTGGTCGCTCCTGTAAAATAGCATCATGCTATAAGCAGGAGTGCTACCAAGCCTGGGCTGATGCATCAGCGTCCCGGGATGTAAACACCAGCGCTCTAAAAAAGAAGTATAATTCCGCCTCTAGGTCCTTCAAAAGAGTCATTGCCAAGGCAAAGTCAGAGCACATAGGCAGAATTGGCGAGAAACTAGTTCGCCTTCCTTCTGGAACCCGTGCATTCTGGTCTCTCGCCAAGGCTGTCCAGGGGGAATTTCTGTCAGCCATCTCTTCTATCTCTGCACAGGGAGGACGACTCACTGGCCCATACCGCAAAGGAGAAAGCCGATCTTCTAGGCTCTTTCTTTGCGTCTAACTCGACTCTCGATGACGGGGGAGTACTCCGCCGACCATCCTGCGGTATGAATGCTCCATGCAGGAAGTGCACTTCACACAGCGCTCGGTTCGCAAAGCACTCCTCTCCCTGGACATCCACAAGTCGAGTGGGCCTGACGGAATTCCCCCAATTGTGCTGAGGACGTGTGCTCCAGAGTTGGCACCGGTTTTAACGCGTCTTTTCCGGTACTCCTACTCCCTAGGCGTAGTCCCAAAATCATGGAAGACGGCTTACGTCCACCCGATCCCTAAAAAAGGCGACCGCTCTGCCCGTCCAACTACCGGCCAATCGCCATCACCTCCTTCTCCAAAACAATGGAGTCCATTGTAAACTGCCAGCTCATGAGGTACCTTGAAGATCACCAGCTGATTAGTGACCGCCAATACGGTTTTCGCCGTGGTCGGTCAGCTGGTGATCTTCTGGTCTACCTAACTCACAGATGGGCGGAGGCAGTAGAGTTCAAGGGGGAGGCATTGGCCGTTAGTTTGGACATTGCGAAGGCCTTCGATCGGGTTTGGCACAAAGCGCTTCTTTCGAAGCTCCCTTCCTATGGGCTTCCCGAGAAATTGTGCGATTGGATCACCAGCTTTCTTGCAGATCGGAGCATCAAGGTCGTTGTAGACGGTGCAAGCTCCGATTGCAAGCCTATTAATGCTGGTGTTCCACAGGGCTGTGTGCTATCGCCAACGCTGTTTCTTCTGCATATCAATGACATGTTGCGTACCCGTAACATTCATTGCTATGCAGATGACAGCACTGGTGATGCTCTTTACACCGGCCGAGCCAATATTTCTCGGGAAAACGTCTCCGAGTGCCGGGACAAACTTGTGTCTGAAGTCGAATCTCTGCTGGACAGAGTCTTGGATTGGGGGCGACTAAATCTAGTCCAGTTTAACCCCCAGAAGACACAAGTTTGCGCGTTAACCGCTAAAAAGAACCCCTTTGTCGTATCCCCTCAGTTTCAAGGCACTACCCTTGTTGCCTCAGCCAGTATCGGAATCCTCGGCGTCGACATATCGAGTGACGTGCAGTTTCGTGGTCACTTGGAAGGGAAGGCCAAATTGGCCTCTAAAAAGCTTGGCGTGCTCAGCAGAGCGGGACAGTATTTCATGCCGGCACACCGCCTGCAACTTTACAAGGCGCAGGTTCGGCCGCACATGGAATACTGTTCCCATCTCTGGGCTGGGGCTCCCCCAGTACCAGCTTCTTCCACTTGACCGCATCCAGCGCAGAGCGGCTCGAATCTTCGACGACCGAGTGCTTTCCGATCGGCTCGATTCACTGGCGCTGCGAAGAGATGTTGCATCTCTTTGCGTATTTTATCGCATCTATCACGGGGAGTACTCTAAGGAATTGTTCGGATTAATCCCAGCCGCCAAATTTCGTGAACGCACTACACGTCAAACGTCCCGATACCATCCACACCATCTGGATGCTCGGCGGTCCACCACTGTACGTTTCACAAGGAGTTTTTTCCACGTACAACCTCTCTGTGGAATAGTTTACCACCGGCGATTTTTCCGGACCGATACGACCTGGGGACCTTCAAGAAAAGAGCTTACTCCTTTCTAAAGGGCCGGCAACGCACCAGCAACTCTCCTGGTGTTGCGGTTGATCATGGGCGGCGGTAGTCACTTAACATCAGGTAAGCCACATGCTCGTTTGCCCCTTCTTCTATAAAAAAAAAAAATTATATTTAATTGGAAATTTCATTACACTGAATAAATTTGTTACAAAAATCAATTTAAATAACTTTAAGTACATGAATTATTATAATATTAGAATTTCATTCAATTGGAAATTTCATTTTGCATTTAATTTGCTTTTATTTAGATAATTTAATTTTTATATAAAACAATCTTGACATTTTAGTTTGACAGATTTATATTATTAGTAATTTTCTTTTAATTAATATTTTCTTACAATACAGATATTATTAATTTTTTTTAAATAGATTCGTAACTATTTTTAGTATTTATTTATTATTTTAAGTATATTTATAATTTTAACTTATTATACCTGTTATTTGAGGACCCCTCTTCAGGTAAAGGCCTCCTTCAGAGCTGACCATACTTGTCTGTCCTGTGCCTTGTTCATCCAGTTTTTCCCAGCTGTAGCCATCACCTCGTCGACCCATCTCTCTTTTGGTCTGCCTTTTGCACGTGTTCCAGCTGGTCCTTGCCACTCTGTCACCGATTTAGTCCATCTTTGGTCTGAAATGCGTGCTAAATGTCCTGCCCATCGCCATTTCAACCTTTCAAAGGTAAACTAAAGTAGCTTTTTCCTTTTTATGAGAAAATACTTACGATTACTTATACTTTTGTTGTGTTATATTGATGTGTTATACTTTCTACACTTATAGCCAGGTCACGGGAACACTTTTGCACACACCTGCAGCCAGAGATAGCTACCTATTGAAAATTCCTCCTTAAGGGAGCACAACTTTTTCTATTATTCCTCTTAGCAAGCAAGCCCCCCTAAATTTAACTACGCCCATCTGAGCACTGCATCGGATCGGGGCCTCCCGTGTGAGTTAGGAAAACAGTGATCACTAGGAATCACCAGCCATCATGGCCCCAATAGATAACTATTTTATCGTCCTATAGCAAATCCTCTATTGTCTTTTACTTTCGTTAAATTAGTGTAAATCGCAGATACGAAAACTAGATACTTACTAAAAATTGTTGTTACTAGTATTTCATTCAATTAGTATAAAACAAATTGTGGACACAGAAAGTAGATCCGAAAAATCGGTGTTACTTACTAGTATTTCACTGCGCTCAAACATGCCTCGGCAACGTTAGAGCACGTTATCTAACCCAAACGGTCGAGCGCCGAATTCCCAATGTCCATATCTATATGGTACCGCTTTAAAATTAAACGGTTAAACGAGATACATAAAAGACGAAATTGCTGAAATAGTACAGATAGTGACACATTTTCGTGCACATCAGTAATTTTACCTCTATATATAAAATATCATTGCTGTCCGTTAGTATCGCTAAAATTTGAAAACGGCTTGAACTATTTTATGATTTTTTGTGCGCGTTTGATTGGGTCCCTGGGGGGTTTAATTTCACAATTGGACCCGGTTGTGGCGCAGTTGTCGAGATCCAGAAATCACCCGTGCAAAACCGGGACGGTTCGCTAGTTACTAATACAAATTGTAATTAAAAAAATAATTAGATCTTAAGTATAGCAGGATCTATCTGTCAAAAATGTTTAATACTACCAAATAGTACCTGATTGATAATATATAAACCCCCGAGAATGAGATAATCCTGCTAATCTGATTACCTGAGTACCATACCTTATGCCCCATTTACATTCAGCCCGTTTGAGCAGGGCAGTGAGCAGGGCAGTGAGCAGGGCAGTATGTAAACAGGCTACTCGCGCTGACACTGCCGCTGCCGCTGACACTGCCCGAAATGTCGGTTTTTCGTGCGGAAGTCAAAGGACGGGCAGCGCGAGCGGCAGTGTGTGTTCACATTCAGCTCCATCGCTCACTTCGCGACAAGCGCCTGGATGAACGGACGTGCGTGCCGTCCTGTTATTAAATAAATACGATCTACCAAAATACCTTTCGAGTGGATTAATGAAAATACAATAAAGTTTTTAGAACTGCTGGAATCAGAAAAAACTATATGGGATTTCAACGATAAAAACCACAATTCATCATCTTCTACGAATACGAATTTTCTTTTTGAGTTAACATAGTACCTATGTACATAATTAATTATAAATTCGTCAAATTTAATATATTAATATAAAATTTAGTTTAAGGAATTAATGAACATTGACATTTTATTTCTAAAAACAATTAGTAACTCATATTGATTATTTATTTATTAAAATGTAAAGTTAAGTTAAATGGTAATATTTGCATAATAGCCTTAGATTTTTAAATTATAATTTTATTGTAATTAAAATTACGAATTAGTTTATACTGAAGTGTAATTAATAAAATAATAATAGCTTAACTAATCTCATATAATATTTAATATTATTTATGTAACAATAATATAACAATTCAATTAATAATTTATGAACAATTTACTGTATAAGAATTCAAATAGAGTGGATCTGTATAAGTATTTAATTGTACATAATATTTGAATTCAAAAAAGAACGTGTGTACCTAACTTTTAAGCCAAACATCGGGTTTGTGTAATTAGCTGTATTTCATATCATTTTTCCATGCCAATTATGGCAAAACATGTCAGTTCCACGTCATTGATCATCTTATGTACCATGTTTTTAAGCAAATAAATTTTCTATCTATCTATCTATCTTCTTTTGAACTTGATATCTTTTTAAATTATTAACATAATTTTGTATTGCAAGAAGACACAGCGCGGACGCTGTAATTATTTCGACGTCCGCCATAGTCGAAAGCCGAAAGCGATGTGAGTGGTAGGGCAGAGTGTGAATACACACTTCCCGCGATCCTGCTACGGCAGTATTTAGGGAAGTATTGCCGGCAGCGCGAGGAGCAGTGGCAGTGGCTGAATGTAAATGGGGCTTTATATGCCCCATTTACATTCAGCCCTGTTGGGCAGGGCAGTGAGCAGGGCAGTGAGCAGGGCAGTGAGCAGGGCAGTGAGCAGGGCAGTGAGCAGGGCAGTGAGCAGGGCAGTATGTGAACAGGCTACGCGCGCTGACACTGCCGCTGCCGCTGACACTGCCCGAAATGTCGGTTTTTCGTGCGGAAGTCAAAGGACGGGCAGCGCGAGCGGCAGTGTGTGTTCACATTCAGCTCCATCGCTCACTTCGCGACAAGCGCCTGGATGAACGGACGTGCGTGCCGTCCTGTTATTAAATAAATACGATCTACCAAAATGCCTTTCGAGTGGATTAATGAAAATACAATAAAGTTTTTAGAACTGCTGGAATCAGAAAAAACTATATGGGATTTCAACGATAAAAACCACAATTCATCATCTTCTACGAATACGAATTTTCTTTTTGAGTTAACATAGTACCTATGTACATAATTAATTATAAATTCGTCAAATTTATTATATTAATATAAAATTTAGTTTAAGGAATTAATGAACATTGACATTTTATTTCTAAAAACGATTAGTAACTCATATTGATTATTTATTAATTAAAATGTAAAATAAGTTAAAAGGTAATATTTGCATAATAGCCTGAGATTTTTAAATTATAATTTTATTGTAATTAAAATTACGAATTAGTTTATACTGAAGTGTAATTAATAAAATAATAATAGCTTAACTAATCTCATATAATATTTAATACTATTTATGTAACAATAATATAATAATTCAATTAATAATTTATGAACAATTTACTGTATAAGAATTCAAATAGAGTGGATCTGTATTAGTATTTAATTGTACATAATATTTGAATTCAAAAAAGAATGTTTGTACCTAACTTTTAAGCAATGCAATAATTTTAAAACGTAACATTGGGTTTGTGTAATTAGCTGTATTTCATATCATTTTTGCATGCCAATTATGGCAAAACATGTCAGTTCCACGTCATTTTCATTCATTCATCTTATGTACCATGTTATTAAGCAAATAAATTTTCTATCTATCTATCTATCTTCTTTTGAACTTGATATCTTTTTAAATTATTAACATAATTTTGTATTGCAAGAAGACACAGCGCGGAAGCTGTAATTATTTCGACGTCCGCCATAGTCGAAAGCCGAAAGCGATGTGAGTGGTAGTCTAGTATATAGGCAGTAATCTATGGTGTGAGTGGTAGGGCAGAGTGTGAATACACACTTCCCGCGATCATGCTACGGCAGTATTTAGGGAAGTATTGCCGGCAGCGCGAGGAGCAGTGGCAGTGGCTGAATGTAAATGGGGCTTTACTGTTATTGTCCAAATTTTTTCGTACTTAATTGCATAAAATATTATATAACTGTAAATTAATGTTCAAAAAAAGTCCCGCTGGGATTCTTGATAGTTCTCCCCTATCGTAAATATAGTATACTTATAAATGTGTTGAATATAACACGAATATATGATAAATTATAATAAATAAATAAATAAAAATCTCACCAGGTTAAAGCCCTCAGCAGTAGCCCAAAAGGCCGATGGTTATGGGGAAAAGGAAAGTAACCGGCGGACATTGTGGTCGTTATTAAGCCCCATTTACATTCAGCCACCGCCACTGCTCCTCGCGCTGCCGGCAATACTTCCCTAAATACTGCCGTAGCAGGATCGCGGGAAGTGTGTATTCACACTCTGCCCTACCACTCACATCGCTTTCGGCTTTCGACTATGGCGGACGTCGAAATAATTACAGCGTCCGCGCTGTGTCTTCTTGCAATACAAAATTATGTTAATAATTTAAAAAGATATCAAGTTCAAAAGAAGATAGATAGATAGATAGAAAATTTATTTGCTTAAAAACATGGTACATAAGATGATCAATGACGTGGAACTGACATGTTTTGCCATAATTGGCATGGAAAAATGATATGAAATACAGCTAATTACACAAACCCGATGTTGCTTAAAAGTTAGGTACACACATTCTTTTTGAATTCAAATATTATGTACAATTAAATACTTATACAGATCCACTCTATTTGAATTCTTATACAGTAAATTGTTCATAAATTATTAATTGAATTATTATATTATTGTTACATAAATAATATTAAATATTATATGAGATTAGTTAAGCTATTATTATTTTATTAATTACACTTCAGTATAAACTAATTCGTAATTTTAATTACAATAAAATTATAATTTAAAAATCTCAGGCTATTATGCAAATATTACCTTTTAACTTATTTTACATTTTAATTAATAAATAATCAATATGAGTTACTAATCGTTTTTAGAAATAAAATGTCAATGTTCATTAATTCCTTAAACTAAATTTTATATTAATATAATAAATTTGACGAATTTATAATTAATTATGTACATAGGTACTATGTTAACTCAAAAAGAAAATTCGTATTCGTAGAAGATGATGAATTGTGGTTTTTATCGTTGAAATCCCATATAGTTTTTTCTGATTCCAGCAGTTCTAAAAACTTTATTGTATTTTCATTAATCCACTCGAAAGGCATTTTGGTAGATCGTATTTATTTAATAACAGGACGGCACGCACGTCCGTTCATCCAGGCGCTTGTCGCGAAGTGAGCGATGGAGCTGAATGTGAACACACACTGCCGCTCGCGCTGCCCGTCCTTTGACTTCCGCACGAAAAACCGACATTTCGGGCAGTGTCAGCGGCAGCGGCAGTGTCAGCGCGAGTAGCCTGTTTACATACTGCCCTGCTCACTGCCCTGCTCACTGCCCTGCTCACTTCCCTGCCCAAACGGGTTGAATGTAAATGGGGCATTAGAGAGATTAGCAGGCCGTTCGTAGAAATGAGTACAGAAACAGTTTTAGCCAACCCCCACATATAGGTCACATCGTGAGCAAAGTCCAGGTTTAGTCACAAAATAATGACCGTTTCGTACTAGGCCTAGATTACTTTTTACCGTTAATCATTGGTAGCATTTCTTAGCGTTCACTGTTACTATTGCAGCTTATTAAAAGTTCACTGTTGAACATAGGCCACCTCCTTCATAGATATAGCCTCACAGGGATCCCCCCTGCCATAGTTGCCATAGTTGCCACGCTTGGCAGACGGGTCGACAACCGCAGCTTTTGAAGGGAAACTTTCTTTAGAATCATGATTTGAACACTCGAATTAATGAAAAGGCGACAGTAAAAAGAAACAGGCATATATTTCTATAGGATATAAACTGCGAATGAGATAGAATATGGTGATATGAATACAGTATTAATTATACATTTATTTATATTTTGAACTCCAATGCACGGTAGAAAAACAGCACAAAAGAACAGCGTTTAGTAGATTTTAAACTATTTCAGCGTATAACTGTACTATATAAAGTGTACCAAATCCATCAGCTATCCTAACAGACACCTAGTTCATTAGTAGAGCCACGGTGAAACGAGCAACTAAATATCGTCTGTTGAAATTGGACTAAATTGACACTTATATCTTGCTAATTTAACAAACTTGCTATGGGAGAGACTTGTCGAATATTATCCTCTTACAACCACGTTCAACACCATAACATAATTGAGTGAGGTCCTTTAAATAGACTGTTCTATATTGTAAAGAAGAAAGAACTAATGGCTCTCAAAGACAAAATATTTTTATTCAGTACTAACCTTTGTATACATCGCTTCAACTAGTCACTACTGCGAGCGAGAGACCTAGTGAGACGATGTAAGAAATTCACAAGGAGTCTATTCAGGCAGTCACTTCGTTAATATCGAGTCTGAGTATTTTCTGGGTACGAGGCTTAAACTTGCTATCTATACAAATAAAAGAAATTGAAGTATCTTTCCGTAATATCGAAATAACTGCTTTTATTGAAATGAGGATTATTTGCATGTCATTAAACATAAATAACTATTGAATAAAACAATTTTTACGGATTTTGTCGTCTTAAATTTTCTGATTTTTATTTCCCGACGTTTCGAGTGCTTTGCAGCACACTTGGTCATGGGGTGGGGAGTACTGATGGACAGTACGGACATTAAATAAGTAAATTAAACGCGATAAAATCCGTGAAAATAGTTTTATTTTATGTGAAGTGTTCGCGTAAATATAAGAAGTTATTATAAATTGGAATGTCTGAAACGATTGGAATGAAACTTGATAAAAGATGATCTTTATACGTGGTAGCCACGCTACAGCCATGTTATGGTTGTAGCACGAATGGATCGGCTCGACCGGGGAAGAACCACACTCTCACAGAATACTAGCGTAAAATAGCAGCTTAATACTGCTGTGCCCTTTTCTACTGGAAAGGAGGCATTCCACCTTAGTCCTCAGGGGTGACAACGCATTTGCGTTTTTATTCTTAATCGATGATAAATGTAGATGTCGATGGGCCACGGTATCCACTTACCATCAGGTAAGTGGACTGTGTGCTCGTTTGTCAAGCTCTATTTTATCAAAACTTTATCGATGCTTTTTTTAAACGAAGAAATGATCTTTGATTACATAAATAACGCCACTCTATGTGATAACACTGATAGCCTATTCGGGTGAAACCGGGGCGAGGTATTAATCCATCATATTGTCGGTTAATCAACCTATATTTGGTGAGCAGTGCGGCTGCATTTAGTTTTTGGGTATGTTTCGAAATACAACCCAGTACACTGGCAAATGCAAATGACGTCATCAATTGACACTACATTGTACTGGCGTGCCGCCGCCATATTGCGTCGGATATCCGGCCACAATAAAACAATTTGTAATTGTGTGTGCGCTGAATGAAGAATGCGAGAATTTATTCAAATACAAAAAAATATAGAATAATTGCTAGTATCTCCATTCGGAAGATATAATGATTTTTGGAGCACAAAATGACAAAATAATCGCCAAAACTTTTCCAATATGGCGTAAATTTATGACGTCATATACTGTCCTATGTTTTGGAACGAATCGATAACGTATCACAACGTATAGCGTCGATTCATAACGTCATTTGAATTGGACAGTACCACTGGGTTCTATTTTGGAACATACCCTTATTATACGCATAGGACCATATAAACTTATAATTTAACAGAGGTGAACGCCTACGTATGGCTACTCCCGTCCGGTACGCCGGTAACCCGTGTTGCTCTATGACATACATAGTATTTGTAAAAAAATTATATATACTATGTTATAGAATAAAGTTTTATTTATTATACTAGTTATTATATGTTATTTTAGTGTCTTTGACGAGTGGATGCGAGTCTAATGCTGTAAAATAACAAAAATCACAATTCATAATGCCCTGTTAGTCCCTACCTTAATATAAGTTAGTGAAAGATGGGTATAGCGGAAGAAGCACGAGAGTAGAATAAATGCTGTTTATATGCGATCTTTGAGGAGTATGTTATTAGCTGAACTAGAACTATTACTATCTCCGAGACATTGACAGTATGAACATCACAATTGAGTGTTTGACATCAAAAGCACGCCTAAAATAAATATAGTCATCGTACGATAAATAAAACATCTATTATTCTTATAGTCATATAAATAGCGGGATGAGCGCTTCACGGCAGCTATGCGTGCTCCATTCGCAGAGAGTAAATAAATAATAGCAATAAATAATCTGTCGCCGACACCTACCTCACAAAATGGTCATGCTAACTGTCAAATGTCAACATGTTTTAATAGTTTAGTTAATTTTTAAACATTTTAATATTTAAAAATATATTTATTATACGTATCGCGGCAGGTTACGGTGTAATAGCGGGAACGTTCCGTATTTTATTCGGTATGACTTTTGTTGTTTCGGTCCCGCAGTTTATGTTTGTTTTGCTTAGTACAGGGCACCCTTCCTAGTGATTCATATCCTACACGGCACTTCACTTATATAAACAATGAATCCTTCAAAAGGACCTGTATGACTTTTAAATAAAGTTTATTTTTGCACGAAAACAACAAGTCTATTATTTGTCTACATTCTCAACAGAGAATTCAGTTGTTAAAAGAATCTCGTGTATTGTATATGTCAAGGAGTTCCTGTTTGCTACTTTTAATGGAAAAGTCTTTTGGCTAATTAGTTTGTGTATAAATTCTCTTATACTAAGAGGCCGTTAAAGAAGACGACGACCCGTACATCCACGGAATGCACTCACTAGTGGGTACAGAATGTTCCTTTTTATCCGTGAGTCCGTGACCCAACAGTGTCAATCCGGAAAAAACTTGATACCAAACTGAAATTATTTCAGTTTATATATAAATGTAAAGACTTAGGTAGGTAAGGCCTAAGGCCCCCAAATGGGCACAGTTTTCTTCTTATATATGTCTGTAGCATGTCATTAAATCTGTGTTAGTTGGCATACGCTTATTTAAGATAAAAAATACTTGCCTAACTACATATAAATACTAACCTGTATTCAGTTCATGCCGTGTTGACGCCTCTGGCATAAACCTGAAAATAAAAAAAAATAATTTAATATTGGAAAATTCTTACAAGTTGAGCCGTGGTAACTCAGCTAAGGTTCGTTCTTCACCATTGAAATTGTAATTTTTTCGTGCTTATTTATCACGTGAAATAAATCGTCGTGAGGAAACTTGTATGTCTAAGAAATAAAAAAAATTTCACATACATGAGAAATCTGCCAACACGCATTGGGGCAGCGCAGCGGACATTTTTCGTACTAAATCCTTTAAAACATAAGAGCAAGCCTGTGCTAAGCTGTGGGAAGTTTTTTGTTAATTTATACTTATGAAAAAATTGTACTTCTAATGTAAAATATTATGATACAAGAGTCTAAATATTTTTTAAGTAAGGAAATATTTTTTCTTAGAAATCATTTTCAGTTGTTTTATACTTGTTACGAATAATTCTCTTTTCTAACAAGTGAGACAAAAGACAAGTGCTAAACAACAGACGGTTGTAATTATTTTACATGTTATTTCTGCTAACGACGTTAGAGGATAGCAGCTCAAGTCATCTCTCCACTTAAGTTAAACCTGTTTGGAGTTGGTTTCCGACAATAATCTAATGGAAACTCGAGCTTACGCAATTAACGAATGCTCCGCTAGTGGTAATGTATGTGATTAATGACTATAATTGTAAAATGGGACGGAAACGACGAAATATTAATATTAATAGCAGATTGCAGTATGGTGGTCCAACTATAAAGTGCTTTGTTTTTTATAATAATATGTAGGTATAATAATATTTAAGTTGGAAACCGCAGGATGGCGGTGTAAGAGAATTGTCCTTCTATTCTTATCGGTTCAATTTCGAAGTTCGGAAGAAATAGAAAATTTTCTTATTACTGTAAACATCATGATCATCTGATGTTAATATTATAGTACGATATCATAACCTTTGAGCGTTTCTAGCTGAACTAAGGCTTCTAAAAGTTAATCATAGGATTAAATACAAAACAAACAAATTAACAAGCTATGAGGTTAAAACAGTAATTAAAAAGTGCGCCTACCTAAAAAAACCTACTGCGCAAAAAAGCTTACTGACAAAATTATACGTTATGTCACTTCCACAATTACTAAAACGAATCTAACGACTCATATGTCTAAATTCATCAAGCTACATTATCATCAAGGCTACAGAGAGTGCCAACGAAATTGGCTTTTTTTAAAACGTCCCTAGGATTTTCTCCTGTATCGTGGGGGCAGTTTACGTACATCAATTTCATAAGGATAAACAACCAGAACCAGAACAATTATTTGTAGGCCATACAAATGGTTTTTCCGTGCGGCATTCGAACCCGCATCCCTTAGCGCTGGAACTCATTACTAAACCACTGCGCCACGAATCTGTCTACATACATATATGCCGGAGATAAACATACATACTCTCTAAAAAAATACCCTTCTTCTGGGGCAGTCGGGTAAAAATTACTGTTGTATGAATTTAGTAGTTCTAATTGCTTGACTTTTATTATCAGTTAGGTTAGAAGTAATTAGGCAAGTAAAATTCCACGTCTAAACGCTCCACATCGTACGATCCGTGACGTCACAGTGGCGTGATGACGTTACACATCGCCGCCATGCACCACTATTATTATAGGGTAGGTATCTTCAGGTTCGCTCGATCCCGCCTTCGCAAGATGGACGCATACGTATCTTTTGTTCGTACGACGCGCGACGATGACAAGCGACTACGCACCGTTCGCACGATTCATTGTTTAGGTTATACCCACCCCGGCTCCCTATGCCCTGATTCAGGGTGAAAAAAAGGGAGTAAAGTCCCTATTAGCTCACCCGTCTGCAGGCCCTTCCACCGTACAGTGTAATAACACTAAGGGAGTTAGGGCACTTATTCGATACGCGACTAGGGATGCAAACGATACATCAATTCTTTCAAACATCGATATATCGTTCATGAACATAGTTCTTCATGAGCTATGTTTTATGATATTTTGCCGTAAAAGGTTACGAAATAACAAACTATTCGAAGGTATAAAATTCCATATTTTAAAAGTTGCGAATGATGATTATCACGATCTTTATGTTACCAAAAAGTAAATATTCGAAATAAAATATGTCAAAGTTAGATAACGTCTAAATTTTTAAAGTTAGAAGGTTTACGGTTATTTAGTAGAAATAACTCAATTCCGAAATTTTTTATTACGAATTAACAAACAGGCGAATGGTCTTTCAGCCGAAAATTCTATAATTATACTTCAGAAGTACAATTGTCTTCTATGGGTAATTCCATTTTCGATGTAAACTTGTGGTTATTTTTATTGTGATAATTAATTAAGATAAATTTACAAAAATTGAAAATGGATTTAAATTGTTTTAATCATTTTCTTATTAATAATTATATTGTTTGAGCTTTAACTTAATGAATAGCTTAAGTACAGTCTTATAAGTAAATAGTTATTTTGTAATGGAAATTATTTTATCGGCTTACGGTACTTCGTATTTCGTTACAATAATTTTTCTGAAATATTGATTTTTATGGATGAACGTTTATTCACCTGTCCGTATTTCGGTATAGTTTCGTAGATGTATTCAGAAAACGCGATAATACTGAAGATAACACATGGAACTACCATAAAAATTATCGCACCAAGAAATAAAATTAAGGCAGAAGACGAGTTTCATATATTACATGTGAGATATCATGAAAGGGCTATTTCTCGGGCTTCATAGTCTAGATAAGATCTATTTGCCTATCGTGGCAACTTCTGTATCCCGTGAGTGGTTATTTTCAGAGGCTGGATTTACAATCACCCAGGAGAGAAACCACTTACTAGGCACCAGGTTGTCAAAATTGTTATTTTAAAATTCAATTCGAAAGAAATAAACGTAGAAGTAAAAAATATTCAATTAATTCTTGTTTCCTGATAATTATTCGATAAAATTAAATATGAAAAAATAAATAGTGTAAAACTTCCTAAAATAACATAATGTTTATTATACTTCTTTGTTTCATTTTTGTTCAAAATGATTATTTATTCCTTATGTATGTATGTATATATTTAAATGATGATAAAACATCGGAAATATCGATATATCGTACATAAGCTTCGATGTTTTTAATGAGCAATGTTGCATCCTATAGATGTGCTTACTTGGAAAAATTACGACTCGAGTTAACTCAAGTTCAAATTCACACAACTCGAACTAAACCCGAGTTACGCAACATAAGTTAGTAGGACGAAACACAGTAAATGATTTGTTACAATTACTTTAAAAATATCGATTCAATATAAAAAAAAAAAAAAAAAAAAAAAAAAAAAAAAAAAATATATATACTTTTTCACTTGTGCATCCCTATGACTGAGTAAATGGCGTAAATTCAGGGTAGTGTAATAACTGACGTCCCTAACTAGGGGCCACGCCCACCCTTCATTTAGGGCCCTGATTAAGGGTGGTGTAATAGGGGCGTTAGGCAGCCATTACTTTGTTTAGATTGCGCGTATAGTGGTAGCATACCTAATTTTTTTGTGTATAAGGCGATGCAATGTAATATGTAATATTCATTATTTTTTGTCAACTCAAGTAAATTTAGTTAGTCATCTCTAAGTTAGTTTCAATTAGTATCTCTGCTATAGTCTGGTAGTTGCCCAGTCAGTTTCGCAGTTCACTTCGGTTGAACCCGGGTTCGATTCCCGTTCGAACATTAGAAGCTCGTAAGAGATTCTGGTTGTACCTAGCCCAGGTCGTTTCAAAATAATAACAAAAATAGTAAATAAAAAAGATATTAAGAATGATGGGGTAGATTTTCAGGAGGACTATTTATTTACAATAAAGGCTTGTTATTCGCGATGTTCGAGTCAGCAATAAAAATAGTTGTGCAACGATTAGACAAAAGTGATAGTAGCCATATTGTAAAGTACTCTGACTTCCCCGCAATAGGCAGACAAGCGTGAATTTATGAAGTGACGGGACTCAGGAAGCATACTCACTTCCGCCACCAAGTTTTTTTGAAATATTCTCATAAAATATGACCGGAGTTGAGATTATGAAGGGGAGCTCTAAGCGCGTTTGAATAATTCATTTGGGTGCAGTTTGTACTCATTGATTTAGCGAACTATTGCTCGGCATTAAATATAATTTTTTTTTATTACGCTTAACCTTATAAAATTAGTTTGCACGATTAAAATATTGAAATTTAAATATTAAAATAATCACTAATAATTTTAATTATATGTATAATCCGGGTCGAGAAGTAGGGCAACAACTGGGAATCAGCGCTGTTTTGACTTCAGCGACATATTGTGAGTTGGGAGAATATAATTTGAATGACTTTAAATGTTTAAGCTGACTTCAAAACAGGAGAAAAGAAGTGAAAACTTATTTAGAATTACTGTGATTTGAAACTCGATTTCACGAAAAAGCGACTCTCAAAAGAGACAAACAAAAACATATACATTTATAGGATTTAGCCCATAGAATAAAACAGCGACAGAATGAGATAAAGTACAGTATACAGATTTTCCTATTTTCTCGGTCTCCACTTTGTGCGGTGATTTGTAGATTCATCACACCTGTCTACTAAGTATTAGTAAGTAAGTACATATGTTAAAGTAAAATAATTTTTTATATTACAATAAATAAAGTGTACAATTATTTATCTTACTCTTGTTACTTTGCATTCGTCTCATTCTGTCGAAGTTTATTTTTTTGAAGGTTTCACTTCTACCGCGCTGTGGACTGCACCTGTTTTTTTACTATTATACCTATTACGCCATATCTTCGCCAATGAGGGCTAATAATTTTACGCTCCCCAGATATAGCTAGTTTGGACTAAGGTGAATTTGATTAAAACTACTTTTACGGATTTTATCGTGTTACTGGAAAGCACCCGAAACATCCGGAATTAAAAATAATTTAAATTAAATGCGATAAAATCCGTAAAAGTAGTTTTAATCAATGTCTAGTGTTCGCGTAAATATAAGAAATCATTAAGGTGAATTTATTTGTCTCTCAGACGGTCACACCATGCGACCCATTCATGCTACAAGCATAAAACAGCTGTGTAACTCTAACCCTTTTTTTACTTCATATTTTAATTTCTAACACATTTCTTCAACCAAGTTTTGTTATCCCTTTCTACGAGATTGATCTCCCAGGTTGAACCCAATTATTTTATATTAGGACGAGCTGCTCCCTGAGACTTAGACCGCGTCGATTTATTTTTTGATTTTTTCGCGCGCAACTTTAATTGTTGTTCTAAAATAAAAATAGCTTTATTTACTCTTAATAACATTAGCTATCAGCCAATGAAAGGCTTGTCGAAATCAGTTCAGCCACTTCGGAGATTAGGAGGAACAATCTGACAGACAGACAGGCCAACAGACAGACTGACAAGAATTTTTAAAATTATTTTTTGTTATAAGTACCATATTACCGGTACTTTTATATGATTTTTTTATAGGAGAGGAGATAAACGAGTGGGGTTCACCCGATGTTAAGTGACTTCCGCCGCCCATAAACAACTGCAATACCACGGGAATTGCAGGTGCCTTGTCGGCCTTTTAGAAAGGAGTAAGCTCTTTTCTTGAATGTCCCTAGGTCGTATCGATCCGGAAAATCGTCGGTGGTTAACTATTCCACAGAGAGGTCTTACGTGGAGGAAAACTACTGGTGAAACGTACAGTGGTGGGCCGCATAGCATCCAGATGGTGTAGATGGTATCGGGAGGTTTGCCGTGTAGTGCGTTCAGGAAAATTAGCGGCTGGGATTAATTCGAACAATACCTTAAAGCACTCTCCGTTGTAGATGCGAAAGAAAATGTAAAGAGATGCAACATCTCTTCACAGCGTCAGTGAATCCAGCCGATCGGAAAGCACTTGGTCGTACTCAATTCGAGCTGCTCTGCGCTGGATGCGGTCAAGTGGAAGGATCTGGTACTGGGGAGCCCCAGCCCATAGATGGGAACGGTATTCCATGTGAGGCCGAACCTGCGCCTTGTAAAGTTGCAGGTGGTGTGCCGGCATGAAATGCATTAAGTAAAAAGATTTTATTTTGACATTACAAGCAGACACTTAAATTTTATTTATTTGTATAGATTGTGGTGATATTGCAGATGAAAACTCGACACTGCTCTACACACAGCTGCTCTACACCACGACCACAGAGTAAGTACAGTAACAATATATACTGCTACATTGTTAAAGATGAACACCTTTGACTAACTTGAGAGGGAAGAATGAACTTGAGCTTGGATCGTTACAGGATAAGACGAAATTAATGTTTTGTCAAAAATAATCTCATTGAAATATCGGAAAAATATTTTTCATTAAACCGACGTATGTGGTTCGCTTGGCGCCTTGTTTCAATAGATCCGATGTGAAGGCTTCCGAGTCATTGGAGCGAAAAGTGTATCTTTTCCAACCTATCATTACATAGATATTTTATATAGAATATTACTAACACAATTTTTATTCCCGTTGTTTCGGGCGCTTTACAATACTTACGGTCACGAGGAGAGGCACTGAGGTACTTGACGTCTTGTTGTCACATTAAACGAAGGCTACTTTCAACTTTTAATTAATCTGTAGTTCGATCTGCGCAGAACGCACTTACATTATTTGTAGTCTTATAGTAGTATGCTTGGGTTTGTATTCGGTATCCCAAGCAGATGGTGGCATCCAGCCGTCTCCTGTATTGAAATTAAGAAGCTTTTAAATTTCAATAGCTTCGCAATTCATCAAAAAACCTGATGTAATGGTTGAGATGACCCTAAGCATGTTGACATACTGCGGACTTAACGGAACGTCAGTACTTCACATCAAGTATATTTTCTACTAATTCAATTTGTTAAATTAGTGCTATTCAATGTATGTGTTTATATTGTAATAATGTGTGTGTTTATATTTTTTTAAATATGAGAAAGTATTAGTTGATGGATTAGTGTCCTTAATTAATCCTCAATTTATCTAATAATAAGGTTTTACAGTGCAAAACTCCGCATTTACTGACCTCTGATAGGCGTGGTTCCGTGTGGAGAAACTGTAATTTCTGTGTTTTACTTTTTAAGTTATTCTTTATAATACATTTAAAATAGGTAACTGTATAATATAAAATATACATTTAGATATGGAAGAGCGGAGTTATCCGTTACAGACATTATTTGCTTAAAAGGTGACTTTAGCTATTAAAAATTGTAAACCAAATGTTTGTATTGAAATAAAGTTTATTGTCGTTATAATTTGCAGATAAACAGTTCACAGTAAATTATCCAAACCGTCGACAGCAGCAGCGTTAAAGTTGCGAGACGTATGGTACTGTGGTCATTAATCTGTCTGCCAAGATATGCAGAACTTTGAGAATGTGTCAGAACTTAAACAGGCTCATGGTGATGAAGAAGAAGATTCTAAATAAAACAATTCAACTTTTTAAATAAAGTAGCTCTGCTACTCACACACTTTCCTTTTCTAAACGGAAGTCCGTCTGTATACTAACTCCTAGTCTATTTTTACAGCTAAGTTACAGTAAGCTTACTGTTATTGTTAGGCCAGGGAAGGAAAAGAGGAGATCTCCCACCGGGAGAGTTATTCAATCTGGTGAACGGCCAGTATTCCATGGTTTGATCGCTATACAGTCATTCAGAAATTTCGATAGACTGATATAGGCTTGATATAGGATTAGATTCATCAAAGTCCTGCATATCTTATAAATTAATAGGAGATTTATTTTTCAAACTAAATATTTATTTTTGGTATTATGATTTGGATTGGATTGGATTATATTATATTTGGATTTATGATAGTTAAATATCCATTTTTACAATAAATATGATAAATAGTATGATTAAACTAACATATTCTTCACAAATACCAAAATGGAAACGTATATTACTTAAAAATCTCCCGCACTATTGACAAATAACTTTGCATGTATCTGAAAGTTCTAGATGTTAAAATTGCTCAGAACATCTGTGGAATATCTATGGAAAAATCGTTAAAGCAAGCATTTTCATTCTTGTAATTTATTATAGCAATTTAAAGTATAATACGTGGTAGACACATGCTGCAGCTGTATTATAGTTGTTGCACAAATGGGTCGGCTCATCCAGGGAAGGACTACACTGTCATATAATACCGGCGTAAAATAGAAGCTTTATTCTTATGTGTTTCGTATGGTTTAGAGACCCAGAGACCTTTTTTTACTGAAAACGAGGTATTTTATCTTAGTTTTCAGGGGTGACAACGCATCAGCATTTTCATTTTTAATCAAGGGTAGATGTAGATGTTTATGGGCCACAGTACTTACAATTGGGTAGACTGTGTGCTCGTTTGTCACCTTTATTCTAAATATAAAAAAAGCTTTCGTATATTTTTGAAGTCTATCACATGAATATAATTTGTAAAACAACATGAGTATAAGCTATCCGCTCGCCGCTTGTTTCACTGGATCTAATGCGAAGGTTTCCGATTCACTGGAGCGTGAACTGCATCACTCCCAACTCCCAAATTATCGCTTTTATTTTCTTCATATACGTAGTAATTTCCAACAAAATGTACTCCAGTTTGATTTAAAATATTTTTACGATTGAATCTCACGCGCGCCCTAAATGTATTTTTCTGTATCTTGGTAACACTGACCGTTGAAGCATTACTAGAGCCAAATTTTCGTTGCCATAAAACTTGCTGATTAATAAAGTATGAATAAAGTATGCTGGATAAAAATAAAGGGGGTAGGAAATCAAACATAATTAATTTTTTTAATTCGTATATTAAGGGGAAATATAATCTCAAATGGCTTAGCAAGATCCTTCGTTATGCCGAAAATATTGCAGCATTAATTTTGAAATAAATATATAGTAAAGTTGAGGATTAATTTTAAGGATTATGTTAGACGAAAACACGATTTCGTAAAATTCCGCTGTTATTCATAAAATACTTTAAATAAGATCATGAAACTTTGCATACTAACTGAACTAACTTTAAAGCAGTGCTTATGTTATTTACTTTTTTTAAATACCATTATTTTCACTGTAAAAAGAAATTACCTAAACTATCGGCCTTTTGAAGCGTGATTCCTGCCGCACGGTCACTTCGCTTCGGCCTTTGAACGGGGAGGTTGTGTCGCTTACGATCAGAATATACATTACGCAACAGGACGACGTAAAATTAAAATGGGAAATAACCGTACTAAAAATAAGAAGCGACAGGCTTGGCGTTAAGAAACAGGCATAAAATAAAATAAGTGTCTAACGACCTTTCTACTTACAGTATTAGTGATTACAAACATGTCGGTACATAGCATACGACGCGCGGGCAAGTGGGGACGAAATTAGAATTTGAGCTGACTTACTCTGTTTTTCACTTTCAATTTTAATTTGATGGCTTAACGGCACAGTAGCTTAGCATAGAGTTGCAGAACTAAGGGCCGGGGGTTCGAATCCCGCATGGAACAAGTATTTGTATAGTTTACGAATAATTGTTCCGGGTCTTAATGTTTGTCCTTTTAAAATTTATGTATAACTGCCCCGATACTGGAGAAAATCTTAGTATGGAGGTAATGTTTTATAAAAGAATCACAATAAAATACAAATGTCTCTTAAACAAAATATGAAATAAACACTTTTTTGCCATATACTTATTTACATACACTAAATAGACTACTGAAAAAGGAACATTTGAATTCACACAAACTTATGTACTAACAGTTTGTTGGTTGTTATTGACAATGATTTAGCAACATTTATATTTGGTATGTGTGTCTTGTTAAATTAAAAAATCTTAACATAATAATTTACAGTCTATACATTTAAACTCCACCGGCGGGTAAATTAAGCCATGGTTGACTTGATCGGCGTGGGGTTGCGGGTTTTTACAATTTTGAGTTTTTATTAGGAAATGCTGCTGCCCATCGCCTGTTTGAACCTGCCGCTGTCGCCTGTTACGACACCCGCGGCACGATATGGAGAAGTGTATAATATTCATACACCGCCACTACACGGTATATGTATAGGTTTTTAATTTCATTAAAACAAAGCACTACAAAATTTTACTATTTTAAGTTCGTCGGTTCTTTGAGAAAATATAATGTTTTCACATTAGCCGATTCCAGAGAAAACAATATGAAAATGACTGCACAGTTTTCTTTATAAATAAATAAAATGCAATAACAAGATATTTCTATTAACGAGAGCATGTTAGCTGAGACATGCAATACAGCTCAGCGAGTCTACTTTAGTTGAAGGGTACCCATTATTTTCTACTTATTCCTACGGATAGAATTTCAATAGTCCTGGAAAGGATCTAACACGTACGTAAAAGCGTACAGAAAGATATTACGATGTCCTAAGCAGTAAAAGCAAACGTTTTTAAAAAACCAGTGTGTCCAGCAAAATAAAGAATATTAAGAACTTTTTAAATTCGCCAAAACGTACTACAGCAGTGCATCGGGAATTCGCTGTAACAAAAATTCTCTCAGAAATGAGAGGAGAGTCGCTGCAGTTATTACAAATAATTTTAAAAAGAAAAATCATATTATGACTATTAAGAACCGTAGATCTTCTAAGCCATTATTTTTATTGGTAATATTTCTATCAGTCACTCATTTTGTTTAAATAAAAAATACTACTTATATCAGAGCCGTGTAGTGGCAGTGCAAGAGAATCCTCTATCTCACATTATCCTGTAGCAGTCGTAAAAGGGGATGGCTTGACATTAGAACTGGATGTGGGCAGCAGTATCTTCCTGATCTACCTTTAACTATGTCCAATATGAGACGATTGTATATGGAAGAGGCTTATGTTCAGCAATGAAGTTTTGATGAGCGGTTAGGAATGAACGAATTAATTGATTGTATTATATTAGTACTGACTGACCGTCTTCTGGTTATAGTACAGGTACCAGCGGTGTGGATGTTAATACAAATGATAATTAATCCTATTTTTGTAAAATTATAAAGTGATCAATTTTAGTGCTTGATATTTTCCGACCGAACCCATGTGTATAACACTGCATTTAATCCTCTTGAATCTGCGTTAGCGTGTACATTCTGTGATACCCTTAGGCAGCCTATATCTAAGTAGTTTTTATGCCTCGTACAATTTTGTGGTTGTCGCCGTGAGTGAAATCTGTGGAAAGGTACAGTTATACAGATGTTGTCATTGTTCCTGCATCACATATCACATAGCCTACCCATAGCCTACAACATTATTTTATAAAATAATGTATATTAAAGAAATATGTGATGCAAATCAAACTACAAAATAAATTTAGTGTACAGTTATGTACGAACTAATAGTTAACACGTTATTTTATAGTCAGAGCTACGTTACAAAAATGCGTTAAATTTATTCACAAAAATAAAATATAGGCATTACTAAAATATTGGAAACCCTACAGTTACAGCATCTGTGCAATGTGCTCTACTGAACCGTTGATGCGGAAAACTATAGCAGCAGGTAAATCTCGTCGTTGTACCTGCAAGTTTGATTTAATTGAAATATGATATTTAGGTTGTTTTATGTGTTGAAAGTTATGTTTATAAAATTTAAGAAAAAGTTTCAAAACAATACGATACTTTAATTACCAACTGTGTAGAATTTTCTCATAGTCCTCGGGGTGACTACTCAACCACTTTTACTAATAAAGTTGATTGCAGGTGTCCATTGCAGTAGACTCTTACCATTTGGTGTAAAACAAGCTTCTTTCTTATTTTATTGAAAAATCAAACAAACTCATATTCCACCAGATGTGAGGTGGCTACTGCAGAACATGGACACTTGCAGCCAACTTCAAACACTAACTTTAAAGACTAAGATGGAATGCCTCGCAGCCTGTAGTAATACTGGATCTGCATACCCTTCTCAACGAAATATACCAGTGCATAGTACTTTATTACTTGGCGGAAGAAAGATGAGGAAATAAACTTTTAATAAAAAGTAAAACCGACTTCAAAAGTCTAACCAACTTTCAACTTGGTTACAATTACCGATTTTGGTGAAACCATGTTGGATGCAAGAAAAAAAGTACTGATCGTCTTCCTTGATCTAGCTTACATTTGACGTAGTCTCAATGGCCATAATATTAAAAAAAAAAACTTGACATCCGAGATCTCTAGTTAAGACTTTTCTGTGAATATTTGTCTTAATGTCAGTAATTTTGTTGAAAAACAGACGCGAATTACGCTCAACCAAACGTAATTCCATTGCAGGAATCGTTTTACTGAAAAGGTCTAGAGGTGTTATTTGTGATAATGTGACGTAAATGTAATAGTAAATGTCATACCTAATTCATCCTCCTTTTCCTTGCCATTATTATAGCTTATGGACACCTGTAACCAACTTTTAATAAAGAAGGCAACAGATGTGTTGTCATCTCTGAGGACTAAGATGGAATGCCTTACGGTCTGCAATGATGCTCTCTCTGGCTTTTACGGTCTGTAATTGTAGTAGATTTCTAAAGATTTAATACCGGAACACAGCTGAGCACGCACTGCCATTTGGCGGCAGGAATAGATAGACAAGTGTATGGTATCTATCAATAAGGATTTTCAGGTAATAAGGAAGTCCTACCATTTATATACTTTATTATATAGTATTGTACACCACAAAACGATAAAAAATAGATTACAGAAAGTAAAACTTAAGAGGTAACAAAAAGGCGGTCTTACTCTTCCAGAAAACTGTAGGGTTAGGAGAAAATTGTACTATTAGAGAGATAGAGATAGAGAGTGCACCTGTGCTTGCGCATATACTTGGGCACTATAATCCTGTCCTGCGCCGATGGCTAGTCTCCGTTGAGGCTGGCCGCCGTGACCATAATTCGGTCTGGCGAACATAAATTATAAAAATAACTGCAGACTGAAGACTTCTCTAAGCGTTGATTCTTGACGTCAGCTATATGCACATTACTACAGTCTATATGTCAGCTTTAGTGTTCGCTATATTTTAGTAGCATTCATGATCTTTATAAAGAAATGTTCTGAGTTTCTACTCGCAACATTTAAAAAATTTATGCGAGAAGGTGACTTTTCTATCTCCAAATGCCGCCGTCCATCGGGCACATCAATAATGTACCGGTACTCCGCGTCGGGCAGCTTCGACTAGCTTAGACCAGCAGCTTTATACTTAGTGGAGGGACATGCTATCTTGTCAGCCTCAAGCACATATGCAAAGTAGCCAGTCTTTCGGTATTTTATAGGATCTTTTGTTGTTGATATTCCACGCATTCGAACCAAACGCTTTACTTTGTCTTTCATAATGCGTACAGCAAAGGAGTGGAATAATATGTCGATGTCTGTCTTTCCGTCCGATTACAATCTGCACGTCTTTAAGACAAGAGTGAATAGGCTTTTGTTACGCTAAGGCAGTGCGATTTATCATCTACGACTTCATCACCAACACTGGTTTCAAATAAGTAAAAAAAAGTCTAAAATACGGAGTGAATTAGAGTTCAAAATAAGGACAGTTGCTTTACAAAGCACTAAAACCAATCATAACACTGTTTGTGATATAATTAGGTGACACACATCTGCCCACCGACCCCTGTTATGTCATTATGTCGAAAGCCTTTTCACGTCGTCGTAATATGTTGTGTATATTTATGACTGAGACCGTCATTTAAGTTGATAAACAACATTATACGATTCACTGGTTTGAAATTTGGACGAGCAGTATAAAGGACTGCATACGGATTTCATTTCTAGAAATATATTTATTTTTAAATATATCGTGAGGTATTTTATGTTATCGCAAGGGGTAACAAAGAATCGATACCTGCATAAAGAGGTTTTGTAAGTGATAGACTCATGCTGCTGCTATTTTATGATTGTAGTACGAATGGGTCGGCTCAACCGGGTGAGGGGAATACTCTCCCAGATTTCCAGTAAAATATCGCAGCTTACTGCTGCTGTGCTTCGAATGGTGAGTGGAGAGAACTGAACATCCTTTAACTAGAAAAAAGGCATATCCGTTGCTGAACATAAGCCACTCCCATAGACAGCCTCATTGCAGCTCTTTGCCATATTTGCCAACTTTAAAGTCTTTTCTTTGGACAGTATACATCGCAACATGCACTTTGTGCACGAGCGCGTAGTTGTGCAAAAGCAGCACGCCGCCTATGCTCCATTGGTTTCACCTTTTTCCTTCACAGCGTCTTTATATTTTTTACCAAGATCAACAAAGTTGTATAGACGGAGCAACGGCTACGTAGCGCAGTGAGTTGTGGCGCTGAGGACTGCGAGTTCAAACCCCCCACAATATGTAAACTGCATTCACGATATAGAAGAAAATCCTAGGCGATAGAGAGGGGAGAAAACCTAACTGTCTGTAAACTGAAGGACTCTAAGTCGTCTGTGATAGTTCGTCATAAGAAGATTTCAATTCGCTAAGAATATATCAAACATTCTTTTGCCTTTCATTTGCTCATTGCCTATTCCTTTTTACACAGTAATTTCAGTATAAAATATGTAAAACACTCTTCTTGTTAATGATTTATTATTTTTTCAGATATTTATTTCAGTACCTGACTTACTTCATAAAAGAAAGGTAGACCGTAGACTAAGCGCTGTACACATTATAAGTGATGGAAAAATTACGCTCGTCATCTTTACACACACTCACGCACACATTTTTTTCTTTCTTTTGTTATCGGTCAGTATTTCACAACAATAATAATCTGTAATCGCGTTTAATTTTAATGTGTTTTTACAATAAGTTGAGCATGTTTTTGGATTGGGTTTCGAATTACTTTAAACTTCGGTTTTCTCTTATTATTAGCCTGAAACCTGTTAATGATTCCAGCGTAGTATTTTGTTGTTTAACGGAAATAAATTTTTATTTGTAATAAAACAAAGTGGTTTTTTCTGAATCAAAACTTGAGCCAAAACTTGAGCAAACATTTTAATACGTAGTAGAGCCACGCTGCAGCTATATTATGGTTGTAGCACGAATGGGTCGGCTCGATCGGGGCAGGGCCACGCTCTCACAGAATACCAGCGTAAAATAGCAGCTTAATACCGCTGAGTTTCATATTTTGCTTTTGGCGATTGGCTTGAAACTTACTAAAGGTAATCTGTACGAGTATATAACGTGTTAGAGTCACGCTGCACGACAGTGAAAGTTTTTAGAACTGACCACTTGAAAACGATACAATAAAAAAATGAGTTCAAGTTTTGAAAATGGAACTCTTTGCCAATATTATTGTATATATATTTTATTAATTTGTCATTTGTTTACAATTTTGCGGCAAATTGAAAATTGCCTATGTCACGTTAGCATGAATTTAATGCAAGAAAATATTCGTACAACGATTTTTTATAAATATCGATATCATTTCAGTATACAAGTGTCCTATCCGACATTATTCCGATGATATCCCGGATGATCTGAGCGGGATTAGAAAGGCTCTTCAGCAACTTAAAAACGGCAAGGCCCCAGGCAAGGGTGGAATTACAGCGGAGCTTCTGAAAGCGGGTGCAACACCGGTGCTTAAAGTCCTTCAAAAGCTCTTCAATTCCTCCTCTATGGTGGCACTACTCCGGAGGCGTGGTGCAGAGCAGTGCGGTGGTCTTGTTATTCAAGAAAGGTGACAACGCTCTCTTGAATAACTACTGACCGATTTCCCTTCTGAACCGCGTGTACATGCTGATTTCGAGAGTCATTACGAATCGTCTCTCACGCAGACTCGACGACTTCCAGCCTCCCGAACAAGCCGGTTTCCGAAAAGGCTTCAGTACCATATACCACATACATAAACTGCTGCAGATTTTACAGAAGACCGAAGAGTACAATATGCCACTTTGCCCTGCGTATGTGGACTATGAGAAAGCCTTTGATTCCGTCGAAATTTGGGCGGTGCTACAGTCCCTTCAGCGGTGTCAAGTTGGCTGTCGGTATATGGAAGTGTTAACGTGTTTGTACAGTAGGGCTACGATGGTTATCCGAGTACAGAACCAGAGTACGAAACCTATCCAACTGCAGAGAGGTGTAAGACAGGGTGACGTCATATCCCCGAAACTCTTCACCACTGCATTGGAAGAAAATTTCAAGCTTCTGGACTGGAAAGGATACGTTATTAACATCAATGACGAGTACATCACTCACTTTCGATTTGTTGACGATATAGTCCTTATGGCAGAATCGCTGGAGGACCTAAGCATTATGCTCAATGACCTCAATAGTGTCTCATGAACATGGACAAAACAAAGATCATGTTTAATGTCCATGTTACAACTATGCTGGTAGTTTTGCGAGCACTAAGTTCGAAGTTGTTGACGAGTACGTTTACCTGTGACAAATAGTCCGACTAGGTAAGTTGAACTTCGGCCGAGAGGTCAATCGACGGATTCAACTCGGCTGGGCAGCGTCCGGGAAATTACGACACATCTTCTCCTCAGGTATACCTCAAAACTTGAAAACTAGATTGTCAACCAGTGCGTGTTGCCAGTGTTGACTTAGTGTTAACGGATCTGATACGTGATCTTCCACTGCTAGCCGTATGAGGACGCTCAAGGTCGCTCAGCGAGCTATGGAAAGGGCTATCTCGGGATTTCTCTGCGAGACAAACTTAGAAATGAGGATATCCGCAGTAGAACCAAAGTGACCGACAGAGCCCAACGGATTAGTAAGCTGAAGTGGCTGGCCACATAGCTCGAAGAACCGACAACCGTTGGGGAAAAAAGGTTTTCGAGTGGCAGCCTCGTACCGGTAGGTGTAGCGTAGGGAACCCCTACTAGACGGAGTGATGACCTGGTAAGACATGGAAATTGATCGATGCAAGTGACTCAAGATCATGCTTTGTGGCATTCCTTGGGGGAGGCCTATGTTCAGCAGTGTACTTGTGAAGGGATATAATGATGATAAATGATGATAAGTCAACAAAAAAGTTGTGATAGACTTCGAATGGCTCTTCACGATGAAGCACCATCTCGTGCCACTGCTTACAACTGATTTAATGAGTTTAAACGTGGGCGCATTAATCTCACTGATGATCTGCGTGAGCGATGGCCTTCTACGGCGACGGTTGAAGATAGCATCAGTGCTGTGCGGCGTATGATAGAAAGTGACAAAAGAGTGAGTTATCAGCAGATTCGGACAAGCTTAGGCATCGGTATGAGTCAAGTGCACAAAATCCTCCATGAACATTTAGCGGTGAGGAAGCTTTGTGCCCGGTGGATACCTCATAATTTGACAGAGACCCAAAAACTCCGTGATATGGTTCAAAGATTTAACGGAGGTGACTCAAATACTGTGTTCCATATACTCACGGGTGACGAAAGCTGGATTTATTGTTACTCGTATGGTTCTGAAACTAGGAGACAGTCAGCTGTCTGGGTGTTTCCTTCCGAGGAGTTGCCAACTAAAGTGAAGAGTGGTTGTAGCGTGGGAAAAAAGATGATGGCCTCGTTCTGTTTAATGTTTTGGAGGTGAAAGAAATTTTTGTGGTTTCATTTTGAGCCGTTTGAGATTTGTTTCTCAGGAGCATAAAGTAAAAAATCTTTTTTTTTGGCTCAATTACGATATCATATATATGATTTTTTCAAACGTCGTTCTTGGAGACTGAGGGGCCCCTTGACCTAGGGGGCCCCGGGGCACTGCCCCGCCTAGCCCCAAGGTAGCTACGCCACTGCTTGGATCCCGTTGGTTCATTTTGAATTCCAGTTGAACGACTGTAGACATTTGTAATATGTACGTGAGTTGAACGTTGATATGTTGTTTTAAATTGACTTTTGTATATCGGGCAAAATATTCCATAAACATTATTTAACCACAAAATAGTATTAATCTAAACGCAACTGGAATAAATAATTAGATGTTTAAAAGCTCATATCGAGGAATTCAGTCTTAAACCTCAGACGTGACAACACAGCTGCATTTCTTGATACGAGATTAATGTTGTAGTCCACGTGCCGTGGAGTGGCGACGTAAGAAAATTCACTACCCTCTATCGACCCGTGGGTGTCGTAGGAGCCAACAGAGACAGAAACGGGACGTGGGCAGCAGCATCTTCCTGATAACAAACTAAAATAATGAGAAATTGTTGCGCCCTGTAATCTTCTATGGGTAAAGGCTATCTATGTGTATAGGCATATTTTGACAGGATGTAATGAATTATTAATAAATGATTGGGAAAACCATTCTTTAATTTATAACTTAATTACTCGCATTTGACAAACTTTTGTTATTTTTTGTTTACTGTAGATTTTGGACTACAGTCACACCAAGTTTGCATATTACATGTGTATTTCAGTTTTTGCGATATTACGAAAAAATCTTTGAAATCACGTCTTTTTTGTAGGAGAACCCCCTAATTTCAATTTTTTTGATTACTTCAAAAAATGAAAATTTCCATCGGTTACTGTTAGCGACGATATGTGAATCTACATACCTTTAAAAGAGCAATTATATATATATACATATACATATAATCGGAATCTCGGAAACGGCTCCAACGATTTTGATAAAATTTAGTGTCCAGGGAGTTTGGGGGGCAATAAATCGATCTACCTAGGATTTATTTTTAGAAAATGTCTTTTTGTCCGTGTTTTCAGGCAATGAAAAACTGCTATGCAATATAAAAAGGTAAATTTTGACACCGCGCTAATGACCGTAATAGCTCAAGTGGATATCGAGCGGTCGCGAAATCGTATTGCCTTGGTTCACGTCCTGCCTTCGATCCGATTTTTTTCCTTCCCTTCTTTTGTGAGAAAATGTATTATTTCGAGCCCTTTTTTAGTATTTTTTAAAAATACCAAAATTTTAATCAAATTAATTATACTCATGATTTTTTATTCAAATAACCAGTTCAGTTTTTTCTATTATGTCAGTATGATCAAAAAATATTACTCATGTTTCATCAGTATGTAATTTGTATCTAAATATAATTTCCAAAAAAAAAATACCGAGGAAAGCTCGGTCATCTAGGTAGTAACTCTTTATATAAATAATCTCAGTATTCAATTTATTGTTCTCTGTGATAAATTTTGTAAGATAAGAATTGATTATAAATAATTAATTTTTATACAGCCCTGCCGCCTAGCGGCGCCATTTGTATTTAAGTAAAACGTAAGTTTAAGTACTAAAAAGCTTTACTGTAAGAAGACTTTTTGTATGTTGTTTCTTTTAAGGTGTAAATTAAAGTTTTTGTTAAAATTTTTGTGTAAATAAGTAATATTAAACTACCCCAATGGTAAAAAATATAAAGAAATGTTGTAAGAGTGTTCGATCACTGAAAAATAGCAGATGTAGTTTTTCCATATAAAAACGTTTTAGTGCCGTGTGCACTATCTGCACTCTGATTGGTTGAGTTAAAAGGGATGAGTGCTGTGTGCAAAATTGAAGGGATCTGATTAGTTAGAGATGTCTATAAAAGAAGGATACCTTCGTGGAGATCTGTGAACCAATGAAGCTTAAAAACTAAAAAGTCCAACAGCACCAACATCATCGAAACCAGTAGTAAATCAGTAGCAATGGTCAGGCATTCCGAATCCAGCAATGGACATAGGAAGAAAATCCGAAAAATCCTATACGTGGTAGAGCCATGGTACAGTTATATTATTAGTATAGTTGTAGAACGAATGGGTGGGCTCGACCGGAGCAGGAACACGCTCTCACAGAATACCAGCGTAAAATAGTAGGTTAATGCTGTTGTGTTTCGTATGGTGAATGTAGAGAGCCGGAGACCCTATTTCCTGGAGACGAGGCATTTCATCTTAGTCCTCACGGGTATCAACGCATCTGTAATTTAATTCGTAATCGAGGATAGATGTAGGTGTCTATGGGCACAGCAACCATTTACCATCAGCACCCTATCGGGTGACAAACGAGCACAAAATCCACGGTAACGGCACGGCACAAAAACACAAGGTGTTAAATATTTCTCTATTAAGAAAAAAATATTTAACACCCTGCAAACACTGCACTCTCACCAGTTATCAACCCGCCGGCGTACCCGCTCCGCAAGCATACACGAGCGTCAACAGCTACCGTAAAACGATTCAAAAGAAATATTTACGTGTAGAACGGACGGACATCGTTGGCTTATTAATAGGATACAATTTTGTGCAGAACCCTAAAGTTAAACGTAATTTGAAAGTGATAGGTAATTTATTAGTAACATCTGAATATAAATTCTCCCCAACGGTCCGCTCGCATCTCCGACCTCATCCGCTAGCGTCCGTCGACTTCCTGTAAGTTTACAAGGTTTAATTTTTTTTTAGTATGCGTTCAACTTTGCTGGTTATAAATAAATATAATATAAAAGATCTCTTTTTCTCTCAAAGTATATAAGCTCCCTTGGTTAATCACGTCTGAGGAAAACAAAAAAAAAAAACAAAAATGAAATTTTTAATTAGAAATAAAAACCTACCTCAAAAAGTTAAGGCTAAAATAATTTTCACATTATATAATATCTACTGAAGTCTGCAATGGCCTAATTATAAATATTGAATAATTGAAGCCAAGTGTTTTTGTTTAAACGTTTCATTTCATAGCAATTTTAACCGACTTCAATAAAAGGAGGAGGTTCTCAATTCGACTGTATTTTTTATTTTTTTATGTGTTAGTTCAGAACTTTTTTTAGGTAAACTAAGGCATCACAAGTCCACTGCTAAACATATACTTCCTACAAATATTGCCACAAAGCTCGGTCCTGAGCTAACTGCATTCGTAAGCAGTGCATACATTACTGTGCTGCGGTTCAAAGGGTATCGAGAGCCGGTTTAAATACAGGCTGAGGGGCATTCCACATTAGTCCCCAGAGATGACAACGCACGTGTAACCTTCTTTATTTGAAGTCGGTTGCAGGTGTCCAGGTGTCCGCTTGCCATCGCGTGGACTGTGAGTTCGTTTGTCACTGCTATTTTATAAAAAATACATTCATTTCTATAGGATACCATGATAGTATAAACTGAAGCCTAAATACAATACAGAGTATTTCATAATATTTTTAGTATGTGTGTGGCGGTGTTGTCGTCGCACCGCAAGCGAAACACACCGAAGCCTAAATCACGCTATCAAAATTCCGAATCGTAAACAGTATATTATATAGAACACCTCCGAACTATCACATGGAGCGTCGGCCACTCCCCGGGCAGAACACTGCCCGGCGGGAGATCTCCCCTTTCCTTTCACGGCCACAGTGGTGACTCCGACATGATCTGAACACGCAACCAACTACCTTCGGAAACTTCAAAGCTTCATCATCGTCATAAAAATACCCCACCGATTCGCTCCCGAGCAGATATCGTCTGCATTCTCATATCCTGCATGCCATCTGGCTTCACAAGGTTCATCGCAGCACTGGAATAATAATGCTTCCTGTTCCTTCAAGCTATTCTCTGCGCTACAGTGTTCGGCACGGCTCCGAGTCTTACTGTTCGTCTCTGCTTCACGGCACTCTCGCAGATTACTTGCCTTCTTCTTGACTCACCGCAGACTACAAGGCAATCCACTGGCACTTGCACATTCGTCGGCAACGAGGCTGCACTATCGACCTCCGGTCTGAGCAGGGGGGTGATGTGGCGGCGCTGTCGTCGCACCGCAAGCGAAACACACCGAAGCCTAAATCACGCTATCAAAATTCCGAATCATAAACAGTATATATAGAACATCTCCGACTTATCACAACGAGTTTTGGCCGCTCCCCGGGCAGACCACCATGCCCGGCGGGAGATCTTCCCATTTCCTTCCTCGGCAACATGTGTATTAAATGTGCGTCATTCATTACATTCACTATAGTTCTTCATAAGCCCACTGCTGAACATAGGCCTTCCCCTATGAATACCACAAAGCAAGGCTCCTGAGCCACTTGTATCCATCGAATTCGTGCATGTTCTACCAGCTCGTCACTCCTTCTAGTGGGGGGCCGCCCTAGTCTTCGGCGACTTACTTACTTTTCTGTGTGCGTATGATGTATTAATGAATGTTTGACTGTTCTTTTGTTGGCCTTCTGTAGGCTAAGCAGTTCGACAGTTTTTCAAAATCTATCACCGCCTACCCTATTAGAATTTAGAAGTCCACCGCTGAACATAGGGTTCACCAATAGATTGCCTTAAAGGGGGATATTTGTCGTGGTTGCCACGCTCGGCAAGCGGGTCGGCAAGCGCAGTTTTAAATTTGCATTTAGCTGTTTGAGAAAGACGCTGCTGCCCATCTCTTGGTTCAGTTTCCTCTGTCACCGCTTACGACACCGACGTTAAGATATGGAGTCGTGGATATTTTTACACCGACACGACACGTATATAAAAATTAATAAATATATAAATAATTCACAAATAAATAAAGTGCGATTTCTGCAGGAAAGAACAATTCATTTTTCTCCTCCTTTTCAAAAACAAAAGTGGAACAGAGTAGTCACAGAGTACATTAGGTATATATCGCGAGTAGTGGTCGAGTAAAATATCCACTACTTAATTTAATCCTATGTGTGTCGTAAAAAGCGACAGGGAGAAATTGAACCATAATCTTTGAAATAATATTTTATGATAAGATTAACTTATAAATAACTTCGAAACATACACACTAAGCTATTACGTGTTGGTTAAAAAAGGGAATAGAAAATGAAACACAGTGAAATAACGTGGAATCAAAAAATAATTGTAGAGTACACGAGCCAGCTTTTAGCTTTAGTTGGCTTATTTAGCATTCTGTTTGGTTCAACGACGAATATTTAAAATATTTATGACCGCTGTTCGTTAAAAGCTAAAATAAATCGTTTAGGTCATATTAAGGTCTGAATTTTTTATTTGCAACGCACAGTTTCTGCATTTGAACGGACTTACAAGATTTATTCAAGTGAATTAAAACTAGAGGTACTAGATATAAAATTGTTATAGATATGAAGGTAATGGAAATAATATTTTCGAAATGCAAAAGGGTATCAAGCAAAACGTTTGTAAGTTACCAATCGACACAAGAACAAGGCAAACAGTTAACCGTTCTTCATAAACACTTAATACTTCGGCGCGAGATCACAGGTGTTTCGTACGTACGGCCGCAGTGCACAGTTTATTTTAGATTATAGTCTAACCGTCATTATATGTCGGGAATTGGGTTAAAAAGGGGCTTTTTACTGTACAAAGATAATGCCTAAGTATTCAATTCAGGGCAGCATCTGGCGTGGCGTAGTAATCTCCATAAAGCACGAGCGGGCACCAATCAGAATACTAACACAACACCGTGTGTGGCGTCACATATTACGCCTTACTAATCGCTTTATATTAAAGGCTCTCAACTCGAGAAGCCACACTCCACATCATCTTCAATATTACAGCCCATCACAAGTCCACTGCTGAACATAAGTCTTCCCAAAGAATTGACACAAATCACGATTCATTGCCACTTGCATTCGTTGACTTCCTGCATTTCTTATCAGGTCGTCCAACCAGCTTTGCTTACTGGTACGGGACTGCTACTCGAGAATCTTTCATACCTGATAGACTGCCGTTTCTTCGAGCTATTAAGTATATTCATTGTGCTACGTCGATTACTCTAGGTCTACTGTAGATATCTCTAGTACGAAGTCTATCACGACAAGAAACTACTAATATAGCCCTCCCGATAGCTCTCTGAGCGCCATCACTGCAATACAGTAGCAGCCATCGTGTGTTTTCATGACACTTAAGCTTAAGTAATTAGTAAGCACTTGGTAGGACATTTACATTAAAGATAGATTGATAACTCTTAATTGTACACTAAAACAAACGTAAACAAACAGATGTATAAAAAATGTCAGTGTAACAATGGGTGGTCTAATCGCTAAAAGCGATTTCTTTCAGACGCTTTACTTTGGATGGACAGGATAGCAAGAAGAAGAGGATCTTTTGATATTGCGAAGCAAAACATAACATTAATATGAATAATATTACCAACATAAAAACTCACACCTGTCTCTCAGAGTGGTAGAGCCACGCGGCAGCTTTGCTGTTGCACGTATGGGCCGGCTCAAACCGGGGTGGTACCACGACCTCACAGAATACCGGCGTGAAGTGGAAGCTCTGCTTCCGCGTTTCGTCTGGTTAGTGCAGGTAGCTGGAGGCCCAAATCCCCCCCCCCCATCAACATGGTAGCGGAATTAAATGATGATAGACTACCCCAGGAGGGTACCAGCACCCTGGAGAATGCCTCGCTGAGCATCCACGACCATGTTTCTCCACTTCTGAGCGTGGGTACTCAGGCTGCCCCGCGTATTCTGGGGGGGGGGGGCAAAATTCCGCTCAAGACTACAACTGCTCGGGGTAAACGGAGCAACAAGACCAAAGCGACCCCTGCCACGTTATCCGTGAATTTCTGCAATATTAGGGGACTTATTAAAACCACTTTTACGGATTTTAATCAATGTATAGTGTTCGTGTAAATATAAGAAATCATTATATCAGCGGACTTCACTCTAACCTAAACGCCGTTCACTACCATCTCGAGACGGCGAGGCCGGCTCTGCTCTTTCTGACCTAGACGCAGGTGTCCCCTCCGCCTGATGTCTCGTATCTCTCCTACCCGGGGTACAAACTGGAACACTCCTTTGTGCCTCGGGCTGAAGTTTGCGTTTACATCAGAGAGGACATCTGTTCTCGACGCCTCGGCAGTCTTGAAGGTTTGGACCTGTACATCCTTTGGCTACGCGTAGACAGCGACGACCATCCGCGCGTCTACGGGTGCCTCTATAGGGCCCATAGCGGTAATGCCGAAATAGACCGACTCTTCGACCACGTCTAAATGGCTACAGATTCGTTGCTACAGCAGATCCCCTCCGCAGAGATCGTGACCCTCAGCGACTTTAACGCCCATCACGCCGAATGGCTTGGTTCACGTTTAACCGATCATGCGGGGAGATCTGTTCATGATTTTGCTTTGGCATATGGTCTGACACAACTGGTTACCTCGCCTACGAGGCTTCCAGATGTGGAGGATCATGCACCTTCCCTTTTGGACCTTCTGCTGACCTATCATCCGGACGAATATCAGATTTCCGTCAACGCCTCTTTAGGCTCCTCAAACCATTGTCTTGTCCGGAGTGTGGTGCCACTCACGCTGAAATCGCAGTTGCATTCTGCAGGCTGCCGCCGTGTTTGGCACTATAGGTCAGTCGATTGGGATGGGATGCGGTCTTTCTTTGCATCCTACCCTTGGGGGCGGGTTTGCTTCTCGCCGGACGATCCTAACGTTGTTGCGGATTCTGTCGCTGATGTGGTACTTCAGGGTATGGAACTTTATATTCCTTCCTCTGTGGTGCCCGTTAGGGGCAAATCTCAGCCATAGTTTGGTCGCTCCTGTAAAATAGCATCACGCTATAAGCAGGAGTGCTACCAAGCCTGGGCTAACGCATCAACGTCCCGGGATGTAAACACTAGCACTCTAAAAAAGAAGTATAATTCCGCCTCTAGATCCTTCAAAAGAGTCATTGCCAATGCAAAGTCAGAGCACATAGGCAGAATTGGCGAGAAACTAGTTCGCCTTCCTTCTGGAACCCGTGCATTCTGGTCTCTCGCCAAGGCTGTCCAGGGGAATTTGTCAGCCATCTCTTCGATCTCTGCGCAGGGAGGACGACTCACTGGCCCATACCACAAAGAAGAAAGCCGATCTGCTAGGCTCTTTCTTTGCGTCCAACTCAACTCTCGATGATGGGGGGAGTACGCCGCCGAGCATCCCGCGTTGTGAGTGCTCCATGCCGGAAGTGCATTTCACACAGCGCTCGGTTCGCAAAGTACTCCTCTCCTTGGACATCCACAAGTCGAGTGGGCCTGACGGAATCCCCCCAATTGGGCTGAGGACGAGTGCTTCAGAGTTGGCACCGGTTTACCGCGTCTTTTCCGGTACTCCTACTCCATAGGCGTAGTCCCAAAATCATGGAAGACGGCTTTCATCCACCCGATCCCTAAAAAAGGCGACCGCTCAGATCCGTCCAACTACCGGCCTATCGCCATAACCTCCATGTTCTCTAAAACAATGGATCACCAGCTGATTAGTGATCGCCAATATGGTTTTCGCCATGGTCGATCAGCTGGTGATCTTCTGGTCTACCTAACTCATAGATGGGCACAGGCAGTAGAGTCCAAGGGAGAGGCATTGGCCGTTAGTTTGGACATAGCGAAGGCCTTCGATCGGGTTTGGCACAAAGCACTTCTTTCGAAGCTCCCTTCCTATGGGCTTCCCGAGAAATTGTGCGATTGGATCACCAGCTTTCTTGCAGATCGGAGCATCAAGGTCGTTGTAGACGGTGCAAGCTCCGATTACAAGCCTATTAATGCTGGTGTTCCACAAGGCTGCGTGCTATCGCCAACGCTGTTTCTTCTGCATATCAATGATATGTTGCAAACCCGTAACATTAATTGCTATGCAGATGACAGCACTGGTGATGCTCTTTACACCGGCCGTGCCAATATTTCTCGGGAAAACGTCTCCGAGTACCGGGACAAACTTGCATCTGAAGTCGAGTCTTTGCTGAACAGAGTCTCCGACCGATACGACCTGGGGACCTTCAAGAAAAGAGCTGACTCCTTTCTAAAGGGCTGGCAAAGCACCTGCAATTCCCCTGGTGTTGCGGTTGATCATGGGCGGCGTTAGTCACTTAACATCAGGTGAGCCGCATGCTCGTCTTCTCTCTCTTCTATAAAAAAAAGATTTTTTTTGTAGTATTAGTTGACAAACGAGCACAGTACCTGATGGTAAGTCGATGCTATGACCCTTAGGCATCCACAATTATCTTCAATAAAGAATCAAAATGCAAATGCGTTGTCACCTGTGTGGACTAAGATGGAATACCTCGATTCCAGCAAAAGGATCTCCGTTTCTCTACGCTTATCATACGAAACATAGCAGCATTACACCGCTATTTTACGCTGGTATTCTGTGAGAGCGTGGTCCTGCCCCAGTCAGGCCGACCCATTCATGCTACACTATAATATAGCTGCAGCGTGACTCTACCACCTATAAAAGGTAGATGGATACCTCGGACTTTATTTTCGAGACTCACCACTCTCGCCTCCTTCACTGACACCGACATACTGTTACACACTTATTATTATACACTTCTTTTATATTCATATATCTGCGCATGCGCGTAGTCTTAAGTTGGTCACTTTCAATTTAATACTAATTTAATTGTTAAGTTTCTAACTAGAGCATCCTTTGCCGATTAACTTCAGTAGCATAAATTTGCTTCGACACTCTTTCCGCATTAGTTCTTTCTACGTGTCCAAATAATCGAAACATTCCTTTATCAATCCTGGTCACAACATCTTGCAAACCCTTTTTACCCTGTCATCAAAGTAGTACCTAATATACTACAAAAATAAATGTAAATAGTTATTCTCTTCTCTCTCGATATATTCAAAATCTAAGGATTTATCATAGAACGTCGTGAAATGGCGGCTTAAGAAATCACACTACATATCACGAGAGGGAAAGTAATCAGTTTGGCAGCTGCGTCTTCCTGATGATTATTCAAAATAATATAAAACTACGGTTAACAAGCCCCCTTCCAAGTGTGGCAGCTTGTGCAGGTATCCCTTTTATGAGGCAAAGGGAAGCCTAAGTTCATCAGTGTAATTTCTATTAGACTGCAATGTTTAATTCAGTAGTTGTAATTTTTATTAGGTGTAAGGTGGTAATGCTTTAGCAGTGTCTCATTGTGGATGAGCTGAGAACTAATTTATTTTAGTCAGATTTCTTAACTGGTTTCTCTCGAGGCTTATTTTTCTATTTAGCCCAGCCCAGCACGCCAATAAATAGAAAAATAAATCCTAAAAAATAAAATCATTCATGTACGTGGAGTAAGGACTTTCTAACGTTATACGTGGCGTATAATGTAAACATGTAAATACTTACATTATACGCCACGTATAACGTTACGTACACGTATACATGTAAATACTTACACGTTTTAATTCTGAATACCGTGGAGTCATCAATATAAATCAGTTACGCCGATAATCTAGTCCCAAATTACATCGTTATATATGATGAGATGGTACATTTTCAAATTATTGAAATTCTCAGGTACTCATCTGAATCATATATTTTACTTTATTACAATATTTACAATTAGTTTTCATTAGACACACTAAAAAAGAAACTAATATAGGAAAACTAAAACTAAAAATTTAAATTGTCAAAAGTCCTGCTCCCCGTGGTATAGTGCCAAGAACGCTGGCTGCGTTTCCTCGCTAAATAGCTATACTTAGCCTTTGAGCGAGTAAAGAACTAGCCCTCTTATCACCAGCAGCGACGACTTGTATGACGAAATAAGGTTTGAAGAGGTATGCCAAAAGAAAACAAAAATAAGTTATTTTGAGATAAGTAAACCTAATGTGTGTCAGCTTAACAGTAACCTAATGTCAGTAATTTTGTTGAAAAACAGACGTGAAATAAGCTCAACCAAATGTAATTCCATTGCAAGAATCGTTTTACTAAAAAGGTCTAGAAGATGTGATTTGTGATAATGTGAAGTAAATGTAATAGTTAATGTCATACCCTATTTATCCTTCTTTTCTTTGAGGGCGGTTAGTTATAGAGATTAGGAGATTTTGAAAGTTTTATTTTTTTAATTTTTTTAATAATATTGAAGTGACAAACGAACTTACAATCCACGTGATGGTAAGTTGCTACTGTTATAGCCAACGGACACCTGTAACAGATACGTTATCATCTCTGAGGACTAAGATGAAATGCCTTGCGGTCTGAAATGATTCTCTCTCTAGCTTTTACGGTCTGAAACTATAGTAGATTTCTAAAAATTTAATACCGGAACAGAGCTGAGCACGCACTACTGTTTAGCGGCAAGAATAGGCATAGACAAGAGTGTGGTCTATCCATAAGGACTTCCAGGTAGTAAAGAAGTCCTATCACATAGTACTTGGTGTTACATTGTCAAGTGTCTTATTTCTTACTGCCGTTCTTGTGTATTTGTTGATAAACCCCTTACTTTTATCAGCCTTGAATCCCTCGTTTCGTATATGATCTTGCCGCTATTCATCACGCTGTATAGGCGGACTGATGAAGGCAAAGCTGTTGCCCTCGCACGGAAATTTTTTAAATCACATGTGTTTGATTTGAGTTATTTCAAAGTGACTTCTTTCCATTCAATTACAATCTGGACGTCTTTAAGACAAGAGTGAATAGGCTTTTGTTACGCTAAGGCAGTGAGGTAGGTTTGTAGTGGCAGGCAGGCAGGTGTGTAAAGTACTGGTTTGAAACTCTAAAACTAAGTAAATTACAGTTTAAAATAAGGACTTCCGCCTTACAAAGCACTAAAACTTATCATAATACTATTTGTGACATACTTAGGTGACACACATCTGCCCACCGACCCCTTTCATGTCATTATATCGAAAGCCTTTTCGCTTTGTCGTAATATGTTGTGTATATTTATGATGTCATTTAAGTTCATAAACAACATCATACGCTCCACTGGTCCTGAAAATTGAGCGAGCAGTAAAATGGACAGCATACGCAATTAATTTCCGGAAATATTTTAATTTTTAAATCGTGGGACATTTTATGCTATCGCAAGGGGTGATAAAGAAAAAAAGGGGTGATAGAGAAAAGGAAACGTGATAGACTCATGCTGCTGCTATTTTACGATAGCAGCACGAATGGGTCGGCTGGACTGGATGAGGGGCATACTCTTCCAGAATTCCAACATAAAATTGCATCTTAATGCTGCCGTGCTTTAAATGGTGAGTGGAGAGAACTGAAAATCCTTTAAATCTTTTAATCCTAGAAAAAAGGCATATCCATTGCTGAACCTAAACTACTCCCATAGATTGCCCCATGCAGCTCTTTGCTATAGTTGCCAAATTTAAAGTCTTTTCTTTATACAGTAGGCATAGTAACATGCGCCTTGTGCACAGGCGCGTAGTTGTGCAAAGCAGCACGCCTTTGCTCAATTGGCTTCGCTGTTTTTTTTCCTTTACAGCGTCTTTTTATTTTTTAATAACTACAAAGTTGGTTAGACAGACCGACGGCTACGTAGCGTAGTGAGTTGCGGTGCTGAGGGCCGCGGGTTAAAATCCCGCACAATATTTAAACTGCCTTCACGATACGGGAGAAAATCCTAGAGGATGTAAAGAGGAGTAACCTTTAAAATATTGGTCGCGCTAATGAGCAGAAAATGATGCGGATGAAAAAATGATGCGGTTCGATTCCGGGTCGAGCCAAAACCTTTCTGTGTGGGATCGATTTTCTTGGTGGATTGTAAGCGTGGTTCCCTATAACCAAACAAGGTGGTTCATGTGGCACGTGGCAGTTTTGGACGATGCACTCGCTATCACCCAATCTGTTATCTAGCCAGTGTCCCGAAATAGGATTCTACTTGAGCTGTTAGGGGAAAGAGACCATAGCAAAGAAAGTAAACAGCTCAAGGCAATCTAAGGAGCACCTAACGGGGTGGGGTTCCTTCTGCCGGCAGCCACGAGGACGACGCGTTGTAGTGCGTTGGAAGAGAGTGGTATGCGACGGCAGATTGCACTATGCGACGCTGTAATTACTAGCGGTTCTGTGCCCGACTGCCACAGAGGCTAGGCACATTAGTCTATAAATCCATAACAGAGGTGCAAACACAACTAGCGTTGGTCTTCAACTACGATGCAAGAAGAAGAAGCAGCGGCAGCGGGCGTCCTTTTATTGGTCGGTCTATCTACCACTTTCATATATATATATACAATATATATATATATATATATATATATATATATATATATATATATATATATATATATATGCGCGTTTCTTATTGGTCGAAAAGATGACACCACATTCTTCCCCCCCCCCCCTTTCAGTGCATATAGAATTTAATGTGGGTAGGAGAGAGGAAGGCACTGGCTAGATTACTAATCAACTTAAACAAAATGCGAGAGTACCCGTTTTTTCCGCGCAACCAAAAATAAATAAATAAAACCTAACTGTCTGTAAACTTAAGGACTCTAAGCCGTCTGTGATAATTCGTCGTAACAAGATTTCAATTCACGAAGAGTATATCAAACATTCATGCGCCTCTCACTTTTTCATTGTCTATGCCATTTGACTCAGCAATTTCAGTATAAAATATGTAAAACACTCTACTGGCAAATGATTTATTATTTTTCTTGATATTTATTTCAGTATTTAACCCACTTCATAAATACACAAGTGCTGTAGACGTTATAAATTATGACAAAATTAAGCTCAACATCTTGACACACACTTACGCATACATTTTTCTTCTTTCTTTTGTTATCAAACAGTATGGCACAATCGTTGCAAATTATTTTAAATGCTGTAAGTGAGTGCGTTGTTTACAATAAGTTGAGCATAATTTTGGATTGGGTTTTGCATTACTTGAAATTTCGTTTCTCTCTTACTGTCAACCTGAAACCTCTTAATGATTCCAGCGAGTATTCTGTTATTTAACGGAAACACCTTTTTCTTTGTAATAAACCAAAGGGTTTTTTTTAATTATAAGGTGTCGTAACAGGCGACAGAGAGAAAATTAGCAGCAAAATGTAGTAAAAAATTGCGCTTTCCAACTTATTTAAGATTACGTCTTTTGACATATTATAGTGCTGATTAAATAGTGATGGCATTGCATCTTGCCTTAGCTTGCTTGCTCGTAACAACGAAGCACAGTTTCATCTTCAACAATCCAGTTATAAACTTGGCATCCGTCAAAAGCACACTTTTAATATGCTAAGACTCTCTTGCAGAATATGTTACAAAACTAATTTTTAATCGTTTTAACGTTTTTCTTGATTTCTCTACTTTCAGTGATTACCTCAAAGGGCCTTCTGTGAGATCGTATTCAGGCCTCTCCGCCTAGCTTAAGGAGTACTCAACGTTGAGATATATCATTTCCAATACTTTAATGGTTATTTATTTATATTGGTCAACTTCGAAGATCCGACGACAGATGGATTCGGTTGTTTTTTTTTTTGCTTTAAAACAAAATTACATGTTCAGAATGTCGTTGATATAACTATATTAAGCATTACAAAAATATATATTTATGAGAAAGTAATGTACCAGGTAATGTGGTTATAATTTGTACATTGTGGTTAACCAGTGGCGGTGGTTGCGGAGCACCAGCACCGCGGGTTAATTTCCGCTTGGAACAAGTATTTGTATGGACTACAAATAATTGTCCTGAACTTAGATATTTGTCTACATTTAATGCATATATGTAAACTGCTTTGTACTTGTACTTGTACTTTAGTACAGGAAAAAATCCTAGTGTAATGTTGTGGTTGGGTAGTAACGCTAAGAAAATCTAAAATATCTGTATAAATATGCAGATTGGATCTAAATTAATATTTAAAATTTGAAGGTAGCCTTCATCAACTAGAATCAAATCAGGAAATCAAATACCTCAATCCCTTTCGGGTTGCTATGGGTGCTGTAAAGTTCGTGACCCGTCGGGGATTAAAAGAGTTAAAATTAAACGCGATAAATTCCAATGAGCATAAAAATAAGAAATAATTATTTTAAATATCTAGAACGAGAACTCTGGTACTGTTTTACTGAGACAAACAAGCACACACTCCACCTTATGGTAAGTGGTTGCTGCGGCCGATAGACATCTACATCTTTCCTCGATTACAAATCAAAATGCAGATGCGTTGTCACCCGTGAGGACTAAGATGGAATGCCTCTTTTCCAGTAAAAAGGGTCTCTGGTTCTCTACACTCACCATATGAAACACAGCAGCGTTAAGCTATTATTTCACGCTGGTATTCTGTGAGAGCGTGGTCCTTCCCCGGTCGAGCCGACCCACTCGTGCCACAACTATACTAATAATATAACTGCAGCATGGCTCTACCACGTATAAGACCCACGTACCAGGTATCCCCAATAGGCATATTGGGGATACCAGTACCAGACTGCCAAGCGTAGCAATAAAGCCAAATTATCCATCAACAGGAGAGGTTCATTTCCAGCAGTAAATTTTAAAAGGCTAATGAAGAAGATTGCTTAATCTAAGTTTCCATTTAATTATATAGCGTGCTCTCTTCAATTTGACTGAATAGTGAATATTTAAAATATTGGAGACCCCTGCTATATAATTCTATTGGTTAATTGGATTTACACATTGAAAGGTATTCGCTAACTCTATCAATCTTGTTTGTTATTTATTTGAACCAACTTTGAAAAGTTAGGACACTATCGTTTTGGCTGTATTTTGTACATATATCTATACTAGGTAGAGTCATGCTGCATATTATTATGTTTGTAGCACGAATGGGTCTGCTCGGCCGGGGAAGAAGAACGCTTTCACAGAATACCAGCGTGAAAAAGCAGCTTAAGGCTACCGTGTTTCGTATGGTGAGTGTAGCGGTGGCCTTTTTTAAGTGAAAACTTATGTAATATGATGTTATATCATTACAGGGATCTTATAGTAAATTTAACTATTTTTCAACTTATTTGTATATTAATAGTTAGTAGTTACTTAAAGGGAATACCCTTTTTAATAAAGGATAAAAAAACTTAACACCTACAGACATTCTACGAACTAACCCATTTATTTGTGATATTTCAATGGAGTTTAGCATTGCAAATTCAATAAATTAATAAAGTTTGGATTCTTAAGTAAAATAAAATAAGCCGTAGCACAGAGGTCAGTTTGGCTGCTGTGTTACTATTTGTTCAAATCTTTGTGTGGCTATTTGTTCGAATCGTGCATGCAATAATTATTTGTCAAAATAATTGTTACTTTTCTGAATGAGTAATTCATTTTTGTAAAAGCTATATGGCGGGCCCATTGCTACTTCAGTTTACTGATGAGTTGAGTTGGATTTTGTCGGTTAATTTTAGCCCTCTCCATTGCTCAGTGACCGGAAAACAACTACTAGGCTACAAGGCGGCACTCCACCTGATGGAGTAACGACCTGTTATGATGTGCATTAAGTCGATAGATACAGGTTGTTCATAACTGTGTTTTATGGTGTTCTTTCGAGGCGGCTTATGTTTAGCAGTGGACATGTTAAGGACTGTATTGACGACGATGATGATATTCTTAAATATATATATAAATATACAAAGTGAATTCTGTTACTTAGAAAAAGATAACTAATGTAATCTTTTTCTAAGTGTCAAGTTTCGTCTGAGGTGTGAGACGTCAGATACTGCGATCATCAATCACCTGCCAAATGTGAGGATTAAGGCAAATCCTCCTTACAAAGCGAGAGGCCCATGTCCAGCGCTGGACTACTGAAGAAGAAGGCGCGAAGGAGAAGTTGACGGTTTCAAGGTGTAGTGGCTTTGCACTGAGTTGCGGTACCGAGGGCCGCGGGTTCGAATTGCTTACGGAACAAGTAATTGTATGGCCAACAATTGATTGTTTCGGGTCTGGATGATAAATTCTAGTGTACGTAATGTTTTTTAAGAGACTAAATTATTTTACATAACAAAATTTTTGAAATTGTCGAAAATATTACCGGTGAAATTAATAAAACATAGAAATGACGTGCTTTAGAACCAGGAATAAATGCTTTATTCTTTTGACAAAAAGGTTGGTGTTTAAATTCAGATAAAGAAATAACTTTAAAAAAAGTAAATGCCGACTTCAAAAAAAGTAAACAATATTTTTTAAACTTGTGGACTAAGGATTATCACAATCAATAAATGGTTAAATTTAACGCTTCACCCCCTTTTTGGAATTCTAAGAAATAGTTTTTTATTCTTTAAACTCGCACGAAACTGTACCATATATTTTAGCCTATTTAGTAAAAGAGAAATCATCATAATCTGTTCTTTATCGGCAAAGATATCGCGTAGCATACGTATATACAAAAATAAAAACATATAGACGAATAGAAAATCCCCTCCTTTTTTGAAGTCAGCCAATTACAGTCAAAATAGACAGGCGTACAATTTTCTTTTCATTGCGTTGTATCGTTGTACCTTTTTTGTGATACAAAAGAAATAGGAAATTTTATCGACAAATATGGGATAACAGCGCAGCTATTTCACATCAAATATATGAAACTATTGCATCAGCGTAATAAAAACCTGCTTCAGCAATCTTTGCGAGATAGAGTCTAAGCATGAGACGCGTTTAGAAAAACATTTGTATTGCTAGAAATACGTATGTTGTATACGTGACAGATACTTTCTTGGGCCACTCTGTGATGTTATTTATGAATATTGTATCCGGGGAGCGTTCTACATCTATGTTCTCTTTCAGATTACATTCTGACATTTTCATTTTTTATGATATTTGTTTCCTGTTATTTTCGTATTTGTTTGTCTCTATAACAAAGTTAAATAAGATGTTTCGAAATTGAAAAGTCCTCAATGGTTTTATCCCTTCAATTATCTTTCATTACACTCTATCATAATCCACTGCTGAACTTAAGTATCCCCACCGTGCCTTTTAAAGAATATTTGCCATATTTATCATGCTTACCAGTGCATAGTACCAGGGTTGGCAACAAAGGTTTGTTATTTTATAGCTGTAATAGGACGTCTTCCTTCCTAAACTGGCCGTTTTCTGATTTGCTTCTCTTTGTGATCTTTTACTGTCCTCCAGTCTGAAGTTCAGCCACGACGGCCTGTCGCTGTAGGATCCCAAGCAGATGGTAGCACCCAGCAATCTTCTCTATTGAAATTAGGATGTTTTTTGATTTCAATAGCCTCGCGAATCATCCTTGGAAGGAATCGGTGTTCTTTAGCGAGGATTTGTGGTCTATCAAATCTGATGTAGTGACGGGGGCGATCCTGTACATTCTTCACATCAGCTATATGTTCTTTAATGCGGGTTTTAATTGATCTTTTATTTTGTCCAATGTAGGAGAGACCACATTCACAATCAAGCTTGTACACTCCTGCATCTTGCAGAGGGACGTTACACTTGATTGATGGTAAAAACTGACCAATCTTCTTCGGCGGCTTGAAGTATGTTTTGATGGAAGCGCGCTTCAAGATGTAGCCAATCTTGTCAGTTCAATTGTAACTAGAAGGCTGGAAGAAAACAACATGCCCGTAGAATATGCAGTATTACTCAAGAAGTGATTTTTTTTTTAATTTCAATTTATGTTAAAATGAGAAAAAGAACAAGTGAGAAGACTGATGATGAAATTAGAAACAAAATATCACGTTTGGAAAAGGAGTTAAAGTCTCGACGAAAACCACCCGAGGATTTCCGTAATAAAGGTTAGTTTTGAAACCTTTTAAATGATAATTAACTTTATTTTGCTTATTTATAGTTCCTGTAACAAGTGATATAAAGATAATATATTAATAAGTACAGTTTATCAAGAACATTGTACATAAATGATAATGGGTGACTTTAAATTAAGTACCCACATATTAATGACGAATGTGTCTGCTCGGCCGGGGAAGAAGAACGCTCTCACAGAATACCAGCGTGAAATAGCAGCTGCTGTATTTCGTATGGTGAGTGTAGCGGCGGCCTTTTTGAAGTGAAAACTTATGTAATATAATGTTATATCATTACAGGGCTCTTATAGTAAATTTAACTATTTTCAACTTATTTGTATAAGTAGTTATTGTATTCCCTTTTAATAAAGGATAAAAAAAACTTAATAGCTACAGACATTCTACGAACTAACCCATTTAGTGGTGACATTTTGATGGAGTGTAGCATAGCAAATTCAATAACTTAATTAAGTTTAGATTCTTAAGTTAAATAAAAGATATAATTTACAAAATAGCCGTACCATAGTGGTAAGTTTGGCTACTGTGTTGTGGGCTGCTGGTTCGAATCCTGCATGGAATAATTATTTGTCAAATAATTGTTACTTTTCTGGATGAGTAATTCATGTTTGCAAAACGTCTCACCAATACCGAAGCGTATCCTACAGCGAAGGTTAAAAAATAGGATAAATAGAAAATAAACATATACCATTAATATTCTTTTAAGTGTTCTTTAAGCTATATGGCCGGCCCACTGCTACTTCAGTTTACTGAGGAGTTGTGTTGGATTTTATCGTGATTAAAACTACTTTTACGGATTTTATCGTGTTTATTTTTACTTTTTATTTTTAATTCCCGACGTTTCGGGCGCTTTCCAGCACCCATGGTCACGGGGGACTGAGATGACTGACGTCCCGATGTCATTGTTAAACCCGGAGTACCTTCAGCTTTTTTAATTATTGTTTATGGTCCGATCTATGCAAAATGAACTGACTATGTCCTGAGGTCTTGCAGTGGTATGCTTGGGTTTAGTTTTAATTTTACTGATTATAGGATCCCAAGCAGGTGGTAGTACCCAGCCTCCTTCTCTATTGAAATTAGGATGTTTTTTAATTTCAATAGCCTCACGTATCATCCTTGGTAGGAATCGGTGTTCTTTCGCTAGGATTTGTGGTCTATCAAATCTAATGTAATGGTTGGGGCCGTCTAGGATATGATCACAAACTGCAGACGTCAGTCATCTCAGTCGCTCTGGAAAGCGCCCGAAACGTCGGAAATTAAAAATAAAAAGTAAAAATAAACGCGATAAAATTCGTAAAAGTAGTTCTTTAATCATGTGGCAATGCTTCGCGTAAATATAAGAAATCATTATGGATTTTATCGGTTAATTTTAGCCCTCTCCATTGCTCAGTGACCGGAAAACAATTAGAATCAAATATTCTCTTGGCAGCCTCGTACTTGTGAGCGCTGTACAGGGCGGCACCACACTAGATGGAGTGACGACCTGTTATAGCGTGCAGCATGTCGATAGATACAGGTTGCTCATGGCTGTGTTTTATGGAGTTCTTTCGGGGAGGCCTATGTTTAGCAGCGGACATGTTACGGACTGTATTGATGATGATGATGATACTCTTATATATACATAAAGAATTCTCTTACGTCCCCGTTACACGGTTTTGTTCATAGATATTCCTGTAATGGCTGTAAATAAACCAAAAAAAAAACATAAAAATAGCTTCTTACATCGAAACTTAATTTGGAAATTACCAGAGTTACTTTATTCTATAAATATTTCAGCTTTAAATCCGCAACGTGTACCTGCGTTAAATATTAAATTAAAACCATTTCAACTTAAGAGTAAATAGAAGTGACTCCACCCAGTATTTAACTAATGTTATTTTTTTCTAAGTGTCAAGTTTAGTCTGAGTGCGAGACGTCTGATACTGCGATCATCAACCACCTGCCAAACGTGATCCTTACAACGTGAGAGGCTCATGTCCAGCACTGGACTTTACGGGCTACTGAAGAAGAAGAAGTTTCGAAGAAGAAGACGACGGCTCTATGACGCAGTGACTTAGCATTGAGTTGCGGTGCCGAGGGCCGTGGCGAATTCCTCACGAAACAAGTAATTGTATGGCCTACAAATAATCGTTTCGGGTCTGGATGATTGTTCGTGTGCCTCTACAGTACAGGAGTAAATATAGTGTAAATAATGTTTTTTAAGAGAATAATTTATTTTATATAATAAACTTGTTGAAATTGTCGAAAATATTACTGATGAAATAAAAAAAATCATATAAATGACATGCTTTAGAACCAGGAATAAATGCTTTATTCTTTTGACAAAAAGTTGGTGTTTTAAATTCACATAACGAAATAACTTTAAAAAAAGTAAAAGTAGACTTCAAAGAAACGTAAAAAATTATTTTTTAAACTTGTGGACTGAGGATTATCACAATCAATAAATCGTTACATTTAACCCTTCAGAATAGAGGTATTTTGAAATTCTAAGTAATAGGTTTTATTTCTACAAATTAATAAGAAACGATACCCTGTAGTTTAAACTATTTAATAAAAAAGGAGTCATCTTAATCTGTTCTCAATTTGCAAAGATATCGCGTAACATACATAATATATACAAATATAAAAACATACAAAAGAGTTGTAAATACCCTCCTTTTTGAAGTCGGCTAAATATAGTTAAAATACATAGACGCACAATCTTCTTTTTATTGCGTTGTTGTATCGTTGTACCTTTTTTGTGATACAAAAGAAATAGGAAATTTCACCGACAAAATATAGGATGACAGCACAGCTATTTCACGCCAAATATATGAAACTATTGCATCAGAGAAATAACAAGCTATGTCTGCAATCTTCCCGAGATAGAGTCTAAGCATGAAACGCGTTTAGAAAAACATTTGTATTGTTAGAAATACGTATGTTGTATACGTGACAGACACTTTGCTGGGCCACTCTGTGATGTTGTTTATGAATATTGTATTCGGGGAGCGTTTTACTTCTATGTTCTCTTTTAGATTACATTCTGACGTTTTAATTTTTTATGATATTTGTTTCCTGTTATTATCGTATTTGTTTGTCTCTATAACAATGTTAAGTAAGATATTATGAAATTGAAAAGTTCTCAATGGTTTTATACCTTTAATTATCTTTCATTACACTCTATCATAATCCACTGCTGAACTTAAGTATCCCCATCGTGCATTATAAAGAATATTTGCCATTTTTATCACGCTTACCAATCCACTGTACCGGGGTTGGCAACCGAGGTTTGTTATTTTATAGTTGTAATAGGAAGACGCTAAACTGCCCATTTTCTGATTTGCTTCCCTTTGTCGTCTTTTAATGTCCTCCAGTCTGAAGTTCAGTCACGACGGCCGGTCTCAACGGAGACTAGCCTTCTACGATTACCACGGGACGATATGGGGTAGTTGATATTCTTGATGCGTCAGTACACGGTTAACCGCCACTTCACAGGATTTCTCCTCAATTGATAATAATGAATGAATTTCTCTGTAGTTATAAGACTTAACATAGTAATTTAGAAATAAGGAGAACTGTCCAACGTTTTGAATCTCCCATCGGAATTATAGACGTTTTGACTGTCAGTATATTTATCATAATAGGATTAAGGGTTAAGGATTAGCGAAAGCAGCCTAATGGTGTTGGTTTGGACTGCAAACTCGGGAACCTGTGAGTTCGATCCGCCATTCGACTACTGTGGTGAACCACTCTAAACACAAGCATTTTTAAGCTTACTTTAACGTGAGTATTAGTAACGTTATTAGCGTTACATGTTTTTTTTTAAATATTATCTGTCTCTTCTAGGTTGTATTAGCGAGCTATGAAACAGTTTATATTGTTAAGAAATACGTCCGTAAAACCTCTTCGCTAATTGCCTCATATTTTGTAAGACATTTTGAACATTTCAAGGGCCACTCTCGCTTGTGAATTTTTCAACGCTTACGTGAAGCACCTGATGTTAACAAAGTGCAACAATGGATTAGGGCCTCCCGGGCATAGCATGAATGCAATATAAACTACACATAACTTATATTTCGTCTACTACCCACACCAATTTTTACATAATAAGAGTGACAAACCAGCACGCAGTCTACATGATGGTAAGTGAATGCTGTGGCCTATAGATACTTTTATCCATCTTTAATCAAGAATCAATATCATTGTCGCCCTTTAGGAGTAAGGTAGAATGAATTTTAAACGTGAAAAAGAGTGTGTTTGGTCATGTTAGTATTAAAATAGAAACATTCTACAAGTAAGGGTACATTTTGAATAAAACTATTTATTTTGATATGTATTAAAAATCTGTAACTTATCTCATTAAATGTAATTACTAAATGTCTGCCTTTAAATTACGTATTTTTGATAAACAATAAAATTCAATAGGGTTGAGGAATTCCTCGTCAACAATAATCATCGACTTTTTTTTCTACCTATATCTGTTTACAACAACGAAAGTCGCTGACAAAAGATAATTATTATCAAATAGTAATTAATGTACAGGTTTTAACTGACTTAAGATAGTGACTAAAGGCATAATAAAGGATTATTTTATTTATTAACGTTACAATGGCTTGTATGCGACCGTAAATCTACTTTTAAGTAACTTAAGACAATTCAAGCATGCAATTTGTTAATGTGCCTCCATAGAGGATTGCTTCAAGTTTGTGGGATGAGCGTGAAAATGTAAGCTTATTTAATACATACATACATATATTTTTATGCAACATGTAACATAATTAACACACTTTCAGAAATTAGTTTGTTCAGAATCGTTTACTGAATTTATTCCTGTCATTTTTAATATCGGTAATTTTTTATCCCAAAAATAAATAAAACTACCTAAACTACAGTCACACTAAATCTGTACAGTCAAAACAAACTGAAATGGATCTTAACTTAAGGCAATAAGACTTTTAAGAGTGCAGTTTTATTTGCATTATTACTAATTCTGTCATTCAATAAAAATAAAGAAAAATGAACTTTATTTCAAGCACGTTAAAGTCTTGCGTACGTGGATTTGTACTGTGACCACAACATTCTTCCGGAATTAGTATAACTAATTTGATAAACAATCGGTGCATAAAAATTTTTAACTAAAAATTCAGTGTAGGTATATATTATGATTATAACATAATATACTAATATTGGGGTGTCTGAGGGTGTGCGTTATTTACGTTTCATATTGTATATTTAAACAAACGTGGATAACACGGAATATTTCGTGTAGCTTAACCATCTACATTTACGAGTATCCTAAATTAAGAATTAAAATGAAGTTGTCCCCCCGAAGATGAGAGCTCCCGAGGACTAAGATGAAATGCCTCGTTTCCAGTAAAAGATGTATCCGGTTCTTTATACTAACCATACGAAATACAGCAGCACTGAGCTGTTGTTTAACGCTCGTATTTTGTAACAGCAACGTCCTTCTTCGGTCAAGTCAACCCATTCGTACAACTGTAATATAGCTACAGCGTGGCTTTACTGCTTATGAATTAGTAGATGACTAATTAACATAATATTACTACTCTGACAAGTACGCGACTGAATAGCCCCCCTCAAGGAATGCTACAAAACAATCCTTCGACCCACCCATCGACTATATGCATTTCTTACCAGGTCATCACACCATTTAGTTTTTCTATTGACATTATATATTTGTGAAACATCCATAAACGCGACAAAGTACTTTTATCTGATGATTATGATACAGTGGAAATAAGAACATAATAATAATTTCATTAATATTTCTGTGTAAAATACAAACATCTGTAATCGATAGTGATGTGATTTCGGCACAAGCTGTTTGATTTTTTTATACAAAAGTGGTGACAAACAAGCACACAATCTACCTGATGGTAAGCGGTTGCTGTGGCCCATAGACATCTATAGTCGATAACAAATCAAAATGCAGATGTTTCCAGTAAAATAGGTCCCCGACTCTCTACACCCACCGTACGAAACACAGCAACGTTGAGTTGCTATTTTACGCTGGTATTCTGTTAGAGCGTGTTCCTTCCCCGGTCGAGCCGACCCATTCGTGCTACTACTATACTACTAATATAGATGAAGCGTGGCTCTACCACGTGATATTCAACGTTTTCTTTTTTAAATATAAATCTCAAGAAACACTTGAGGAAAACTTGGCTTTAAGCCTTCTGTGATTATCATAAGAAGATTTCGCTCTAGTTTGAAAGCATATATCACAAGCAGTCTTTCGCCTTTCGTTTGTTCATTATGTATTCCGCTTGACACAGTAATTCCAGTATAAAATATGTAGAACACTCTTCTGGCAAATGTTTTTTTGCTTTTCATGATTAATATATTTATTTAATCTCATACTAAAGAAGAGAGACCATGCTCAACTTCTTGACAATGCACTCATACACACATCTTTTTTCGTTCTTTCTTTATCGGCTGGTAAAGTTTACTGTTGTGTGCACACTCAAGCACCTAAAATCATGTTGACTTCAAATGATTTGAGATAAACATGTGTGCGTTACTTAAAATGTACGCAGCGCTCCGTCTTTGTTTGTTCGTCGGAGGTCATAATAGAAAAAATATTTTTATTAGCAAAAGTGCAGATGCGTTGTCACGCCAAAGGATTTTCTCCTACTTTAAGAAACGCGTTAGCAATAATATGCTTTAAATTACGCTGGTATTCTGTAAGAGTGTATTATATTATAGCCTTCGCAACTTCTAAACCTGTTACTTGTCGGTTCCTATTTTATTATTCCGAAAATTTGGCTTGCTGGTAAAAACTAGCCATCGAACATGATAATTCGTACATGAGAACTAGCCAAGTCAGACCTTAGGCTACAATATATTATCCTAAGTTATAAGAAGGAACGATATTTAATGTTGTTATAAAAAAAATTCTGGGCTGACCATTGAACTTGGCACCTATTTAGATCTCACTTCTTTTGTCATTGAAGTCAACAACTAAGGCATATATCATAATATTGAACTTGGCTCTCATTTCACATTTATGTTTTTGATGGGATTTGTATTATTTTTTGAAGTTTGAGCAGTTGACTTTTTCCGCCCTGCCTTTTCACGGTTGACTTATGGATCTCTACAACAGCGCCATCTGCCCGATCTAATTGTGAATCTAAGCTATGCAGAGACTCACTCAAACATATTCTAAAATTTTTATCAAAATCGGTCACGCCATTGTCGAGGTTTTGCGATATAACGCAAGGCATTTGATCTTTATAAAAATGATTATTTTTATAACAGACTAAAAACTCAATTTTCTACACACCGTTTTCTATTTTCAATTTTATTACGATTATCATTACCATGTTACTAAAGCTTTTCTATTTAAGACTTTAGTAGTTAAGAAAGAGCGAGAACTCCTGACACAAGTTTTATTATTAATCTCAGTGGGAGTACCCATTTGTTTGATTACATTTGTAACTCAAATAAATAAAGCGTTTTATTTCTTTATTACTTATAATTGCATAACTCTCCTCTCTACAAAGGAAAAATAATGAAGACATTGCTTTATTATGTCTTCCTTGACGTCCAAAGATATCGGCAGCCAATATTAATGAAAGAAAGCCTGCTTCCCTTTATCGCCTCTTACAGTACCGACGCAGTTTCACTCTATCGCCTCATAAGATACCCAAAAGATGACATGGTGTAGTGGATTGTTTTACGCCGGCACTACATGCCTCTTCAACACATTATATTTTTTCATTGAAAAATTGCTATAAAAATAATGAAAAAATAAATACAGTATAGTATAGTATACAACATATCTTTGCTATATTGTTCTGTTATTATTAGGTGAATAGTAGATATTAAAACCGTTTCTCAACACAGCTTTTTATCTAGGTACATACACTATATGAAAACGAAGGTGGCATAAAACTGATGTTTCTCACTTACCCAACGTTCCTACCTACGGAGGCACTTAGAAGATTGCAAGCCTGACCTCGCATTAAAGTAACCTTAACTAGATGTGTCATATTATTATTTTAATTCTGTAAATAGGACTGTCAGTTTCTTTGACATAGGTTTTTAAGCAAAACATTTTTTGTAAACTAATATAAAAGGTACAGGTAAAGGTAAAGGTACAGCATACGTAACATCGGTACAAAGTAAAGTAAAATGCGAAAAAAATGAAAATATGCAACGTCATAAGAATGGTTACATGATAACCATATTACCATTCTTATAAAGTTTCTAAATGAAAATGAATCAGTTACAAATCAGTCGTCGAACAATTGATCTCATATAGACTTTTCATTTATTTTTCAATGGAGAAACCAAGTGACCTCATATACAAATAATATAGTTAAATTACTGCTTATTTATTCTATATATATATAGTTCTTTCTAGAAATTCTTCGGAACTCGTGCCTTGATCGTATTTGCGACAGGTGTTCCTTTTTAAAAGGCGATGAAAAATTTAAGGTAATAAATATTGGTTATTGAAATCTGGTGGTCGTAAGCGACTATAATACGGTATATAATACTATAGTACGACTGCTGTTCTTATGGTCTTAGATTCGAATCCCAGGTCTGGCCGTAAATCAGATACTGGGTTTATCTATCATCATATCTCGGTAGCAACCTGGAGTCAGGGAGTTAGACGGTGTTTCACTCCCGTGTTTGGGAAAGTAGGTAAAGGCCGTTGGTTTTGCACCTGATCTCTCTCCGATCGTATCTAGTCTAGCTATAGAAAGCCAGTATAATAATACTGGTTCTCTATAGCTTTTAGATCAAAATACACACTGCTTTTAGATCTCAAACGTAACTAAAAGAATGGAACCTCCGTAGAGGTATACCTAGGCAGAGAAGGAGTCCTTTCAGCCTCAAAAGTAGATTTCTCGACATCGACATAACAAGGTTTGGCCTTATTTTGCTATTTCGATACAAAGTTACTATTTAGAAACAAAGCATCTGCAAATAACGGTGTAGTGACAATGTAGGAATATCCACTGCTCCATATCTAATTATCAATCTCTAAAATCTAATTATTCCATAAATAATTGTATAGTTGTAGCACGAATGGGTCGGCTCGACCGGGGAAGGACCACGCTTTCACAGAATACCAGCGTAAAATAGCGTTGCTGTGTTTCGTATGGTGAGTGTAGAGAACCGGAGACCCTTTTTACTGGGAAAGAGGCATTCCATCTTAGTCCTCAAGGCTGACAACGCATCTGTTCATCATCGTTGTCAAGTGTGGCAACTATTGCAAATATCACTCTAATGAGACATTGTATGGAGAGCAGTCCAGCAGTGGACTTGGATAGAATGTAATGAATGAATGAATGAGTCTGCAGAAATTTTCAACATAAGGTAGTGAGAAGCTTACTATTTCCCTAATTTTCTTATTTTATGGCACAGACGTTCCACCCAGTCAGCAAACGATACGGTAGGTTAAATAAGCAATCGACTTAAGTCGTTACGCTTCAAGTAAAGCTAAGTTTACCGTGGCAGTTTTATTATTTGGTCTTAAAGTAATATAAAAGCTTATACATATAAAGAAATAAATGTGAAATAGATGGAATAGAGTGTGACCAGTCTCTCGGTTATGTGAACTACAGGATACATTTATGTGAGTGGACACAGTTATTATATGATTTTATTCCTCCCTCTCCTTTCCACCACCGGATAACCAAATATTAGGCGGGATACCACCCATTTTATTGTCAATATACCACGCATTTAAACTATGCGGCTAGTTTTGTTTTCCAATACGTACAGCAAAGCAGAGGCGAATAATTTGTCGGTGTCTAACTTTCCGTCTGAATACAATCTGTATGTTCTTTAAGACAAGAGCAAATAGGATTTACGCTAGGACAGTGTGATTTACCATCCAGGACTTCACCACCACTTACTACTAGGTGGGAATGTAGTCAAGCACTATAAGTAAAGGAAAATAACTTCTAACTTTATTTGTAATTTAACATGATAATAATGACGAACTCCTGGCTTAGGAAAATAACCTGTTTCCATAAAGAACACATCACAACAGCATCAAATATCCGAGATATCTGGGGCTGCAACCGTCAAACGCATCTATGGAATGTGAAATAACAAAAACGTGGCCTCTGGGAGTCTCACCCAGATAGATTCCCAGAGCCTCTTCTGTGTGGTTGTTTGCCTTGTGATCAAAATCACGAAAATCTTTTAATAAAACTGGCACGGGTTTCACAAAACAAAAGTTTGTATATACATTTTATGGTACGTATGTATGTGCACCAGGAAAATTGCAATTGAAGTTATTGTGAATGTTGTATGAATTTGGATCCGGTAGGTGGCACTGTTGTCTAGACGCGTGCGAAGCCGGGGCGGAGCGCTAGTCGATAATAAAATGATTACAACAGAGCAATGGATTTATTTTTATTTTATTTATTTAACTTGATATACAAATTAATGTATATAGGCAGATTTGATGCTTTAGGATTCTCTTCCAGTCTATCCGGGACTAGTAAAGAGATAAAAAACGGTAAGATTTATTGTGGTTAATATTTACAGAATTTTTAATTGGAAGTTGATTAAAAAACATTAAAGCAATATTCTTCATTTAAATATGTAATGAAGGCTTTGATATATTGTAAGCTTTTAAGCCTTATAATTTATCTATAGTAATTTTATACGTAAAACGGTGCTCCGTGAAACGTCGTGCAATTCAGGTCAAGCGTGGAGCAATTTCCAGTCGCCAGATGACGCTCACTAGGATTGAGTTTGATGACAGCAATTGAAGCGAATTGCTTAGGGAACATATCTAACTCTAAAACAGTTTAGAAATATAAACTGCTAGGATTTCCTATTTACTAAAAGGATGATTGCCAACATGCTAAAAAAATTATTCAGACACATACACCGTAACTATTTAATCGTATTTATTTACATCGGCGAGTCGTGGTAGCTCAGCGGCTAAGCGCTTGCTCTGATTTTCACAGAACGCGAGTTACCTGGATTCGATCCTCGCCGGCATCAATGAAATATTAATTGCAACATTTAGTTGCTGATTTATCGTGTGCTCGGTAATAAAGGGAAACATCGTGAGGAAACCGGAACGTTTAAGAAATTAAAAGAAAAATTTTAAAGACATGTGAAGTTCGTATTCCGCATTAGGATAGCGTGGTGGACTCTTCCATGTGCCCTAAAATCCATCTCTGAAATGAGGGAGGCCTGTATTCAGTGGAAAGTATAAAAAAAAAAAAAAAAAAAAAATATATATAGGCAGTAATTTTGATTTCTAAATGTATTTAAATTGAAAAAATAAACATGTAATATCTACACAAACAGGGCATTAATCTAAAAAAGACACAATTCTCATAACACCTAAAAAAACATACCCTATACCGACCGGAAGCGGAGTGCAGGGTGTTAATGAATTGACGATCCTACTCCACTAGATGGAGTGACGATGTCGTAAGACATGCAGAAAGTTAATATATGCAGGTGGTGTTTTTTGTGGTGTTTCTATGCAGACGAGCCCACGAGGACAGTGAACTGTAACTTAATGATGATAAAGTTTGCTCGTAAAGTTAAATTAAACAGATTTTTGTTTTTAAATAGAATAAGGGTACGATGTACGAGCAGACAGTCTGACTCTTGGTAAGTGGATACTATGACCAATAGACACCTACATGAAATAGAATTTTCACTTTTTTTTTATTTTTTAAATTTTGCTTTTTTAATTTATGTAATGCATTTTTTTTAAATTTTGAAAATTAATGCTTTTCAAAGTATTTTCCCGCTCGATTGCTTCTTCAATATGAGCTGTATTGAAGTTGCGTAATTCCCGCCGCATGCATTTGGAGATATATCTGTTCAGTAACCTGTATGCTGTCAAATCTGCTGGAAACTGCAGCTTAATTTCCCGTCTAACAACTATGACATTAAGATTGTGATTGGAGAGTTTTTGTGTGAACAGTATCCACGAGCTCATTAGTTCATATCGTCCACTGCATTGCAGTCTTTTAGGCAAAGAAAGTGATTTTGTGATTCGAGAAAAAAAATCTTTCACTACGTTATAATTTTTTTTATTAGTTAAATATAATTCATAACATATTTGATAACATAAGGACTATTGGTTGGAGGGCATGTTTTTCCTTTTCTGGTTTTGTAATTGTTCGACCGCTCATCAAATATTTAACAGTCGATGCGCCGGTTTGCTTTAATTAGTAGTCTGCAGTTAAGTATCGACCTTCATGAATTTCTTCATGGAGATAAATACGGCCACAATAAAATTTTGCTTACCATTGCCTAGTGTTAAATGAGCTACTCTCCCAAAATTATTTTGAAGACAAGTAGTGCAGTCTAGCAAAGAGAGTGAGTGACCTTAAACTTGATCATAAAAAATCGTTCAAATATTTTCAAGTCAATTCCATTTTGGTACGGATGATGAACTTCAACTTGTGATAAAATAATTGATACTGACTTCTAAATAAAAATTATTTTAATCGATATATGAGTATATGATATTTAAAAAAATATACCATTCGAAATTCAAATATTTACAGGCTGCTAGGGCGCAAAACTTTCATTGTGCCCTATGTTCAATCTTGAAGAAAAACTTAGATAAATTAAAAGGTAAATGTAAAGTCCTTAACTTTATTATGATGGATATTTGTTAAAAGAACATCGATTGTATAAACAGAAATTAATTAAATTTTTAAAAAGTTTAACAGAAAGTTGTGGCCATTGTAAAATATTAAAGTTAAGCGCACAAAAAATATACGTTTAAACTTATATTTTGCGTCGATTTTCAATTTCTCAACTGCTCAGCTAATTGCCAGAACTTTTAGAGTAAAAATTTTAGGAGCTTGTTTTAATGAATTTTTCATTTCCTGCTTAAGAAATCCTCCGGGAAACACCTGCAGTGAATATTCAAAAGTAGAGTAAAAGTTTTTCAATAGATTTTCTGGAAGCGGTACTATATTTATATATGAAAATAATACCCGCTCGCTTCGATAGGCGCAAACCTAGATGTAAATTTTTTTGATGGAACTGTCGTAAATTCCGTTCTTAATGAGCGTCTATATTGCAAAATTAGTAACTATACTAATAAATGTCAAACATAGGCCTCCCCCAAGTAATGCCACAAAGCACGGTCCTGAGCCACCTGCATCCATCGACGTCCTGCATATCTTACCAGGTCGTCACTCCATCTAATGGGGGGCCCTACACTACGCCTAACGGTACGAGGCTGCCACTCGAGAACCTTTCTTCCCCATCGGTTACCGGTTCTTCGAGCTATATGGCCGGTCCATTGCCACTTCAGCTTACTCTGGTTTTACTGCGAATATCCGAGTTTCTGAGTCTATCACGCAGAGAAACTCCGAGCATAGCCCTCTCCATAGCTCGTTGAGCGACCTTGAGCGTCCTCATACGGCTAGCAGTGAAGGACCACGTCTCAGATCCGTAAGTCATTACTGGCAACACGCACTGGTTGTACAATCTAGTTTTTAGAGATTGAGCTATACCTGACGAGAAGATGTGTCGTAATTTCCCGAACGCTGCCCAGCCGAGTTGAATTCGTCGATTGACCTCTCGGTCGAAGTTGGATTTACCTAGTCAGACTAGGTAAACGTACTTGTCAACAACTTCGAGCATAGTGATCCCAAAAACTACCGGCATAGGTGTGACAAGGACATTAAACATGATCTTTGTTTTGTCCATGTTCATCTTAAGACCTATCCGTTGGGAGGCACTATTGAGGTCTTTGAGCATAGTGCTTAAGTCCTCCAGCGATTCTGCCATAAGGACTATATCGTCGGCAAATCGAAGGTGAGTGATGTACTCGCCATTGATGTTAATACCGTATCTTTTCCAGTCCAGTAGCTTGAAAACGTCTTCCAATGCAGCGGTGAAGAGTTTCGGGGATATAACGTCACCCTGTCTTACACCTCTCTGCAGTTGAATAGGTTTCGAGCTCTGGTTCTGTACTCGGATAGCCATCGTAGCCCTACTGTACAAACACTTCAGCACTTCGATATACCGACAGTCAACTTGGCACCGCTGAAGGGACTGTAGCACCGCCCAAATTTCGACGGAATCAAAGGCTTTCTCATAGTCCACATACGCCAGGCAAAGTGGCAGATTGTACTCTTCGGTCTTCTGTACAATCTGACGCAGGGTATGTATGTGTTCTATGGTACTGAAGCCTTTTCGGATATATATATATATATATATATATATATATATATATATACAACGGGAAAGACTCATGTTCTTTGCACTTTTTCGGGCTAGTGAAAGAGACAAAGAAGATGAAATTCGCAGTAACAAACGCTTCATACCCATGACGCTGATTTCAGAACCGGATGACTGTTTAAGAATATGAGAAACGTGGTACATTATTTTCTTATATATAAAAATCTTTTCAAATTTCCCTTGTTTAAACGCTAATCACTCCAGGGGTTCAGAATCTTACTAGTAATAGCATAGCGCTCAGAATCGACACTCGAGAATTCCGAAAGAAAATGCTTCAGACTGATTGACTTCAAATCTAATTATTTCTTATTATTTCTTATATTTACATGAACACTAAACATTGATTAAAACTATTTTTATTACGGATTTTATTGCGTTTAATTTATTTTATTTTTAATACCTGACATTTCGGGTCTTCCAGCTTTCCAGCACCCATGGTCACGTGCGTCTGAGGTGACTGCCGTCCCGATGTCAGTGAAAACCCGAAGTACCTTCAGCTTTTTAATTATTATTTATGGTCCGATCTACGCAGAACTTACTGTGTCTTGAAGTCTTGCAGTGATATACTTGGGTTTCATTTTAATTTTATTAATTATAGCAGGTCCCAAGCAGGTGGTAGTATCCAGCCTTATTCTCTATTGAAATTAGGATGATTTTTTTAATTTCAATAGCCTCACGTATCATTCTTAGTAGGAATCGATGTTCTTTCGCGAGGATTTGTGGTCTATCAAATCTGATGCAATGGTTGGGGCCGTCTAGGATTTGATAACTTTTAACGTTCCGGGAAGTCTGCAGTTTGTGTCTTCAAATCTATTAAATTTATAACAAACTTCAAATTAAACAAATTTATAAAAATATTGATCGACGTCATTTACTACGTCGTTGTTGACAGGCGTCAGAACGATGGTGCATGAAAGCTACAATTCAAAATATTGATATAACCTGATTGAGTGACCCAGGAAAAGTGGTTTGGGATAATACAGACTACGGGTATTTTCACGTGATGTTATCTCAATCATAAATTGATTTTAACGATGTAAAGTTTGAAAATCTAACGCTTTTTCAGTCAGTTTCAATATAGTGGTCTAGAAATAAGTACCATAGGTAGAATAGTAGAATAATCTTAAATTACAATAGCAAAATCTTTTTTGACCTAAATTTGAATGTATTAAAGTGAAATGTATATAAAAGAAATTCCATTAACTATGTTTTTTTTTAATTTTCGCACTAACTCGTTGAAGCTGGATTAAAAATAATTTAAAATAAAAATAATTAACTATTTTTCTTAACTTTTATTTGTTTAGTGTTACCTTTCTATATTTATTCCTCGAAGAGGCAAGTAGTAGCAGCCTTCAGTTACAAAGACTCTTGCAGGAACTAGGTCAAGTTATGACACTGAGTTAAACAAGATATTTTTCATAGAAAGATGCAGGATATTAATGTAAATAGAACAATATATGCTGTCATGTCCTTTCGTATTACGCGAATCATTCGGGTTCGATCACGTAGACACCAATGAAATTAAAATAGAAGATATTTGAATTTAAAGAAAAAAAGGCCAAAACCAAGCCTGCGTCTGTTGAACGACCGGGAAACCATCAACAGTATCGGCCATATTGGCCATATTTCGAAATTTTTGTTTAACTGTCTAAGGGATAACGGGATTGTAGATTACATGCCCAAGGAATAAAAATATTACGGAGTCTGCTTATTGCTTACTGTTCCACCGCCCTTAAACCTTATTATCAAGGTCAGGTATTGATTACAAATTCTTATTTCTATTAATTGTAACGAGTATAAATTTATAAATATATTTATATATGACCTTTGAATAAATTCGTCAAATATTTTCTGAAACTGAAACTTGTTTTATGTACGTTCAGATAATTACACGGCCCAGTCGGCTTGAAAATTACTACTGGCTTCACACAATGTTACGAACTTTGTCAAATTAAGAAGCGGCCAATATAGTAATAATTTTATACATAAACATAAAACATGAAAAAGTTTTTAATGTCCAAAACCGAACATTACGATTCTTATTTTAAGAATAATAGTACATGGTATTAAAACGTGATTAAAATATCGAATATTAATCCCGCCTTTATTGTCTCGTACCACGAGAGTTGACTGGCGTTTTAATTAAAATTTTCATGTAACATTAGTAAATTAAATCGCTGGAAATTAATATCGCCATAAGAATACATAGTAAATGTACAGAGAAGTTAATTGTTCGTTTTCATTTAAAAAAATGTCATATTCTCCTTTTTCCCCAACCTCTCTTTTTTGGTATTGTTGTACATATTCCTCTTCGTATACGGATTTTATTGTGTTTAAGTAACTTATTTTTAACTTATGTTTGATTGCCGACGTTAGGAGTACTTTACAGCACCCATGGTCACGGAGGGGGGGGGGGGCCTTAAATTTTTGACGTCACGATGTGATAGCCCAGCTACCTTCAGTTTTTGAATATAAATTTTTGGGAATTAAAAATAAGTTATTTAAACACGACAAAACTTGTATAAATAGTTTTATCCGATTTAAATTGTTCATTTACACATATACAAATATTAAGCTGGGCTCTAATCTGAAGCCTTGTACCGTTAGTGACAGATCTCGCGTCTAATACATGACTAACCACATCGGTCGAATTTTTATTTTATTACTATACCGGTTACACACATGTATGTTGTCAAAATCCTAACATTATTCAATATACATAAATATAAACTATTTGGTGATATTGCATGCTAAGCAATAATCGAAATAAATTTGATACTCTCCAAATATCGCGTGGTATGCCAAAAGTAATATTGTATCTAAACCTATTTCCCGATTTGTGCCAAGTGATTGGCTTTGTGATTCAATCAAATATAGTTTTGCTATAATCTTGTTTTGTTATAATATAGCCATTTATTTCCGAACTTTGGGGTTATATAATATGTATTTGTGTTTGAGTTCCTATTGTAATACTAGTTAAAGTAAGTCCCTCAGTTCGGTGTGCCTTTTGGCATAGGCCTCCTCCAACTGCTTCCATTGGGTTCTGTCTGTTGCTACCCTTGTCCAGTATGGTCCTAAGGTTAGGCGGATATCGTCTTCCCATCTTCTGATTGGGCGGCCCTGTTTTCTGACGCCATCTCTTGGGTACCATAGGGTTACCTGCTTGCTCCGTTTATTGGTCTTGCAACGAATTATGTGACCTGTCCAGCCCCATTTCAGATGGTCGATTCGGGTCAAAATGTCAGCAATCTTGGTTTTATTTCTATTTCCTTGTTGTTAATTATATCCTTGAGTTTTATTCCCAACAAACTCCTCTCCATTGCTCGTTGACATTTCGAAAGTTTCTCCCTGTGGTTTTGGTTGAGGGACCACGTCTCACAACCACATGTGATGCAAGGGAGAATACAGGTGTTAAATGTTTTCTTCTTGATAGAGATGCTTAGCTCTTTACTTTTCATTATTTCTCTCAGAGACCAGTATTTTTTACAACCACTAGCAATCCTTTTGTTAATTTCCTTAGATGTTTGGTCACTAGGGGCAATTACTTGACCCAAGTACACATACTCTTGCGCATATATTCAAGCTTTTTCCATCTAATTCTATGTTGACTTTTGTAGAGTTGGTCATCAGTTTTGTTTTGATTGTGAGACTGCTTCTTGCTCGTGGCAGAGTTGTGCCATGCTTGTAGTTTCTTGGGTCCCAAAACTCAAATGTAGCTGATGATGTTAGGGCATACCCAGTCTAGTCTTCTGAAGATATCCTCCATCACAGCCGAAACAGTTGGGAAGTGGGCTTCCCTTGGCGGCCCGGGAAAGCTCCTTTTCTTCCCATTTTTCGGTTTGCGCTTTATATTTAGTCTCTAAAATATTTGTTTTTCCTCCATCTCAAAGCTGACCAAATGTATTTATGTTTCAAATTGTAAAATGCTTTTGAATAGTCTATAAAAGCTATTTAAACGGGTTTTTGGTATTCATTACTTTTTTTCCAATATTTGTTTCATAGTGTGAATGTGGTCAATTTTGCTGTAGTTTTTTCTGAAGCCTACCTGCACTATGGGTTGATTTGCGTCTAGAGTCATTGTAATTCTTTCTAGCAATACTTTTGCGAACACCTTATAGACGTTTGAGATCAAACTAATTGGTCTATAATTGTCAATGACTTCCCTAGGCCCTTTTTATGCAGGAGAATTATGTGAGACTCTCCCCACTGATTTGGAATGACGCCCGACTTGAGTATGTCGTTAAATATCCTGGTGAGAATTGGAGCCAGTTCCTCTGCCGTGCCCCTCATGCGCTCGTTTGGTATGTTGTCCGGTCCTGGAGCTCTTTCTAGTTTTTGAGAGTGTATGGCTCTCTTTACCTCTGCTATAAGTATGGGCGGTACGTCATCATATCTATTTGCTGGCGACTTATTGGTTTCTAATTCAAGTTCTTCATCTATATTCGAGTAGAGAGCTTTATAATATTCCGTAGCTAATTTCTGAATTTCTTTACGTTTTGTTACATGACTGGATTTGTTGCTTTTAAGTCTAGGAATCCATTCCTTTCCATGGTCCTTTAACTCCTGAAAAGCTTTTTTCGTTCCGCCTGTTCTTTTAATTGTGTCTTCTAGTTTTTTTTTAAATTATTTTTATCTTCCTGTCTTTTTTCATACTTTCCCGTATCTGTTTGCTAAGTTGTTGGAAATTCTGTTAAGGTTTTCTTTACTTTTATTTTTATTTGGAATTAGTAATTTTCTTTCTTCTAACAGCTCTATTGTTTTGTCACTGAATTTGTTCCTGTCCTTTTTCGTAATTATTTTCTTAATTTCTGATAGTTTCTTGTCCAGGTAATCATATTTAACTCGAACACTCAAATCGGAGTTAGCAATTTCATGCAGTGGCATGACGTGAGCTGGTTCAATATTTTTCGAGTACTGTTCTTGTAGCAATATCGGAGTGTTTGTTATAGCTTTCCTCGACTTTTTTGTTGGATACATCTTTAGGCGTCCGCGCACCATTCGGTGGTTAGTGTTGAAATTCAAATTCCGTGCATCCGGTGCATAATTAAAATACCTTACTCTGTTTGTTAAAATAAAATCAATTTCGTTTTTATATTTCCCATCGGAAGACGTCCAGGTCCATTTATTTTTATATTTTTTCTTATAGACTGAATTGAGTAGTGTCAAATTATTTTCTGGGAGGAATTCTATTAGTCTGTGTCCGTTGGTACTTCTCTTGCCATAGCAGTACTTCCCTAGTACGAATTCCTCTCCTGCTTCTCTGTAGCCAACTTGGGCGTTGAAATCCCATTACAAGGTATTTGTATTCAAAAGGTTATAGAAGTCTTCAATGTTCTCCCTGGTGGCTTGTTCGGTAGGCGCGTATACCTGAATGATTGTCCATACTTTCTTGTAGCCCGGTAGTTTCATGTTTAGTATTTCTATTCTGTCTGAAATTCCTATTAGCTCCAGTATATTTTGTTTTGGGATTGTTTTATGAGAAATCCTACACCTCTGTGTCCTGCTGTTTCTCCTTTGTGGTAAAGGATATAGTTTTCATACTCTTCTATTTTCTCTTCCAGTCTTCTCATCTCACTTATTCCTAAGACATCATAGTTTATTTTCTCTAGTGATTTTTCTAGTTCCAGCAGACTTTCCTGTGTTCTTAGTGTTCTTGTATTTAGTGTTGCGATGTTGATTGTTACGCGTGATTTTGTTGGAGGATTTTGGTCTAGATCTCCCGCGGGGACCAGCCGTGTTGGGAGACATTTTGTTTGTTGTGGTTCAAGATCTTCTGTTCTAATTTTAATTTTTCCGGTTCTTGGCAATGTTCTTCTGTGTATGTTTGGTTTGTATAAATTCTGATAAATACCTTTGGTTTGGTGTAATGATGTCAGTTACAAGTTTTTTGGATCTTCGGCTGATGAAACTGTTGGAGCTGTGGTTTGTTCGTTCAACATATTTGACTGTGCTGGGTTTAAAAATTTCTTTTGTTGCTGTTTTGTTAGGTGGTTGTAAAGTAATATTGTCTTGTGAGTAACTTTTTTCTGCGTTTACAAGTTGGGTGAGTTTGAGTCTTCCCTTTTTCTCTTGTCACGGCCTTTATCTTTAGGTTTCTTTACTATTAGTTTGTCGTATTTCAGATAGGCCATGTTTCCTTTTTTCTTTCCTCTTCTTGAGGCTATAACTGCTTTCGTTTCTCTAGGACATCTTTCGGATAATCCTTACATTTTTTTTCAATATCAAATGTTTCTTCCATATAGATAACTTTTTTTCCAATTCTTAAATTTCATGACTATCTAGGTGTTCCCGATTCTATTATAGCTTCCTTAAACTTTTACAATCTCCTCTACTCCAAAAAACCTCTTCTTTCTATGGCACTTAATTTTTTCTCTAGTGTTATGACTTTATTTTCAAGTAGAGTATTTTCTTCCATAATAGTCTTCAATTTCTCGTCCAATGCTTCCATAACATTACTTGTCACTGATGTTGTTATGAGCATAGTTTGTTGTTCGAGCTTCTCATCTATTTTTGATAATAAAAGTTCCATACTTTTTTTCCATTTTTGTGGTCATTTTACTGCTGTAGTGGCAACACTGAATTGGATTCAAGAGTTTTTATTCACTAGTAACACTAAACCTTCACTGTCAACGACATTTGGTGATTGGTTATGTTGGCAATAGTGATAACACTCTATTAAGTCTATGATTATAACTGCTATTCACAATTTTAGGTTATGTTGTTTCGTGATAATTGAAGATTTTTCGCAAGATGAACAATATTCGCACTGTGATCACTTCACTAAGTTCAGTGTCAATACTTTATTTTGAAGGGGTTGCGTCAAGATTACTTGATTATCCACTTTTTGCACTACTTTTACGAAAATATTCACGGAGGAGTTTGACGTACGTGTTTACGATACAATAGCCGGAACCGGAATATTTGTTTTGTTATAGGTTCTTATCATTATTTTTACTTTGACATGGACATGTGAAATGGGATGTTGTGGGCTCTTACTATCAGAGTGAGCTTTTAGGTCGTTTTGTCACTGAAAGCCCAAGGCAGAGACCGCAGTAAAGAGCGCTCGCGGGGCGCGTTGGTAGTGGCGCGTTAGGCATACAATTTTAACTGTCACCACTCAGAACACTAATTAAGGACGTAAATTTATCATGCACCTAGAATACTCTCCGTAAGAATGCACAGAGCGTTCAGTGGAGCGTCCAACGTAGTGTAATAAAACAGATTGTAGATAATATAAGACTGTCTTGAAGGGGGGGGAAGGAGCAAAACCAAAGGGGGGGGTTTGGGGAAAAAAAAACACACAACCACCCCCCCCCCCGAGTAGCACCCGCTTGAGTTGTACGCCGCCTCGCCACACTCTGCACGTAATCTTTAAGTTATCGGTTACCGTTACAGTTACTAGGCTGCACTAAAAGTATCGGGAATGGAATATTTTCACTGTTTCTGTCATATTAAAATCTTTTTAATTGAAGACTCCTTGGTTTTAAAATCGAATACCATTTATTTATTAAAAAAAAGATTCTCGGTTTTGTCACAAGGTTTTGTCAAACTTGTTTAGTCGTTGAGAAAATGGAATTGACTCGAGAAAATTCAAGAGTGATTATTTATTATCACTTTCGAAGTGGTTTAATACAAAAACAGTATGTTGACCGGATGATTTCTGCATTTGGTGATGAAGCCCGATCCAAAACCACAATTTATCGCTGGTTTTCTGAATTTCAACGTGGAAGTGTCAAGCTCAGTGATGACCCCCGTCAAGATCGTTCAAAAACTGCAGTCACCCAAGAAAACGTTGATGCTATGCGTAAGCTGATTAAGGAAGATCGACATGTGACATACTGCGAAATTCAAGCAACTTTAGATATTGGCATGAGTCAAATACAAATAATCTTGCATGTACAATTAGGTGTCAAAAAGCTGTTTTCCCGATGGATACCGCATTCGCTCTGTGAAGAGCAAAAAGCGGTCGCGTGGTGCGTCAGAACTCTCGAAAGATTCCACGCAGGATCCTCAAATGCTGTATACAACATCGTATCAGGTTACGAATCCTGGATATACGCGTACGAACCCGAAACAAAAAACCAGTCACGAGTTTGGGTGTTCGAAAATGAGTTAAAGCAAACAAAAATTGTTCGTTCACGGAGTGTTGCAAAAAAAAATGGTGGCCACGTTTGTCTCCAAAACCGGCCATGTTACGACTATTCCTCTTGAGGGACAAAGAACGGTTAATGCAGAATGGTATGCTAGCATTTGTTTGCCACAGGTCGTTTCTGAACTCCGTAAAGAGAACTGCAACCGCCGCATCATCCTCCATCACGACAATGCGAGTTCTCACACCGCACACAGAACAAAAGAGTTTTTAGAGCAAGAAAACATAGAATTATTAGACCATCCGCCGTACAGCCCCGACCTAAGCCCTAACGATTTCTATATTTTCCCTAAAATAAAGAATAAATTGCGTGGACAGAGATTTTCATCAACCGACGAAGCTGTGGACGCCTACAAAACGGCCATTTTGGAGACCCTAACTTCCGAATGGAAAGGTTGCCTCAATGATTGGTTCCATCGTATGGAAAAATGTGTCAAATTTCGCGGAGAATACTTTGAAAGGTAATAAATACATTTTTAAACAGTAATGTTGTGTCACTTCCTTGATTCCCGAAATTTTCAGTGCCGCCCTCGTACATACATTTTACAAGGACAAACAGCCAGGCCCGGACAATTATTTGTAAACCGTACAAATACTTGTTCCTTAAGGGATAAAAAATGTTCAACTAAATTTTTACAGTTCAGTGATGAGTAATAGTTTTACAGAGACAAGGTTATCGGCTCTGCGCTCTTCAAGTCTGGTGAGTATGGACGAATTATTCAAGTAATGCTTAATCACAACTAATATCACAAAATAAAAGTTAAAAATATTAAAATTTTATTCTTGGCCGATCTTGCCGATACCAAATACGAGGAACTATGCAAAAAGAAATAAAATCTAGATGCTTCGATTTCTTCGCTCGTTACCAATTCAGCTGAAATTTAAATTCAGATTTCCTTTAGTAATGAAAATTCAAATCGATTTTACTAGCACGTTTACGGCTAACGTTACTATAAAGTTTAACATCTTTTCTGTATACCAAATACAGTTTTAAAAATACATTTATATATTTTAAGCTCTGGAAGTTTGATGAAAGTCTTTAAGTAAATTTAAAGATATTTCAATTATAATTATTGATGATTTATCTAAAAATTCTCATATTAATTTATGAGTGGCTGCCATGTAATTTAACATGAATAGAATTAAAAAAAATATGTGCCATTTTATAAGTGAGTTTTGCGAGTACTTATCAAAATAGATCAAAATCACAAACTCCCCTAAACACACCCACCAACACCACCCTTTTTTGGGGCCTGTCCCGCCCCCCCCCCCCCCCCCCCCCCCTACCACAACTACAACCCCACCACTTAAATTTCTAACAACTATAAGGCAACGAAGACACTAGTTTAGTAATTTCTAATTTATACGTCTACCCTCTCCTGCCAAAAAAGGTGAAACTGATGGACACTTGTAATTTTTTATAAAATAAAGGTGACAAAAGAACACACAGACCACGTGATGAAAAGTGTCTGCTTTGTCCCAAATGCAGAAGCATTGTCTACCTTGAGGACTAAGATAAAAACGACTCGTTTCCAGTAAAAAGTCTCTGGTTCTCTACACTCGCCATACGAAACACAGCAGCATTATGGCTGCTATGTCTCGCTGGTATTCTGTGAGTACGCGGTCCTTTCCCGGTCGAACAGACCCGTATCCGACGCAAAATTCTAAAAAGTTTCCGCATTTTCCTTTTGAGGTACGGAACACTAAAAACCAAATATTGGATTTAAATGCGGGAAATCATGAATCAGCAAAATCGTGCAATATTTTGAAATGTTCCAGACAATATTATTTTACTCGTACGCTTGGAACATGGAGCGTATTAAATTTATTGCGGTGTTTTCTATTGATGCGATAGATAGAATACGAAATTAATATGGGATCAAGAATTATTATTCAAGCTACTTTATGACCGTTATGAGCCGTAAAATATAACTATGGCTTATGAATAGTGGATTATGGATAGATTATGGATAGTGGGTTGTCTTATGTTGCCATTACACAGTGACATGGTAATCTATTTTGAGATAGAGCTAAACCTCTGTTGCCGAAGATGAAAAAGCGCACAGGATTTGCTTGCAACAGAAGCTTAAATATATATATATATATATATATATCATTATTATCCGATGGAAAGACAGAACACAAATTTTTACATATTATAAAATTCAAATAATAAAATACTTTATTTTAGGAAGAGATAACTTTCTAGTTGTAACTATAATATTGTTCTAGTTATAAGAGGATGTTGGTGGGACCCGAGCGTATCAAGTAAGCGAAATTTATGCAAGGCCTACTCGCCGTACCGTGTAGTGGCGGTGCAAGAATATCCACTACTCCATATTGTGCTGTGGGTGCCGTAAGAGGCGACAGAGGGAAACTGATCCAACAGAATTGCAGCAGCATCTTTCTGATACAGCTGTATAAGAAATAAAAACTGCGGTTACCAACAACGCTTGTCTAACGTGGTAACTATGACAAATATCATCCCTATGAAGCATAATCTATGGGGAAGGTCTATGTTCAGCAGTGGAATTCTGATAGTCTGTAATGCTAATGGTATGCATGCAAGGCCTGATGAGTATGTGTGTGTGTGCGTTCATAATGGATGAAGAAACTTAAAATTTTTGAGATAGGAAACGAATTCTAATCTGACAAACCATAACTAATATTGATTTTTTTATTTTCCAGCGACCAGCCACAGCTTCCCTGGATAGAATCTATTAACGTGGCATAATTTTAATGTAAAATGAATACGTGACATAATTTTAATTTATAATATCAATTCCTTATTTTTCAAAAATATGTTCAAGTTTTTCCAATAAAATATAGCGTAGATCCCTCCTGCCATTGCTGTGTATCTGTCCGTAAAGTTTCGTCACACATGTACAGGAAGACGGACTTAATGCCATGGTTTATTCTCTATTAGCACAGAATAAGTAATAATAGTACAAACAAGGTACCAGTCTACCTTACCTGTACATAAAACATATATCTGTGTTCAAACTTGGTCTATCCAGAATTCCAAAATTTAGGAATTTATGGATACAACAGAAATGTAATTTTTTGACGCTCTTAGTCCAGAGTAGATGGTCATAATATAGAAATATCATATATTATGTTTATATGTTATTTTTTTTAGGATAATGGTGACAAACGAGCACACAGTCCACCTGATGGTAAGTGGTTTCCTTGTGTGTTTATTACGAATTAAAATGCATATGCATTGTCACCCATGAAAACTAAGTTGGAATAAGTTTCCTGTAGAAAAGGTCTCCGGTTCTCTACACTGCGCAATTTTACGCCGGCGTTCTGTGGGAGCACGGTCCTTCCCCGTTCGATCCGACCCATTTATTCTACAACTATATTAATTATATAGCTACAGCATGGCTCTTTCACATAAATGTACGACTTCATCCCTATTTGCATTAATTCTTGAAAAATTCGGAAGGTTTTAATTTACTAAAATCATTTTACAAACTAGGTATATCAAGCACATCTTGATAATACATTTATAATGATTTATTTGCAAGAAATATGGTAGTTACAGGATTAATAATTTGGTATGGTACAATCATATTTCGCCAGTGGCATGCAAATATATAATTTTATAATTGTCAGTCTAGTGCTATACAAATGTTTTATGGATATCTATGATTAATTACAATTTAGTGATAAACCTAGGAATAAAATGTCACAAGATAAATAACACACATATACATAGACGGTAACAATAAACAAGAAATAATACAAAATTTGATCCAGTCTTAATACCAAAATAAAATAAAATAAAAAAATAAAAAATGTCAAGTTAAGGTGCACATGTCAACAGTTATCAAGGCAAGTCAAGATTATATTAAAATATCACTTTGGTCTATAACAATAAAATTCATCTAGGGAATAAAAACAATTCTGAATAAGCCATTGTTTCAATGTTTTTTGAAAGAAGTTAAATGGCAATTTTCGAATATCGCTGGGGATTTTATTATATACTCTTATACACATATTAGGACAGTTCTTCTGATAAAAGACAGTTTTACACTTTCGTAAATTTAATCTTGTAAAATCTCTACGAGGAAATGCTTTATCTGTATAATTATCGATACATCTTTGAAATAAATGTGGATATTTTTTTACAAATGTTCCAATTTCATACACGTACATGCAACACAACGTCATAAGTTTTAACTGTTTAAAAAAGTGGTTTACAAGAATCAAAAGGTCCACATCTACAAATCGCCCGTACACATTTCTTTTGGATGAGGAATGCTCTATTAAAAACCGTTGAATTGCCCCAGATCAATAAACCATACCGTAGCACGGACGCTACATATCCATGATAAGCTGTTATAGCAGTTTCTTTACTTGTTATATTGGTTAGTTTTTTAAGTGCATAAACGAATTTATCTAATTTATCACACATTAAGCTTATATGACTTTTCCAACAACAGTGCTGGTCTAAAATAAGGCCGAGGAATTTTATTTCAGCAACCTTTTTCAATTTCTTGATTATGACTCACGACTTTTATTTTAGGGATATTTGCCCGGTTAGTGCAGAATGTAATATATTTAGTTTTGAGTAGATTGGGACATAAATTATATATCTAATACATAAATCTTGATAATACATTTCGCTAAAATAAAATTAGACATTCGAATATAATTATTTAAATAGCCCTGAAAACTTTAAGAAATTGCCTCCGAAAATCATCATCCAATGTAGATATACCTCGACAAATTTGACGCGCGCCATATACAGAGAAGTATTCATGAAGTAATCAAATCCCGACGCTTGAAACTCTAGGCAGAAATACTTTTCAAATCGATTTAGTTAAAATTTTTTAAATAGTTCATGTCATAAAAAATTTAAAGTTTGTGGAATAACGACGATAGTAAGCACCCGGACCTTTATCTTATTTTTTTCATTATTTTAATTGTGATGATATATTTAGATGTTTGAATGTTTGTAATTTTGATATAACATTGATGTTGTATGTATGTATTGTAATTATGTGTATATAATATGTTTAACATGTGTTTATTTATATAATAACATATACTATACTATGCATAGTGCGTGTAGCCGGTGATGACATAATATGGATCTATTATATGGTCCTTCACTGCTGCTATGGAGAGACATATGCACGGGGTTTCTCCTCGTGATAGACTTAGAGGATATCCGCAGTAGAACCAGAATAACCAACGTAGCCCAATGGATTATTAAGCTAATGTGCCAAATGCCAATAGGCTGGCTCGGACAACCGATAGGGAAGAAAGCTTCTCGAGCCAGCCTTGTACCGTAAGCGAAGTGTGGAGCGGCTCCTTTAAATGAAGTGACGATCTGGTAAGACATGCAGGAAGTCAATGGATGCAAATGGCTCTGGACCGTGCTTTGTGGGATATCTCGGGGGGAGGGGGGAAGCCTATGTTCAGTGGCCTTGTGTTGGGCTGTAATGATGATGATAGATTTCGAATGTTATATGTATATTACAGTTACTATGTATGTATTTGCACCTGTCAAAATATTTAATCACACCACGGGTTGACACGCAGAGAATGCGATTAGGCATTAAGTCCGCCCTTTATTACCTTATGTATAAAGGTGATAACAATACAGTTAAAATAAATAAAAAGTTTAAATACATTTTCTTCATCAGCTCGTGCTGTACATAGGTCTTTTACGTTGTAGGAAGGATATGCCTTAGTTGCCACGCTTGTCTTGTCTTGAAATGCATAAACAGACGAAAACGTAATATATTCGAGATATGTACTATTTACTTTATTCCTGCAAATAAACTAAATGAAGACTGGTAAATTCGTATGTAGAGAGTACAGATTGTCGCTGTCAGCTAAATATCTTAATGATTTATTTTTGCAAAACCGCTGTGGCAAACGAACATACAGCTCGCCTGATGGTCGCCGGATGGTGGTTAGCGACCACTGCCGTCTGCATTGCTTTCATAAGTTGTAATGCGTTGTTACCTCTGACGAATAAGATGGAATGCCTCACGGCCTTCAATTATACTGAAGGATATAACCCCACAAGACCGGAACCGAGATCCATAGCAGTTCGTCCAGCATAAAGCAATAAACTTCTCGAATATAATACGCGATGTGAAACTTTTCTTCACTCAAACCATAATTTGTAAATTTAAACAAATGTTAACTTTCGATGAGATTAGGAGCCATAGATCCTGAACCACTAAGCTTCGCTATTGTTGAAATAAAAATTTAGTTATTTAAGAAAAACCGACATAGTCCAATGGATCAGTAAGCTTAAATATTAAAATAGCTGGAGCAACTTACAGCCGATGGAGACGTCTATGTAATGCAGAAGTCAATTACCACCAGATCGACTGTTACCTTTGTCTCTTCAGCTTAAAAAATGTATTTGCTACATCCGGTTGTCACTTAATCCAATGGAGCACCCATTTTTACTGCAAGTCATACTATGTTGTTATTCAAGAGTTTTCTTGCTCATAGATAAATTTAAATAATATCGGCTTAATTTTTACTCTTAAAACAAATTCACTTGAGAAGTATGTAAGAAGTTATAAAGTTCAAATACTTGAAACTTGCTCCGAGAGTTCGTGGAGAAAATGCTTAATACACAAATTAAGCAAAATTTTATTTGAAGTTAATTTTAGATAAGAAAATTCCAAACAGATTTTTCGTTTTTAGTCAAAAAGAAAAAATGGAACGATTTAACGTAAAAGACATAACAAAATAATAATGGAAATTTATTAATGGGTAAATAGATATACGATATACAATTAGCTTTATTTATTTTTTACATGCATGATAAACTGGAATAAATACCATTAATAAGAACTTAACTTATTTTAAAGTTAAAGGAGTTATAATCGATTAGTCTATGTTTTAAAATTGGGTTTTGATTTTAAAGTTTAGCACAATATGTAGGTACCTACTTGCATTTCTATCAGACATTTGATGTATATAAAAAACACCCTATAATTTATTTGGTAATTTAATTATTTTTTTGAGAAAGACAAAAACAATAGCAAAAAAGTATAATTAACATTGACTTAATAATAGGTACTAATTATAACTTAAATGAAAAACTCATGACGAGCAAAGTAGCTCAGGACCATGCTTTGCGGCTGTCTGTGGAGGAGGATGTTCAGTAGTAGACTTGTAAACAGCTGTAATGATGATGATGATTCGAAATCTTGCACGATTAAATTATAAGAAATCGTCGTTTTTTTATAGGATGTGATGACAAACGAGTACACAGTCCACCTGATGGTAAGTGGATAGCTGTGGCCCACAGACATCTACATCAATCCTCGATTACGAATCAAAATGCAGATGCGTTGTCACCCCTGAATACTAAGATGAAATGCCTGACGTTTCCTTTAAAAAGGGTCTCTGGGTCTCTACACTCACCGTATAAAACACCAGCATCAATTAAGCTACTATTTTACGCTGGTATTCTGTGAAAGCGTGGTCCTTCACCGGTCGAGCCGACCCATTCGTGCTACAACTATACTTCTAATATAGCTGTGCATGGTTCTACCACATATAGACGATGTGCTTAATTTTTTTCATTTTAAAATTGTCTTCGTAATAATCTGATTGTAAATAAATGTTCATTATTTGTTTTGATAAATAGCTTATCGATTAAAACAAATATTTAAAAATAATTAAATCGCGCTAATTAAAGTAGTAGTTGAAATTAGCACTAAAAGGCTACACCACCCTAGAAAGCGTGAATATAAAATTTAAATCAGGTGCGTGTAATCACTCCTTCCCCGATCGAGCCGACCTTCGTGCTGCAACTATACTTCTAATATAATTGCATGGTTCTACCACGTATAAACGACGTGCTTCATTTTTTTTTCATTTTAAAATTGTTCTCGTAATAATCTGATTGTAAAAAAACGTTGATTTTTTTGATAAGTAGCTTATTGATTAAAGCAAATGTCCAATAATAATTAAATCGCGCTAATTAAAGTAGTAGGAATGTTTAAAGTTGAAATTGGCACTAAAAGGCTGGTAATGGGGGCATCCACCCTACAAAGCTTGAATATAAAATTTAAATCAGATGCCAGATCACTCTGGGAGCTTGTAGCAAACTAAACGCGCGGCCAACGTGTGGACGCAGCGACCAAACTCTGCCAACAATCCTTTGATCTTTTGTAAAAAACCGACACCACACGGATCTTGCGCCAACTTGCGGGCCATCGTTCCAATACATACCAATGAAGCCCAAACACCCCGTCTACACGTTGGCCAATGCTATTGGCCACTACATTCGCCACTGTGTTGGCCAACGTGTAGAGGCGCCGTTAGTCGACGTCGATCGAAAGTTTAATCCCACACTGATCGATCGACGTCACTTATCGACGGTAGAATGGATTAATCGACGTCGAGCGAGCTGCTTGATTATTCGAGAACCCGCTCTGCTCCACCGACCGCTATTTAAAATGTCGTCTAGATGAAATAAGCTATACCTCTAGCCTCAAAAAAAAAACATCCAGAGTTTTCTGCGTTTACGTCTCTGTAATAATAGTAATACAAGCAAGATCGTACTGGTTAATTACAACACCCTTAACGAAAATAGGCTACATAATTATTAAAAATTAATAAAGAAGAAAATATAAACAACTTCCGTTACGCTTGAATGTTGCGAGAATTTATTTTCTCTTTGCAAGAATTTTATAAGACGCTCAAGAAAAGCCGCCCTAGAAAAATTTCCTTATTAAATTTATAATGATTAACTTTATCCCTTAACTTTACTACTACCCTTTAACTTACATCCCCCAAACACTAACAGCGTTTCATCGATAGGTCTTACCTGAAACAGAAAGAGAAAATCAATAATTTTGTGGTAATTAATTTTTTGGGTTAAATATTCAACTGTTGGTTTTATGATCTGGTTATGCCGTCTGTTTCCGTTACTTTGGCATTTCACATTAGTCTCTTTTTATAGAATTCGGATGACAAACGAGTACACAGTCCACCTGACGGTAAGTGTATAACTATGGCCCATAGACATCTACATTAATCCTCCATTAAAAATCAAAGTGCAGATGCGTTGTCACCCCTGAGTTCTAAAATGGAATGAATGGACGTATTCAGTAAAAAGGGTTTCCGGTTCTCTACACTCACCGTATAAAACACAGTGTATTAGCATAGTATTTTATAGTATGTTTTACACTGGTATTCTGTGAAAGCGTGGTCCTACACTGGTCGAGCCGACAAATTCAAGTCACTACCTTAATATAGTTGTAGCGTGACTATACCACACTGAATATACACACCCTTCCTCCTAACTTCGCTTTCCTCCAAACTTATTACTCCTAGTGGTGTTGTTTTTTTACCTACTTCATAGGCATGAGTCGGATATATCAAAACGAATCTAAAATCCGATTTCAAACACAAATCGATTCGTATAGATTGCTCAAACTAAAAAATCCGATTTCAAAAATCGACCTAACTAGCTAAACTCTTACGATCTTTACAACCAAACCAATCCAAATCGAAAACAAAATCGACAATATCCAAACTTAAACGCAAACTGTTGCGTAGAAATCCAAATCCGTTTTTTCAGTGGCTCTCTCGATGACGTGAAGTTTGCGATTCAGATTTCGGTTTGTCGGCTTTGGAATATCGAAATCTATTACACATTGAGATATGGGATCAATATTATCCTTACTGCTTAGTACTTAAAGTCTATATTGGCTTTGCGAGATTATGCGTTGATAAATTTTTGGTTCAGTGTGCGATCAATATCTGTCTTATTGTTAAGTCGTTTAAGGCTATATTTGCGAGATTGTGTGATGACATATTTTTGTTTTTAGTTAAGTGTTTGCTTACTTAAAATAATTTTTTGTTTTCATGTTGTTATGTTTTAGACTTTAGATGTAAATTTAATCCTGGTAACAACTGACAACTGCTCCCATGCCGGTCAGTCGTAACAGTGTATTGTATTATATTATTTACTGATATAAATTTATTGCCTTAATACACAAAAAGGTTTAGTAAATATATGAAAAAACTTTATAAAAATATTTAAAAATTAGAAGTGAATTGTATGTGAGTGTATGTTTTAAGTGAGTAAGTTATATAACATTTAAATATTTTTAATTTTGACTATTAAGGTTTTTTTTGTTTAGACTTTTTAATTGATTAGAAGAGAACTGTATTGATTTTCAAGATTTCGCGTAAACCCAGTGACAAGTCCAAAAAAGAAAACGCTCTTGGAGTTGCAGTGTAGTAAGTAAATATTGCAGTCAAAACATATCGTATATATCAACAATGGGTAAATTAGGAGCTTATTTAAAACGATCTCACGCTTCAATTTATTTAGCGTAGTTAGATTTGCGTTTGTCGTTTTGTTAACTTTAAAACGAAATCTAAGTACGCAAACGAATTGGCGTGGCTAAGCGATACTGAAATCGGATTTTTAAAAACGGATTTTGAAATCGATTTTGAAATCTGAAATCGGATAAATATCGGTTTGTGTTCATATGTATACTACTTCATATATGTAACCGTGGTAGCTCGAAGGTTTAGCGCTTACCGTTAACTTCACAGTGTACACAGAGTTTTAATTTAATTGTTTATTGTTTTTAGGTGCTCTAAATGGAGCGATGGCAGTAACTGTATGCGTGAAGTCGAAGACTATAATACGAGTATATGCTTATGCAAGAAGATGCTGAGAAGAACTCGTTGAGTTTTTTCACATTTTAATAATTTATTACTTCAAAATTTACGTCATGCGAATAAATATGTTTATATCTACCGTTATTTTGACGGTGAAATGATTTTGATCTCTATAAAATATAACAGTATAATGTTCAGAATGTGAAAATCTCATTTAATGTGACTATTATTATTTAAGATATTAAAGTACATATTTCTTAACATTTTTATTTTATGGTATCATTAGCTATCATCATCATTACAGCCCTTCACAAGTCCACTGCTGAACATAGGCCTCCCCCAAGTAATGCCACAAAGCACGGTCCTGAGCCAACTGCATCCATCTACTTCCTCATATCTTACGTCGTCATCCTCTAGTGGGGGGTCGCCCTACACTACGCCTACCGGTACGAGGCTGTCACTCGAGAACCTTTCTTCCCCATCGGTTATCGGTTCTTCGAGCTATATGGCTATATATATAATAAAAATGTTAAATATGTTAGCGTTCTGTTTTTTTTTTAGTTTTTTTATACTTGTTCAAGACTGAACCACTGCCCATCTCATATTTCAGTTTCAGTAATGATGATGATGATTATTATACCATTTCTGTTGCCGTTCGAGCCTATTAGATTTAGAGCCGAGCCTATTATCTATGTTCAGCAGTGGACGAACATAGATTGCCTCATACTTTTCTCCGTGCCTCATACAGAGGATATTTGCCACAGTACGCACGCCTGTCAAGGGAGCTGGCAACGCGGGTTTTTCATTTTGGTCGTTATAAGGAAGACGCTGCTGCCCATCTCCTGATTGGTTTCCCTCTGTCGCCTCTTACGACACCAATGGGATAATATGGTGTAGCGGATATTATTACACCTCCACTTCACGGCATTATGCCGTTGACGTTGAATATTAATAACCATAAAAATGAATAAAAGAGGACACCTGCGGAGTTTCTTTCGCCGTTTCTTCTCTGGTCATTGGAACCTCATTTCGAAACTGTTGTAGATTTGGAGAAAAAATGGAATTTGCCAAATTATATTTTAATTGAACGAGTGAGTGCTTTTATCTGGCACAAATTCACATGCATATAATTTTGATACCATAATATTTCTTTGCACTTGAAGGCAATAAAAAATTGTGTGTCGAAATTATCTAGGAGGACATATAATCACAAGCACCCCTTTCATCTTCTTTCTCCTTCATGAACCCGTCATAATTCACTGCTGAACATATGGCTTTCATATTACAGGAAGAGTTTATCTGAATCATCACGCTTGGCAGACAAATTGACGATTGGAGTTCTAGACGGCTAGCAGCTATGACGCTGCTTCCCGTCACCGATCTGGATATTTCCTGCTCGGACGAATTCATCAATCTATCTGTCTATTGCAGTTTATAAATGTGGCAGATTGGAAACCACAGTTTTTATTTTATTTTCGTTTGTTATCAGGAAGACGCTGTTTCTCTTTGTTTCAGTTTCCTTATGTAGGCTCTTCGACACTTATTCACGTCTATTCACGGGACGATATGGTGTATTGGATATTCTTCCGACACTTGACGGTTTCATTTATACAGTTATTCCGCGATGTAAAGAATATAAATGTCTTCTGCTGCACATAAGCCTCCCGTGTTACAGGGAGGATTTTCTTTAATCGTTCTTCGTCTTCTTGGTAAACGTATTTGTCATTGCAGTGTCAACCAGACGTCTTTCACCTATGACGCTGCTTCCGGTCACTGATTGTATTTTACGTCTGGCAAGTTAATAAATACAGATTTTATATTACACGCTTTGTAAAATATGGACATTGAAGTAACTAGTGTAGTCGATCTAAATCCAGAAGTACATTCCGAACAGAGCGGGCTTATCAAAGTTTGCCGGCGCATGGCGACTTATTAATTGCGAAAGTTTAATGCTGATTGTTATTCCTATCTACCTAATCCGACCCAGCGGTGTAAGTTGTTACTGTATTATGGTTGGTTGGAAATATTTAAATACAATTAGTTTTTACGGATTTTATCGCCTACATTAACTTTTTTATATTTTCGACGTTTTAAGCAGTTTACAGCACCCATGGTCACGGGTGGGACTGAGGTGTTCGACGTCCCGATGTCATAACTAACCGCGGTTACCCAAAGATTAAAATTATTAATTTTTGTTCCGATCTACACAGTATGTGGTCTTTAGTCCCCAACACCATCCTAGTAATTGACGAGGAGAGCTAATACTGGAAGGGTGTTTTGCGTAAAGTGATCCGCTGATTAGATTGTCATTATAAGTCTGATGTATTAATTTTTAGTAGAGATGCGCCGAGTAGCACTTTTGCCGAATAACGAGTACCGAGTTTTACTCGGTTCAATTTTTCCCAGCCGAGTACTCGGCCGAGTAACTCGGCTCAATCAAATTCCTGTTTCGGGCACGTAAACAATTACAAACAATAGAGCGCGATGATCCTAAACGCCCCATTGCTTAAGAATTAGATCGCTATTTAAAAGAAAATTTGTTGGCAAAAGACGAGAGTCCTTTCGAGTGGAGAGCATGGCACCAAACAAGGTATTTAGAGCTGGCACGTTTAGCACGAGTGTTTCTATGTGCACCTGCAAGCACCGTGTATAGCGAGCAAATATTTTCGGAGGCTGGTAACGTCTACGAAGAAAAAAGGAATAGGCTGTTTCCAGAACGTGCAGAGAGCCTTGTGCTCCTGCGTCATAATTTACCTTTATTAAATTTTAAATATTGATTTTTTTCGTAAACCTTTTCCTAATTTTGTCTCATTACTACTCAATCATTATCATTATTGTGATTGTCAAAGATTTCCCAAATTAATTATAAATACTTTTTGATTAACACTGTTGTTTTAATTATATCGATCTACCAAAATATATTGCTTTAATTAAACCGAGTATAGGGTAGACTGGGTACGGTTGTGTCAATTTTCAATGGATCGCCGATAATTTTGTTTGTATGCCACTTAATTGGAAGAAATATGTCTTTTATGGTAAAGTATACATTTATCTACGTAAAAATACGAAAACTTTGCACCTAAGTACAATGGTTAACTCACATGAGCAAATCAGAAAAAATAGGAAAAATGTCACAACCGACCACACCCCAGGGGCGGTTGTGACAGTGCTCGGGGTCGGTAGTGACAGGTTCAAAAATACACAAAAACGGTCTAAAATCACTTTTATTGCAAATAATATCTTACATAAGGCAACATAAATCTTCTTCTGGAAAATTTTTACTTTAACGAAACAAAAGAAATAAAGTCTTATGGCTTAAAACAACTATATTACTGTAGAGTCTACAGTCACGAGTACTTACTATAACAGTCTTTAATTACAATCTAGTCGGTATAACTACAAAACTTATCTATTATAACAGTCTTCGTACTACAATTAGTCAAAAAAGTTAACTAAACATTTGTAATATATTGCGGTAACTGTGTTAAAATACAAAGTAAATATTATCTCAAAACCTCTTCTTCAACAAAAACTAAGTATTTGTGTACGTATCAAAATGTAAAATCAAAAAATAGAAGGCATCGAAAGTTCGTTCTTAGTCATACAAAACTGAAAAAATAAGATACCGAGATCTAGTCAGACTCATCACAGTTATGACAAATATAATGGCGACTACCGCTTGCACACTCTAAGTGGGACCAGAGCTCACATATTTCCTGACATTTGATCCATTTTTCGCCAGCCTTACTTTCAGAATATGTATAAACAAATTATACAGAAATACTCTTCTTCATCCGACAACGATGGTGGTGTCTTCCTTTTCTTTTCTTTGCTTTTTCCTTTGTTTTTCATTTTGGTTCAGTAAGATTTTTTTCACCTGCTTAGCCTTCAACCGTCTTTCTTTTTCTTCCTATTCTTGCCTTACTGCCGTGTCTGTATATTATATGGTCGATTTATCTTTGGGGAGCCTTTGGAAAAGGCCGAATAATTTCAGGCGAAATTTCACATGCGATTAACTTCATACATTTCCGCAGCTCTCCGTAAAGAAGTTCTGCGTTTCACTTCTTTATAAGCATCTTCACATTGTGTTATATCACACTGCCCTCTTTCAGTCTTTCTCAAACGTTTCCTGGGCATCTAAAAGCAAAAATAAAAATTTTAATTTTGTCAAAACCGTACCCTGAAAATATGTCACAATGCACTCCTTTGCGAAAAAACAATTTCCGTGACAATACAACATAAGATATGTACAAAGTAATTATAGTTATAACCTATATAGAAACATAGTGTTACTCATCATACCTTTTCCACCAAGTTTGTAACTTTTTACCTTTGTTTTACAAATAAATTATTTGATTTGATTTGATTTGAGTTACATAACTACTAATGTTTCACTTTTCACGAAGCAAAACACTCATTACTATATCTGTACACATATAACAACAATTATTAAAATATACCGAATAAAATACTTACTTTTGACTGTTAAAAAGTAATATAGGCCTCTGCTAGCGTTAATGCCTGTGTGACGCAATACTGTGTGTAATATACATTCAGATGGACAAACTGCTCCTCTCTCTCCTTGGACCCTCCCTGGCATTCCTTACAGATTCGCTAATATGAGGACTGTCACAACCGTACCCTGGCACAACCGTACCCAGTATACCCTATTCAGCATTAAAACCAAGTTATTCTGCCGAGGACAAGTTTTAAAAAACCCGCCGAGTACGGCTAGTACCGTTTATCAATACTTACCCGTTCTACTTTCAGTACCACAAGCAACACTGGCCATTTAAACTACCTAAACCAACATCGCAAGGTAGACAACAAATTGCAGCCGCAACTTTACAACACAAGGCGAGCGGCCAACGCCGCGCCCGCGGGAGGCACCGCAGCAGGCAGCCAGCACTTCACGCCGCCCACCGTCAATCAAGCGGACGAAGTCTCGCCGGACGTAGACGAGGTACCATTTTCGGGACGACTTCCTTCACCTTCCTTCACCCTCCTTCCTTCACCGCCGAGCACGTGGTAAATCAGCACTTAAAATGGCAATTAACGAATTTCATTGGTGCCGACGGGGACCCGGACCTGAGCTACCACGCATTTTTAGTGCCAAAACCGAACGGAGAAAATAGATTTTTGTTGAATCTTAAATGCTTAAATAGGAATCAAAATTGATAGCAAAAAACTGTTATATGGCTTCCGTAGATAGATTTAAGACGCATATTTTCTTGTTACCATACATAACCCTCATAAAATACCTTCGCTTTAAATATAATGATGCGTTTTATGAATTAAATTGCATACCGTTCGGTTTATGCGCAGCACCTTATGTTTTACCAAATTGATGAAACTAGTAGTAGAATTTCTTATAATTAATGGAAAGATATCTGTGATATAGCTCGATGATATATTTTGTATTGGATGTTCGCTTTTAGAATGCAAAAGGAATAGTAAGTAGTCTTACAATAAACTTTATCCAAAGCTTGGATTTCATAGTAAACAAAAAGAAAAGCTACCTGGAATCATATACTCAATGTAAATTTTTAGGTTTTATTTTTGATTCCAAGAACATGGCGATAAAATTGCCGGATTCTAAAAAATTATAAATCAAAGTGGGTATTTCTAAGTTCCTTAAACTACATAAATGTAAACTTCGTGAATTTGCTTGACTCTTAGGACTTCTAGTGTCTACTGGACTAAACGTTTTGAACAATTCAAAAGCTTACTCGACAACCCTAGTTTTGATTAAATCGTAAATCGTTCTAAAAGTCTTTCAGACCGACATGTTTTGGTTGTTCATGTTCCATCCAGGATTTCCATCCACAAAACTGTGATAAGTATGATTTAGAAATATTTTCTGACGCATCATCTACAGGTCGGTATGCTTATTGTAAGATTAAAAACTATTTTGGCTACTGGAAAGACCATGACAAATCCTTGCATATTAACGAGTTAGTTACAGCCAGCTCTTCTGGCTCTAATGAGATTCGCTATTAATTTAAATTCAATTAAAATATTATTGCGAATTGATAATGTTACTGCAATGTCTTGAATTAATAGGATGGGTGGCATACAGTTCGATCATTAAAATATTATTTGTAGACAAATATGGAAATGGTGTGAAATGCGTGCAATAACTATATTTTCTTCTTATAGAAATACTAAAGACAACTACGAAGCAGATCAAATGTCTCGTAAGAAATTTTTGAACACTGAATGGGAACTTCATGATAAGGCATTTAATAAATTAACTCTTTGCTACGGTTACCCAGATATAGATCTTTTTGCTAGCAGGCGCAATGCTAAAGTCCATAAATATATTCCTTGGAAAAATTAGTATCCCAGTATTCCAAAAACTAATTTCTTCTAAGCCAATATATTTAAAACCAAATAAAGAATTGTTATTGTCTCTTTTCAGAATTCCTCACAACCTACACCGCACCTTGAGCTTAGTAGCCGTTTTTTGTTATTATTATTTAAGTAACAGTTTACTTACATTTTTAGGGAGGGTATCTATAAATCGCTTCGAATGAAGCCGTTCACATAATTGTCATCGACTTTACTTGGTAAGTTCGTTTGATATTCAATTATATTTCATTTCATTCCGCCTTCATTCATCGCATTTTAATACACATTAGGGCAGCGGGGCGGTACTTCTTTGCTTTAGAACCTTCTCAAAAACGAGAGTTCTGTGCCCAGCAGTAGAACGTACATGTGCTGTAACTTTGACTTTAACTAATCTACATAACTGCTTTCTGTAATACTCTAAATAACGTCAAAATGAAAGAAATTCGTAGCTATAAGTAGCTCCTACATTTACTTAGTACTTAGTTTATCTCATAACTATAGTTACTTAAGTAATTTAACAAGATAACTTTGCACACAATTGTTTCAATTGTCCAACGTAAAACTTGGTCAAGTTGAATGTTATCATTTCAAGCCTTACTCACTCATTTCAAAAGTTACATAAGGGGATGTTGAGCAACTTTAATTTAGAGCTTTGTAAAGTAATAATTATTTAAGAATACTTAATGAGGGTCCGTACTGGTCTTTCTTGAGTATTTATTTAAAATCTGATGTAATTTCAAATAAATCTGAAGTATACAGAGCGCCTGTATAATTACAGGTTGTGAGCCATTCCATCATTTCAAAGATGGCACAACGCATCCGTAAGCTTCTTTGTTTAAAGTTGGCTGTAGGTGTCCATGTGCTGGAGTGGCCACTTACCAATAAGTAGACTGAGTTCGTTTCTCACTTCAGTTTTCAAAAAAAGATAATAAAAAATGATAATTCTTTTAACTCTTATTACCTCTTATACTCTTATTCATTTAAATTTTATGGAGCATTTAAACTGCTGCGTCCGGTAACTACGGTTCTCATCGCGATCCTATCACTGTTCAAATGTTTTTTTTTATAGAATAACGGTAATTAACGAGCAAACAGTCCACCTGACGGTAAGTGAATGCTATGGTTCATAAACACTTACAACTATATCCGATTAAGAATTAAAATGCAGATGCGTAGTAACCCTTAAGGACTTTGATTTCCTTTGCTCCATAAACCCATTTTGAAATGAGTCTGCCTGTACCTAGCTGTTGGACGTATAGAGGCTGTATTTTTTTCTGCATTTGCTTTTTTTAATCGTTAGGTAACACACTAGGATTTTATTCTGTATCGTGGAGGCATTTTAAATACATAAATTGCACGAGGACAAACATAGAAACCCAAGACCACTATTTGTAAGATACACAAATAATTGTTCAGTGCGGGAGTCGAACTTGCGGCCTTCAGCGTTGCAACCAATAAGCACTCCCACAGAGCTGGCAACACAAAAACTACGCTTTACTTTACTTTTACTTGTAGTTATTACAGAAGGGAAAAATTACCGCGCTTTCCAAACTTTACCAGCGTCCGGCGATTTATTAAATCCCGCACGTTATATAGTCTCGCACCAGCAGCGACTCGACTCGAACTGCAGGTGCATTGCCGTCCTTTTTAAAAAATTAGGCACTTTTCTTGAACGTCCCCAATTCATTTGCACTGCTGTGACAGCCTGTAATTATATTGTATTATGTATGACATATATCTTCTTAGTTACTGTTCTCTTAAAGATTTTGGATTCTCTTAATAGAAAACCAAGCATCTGCGATGCTTTAGAAACTAAAAGATCAATATGGTTTAAAAATAGTTATATCTTTATCATCACTTAAAATAATAAGAAAGGGGCATTTATAAAGCCCTTTTATTTGGTCGTTTTTTGACCGCTCTCGACAAAATGTACAAAAAAAAAAACGTAATCACCTACCGTGTCCACATATATCATGTGTGTGTAGTACATAAACGGTGCTGTTAAATGTCTAAGTGAATTAGAGATACTCAAGTATATCATACTTACTTTTCTTATACCTGCTTTATAAAAGTAAGCATGATGTAGTATTCAAATAAAGAAGGCTATAGATGCGTTGTCAGCTTCGAGGAATTAAGATGAAATCCCTCGCATATAATGGCTCTCTATATCCTTTAGACTCTAACACAGCAGTGCGCGTACTGCTTGCTATCTGTCGAAAATAGGTAAAGGTGTGGTTCCTACATAGACGGACTCCTTGACATTAATGGAGAACCTACCTCCTAGTAATATTTCAAATTTTATACATCCATCTAGAGTGATACAATAAGAGTATTTTTTTATATTTTTATATACATTTGGTTATTCTATTATTGGTTTACTACGTATTGATGATTGTGATTGAGCTTACGGAAATAAAGAGGAAATTAAAATCACGCGTTGCGCACTACATTCACATCATAAATTGTAAAACCTTATAGCAAAGAGAAATTATATTATATGATTGAATAAAACTATTATTTACGGATTTTTCGCGTTTAATTACTTTAATTTATTTTTATTATTATCCCGACGTTTCGGGTGCTTTACAGCGCCCATGGTCACGGGGGGGACTGAGATGTTTGACGTCCCAATGTCATAGTTAGTCCGGCTACCTTCAGTTTTTTAATATTAATTTTTTTGGTCCGATTTACGCAAAAAAAAAAAATTAATATTAAAAAACTGAAGGTAGCCGGACTAACTATGACATTGGGACGTCAAACATCTCAGTCCCCCCGTGACCATGGGCGCTGTAAAGCACCCGAAACGTCGGGATAATAATAAAAATAAATTAAAGTAATTAAACGCGAAAAAATCCGTAAATAATAGTTTTATTCAATGTATAGTGTTCGCGTAAATTTAAGAAATCATTATATTATATGACTTTAAAATACTATACATTAAAAATATGATTTATCATATATTACATAATTAAAAATTATACAAGTTATTTGTACAAGTACAAATATTTTAAGTGTATCTATATCGACAGCCATTATATGTCCCATATATGGGGTATCGCTACCATTACAGCCTATTAAAGTTTCCTATAGTCCTCCCCCATAAATTGCCTTATAGGAGGGATATTTTCCATAGTTGCCACGGCTGGAAGGCGGTTGGCAACCGTAGTATTTTATGTTTAGTTGTTATTAGGAAGACGCTGCAACCTGTCTCCTGATTGGTTTCCCTCTGTCGCCTTCTATGACACCCATAGAACATGGGGTAGTGGATATCCTTACACCGCCTCTACACGATAAGGTAGGACTTCCATTTCTTGAAGAGTGGATTGCAGTGATTTTGGAAGACAATGCTAATCAAATATTGACACGGATATGCTCCCTTGAGACTTTGCTTTCACTTTTTCCTTTTCATCATCAGCTCAAATAAGTTGTTACGGTTAGATTAGTAGACACAGCTTGCACAAAAGTATTAAGCAATAATTAACATTAAAGTTTGGTACTTAAAGTTAGGTTATATTAGTTATTAAAACTAAATATCAAATTAAATTAAGTCTAAATTGAATAAAATATTTGGAATTAAGATATACATTTTTTTCCAATAGGGATACTGATATAATTTGTTTTTTGTGGAGGCCACAGAACCAATGAAAACATCCACTTCTGATCGAACAACGTTACTGGATGAACTCATGCGGTATAATGGCTAATATTGTATGAGAACTGTTCTACAAAATGTAAGACTAAATGTTTTACGATTCTGAAGGTAACCATTAATTTGAAGTTCATGTATTGTTCATAAAAATCTGAAGTGACAACCAAACTTGCAGTTCACCTGATGGTAAGTGGCCACTACAGTTCAAGGACACTCACAGCCAGACAATACAAATAATGCTAAAGATGCGTTGTCACCTCTGAGGACCAAGATGGAATACCTCACAGCCTGTAATTACACTGACTGTCACAGCAGTGCAAATGAATTGGGGACGTTCAAGAAAAATGCCTACTTCTTTTAAAAAAGACGGCAATGCACCTGCAATTCTCCTGGTGTTGCGGTTGTCCATGATATAAGAAGTCAGGTGCAGGACTAACGGCATTACGTGCTCTCTGAGTAAATCATCTCAATCTCATCTCTCTCTCATTCAATCTCAATATCTTGACTCTGGGATGCTACTAAGAATTTATTGAAAGAAAAACCCCCAACATGATAGCGTTTACAAATCATTAAACCAAAGAGACATCTATTATAATATTTTAATTTCGCATAAAAATTATTACGTTATATAAAATGTATGAATCATTTTAACCTTTATGAAACATTAATCTGAAAATTACTACAAAATACTTAATAGTCTTACATTTAAGGGACAGATTAAGTGGACATGGATACAAGCCGCATTAAAATTTGGCTATTAATAAATCGCCGGACGCCAGGAAAGTTTGATAAGCGCGGTCCGCTGAAAATTTTCAGGATTTGCGTAAAAATATTTCAGGATTTGCGTAATTTTGCCCTTTTGTAATAACTATAAGTAAAAGTAAAATAAAGTGTAGTTTTATGTAGTTGCCAGCTCCGTGACGCAGTGGTTTAGCATTGAGTTGCAACCCTGAAGGCCGCAGGTTTTACTCCCGCACTGAACGAGTATTTGTGTATCTTACAAATAATGGCCTTGGGTTTCTATGTTTGTCCTCGTACAACTAACCTACTTAAACTGCCTCCACGATACAGAATAAAATCGTAGTATGCAAACCTTACAATTAAAAGGAAGGAAAGGAAAGGAAATACAGAAAATAAAACTTCTATAGGTCTAACAGCTAGATACAGGCCGACTCATTTCAAAGAGGGTTATGGAGCAATGGAAATCAAAGTCCTTAACGGTTACAACGCATCTGCATTTTAATTCTTAATCGGGAATTAAATGTTTATGGACCATAGCATTCACTTACCGTCAGGTGGACTCTATGCTCGTTAATTACCCTGATTCTATAAAAAAACATTAGAACCGTTGTAGGATTGTGATGAGAACCGTAGTTACCGGAAGCAGCAGTCAAAATGCTCCATAACACTTAAAAGAATGATCTTTTTTTTTATTATATTTTTTCAAAACCCGAAGTGACAAACGAACTTAAGAGAGTAAGTGGCTACTCCAGCACATGGACACATGCAGCCTATTTCAAACCAAGAATGTTGTGTGTTGTGGATGTCCTAAGAAGCGACAGATTGAAACTGAAACAGAAGATGGGCTGCTGAAGCTGTAGATCTTCCTAATAACAACTAAAATATTCACAATACTCCGTATACCAACCAGTCTGCCCAGCCAATATTTGCCAAATATTTCTCCGTTCAAGACGATGAGTTCATGTCGCAACTACAATACGCTGCAGCGTCATTTTATTACGTCAAACCTCAAATTGTTTAAATCGCACCATTTTAGCCCACCAGCAGTACTTTGTTCAACGTACATACATGCAATTAGTTGCTATTAAAAACATAACCAATAGACTAAAAATGAACGAATATTTTAAATAAATACTCAAGGAAGCACGGACAAAAGTTATGTAGATTAGTTAAAGTCAAAGTTACAGCATATGTACGTCCTACTGCTGAGCACAGAACTCTCGTTTTGGAGAAGGTTCTAAAGCAAAGAAGCAATTGTAATTTATTGAAATTGTAATTGTAAAGTATTCTACCGAATGTATTATAATCTATTCTGTTTGAAAACGTGGTGCCTCTGTCCGGGGAACTAAACACTGAAAGAAACTCCACAGGTATCCTCTTTTTCCATTTTTGGGGTAAAAATCTAAAATAAATTAATATATTATCCTTTTTTTGGAAGACACTTTCGAAACTCTTTCGTGTTCATAAGGTGTTTGGTAGGAGAGACAAATCAAATTAAACTTTTAAATTAAATTTGTTTAATTCAGATATTTGCATCCATAGAATTGCTACTAAAATTATTATAATATATGTTTAATTTTATTAAATTTTACAAAATAACTTGCTAAACACTAATACATCAGACTTACAGTGACAATCTAATCAGCGGGTCACTTTACACAAAATACACTTCCAGATAGTAGAGTCGTAGCTCTCCGTGTTAATTATTAGGATGGTCTCGGGATATAAGACCACGATTAAACATTTAAAAAAATCACGTCGGCAACTATTTCCAACCATAATACAGTTACAACTTCGGCCGCTGGCTCGGATTACGTAGATAGAAATAACAGTCGGAATTAAACTTTAGCAATTAATAAGTCGCCAAGCGTCGACAAACTTTGATAAGCTCGCTCTGTTTAAAATGTATTTCTGGATTTGAAACGAACTATACTAGTGACTTCAATTTCCATATTTTACAAAGCGTGTGATATAGAATCTGTATTTATATAGTTATCCATCTACAGTTTACGCCAGACGTAAGATACAATCAGTGACCAGAAGCAATGTCAAAGGTGCAAGACGTCTGATTGATACTGCCAATCCATTTCTCAGGACGATGAAGAAGGATTTCAGAAAATATTTCCTATAACACGGGAGGCTGATGTGTAGCAGAAGACATTTAGAAGAAGAAGAAATATTTTTTTATTGGTGAGTTCGTAGCCAATACGAAAATATTGCTGTGTTTCATATAGTCGGCTAGAGAACTGGAGGTAGTCATTTTATCCATCTGATTTTGAATCTCAGACAAGGTTTGATTTAGGTATCTATAGCCTCCAGCACCTTTTAAACTTTTTCAATCAAGTGCTGCGGCCCATAGACATCTACATCTATCCTCGATTACAAATCAAAATGCATATGCGTTGTCACCCGTGAGGACTAAGATGGAATGCCTCTTTTCCAGCAAAAAGGGTCTCCGGTTCTCCACATTCACCATACAAAACACAGCAGCATTAAGCTACTATTTTACGCTGGTATTCTGTGAGAGCGTGGTCCTTCCCCGGTCGAGCCGACCCATTTGTGCTACAACTATACTACTAATATAACTGCAGAATGGCTCCACGTATATGTCTGTTATTATAAATTTATTCAAGTACAAAACAAATGGCTACATAGATTAATATTTTATAAAACAATCTTAATTATTCTGTAACGAGATCCAAAAAATACGAAAGGTAATCCCAATTAAATCGTTCATCAAAACGATCTAACTTCTTTAAAAGAAAATTAATTACTAGCGATTATTTTTTTATTGTTTTCCATCCTCAGTAGTTTGGTATTTGTGGATGTTGTCTTAAAGGATTACAATCTTCTATTTTTAACCAAAGCCAATTTAGATTCGTTTAAGTCAAGAGCTTAACTAAAGACGATTTTTGATTAGAATTGCTTTTGGAAATATTTTTTAATGTTATGTACATTTATGTGGCATAGAATCGTGATAGTTTAGATGATAAACACTCCATAAAAGTCACAGTACGCTACCAACTGATTTCTCTTACCAAAGTAAGTCGACAGGAATACACATAAAACTATGTCATCTCTATCATTATCCCATTTTCGACCGGGCTTTCAAAGAAGTATAAATTTTCATTTGATTGTTTAAGTATGTCGTAAACCAATGAAGGCAGTCAATGAGTTATTTGGCTTTACTTGAAACTTATCAAGTATCAAATACTTTATATACGTACTTATGAAAAATTTAGTTGTAAAAATTAAGTATCACTTTTGCATAACACCGATCACTTTTTTTTTCTGTTACCGCCTTCAATGTCTTATAACTAAAGTTCACTGGCAGAAAATGATTGCCTTGTGTTCCTATAAATTCTATAAGATTCATTAAAAAAATCACTTTGAAACAAAAAGATACTTCGTCTCTTTTTCATTCGATATCATGTCATACTAAATTTCTTTTGGAAACATAGAGAAAAACGGTTCCCGAAGAAGGCTGCATATCTGAGGACTGAAATTGCGCGGAGAACTTATTTCTCTATAGCTTTTTTAGAAATGAGAGGCAGCCATTGCCGAACAGTGGGATGTATATTGCCAATAAATTTATTTTACTCAAAATAGTGGTGGTTTAGTGCGTGAAATAAAGTTCATTTTCTTTATTTTTATTAAATGACAGAATTTGTAATAATACAAATAAAACTGCACTCTTAAAAGACTTATTGCCTTAAGATAGTCCATTTCAGTTTGTTTTGACTATATAGATTTAGTGTGACTGTAATTTACGTAGTTTTAATTATTTTTGGGATAAAAATTACCTATATTAAAAATGATAGGAATCGATTCAGTAAACGATTCTGAACAAACTACTTTCTCAAAGTGCGTTAATTATGTTACGTGTTGTATATTATATATAAAAATTTATGTTTGTTCGTATTTTATGCGCTCCATACCGTTCATCAGATTGCGCTAAAATTTTGTCAACTTAGGCCTTTTTCTCACTACGCGAAACCAACACAACATCAACACAACATAATGTGACAACTCCAACCGCCATACTAATGTATGCGCCGTTTTCTCACACACGGGGACAACACAACACCAATACAACTTTGAACCAACAATTCGGCTATGTTGTCTTGTCCGCTAGATCGGATCAACTTTTTTGTTGTGACAACACTGTGACAACATAGCCGCCTTGCAAACTCTATAGGGACTTTTTCACTGCAGGCAACGCGACACCAACACAACATTCCTTGCGAGTGCGCGCCTTTTTTTTTTTTTTTTTTTTTTTTTTCGTGGGGAAATCCTCATGGATACCTTCCGCTGCGGGGGCAACAAAAGGTTATGCCGGACTCCTACCGGCTAAAACCCCACGGTGGTCACCATCAGCGTATAAGAGGGGTCCCGGGATCTCCGTTCGGAACGCAACCGGGGGCCCCTCCATCGCTTTGCTACACTAGTAGCACGTCCCAGGGGCAGTACTTTCTGCCCCCAGCACCCTCGCAGTGCTAGCACGATGTCTCGAGACCACTTTCGAGCCATCATCCTCCTCGGGGGTTACATAACTAGGCGCTCGAGGCCCCCGCCCCGAGCGTCTGCAACCCCGGAGGCCCCGGAGGGCCGTGACGAACGCCTTGGTGACGTCGTCTCCGCGCGGGATCCGCCCTCTCCCGATCCCGCTCTGAAGCCTCCTTCTGAATCATAACAGATTCACAGAAGGTGGCTACGGCCCTCCACGCCGAATCCCCGCTCAGCATCGCCGACACAACTGCTGGCAGGGAGAGGTCCCGTCCGATGCGGTTCACCAGGATCGTCCGTTCCCGTTCCCACGCAGGGCATACTGCGAGTGTGTGGGAAGCGGAGTCCTGGTCCCTTCCACCACAGTGGAAGCAATTCGCCGTTGCCTCACGTCCAATCTTACACAGATAATCACCGAAGCACCCATGCCCGGTAATTATCTGAGTAAGTCTGTAGGTGAGTCTTCCTGCTCGTCGCTGCATCCAGGCTTCGAAGACCGGCAGGATTGCTTCAATGACGCGTCTGCGTTCATAGCGCTCCTCGAGTCGAGAGCGCCATGATGCCAGAGCGTTTTGTCGTTCCTGCCGTTTAATTGATTGGAGCGCCTCTTCTGGCTCACTACCACCACTCTGGCGCAGGGCACGGATACGAACGTACACCCTCGCGTCCATTTCCGCCAGTATATCTAGTGGTGGAAAGCGAGCCAGGATAGTCGCCACCTCAAAGGATATTGTGCGGTATCCTCGTACGATCCGTATGGCCATCCTCCGCTGAACACTGTAGATTTTAGTTCTACAGCGTCGGATGGCCAGCCTTTTTGCCCATACAGGCGCTCCATATAGAGCTACGGATCGTATAACTCCCGCATAGAGGCGACGTACTTCCTCCGTCGGTCCCCCTAGATTGGGCAGCAGTCTATGCATAGCACCCGCTACCCTTTCGATCCGGAGGACTAGGCGCTCGAAATGTTCTTCGAAGCCCCAGCGACTGTCCAGGCGGAGGCCTAGGTACTTCATGTACCTCCCCACTCTGACTTCAGACCCACCCACGCGGATACACGAGTCGGGTGGTTCCCTGCTCCTTGGTAATTTATGGAACCATATGGCCTCGGTCTTGTGAGGCGCTATTTCTAATCTCAACTCGTGGATTTTAGCGACGACGACTTCCGCCCCGAGTTCGGCGAGCTCCGTGGCCCTCTCGAAATTGATCCCGCAGGCGATCACCAATGTGTCGTCAGCATAGCAGACGATATCTACACCAGCGGGAAGATCGATTCGCAGAACCGCATCATAGGCGAGGTTCCACAGTAGCGGCCCCATCACCGAGCCCTGTGGAACCCCACGTTTGATCTCCCTCCGGATCTTCCTGCCATCTTGCCCCATGTACAGAATGTAACCTGTCGCGCAAGTAGTCACCGATAATACCTTGCAGGTAAGGGGGGCACCTGATGATGTGCCAGTGCCCTCCTGATTGCATCCCAGGGTAAGGAGTTAAAGACGTTGACGATATCAAGACTTATCGCCAACGCCACGCCACCCTGGGATATTGCTTGTTCCGACAGGGAGCGGACGCGCGTAATCGCATCTAAAGTGGAACGCTCCCGTCGGAACCCAAACTGGCTATCGGCCAAATCGGGACCGACGCGCGACAGATGCCTATTGAGCCGACTGGCAACTATCCTCTCGAATAATTTGCCAATCTCGTCCAACAGGCATATGGAGCGGTACGCAGAGGGAGAATCAGCGGCCCTGCCCTCCTTCTTCAAGAGGACCAGCCTTGCTTCTTTCCAGGCTGTGGGGAACGTGGCACAGCGCAGACACCTGTTAAACAGCTGCCTGAGCCTGTCCCCCAGGGCAGCCAGACTCATCACTAGGGCCCGGCCCGGGATTCCATCGGGCCCCGGTGCTGTGTTCCGGGCTTTTAAGCGGCTAACGGCTCGGTCCAGCTCTTCAACGGTCACCCCCATCTCATCCTGCCACTCCCATGACGACGGTAGGTGACCTGAGGGACTTGACTTGACTCTGGAAAGAGCGTGCTGATCACCCTTCCCAGCAGATCCAGATCGAGAGTCTCCGTCAAGGGGGCCGACCAAGGCCGGAGCTTACCCAGTACCATCCTGTATGGACGCCCCCAGGGATCCTCGTTGAGTCCCTCCAGAAGCTCTTTCCAGGACCGAGACCTGGCGTTAGCTATAGCAATTTGAAGCGCCTTTGTAGCCGCTCGGTATGCCCCGTAGAGTCTGGCTACCTCCTCAGGCGGAGCTCGCCTTCTTCTCCTTCGAGATCTGGTGTACTGGCGCCGACTCCGCAAGCAGAGCGCACGGAGCCGTGCGATTTCTGTCGACCACCAGTACACTGCTCTACGCTTGGGGCGACTGGTTCTGGGCATGGACAGGTCGCAAATTTGGGCCATCGTACCCCGAAACCAGTATGCTTCCACTTCAGGATCGGACTGAACTTCTTCGGCGTTATTCGGCCATGACGCGACGATGGCGGCGGCTTCCAGCTTATCCCGGTCGAGCCGCTTAAGACACCAACGCCACGGTGTCTTAACGCCCTCGGCGACTGGGGTTACTGTCAGCCTGGCGAAGTGCGACATCGAACACGATGTGGCGGTGGTCGGACAGTGTGACCGCCTCCTCCGCCACTCGCCAGCCCGACAGCATTTGCGTTGCGGGAGGAGTTGCCCACGTAAGATCCACGATGGACTCCCCCTGCCATCGCACACATGTGCTTACGGACCCCTGATTCATTAATCGGAGGTCCAGCCCAGCCGCCCATTCCATCACTGTCTCTCCCTTCGGATCGTCTCTGAAGTTGCCCCAAGCCCTGGTGTGGGCGTTAAAATCTCCTAGAACGATCAACGGACGAGGTTGACATTCGCGAACACAATTCGCCACCTCGTCTAGGTACACCTCGTAGTCGGCAAGGGACCTATTGGGAGAGACATAGCAGCCCACTATGGCCAGGGGGCCCCATTGCACTGCAACGAAGCCCTGCCCCCCTTCTTAATAGGGGCGCAGGGTGGGGTTTCTTCCTCACTCCCCCAGTAGATGGCTACAGAGCCCAATTCATCACCGAACCAGCGAGGATGGTCGGGAATAGAATAGGGCTCCGCTACTACTGCAAGGGCAACCCGCCACTCCGCAATGGTCTGCATAAGCAGATGCTGTGCATTGCGGCAGTGGTTCAGATTGCCCTGGAGAACTTTAAGGGGTGTGAAATTTATTTTATTTTTCGACCACCTCCATTGCCGAGTTAGGACTCCGAGTTAGGTGCAGGGACTGATGTCGTCCGGCGTATTTATGGATGCAGACGGAGTCTGCTCGTTCTTCCTTCCCTTGTATTTTTTAGGAGGTGGGACGCACTTTTTACCCAGTCTGTGGTTGGCAGGCCGCCCGAGATCTGAGCACAGAGGACACCTGGGTTCCGACGCAGTGCACTGTTTGGCTCCGTGCCCAGGCTCACCACAAGCGTAACAGCGTTCGGCTCTATTTACTTCATTCGGGCACCTGCTAGCAACGTGCCCTCTTTCAAGGCATCGAAAACAATGCATGGGCCTGGGCTCAAGTACCTCCACTCGGGCAGACCCCCAACCTATCCGTACTCTCCCAACGGCTGCAATCTTATGGATCGCCACGACAGGACATCGTACCCAGCACGTCCCCATGCTAGTGGGTGTTCGTCGGACTTCCCCGACTTTTATGTTGTCTACTGAACAACCCCCTGCTTCAGCCATCGCCGCTGCAATCTCTTCAGCTCTGACGGCATCGTCGAGGTCCCTCAGCCGAACGTCGCTTGTTTTGAGTGGGCGACTAATTCGCACGTTCAGGTCCGAGAGAACCTCTCGCATCTTTGCCGCCAGCTTGTCCGCCTTCTCTCCACAGTCCTGACCTGTTATCTCCAGCAGGAGTCCTCCAGTTACTGCGCGCTTAAGACGAACAGTTTCTATGCCAAAGTCTGCCAAATGGATTTTGGCTTTGGCTTCCTCCATTACTTTAGCATAAGTAACGGAGGAGCTTTCCAACACCGTGACCGTTACTGCCGCAGAAGTCGGGGCACGGCGAGTGCGCGCCCTCCTCGAACATTTTCGCGCGTGTCTAGAAATTGTTTTTTTTTTTTATTTAACCTAATTAATAATGGAAAAAACGGACGTAATATGGCACGTAATATGGCATCATTTATATGGTGAAGTATATAATCAAATGTTGCTATAGACATGCGAAAGTAGTTGAAAAATTTATTTTCGTGCTCCCGTAGCTTATCAAAAAGCACGTAAAATGCTCCATAAACATATCTCTCACGTAGTAAAGGGTGAATCCAACAATTCTTTCTCCGCCTTCTTCTTCTTAAGTATAGTAAAATAGCTAGCAGTTGTCGTTGATTGAAGGCAGGACACATAATTGCGTGCGTACTCGACAAATGAATACAAAATGTGACAGTCATGTTGTGTTGGAGTCGTGCTAGTGAAAAAGGGATGGACAACACGACATCAACACAACTTTTAATGTTGTGTTGATGTCGCGTTGGTTTGGCGTAGTGAGAAAACGGCCTTATTGTTTGTACTTGAGCGAAGGTTATAGGCATAGTACAATTAACTTACAGTGGGTGACACGCGTATTGTACCGACAAATTTATTAGAAAGTTATGTGTCATACCATTTTAATAAAAAAATATTATCATTCCTACATAAACAATATACCCATTCTAAATTTAAAACGATATTTTCATTATTATATCCTCTGCGGCAGCAATGTGCGGGGTACCAGCCAGTTATTTTATAAAATTTAATCAAGTGGATTTTCAATATTATCCACCTTCGTAAATTTTATGTCTCTCTGAGCGTGACGATTACGCGAGTTCAGTGGTGGTTTTTCTCCATCCCATAATTGCCCAACGTGCATAAAGAAGTTTTCACTTCAAAAGTCTGTGTGTGGATGATCTACAGATCTACAGCTATATGTACGTGTACAGTCCAGCATAATAGTGGTACCATGTAAAAGTAATCGATAAGAAATTATAATTAATTCAAATTTAGTTGATTATTTTTATGGTCGAGTTTTCTGAGGTAAAGTAATTAGTTATTAAAAAATTTTACCATTACTTTTAATTTAATTACTTGAGGTAGTATTAAAGAAATCCAATTACTATTACACATAAATAACGACCCTGAATGGGGGAAGAAATGTTCTCGAGGCAGCCTTGTACCGGTAGGCGAAGTGTAGGCATGCAGGAAGTCGCCGGATACAGGCCTATGTTCAGCAGTGGACGTGTGGAGGGTTGTAATGATGATGATGACATAAATGACTTCTGAAATGACAGTTTCTCTTAATCAATAAAAATACTATAAACGAAATGTTGCGACTTTACTTATAAATATCAACGTCCTTTTCAGGAAATGATTCTTAAAGTTAGTTAGTTAGGCGAAACACATGTCGTATTATCGTCGATGGTGTGTCTTTCCTGGAATATTGGTGTTGGGAGTAGTGGTGCCGGGAGTAGTGGTGCGGGATTAGTGGGGACGGGATTGGTGCACGCAATTGAGGGAGGGCGGGAGGTGATCTTCAGGTAAGACACATCATTGCATTTAGTTAGCGGAAGGTTGCAAATTAATAAAAATCTCTATTATAATGGATTTCCGCAAAGTGACGCCTGATTCTATCAATTATCTTTAATCCAGGTAAGACACATCATTGTATTTAGTTAGCGGAATGTTGCAAATTAATTAAGATCTTTATTATTCTTAAAGTTGCTCTGCAATCTTTTTTCACTGAATGCAAATAGAATAATGTTAACTTGCGCAATAATGACATTTAAGTAGATTCACAAAGTTTCAAAAAAGTCAAAAAGTACTGCAATGTCATACCTACTTTTGTTTTGACGTTGCAGTACTTTTTATATTCCAAGTCCATTATAAGTTGTGAACTAATTAAAACATTCACTTTCACATTAACAGGAAACTCTAGAAACGGTAGCACGTCATAGAAAATAATGAATGCTTCCTTAACACCCCTCGCAGCAGCGTTCAAGAGTCTCATAGCGTGGTTAATGATCTGTAGAACTAAAAATAAAACTTACTTTTTTATTCTACTTAAAATAAATATCAGTTTTATTTATATAAGTGTTTCTTCTTAATACTGATATGATTCTCAATGAATTAGTGAAACTTAGAAAGAATAATATATGGAATTCAATGCGATCGGTTACCGTGACTTTGTCAAGTCGACCCTATAACCCAACCACTTTCTCTTCACGTTCGTAGTGTGCAATTTATTTTGTCACTTGGTTAAATGTCATCATTATTAATAATTGTGGAATTATTAATAATGATGACCTTTACACAACACACAAGTGATCGTTTTAGTTTTTTTTTTAGTAGGGTGACAAAAAACACTCCACCTCCACTGCAATGCCTACCACATATAAAATTTTAGTATTATTCCTTGTTTAATTAATTTTTAAACTTTTATTTGGCAAGGTGTAGGGTCTACCCACACGTATCACAACCACAACCACAACACGTGAGCGGGCGCATTTTGTATCGGAAATGAATAGTACAATTTACATGTACCACAAATTTCCGTCATTATCGACTGCATGAGTGATACCAGCTACAACGCAACGCCTACGGAACCACACGGAACTAGCGGCCGCTACTAGCAACAACGCAAACCCATCGACATTTTGTCGCATAACTGCAAAAAGCTGCATAGACACTATTCACACGTGACCACATTTTGTCGCTGCTATGTGGTGTGGTTGTGGTTCGCGTGGGTCGATCCCAAGACTAACTATTCTACGGATAGGATTTTTTATAGAATAAGGGTAACAAATGCGCACACATTCCACAGGTTACATTAGTTACATCATGTAAATGGATTCTATGGACCAGGGACACCTACATCCATCCTCGATAAAGAATCAAATGCGTTGTCACCCCTGACAACTAAGATGGAATGCCTCGTTTTCAGTAAAAAGGGTCTCCGATTTTCCTTAAACTCACCTTACGAAACATATAAGAATTACGATGCTATTTTACTCTGGTAGTCTGTGAGAGCGTGATCCAGCCATGATCGAGCCAATCCATTCGTGCTACAATCATAACTTATTTGAAGCTTGGCCTAAATACTAAGCTTTGTCTAATCTATCACGTAATAAGACATAAGTAATAGAACATGAGATATAACAGTTTCGTATCGATACCTTTTACAAAAATTGGGTTTATTTAAAAGGAATATTACAGCGATTTGTTTGATTAAGTCTAATCAAATAGTTTTTATGGGTATAATAATTGATTAACCAAGACAGTTTACTCAATTTTGTTTTGTATTTAAGCTACTGTACTGTAAGTCTAAATGAACTGTCTGTGGAAATTGTTTTCGCTAATGTAAGACCCACATTTAATTTTTATCACATCATGTATTTTACTTAAAAGCCGTATGTTTCCCTATAATAATATGTGAGGAAATAATTAATTAATTAATTAGCTAAATAATTAATCGATCATAATTTTAATATCAAAAATTTAAAATTAATAAGTCATCATCGGGTTACGGTAATTACATCATATATATATATTAGTATATTATGTTATAATCATACAACATACACTGAATTTTTAGTTAAACATTTTTATGCACTGATTATTTATCAAATTAGTTATACTAATTTCGGAAGAATGTTGTACTAACAGTACAAATCCACGAACGCAAAGACTTTAACGTACTTGAAATAAAGTTCATTTTTCTTTGTTTTATTGAATGACAGAATTAGTAATAATACAAATAAAACTGCACTCAAGTCTTATTGCCTTAAGTTACGGTCGATTTCGGTTTGTTTTGACTGAACGATTTAGTGTGACTGTAATTTACGTAGTTTTGATTATTTTTGGGATAAAAAAATTACTTATATTAAAAATGATAGGAATCGATTCAGTAAACGATTCTGAACAAACTACTTTCTCAAAGTGACAAGAAAGAGAGTGAGTGAAACATCAACCTTAATTTAATATACAAAATGTTGGGTAGGGGTGCTGATGTCACACAAACACTAACTTGACTTCGAATATTATTCGAATCGAGGATGTACCTATGACGTGCAATTGCCACTAAAACACGTGATGATGATAATATTATCCATCACGATAATGATTTCTTATATTTACGCGAACACTATACATGATTAAAACTACTTTTAGTACGGGTTGGGACGGGGTCCCCCGTGACCATGGGTGCTGGAAGGCGCCCGAAACGTCGGGAATTAAAAATAAAAGTAAATAAAAAGTAAAAATAAACGCGATAAAATCCGTTAAAGTAGTTTTAATCATTATCCATCACGACAATATGTCCATATATGGGTAAATAATAATTTATAATAATATATCATCAATGTTTTTAAAACTACTACTGAACACAGCCATTTCCAGAATGTGTAAGTTAGCAGTATTATTTAAAAGATTTAATACGTAGGGCAGGGAATTTGTTCGGTTCCGCCACCCCTCAGTAAGTGTCATTCTTGGAGGCGATTCAATTTCGCGCCATTATTGTTTTAGAAAGTGCTGGAAACTACTATCATACTTCGCTTTGGGAACACTAATGTTATAATGATATATAAATTTAGAGAGAAAAACATTTTTATTTTTTTCCTCTAAAGAATTTGAGTTGTACATAATTGATGATTGACTAACCCATATTGTTCCACACGTATCGTAAGAGGCTACTATAGGAAATGCCAGATCTTTTGGCTCCCGATAGATAGCAGTCTAAACATCTCATTTACGATCAGATATAAAACACCCAGACCGGTGACGGTTAGCAGTGTCAGGGCTGCTCACTTTTGAAACCGCGATTGCCAATCTGACTGCCAGACGTGGTTTCAGTAAAATTATATCGAGGCAAATCCTGTCTATAGTATGAAAAAAAGGAAGCGGTTCTCATGTACAGCATTGGACTTTAGGCGGTAGTGGGCTGATGAGGAAGAAGATATGGAGATTGACTGATTTATTTTAAACTTTATATCGTGTGTACATAAAGTTTAAAATATAAAATTTGTAGCACGTGTGTGTAATTTTCAACCGATGAAAAAATGGAGGAGGTACTCAAGCCGACTCGTATATTTTTTTATGTATGACCACGCATAACTTTTTACAGAGTAATCCGATTTAGATAAATCTTTTTTTTTATTGGATAGGGTATATCTCGAAATTGGTCTCATATAAATTTGGAAAAAAATTCTTACTCTAAGGTTGGAAAAATAGGGGTGAATTATTATAGAGTAGTCCGATTTTGATAACTCTTTTTTATTGTATAGGGTATACCTCGAAACTGATCCCATATAAATTTATAAAAAAAATACCCTAAGGGTGGGAAAATATACGTGGTAGAGCCATGCTGCGGTTATATTTGTAGTATAGTTGTGGCACGAATATGTCGGCCCGACCGGGGAAGGACCACGCTCTCACACAATACCAACGTAAAACGTTTCGTATAGTGAGTGTAAGAGAACCGAGACACCTTTTACTAGAAACGAGGCATTCTATCTAGTCCTCACGGGTGACAACGCATCTGCAATTTGATTTGTAATCGAGGATGAATGTAGAGTCTATGGGACACAGCGACCACTTACCATCAGGTGGACTGTGTGCTCGTTTGTCACCCTATCCTATATAAAAATAGGGGTGATTTATTGTTTACTCACAGATTTTAATGCTAAGTTGTGTATTACAAAATATTTTAAATCAGTCATACACCGATTCATTAAAAAGTACAATTTACTTTCTCTTTGCAATAGGCGTAAAATGTTTGACATAGTATTTCTATACAAAACTATTAATAACCTAGTCGACTCCTCGTTGTTACTTAGCAGATTGTCATTTGTTTCCCGAGTCCGCCTGACAGTGCGCCCCTCACGTCCAGATCCACTTTTCGTAACTCCACGATATCATAAAAATTATACACGTAACTCATTTGTGCATCGTTCCACTGAAAGTTACAATAAAAAATTCACAGATATTGATTTATTTAATACATCAGTATCAAAGCTTAAATCCGCTCCCTTTCAAAGTTTGGCTTGTGAATAATCTAGTTACCCATCACTGAAAATGTTGCAGCACTCAATTGGCTAATTGAATCTGAATTGAATTTGTCAGTGTTATCATAATCAAGGATTAGAAGTAAAGATGTCTATGAGCTACAGGATCCACCTATGTATAATCAAATGGACTATGTACTCGTTTATCACCCTTCCATCGTTCCGATCCACACAGTATGAAGTTATAGTATTTCGAAGTCTTGCAGTTGTATGCTTGGGTTGCGATTTTATTTTATTAATTAAAGGATCCCAAGCAGATTTTAGCACCCAGCCATCTTCTTTATGGAAATTAGGATGTTTTTGATTTCAATAGCTTCTCGAATTATCCTTGGAAGGAATCTGTGTTTTTAGCGAGGATTTGTAGTCTTTTTTGCGCCCGAAGCAAATATGGGCAACCCTCCGGAAAACGGGGGAGGGAGGTGGGGAATGCTCATAGCATACCACGCAGCCGGCTGCGTGGTTATGTGGAGACTTTTACCCACTAAACCCTACCTTTTAGGGACTGGCTTAACGGTCTAACTAGAGATCTCTAAGCCGTATACGAACGCGACCCTCCTTGGCAGAAAGGAGGGCGCAAGCGGCGAAAAGCCGCTTAGACGAGTGCCTAACTAAGGCAGATTAAGGGCTGTGTTATGTAGGCTCGGCCTGAGCCGCCAGGAGGCAGTTCAGGTCAGCCGAAAGCTTGTTGGGGGGGGGGGGCTCCGAGAGAGAGTTTCTCGGTCTGCGCACACTATAGCGAGTGTGGATAGGGGCTGCATAGGCAGCTGTCTCACGAATGAGATGATTTGGGTGAGACTCTGAGGCTTTGAAAAATCTCTCAGAGAGTGATTTAAGGAACTGCTGGATTGTTGGGAGCTCTAAGTCTCGGTGTAGGTCGGCATTACGGACATAATAGGGCGAGTTAGTGGCCCTACGACAGAATAGATTTTGAACTGTTTGAAGTTCATTTATAGCTTTGGGCTTAGCATGTGGGAAAATGGGGGACTGGATTTGTAGTCATATAATATAAATAATACTATAAGTTCAAACTCTGTGGATCGGAACAAAAATTAATAATTTAAACTGTGGGTAGCCGTAGTTACCTATTGGTTACGCGGAAACGATTCGTGTATTTTAATTTTATTCGAGGGTATATTGCCAAGCGCTTACCCATCCTTTGACCTAATATCCCTTCCGTAAACACTGAAACGGGAAATGGGAGGAGTCTAGAAGGTGACGCAATTCTTTCGACCAATGAGAAGCGCGCCCTACTGAGGCGCTTGGTGGGAAAATCCGAGAAAATAAAGGCTCGCGCGCAGCCCTCGTGCGGCCTCTTTCTTCGCACCACTGACCTGGATCGCATCTCTGGGGCGCCCCAAAAGAACCCACCTCACATCGCATCACCGCAGAGAAAGCGCGGCCGCCATCACCAGAATCACACCCCGGTAAGTGTTTTCCCGTAATAATGCTCCGACTTGAGCATTTTGTTTATTAATTAACCCACCCCATTTTATTTCTCCTAATGTGCTCAAGTAAAATCCCCTCCTAACCTTGGCAAGCAATAGATTTGGAAGAGCGAGTGCATTGTCTAAGGTACAGAAACAGAAACAGAAACAGAACTTTTTGAAGCATAAGAAGCCATCGCGTATACAGTCCACTTAGTATAACATTTCACATAAAAGGGTCAAGGCTCAACCTGGGAATCGAACTCGGGAACCCTTAGGCTCGTCGCCCAACCAACTATGATATCTTGACGTCGAGCACCTCTGTGTCCCCTCGTGACCATGGGTGCTGTAAAGTGCTCGAGACGTCGGGAATATAAAAAAGTTAATATATGCGATTAAATCCGTAAAAACTAGTTTTATTTAAATGTGTAACGCGTAATATAAGAAATATTACTTCAAATCGTTGGTCGGAGGATTAGTAATGTTCTTAGCATTACTAGTATTCTCTTAAAAAAGATTATAATTTTTGGTGTCTGAGTTAAAAGTGAATATGGCTTTAGTACTATATTTATTTATTTATTTTATATAGAAAAAATAAATAAAAAAGTATTAAAAAATTAAAATAATTAAAGCAATTACATAAATTAAACATCAACATATTCATTCTTCTCGCTCACAAAACTGCAACCAAACAGATCGCACTCAGGATTTGGGTTCAGAAGAGCATTAAGTACGGTGAGGACACGAGGAACAGGCAAGTTGGCGCCCGCAACGATGCGTAACCATGGTACGGCAAAAATTAATGCTTGCGATTACGACAGTAGTTATTTGGTAAAAAATCGACGAATCGACGATCGAAAAAGTTCCGCGCTCAGGTGTAGAGTGTTTATCTTCCCGCGAATCATTTACACGCAATGATAGCTTGTTGATACGCTCTCCGTACTTGCAATGAGTTGTAACTCTAGACGGTGCGATCCAGGGCTTCATCACCGCTTGACACCAGGTGGGATTAAATTACAATAAGAAAAAAACGACCAGCTAGAGAGCATTCAGCGGGGAGGGCCGTTTGTAGTGTATGACACACATTCTTCTGTTTCAGTGTCCTTAGTCATGGCCACTCAACATTTTTTTCAAGCTTGCCGCTTCCTAAAGAGGTGAAATAATTCCTCAGTGTTATAATTAAACAACGTGCTTCAACGGAGATTTGGAACGACTAATTTATTCCAAGAAAAGAATACATAGACAAATGAATTGTTTACAAGTTTGTCACAAGATGGCGCTAGTAGTATTTATATTTTGTCATTTACAAGAAGTGTCTGTCTTTCCATCTAATTATAATTTGGTTGTCTTTAAGGCAAAAGTGAATAAGGCTTTTAATACTTTAATATGGTGCGATCTAGGGCTTCATCACCGCTTAACAAAAGGTGAGAGCAGACTATTATATGTAAAAACAACCAGCTAGAGTTCAAAATGCATGACACACATTCTTCTGTGTTTCAGTATCCTCAGTAGTGGCCGCTCACGTATAACCCAAGCTCGCCACTTCCCATAATGCCCACTGAAGACGTTCCACTGAGGTCTTAAGATTAGATTAAATGTTAGCTTGAGAAAAAAGATGCTCAATGGGCAGATATAAGCACGTAATAAAATAGGTATGACCAATAAAAAGTTATATTATCTACGTTAATACTGTTCAGTAGAAAGATTATTCAATGACCTTGATAATGTGATCCATTTCATATTCGGGCCAAGAGACTTCATTTTAATTTCGAATAAAGAATGTTAATCCATGTTTGCTCGTTTTACTTTTGGGTCTCTGGCAAACTTTTATAAGACAAATATTAATTTTCTCTTCAAAAGAAACCAAGCAAATGATGATTAATAAAGTTTTACGTAAACAACTTAAGCCAATAAAATAAATTAAGCCACAGACTTCTATTTGGCGTATTTGTTTTTTATCATCATCAACATCATTGCAGCTTCAATAATGACTAGTCTCCCTTGAATACACCTTACATACATACATAAACACTCACGCCTGTCACCCAGAGGGGTAGGCAGAGACTACAGACTTCCATTCGCCACGATCCTGACACACCTTTCTCGCCTCCTCCACATCCATATACCTACGTACACATGCTCGTCGGATAAAGGTACTCTTAATTTGGCCTATTTTCAATATATCGAACGCAAATGTATATAGTTAAACTTTTTTTAAATTAAACTTACTTCAAAAATGAAATACAAATCTAATTTCCTCATAATTCTACAGAAGTCGGAGCTAAAAACAGTTTTTGGAATTAAAGCACCAACTTCTAATTTGTTAAGCACCAACTTCTAACTAATTCTAATGCTGTTAAGTGAAAATAATTTTATTCTTTTGGTTCTTTGAAGTTTAAGTTATTTAAACATTTTGAGTGAACTAAGGAATACTACAAGCTCAAGGAAACAACTAGATTCTCGTCTAAATAGTTACATCAAAAAACTTGATCCCCTATCTTTTCACCTATTGGGAAAAAAGTTAAGTTAACCAATTTAATAAAATAAGAATTATTAAATTGAGCCCTGCTGAAAAGTAGCAACTGTAATCGATTGACAACTAAAGCCAACATCTAACAAATAAATCTACAGATGCGTTATCAATTCTGAGGACTAATATGGAATGCCTCACAGCCTGTAAATATACCGGCTTTCTATATTCTTCAGACTGGAACACAGCAGTGCAGGCACTTCTTTTTAATCGCAGAAATACGAACGAGGTTTGTACCTACCCAGACTGCTGAAAGCTGAAAAGAGTCTGTACCACTACAAAATTAATTGTCTCAGATGATAAAATGCCTAGATACCATATAAATGATCGTCAGTAAGTGATGATTGGTATTATTAATCCCGTCTCACACTTAAATTTGACTGAATTGAAATTTAAAATTCTTTCAAATTTTTTAAAAAAAGTCTTTGGTGAGGCTGCACCACTTAATGCTTCCAAGCGCTCGTTTTTTCCTGGCTCACATAGCTATCATCAGTAAGTTTCATTTATTGAGGCGATTCAATTTCGCGCCATTATTGTTCTAGAAATTACTGGAAATTACTATCATACTTCGGTTTTAGCACTAATGTTATAATATATAAATTTAGATTTAAAAAATTATTTTTTTCGGCTGAAGAATTTGAGTTGTATATAATTGATGATTGAATATATATAATGTTCCGCACGTGTTGAAAGAGGTTATTATGGAAAATGCCAAAAATGTGTTTTGGCTCCCGATAGATAGCAGTCTAAACATCTAATTTACGACAGATGTAAAATACCCAGACCGGGGACGGTTAGCAGTGTCAAGGGACTGTCATTTTTGATACTGCGATTGTCAATCTAGCTGACAAAAGCAGTTAAAGTAAAATTTTATCAAGGCATATATTATGTTTTTTTTTTTCAAAAATTATCTGACATAATATGAGAAAAATGTCCAGAAATTCCCGGTAAAATATTATTTTGGCCAGCAAACCATAGGTTAATATTTAAATGCGCTTCATTTATATTTTGTTTTTGCAAGGTTTACCTATTTTAATGAGCTGAAGGTATTGAAATTAAAAGAAAAATATGTTACTGTTATAGTCTAGGTGTACTATTAGGTAATTAACTCTTTTATAAAGCTAAGCAACAATGTACTTAGTTTCCTGTTTTAGAAAACCTTAGTACTAAGGCATTTTACCTTAGTACTCAAGGGTGAAAGATTATCTTATTTTTTGTTTGTTGGCTACAAATGTCACTCACTATTAGTTGCCTACTAGTTACAGAGAAGTTTTAAAACCTTGTTATTCACATTAATTATAATCCAATGAAAGCCTCGACATCATCAGGATTGAAAAAGTTCTATGAAATGTCATAAATATAGTGTTGCGCGGCTAAGTTGACATCTCATCTCATGGCACTAACGCCATCTAGTGTCGGGTAACAGAGCGAGGAGAGAGCTTTCCAGAAAATGACATGACAATTTTTTAACCGACAGCGCCATCTGTTGTCGAAACGAAGAACTAAGCTTCTAGAAGCCCGACACTCGAACTTTCGATGCTTAGTCGATTGGCGCGCGTATTTACTTGAATGTTCTGGATTTTTCGGTGCTAAGGTGTATTTATAGGCGCTGCAAGGTGCGATCGGGGAAGTATTGAAGTTGGCGAGACAAGCGAAGCTTCGGAGCGGAATAAAGTGAATCAGTGTGATTAATTATTAGTGTTTTTAACTTTAATTAGTGTAAAGTGAATTAAAGTGTTAATTTGCAAATAGAGGCTATTTGCATGTCATTATGACGTGAGTAACAACAGCTATATAAAAGGCAGTCATTTCAATATTCATTTTCATTTATATTTAAACAATAATTCCTTTTTATATAAGAAAGCTGTATCAGTTAAAACAATTTCGGGGACAGAACTTTAAAGAAACGACTACCGTACTTTTCACAATAGTTTGCCTGAGGACATTCGATGTGAACCAGTAAAATCGATATTTAAAAATAAATTAAAGAAATACTTATTGGCAAGTCTCAGTGCTTAACATTAATATTATATATTATGTAAATGGGACTCAAATGTTCCTGCAGACAAACTGTGTAAGTAGTTTTGCGGATATATGTGTATATTTAAAAAACCAAATTTTGTATTTTTAACAATAAATAAACAAAAAAGCGTACAATTTAAAGTGGCAATTTGCTGGATACTATCGACAAAATAGCGTTTTGTAAATGTGGCGGAAGACAATCGTTCGAGCATATTGGAATCGTTACAAAACTTTGAAGGCATTGGATTCAACAAATTCGAAATGTAATTTAGAAATGCGATCGATCATATGAGTCTATACCAGCTGTTATCCGCCTGTTTTGCTGGGCCTAAATATTAAATATTATATCGATGTACAATAAATACTGTCTACTACTATCGGTCCCAAGTTCGATTCTCGAGTTGGGCTAAAAGTTGTTGGCCTCAGTTACGGGGTTTTTCTGTCAAGAAATTCTAATAAGCATCCCGGAGTCAGGAAGTTTGCGATATTTTATTTTTGCGCCTCTATAAGCACGTGAAAAGCCCTTGGTACTGCACTTGATATCTCTCTGGTCCTATCGAATCACCATCCATTTGGACTATAAGAGTGGAGGAATAGAGATTACAACTGTGCTTGCGCACACACTCGTACACCATGATCATTTTCTACGTAGATAGCTTGTCTCGGTAAAGACAAATTTCGTTAATTATCTGGGATTTTTATGTAAGAACGTGTACTTTTCCCCAAGAACGAACGACTTTGTGGGGACGAGTAACTGGTACCTATTGCTTGCCGAACAATTATCGGGACGACATAGACTAAAACTTTTTTTTACTATGAATTAACCCTTTAAAGATTATATAGGTATTTCATATAAGTCTAGGTCTCATTAGTTTTGTAATGTAACTAATAAATACGGCATGCTAGTTTCAGGACAGAGTATTATTATTATATTCTGAGCACGTATCTGTAAGATCACATTTTGCAATTATGAGTTAATTGGTCGCAAGCTTTGCGAAATAGACTATGCCCAACTTTAATAGCATGAACTATGATTATTACGTGAATATCGTCTTTTTTTCTTACTGTCCCCCACACTTCACTTGGTCACTGTTGGAACTTTTTCAGATGTTTTGACAATCCCAAATCATAAAATATTATTTACAAAAAAACTACTAATTACCATTTAGTGTCTATGTAAATGAACTCAATACCCTTGTTATCGTCCAATATATTTTATGACGATTTAATAATATACACTACCCCATATTGTACCGCGAGTGTCATGACAGCAGTATCTTTATGATAGGCACTCAATAATAATAAAGTGTTTTCAGATAATTATGATATTATCTAAAATAATAATAAATTCGAGCCAAAATACAGCTATATATAGCACGAATGGATCGGTTCGACCAGAGTAAAAACCACGTTCACATAGAATACCAGCGTGAAATAGCTAGCAGCTCAATGCTGTTGCGTTTTGTGTGGTGAGTGTAGATAAACGATGACCCTTTTTACTGGAAGCGAGGCATGATATCTTAGTGCTCAGGGGTTACAGCGCATTTGTATTTTGATTCTCAATAGAGGATTTTGTAACGTGGTAGAGCCATACTACAGCTATATTAGTAGTGTAGTTGTAGCACGAATGGGTCGGCTCGACCGGGGAAGGACCACGCTCTCACAGAATACCAGCGTCAAATGGTAGCTTAATGCTGCTGTGTTTCGTATGGTGAGTGTAGAGAACCGGAAACCCTTTTTACTGGAAACGAGGCATTCCATCTTAGTCCTCACGGGTGACAACGCATCTGCATTGCGATTCGTATTCGAGGACAGATGTAGATGTCTATGGGCCACAGCAACCACTTACCATCAGGTGGACTGTGTGCTCGTTTGTCACCCTCTCCTATAAAAAAAGGATAAATGTAGATGGCTATGGGTCATAGCATCTTATCTTATTAGGTGGGCTATGTGCTCGATTGTCACCATTATTCTTTAAAAATCTTTTCCATTACTCAAATATGTTGTTTATAAGTTTAGAACCGCGGCAGCATCACAGGCGGCTGAACTGATTAAATGGCGCAATTATGTATCTCTTAGAGTTGAGTTTATGTTATATGTGCCATTTAAAGATTTCTTAATTTTACGCAAATATTAGAAATTAATTGGGAAACTAACTTTACAGCGCCCATAGTTCTCCCGATCCCTCCTCCCACCCCCATGAATATAAGTGCAATAAAGGACCTGAAACGCCAGTCGTTTACTATAGACACTAAAAGCCCGCGCGTTTAAGTTTATAAAGGATTCGCGACATTTCTTTAACTATAACAAAGGAGATGAACGAAATTGGGTGCTTGACAACGTTTCGAATAGTTATACAAAAATATGTAGGTAATAAAACGATAAATTATAAGCATAATTAAATGGTTTTGATTTCCGTATTCCTAGGGAAAATCATAAAAAACATTTTTTTAAACTGAAATACGAAAGCTAATGCTGTTACTATAGCAGAAACAAAACGTATTCTGTATTTTGTCTATGGCAATAAATAATGACTACTTTTTTTACCAAAATTTTTGGCATGGATGCTTGTCTTTTTAGCCATTCTTCATTTTATTGGGGATCTTCGTTTATAGATTTTTTCTTCACAATATGCTGATGTGTCACATTGCGAAGTTTTTGAGAGATTTTGACGACAGCCTAACCCTGCGGATAGTCGATAACGACAGTCACTCAAGTTAATAAGGTGCCTAAGTAATCAATATTACTTGAGGTTTATATTAACGTCAATGCACTTGTTTTGTCGTTTTCTCTAATAGTTCACACGCGCAGACAATAAATTCACAAAAATGCATCACTTTTACGTATCAAACACACTTCAAATTATTATTTAAACGATGAAACTATAAACAACAATCCGCAGACGGTAAAGTATCCTACAAAACTCCACAATTAAGGCTATTTTTTTATTTTCAACGTTTCCATAATATATTGTTACGAGCTTGCGGTTCGTGACAATAAAAATTGCCGATAAAATTACCTAAATTAACACTTTAATTTACTTTACACAATTAAAGTTAAAACACCAATAATTTAAACACACTAATTCACTTAATTCCACTCCGAAGCTTCGCTTGTTTCGCCCAAATCAACACTGCCTCCATCGCATCTTGCAGCGCCTATATATTTGAATTAGCAAAGAAATATCCAGAATGTTCAAGTAAACACGTGGAAGGTACCGAGCGTTCGAGATTCGACTAGGCGCTGTCAGTTGAGCGATTTGTGATGTCATTTTCTCAATGCTCCCCTCGCTCTCGTTCCTGACACTAGATGGCGCTAGTGTATCGTTGACTGGAGCGCGTAACACTGCCCCCTCCTAAGACATGCTCGTCCCGAGCATTATCGGCCCCATAATAACGCGCCAAGCGATTCACATGGACGATCTTAGGAGTCCCTCTTGCGCCTTTCTGTAACGGCTCCGCAATGTCAAGGGCTGTCCTATCCCGTTGTGCACCAACATTGTACAATTTTGGTGCTCCTCTACTACGTGTCCGAGGTCCCCGCTCGGCCGCACAACTTGTACATGTACGACACCAATCCTCGACATCGTCACGATAATGGACCCAGTAAAACTGTTCTCGGACCTTCAGTAGAGTTCGTTTAACTCCCAGATGGACTCTTGAACGACCATTATGGCACAACTGTAGAACGTTCGGCACTTTAGCTTTAGGGACAACCATTTGCAAACGACAGCTGTCTCTTCGACCATTGTCCCATTTACGGCACAGGACACCATCCTGAATCAGCAAGCTGTCCCATTGGGCCCAATAGCTTTTCGTGGTTGAACTCATCGCTGAGACGTCCCTCCACTTAGGCTTGGTAGCACGGGCCTTCATCCATCCCAGAATCGGCTTGATGTCCGGATCTTCCTGCTGTGCATGTCGTAGGTTGTCCTTCCATTCGTTGCTGAGGTGGTCCGTCCTGAGCATCCTCACGGATACCACCTCCTTACTCTCTTGCCTACTACAATGGTTGCAATCTTCAGGACAAGGTCTTCTTGACAATGCATCCGCGTTGCCGTGAGATTTCCCGCTGCAGTGTCTGATAGTAAAGTCGTATTCCTGCTGCTGCTGGGCGGTGCTGTTAGCCGCACTTCCTTTCTGAGACCGTTCACCTTCCCTTCCTAGGGTGTGCTTAGGGCAGCTGGACCGAAGATGGCCCCTTTCCCCACAGCCATAGCACCTAGGGCTGTATCTTTTATTGTGGTCGCGAACCGTAACTGCAGTAACCTCCCTAGCGTGAGGTGAACGATGATCCTGTCGCCGCCAGGCAGTGCCGTTAGCTGCACTACCCTCTCGAGATCGATCAACTCTCCTTTCCACGGTTCGTTTAGGGCAGCTGGATCGAAGATGGCCCTTTTCCCCACAGCCATAGCACCTAGGGCTGTATCCTTTGTTGCGGTCGCGAACTGTAGCTGCTGCAACCTCCCTGACGCGATGGGAACGATGATCCTGCCGCACGGCTTCTACCTCCAGTGCATGGGCCAAGGCGTCCTTAAGCGTCTCATGGTGCCCGAGCCTCACAGCAGCTCTGACTTCCAGATCACGGATGCCGTCGATGAATGTCTGCACCAGGTTCCCTCTAATGAGCGCAGGTACAGACCGGTATGCCTTTCGCACCAGCTTCTCCACCTCTAGAGCCCACTGCTGCAGGTTTTCGTTGATGCGCTGCACGCGATCTTTAAGCTGCGCACGAAAGACGTGTTCCAGGTGAGCGTCGCCATACCTCGCCTCCAATGCCTCAATGAGTTGCTCATAAGTCACTTCCTCACCGAGAGCTTCCAGAACTGTTAAGGCCTGGTCGCGCAGGCCTAGTGTGAGAGCAGTCATGGCCTGACTTTCATTCCAGCCGTTCGCCTTCATAACAGCCTCGAACTGGATCTTGTAGGCTGACCAGGAAGAGGTACCGTCGAACGGCGGCACTTTGAATCCACGTAGCGAAGGTGTTGTAGCTACTACGGGAGCTGTTGTTCCATCCCCAAGTTTGAGGTCGTCCAGCGTTTTCTTCATGTCAGACATTACGTTGTCAACCCTATTGTTCACTTGGTCGATACGGGTTTCAGCTTCCGACAGGCGGTTTTCATGTTGAGCAACCTTATCCTTCACCTCCCTTATCTCTTTCCCGAAGGTAGCGTGAATGTCCTTCATGAGGAGCATCTGCTCTTCCTTATCGCGCTTGAGCTGCTCTTCCAACCGACGGGCCTGTTCCTCCTGTCGGCGAGCCTGTTCCTCCTGTCGGCGAGCCTGTTCCTCCTGCTGCTCTTTCAACTGACTGGCCTGTTCCTCCTGTCCGCGCTTCAGCTGCTCTTCGAACCGACGAGCCTGTTCCTGCAGCATCACCATCAGAGCACCTAAGTCAGGTACTGCAGATGTAGGAGCTACTGACGGGCCTGCAGCTGGCGGCTGGCCCTCCGACGTCTGCGGCGTCGCACCACCAAATCTTCGTTGGTCCGTCTCCTGCTGGCGTTGACTTCGGGTACGGACACCCTCCGTTTCCTCCTTAGGTAAAATCGGCATGATTTTATCCCACTTCTGACACCAATTGTTACGAGCTTGCGGTTCGTGACAATAAAAATTGCCGATAAAATTACCTAAATTAACACTTTAATTTACTTTACACAATTAAAGTTAAAACACCAATAATTTAAACACACTAATTCACTTAATTCCACTCCGAAGCTTCGCTTGTTTCGCCCAAATCAACACTGCCTCCATCGCATCTTGCAGCGCCTATATATTTGAATTAGCAAAGAAATATCCAGAATGTTCAAGTAAACACGTGGAAGGTACCGAGCGTTCGAGATTCGACTAGGCGCTGTCAGTTGAGCGATTTGTGATGTCATTTTCTCAATGCTCCCCTCGCTCTCGTTCCTGACACTAGATGGCGCTAGTGTATCGTTGACTGGAGCGCGTAACAATATATAGACTCGATATATTGACCTATTAAAAAATTAGTGTATATATTAACTTTTTTTTTTAATTTAACCTAAAATATAAACGTAATATTATAAAACATGAAAATAACTTAACGCTATTTAACACTTTATTTTTGGCGCGTCCCTGTATCGGCGATACACTAGCCCAGAAGGCCTGAAATCGGGTGTGAGGATTGTCTGTGTATTTTGCAGGAACATGGAGTACATAGGAATCGAAGTTCGTTGACCTAGAAGACTTCAGACACTGTAAATGTAATGAAATTGGATCTTCTATGAGGCATCAGCTTCGTTCTTTCACGAAACGCAGGACGTCTTCTGCCGACGTACTTTGATCCAAACGGGAGATGTAGAGCTGTGTGGTGGGCTCTAAAACACGCATAGTTGTACGTACGTTTATTTTGGCGGTTCCACGCTAATTACAAACGAGTATTAACCAAAATCTCTATTTTTATATAGAATAGGGTGACAAACGAGCACAAAGTCCACCTGATGGTAAGTGGATTCTGTGTCACATAGACATCTACAGACTTTATTATCTACAGACTTTGACAGTAGAAAGGGTCTACGGTTCTCTGCACTCACCATACAAAACACAGCAGGATAGCGAAGCTAGTCATCAGTGTCTGCTCTTGAGACACCTGATTCATGACATCTAATTTTTCGCCATGGAGGTTAGACGTAGACAGAGAAACCTGTAGACGAATTGACGCCTTCTTTCACATTCGCACATGATAAAGATAGATTTATGCATACGTCTTGCATAGAAATGAGACGAAGCGGTGTCATTGTTTGTCCCTTTCCGCATGCCGGTTTTTTTATTTAGCAAACTACACTTTTCTAAACAATTTTGACAGTTCGTAGCGATCTAAGGAGTTTACAAGTTGGTTTAAGTGAGAAAAAAGTGTTTTGTGAGCTTAATATTAGTGAATCTTATTCAGTTCAGTTCTTAGAACAAATAAAAATTTTATCTAAATGTGTTCAAAAGTCATAAAGATTATTGTATAACCTAAAACTACGTTATCGTCCTTTCTCACCCGAGGCCACGCTAATCATTAGTATATTGGTTTCTCTGTTTACGAGGTTAGAGAACAGGAGAACGATCACCATGTGCTAAAGCATAACCCGCCTGCCATCGGTAAGTAGTATCTGCGAAGTAATTTTTTAATTTTTGACAAAAAGAAACACAAAATAATGGTGAAATATCATAAAAATAATTATAATAATAATAAATCAATATTAATTAGTAATTTGTATTTCTAATAACTTATAATACTTAATTTAATTAATAATTTTTAAAATTTTATAATAATTAAAATTATTGCGACAACTTAGCTATCGCAGCGCTTCACTTATTTTGTCCATATTTCTGGGACACTATTTTCTACAGCGATCGTTCTCCTGATCTATAACCTCCGTGGTGGTAACTGCGAGATGCGAGTTTTAACTTGTCAATGCACATTTGATATTCTACGCCCTGATCATGAACATGCAACCTTAGAACATTATTTTAAGAACAAATTGATATATTTTTGTGCTGCCATCTTTAGTGTAGCCACGTAAACTAGACTTACTTTTATCGAACTAGAGGGCACACTTATGTATTAAGTCTATGCAAAGGAAACAATCTATGTGCTACGCACATAGCACATACTCAATAATGGCGGTCACTACTCACTAATAGTGAAGCTTAAATATACATCAATTTAATATTATTCCGATTTCTCGTGCGTTTATATACTGTGCTGTTCATTTGACACGAATTTTGTGTCAAATAATTTCTAGTTTTTATTCACTTGTAAACAGCTAATATGTAAGAAATTGAAAGTTCAAGGCATGGGCGGTAATCATCAAAAGTCGTCTTTTGTTTCAGTTTCCCTCTCTCGCCTCGAAATTAATGATTATATTTTATCATTTCAGATATTTTACACTACTTTCCTAGACCGGAACAGCCTTCACTAGAAAGGTTTCATTCAAAGATACTATAAGTCAAGAGGATAGCTAGAACATATTTAAAAGATAAAACCGATTGTGAAATTTACAATAACTACCGCATTTGTGATCGGCTCTTTGAGGATCGTTTTTTATATCCTCGAACCAAAAGACTTCCCAGACCCCAGTCTTAACCTTGATGAGTCTTTATTAAAAGCTTTCTCACTGTCATGTTTAATAGCAATTATTTTAGCAGTAAGCCCTAGATTATAAAGCACACTGGCTTAGCAATAAAAGTTTATTCACTTTTACCTTAAAGATAAATAATATTTTGAACTTTTAGGGTTCCATAGTTTCACAATAAGGAATCCTTATAGTTTCGCCATATTCGTCCGTCTGCGGTTTCACTAGATTCGAGGTCCTACAAATTTGTAATTTGGCATAATTATAGACATTAATCACGGCCACATAATTATGTATTAAAATCTTAAAAACATTTTTATTATGGATACCTCCTATACAGGTAAATGAATGATGATTTTTTTAACCTTGTATTCCATCGTGTATGGTATCGTTGGATAGGTCTTTCAAAAACATTGCGGATATGGAAGAACATCTTTACGATTCAGTGGTTTGTTTGTTAAATATTAAGCTTTAGTCGTATTTTTCATTAGAGTCATGTCATGTGTCCCCTCTACCAACTCTTTTTTGGAAATGTGGAAAGTATACTCAATAGTAGCATATATAATGTAATTAAAAGGAAAACTATCGCAGCAAATTAGAGTTAACAAGTTGAATTAGTAAAAATTTTGTTACAACTCAATAGAAAATGACATAAAACAACATTACAACTTTGTAATGCTATTGTGTACTGTAAGAAATAAACATTTTATGAAGAAATCTTACTTACTTACTACTTTCACTTAATGATGAAAGAATGTACATATTAACACAATTTTTTCCTAATTTAAAAAAGGTTAATAAAAAACTGATTTTAAGACAATTTGGTTATTGATACCTTTTTTATAGATACATCAGCAGATACACCTGACATAAAAAATAGCAGGTGAATATAGTCATAAGATATTAATGCTGGTGGAGCCACGTGTTTAAGGCTGCCGAAAATCTAGTTCCCCGGTCAAACCTCAAACCTATTACGCGAGATATTAACTAAAGTGGACTGTATTTGCGATTGCTTCTATGCTTATGTAAAAGCGACTACTATAGCATGCGGTACAATGCACTCGCTCTTCCCTAAACTAAAACTATTACTTGCCAAATCGATGAAAGGAATCCTGCCTGATGGGGAGAACACAGAATTGGAGCGGTTAAACAATTATTAAATGTTAATCAGGCAGTAAATTAAGGAATGTTGACTCACCGGGGTTCTTCTATCCTTTAGAGCACTATAGCGGCGATTTCCGGAACCTCCTCTGGACAGACACTCTGGGGCCCCAGGGGTGCGTCAGGAGAGAAGCGTTGTAGTTCAACGACGGCTGCGGCGGGAAGAAGAGAGCGCGCGTCGGTCGCGCGTGTCTTATATATCCTCGGCTCCGGTGATTGCGCGATGTTCTAGAATCGTCTTCTTTCCCCTCCCACCCCATCACCCCGATGTGTCGATAGGAGGGTACGAATGATATCGTTTTGGAAGGAATAATGATTCGGCAAGTTCCTACCGTCAAAAATAAAAAACGCGAATGGTTTTCCGCGCAACCATCTCCCCCGCCCTTGAAGGATTTCCTTCAAAAAAAAAAATAACTAAACAACTAGAGCTAAGATCAACTAACAAATAACTAACTAACGCTAAGATTACCTAAATTCAACTACAATTTTAATCTAGAAATCTAATTTAAATTATGGAAGAGGCAAGGGGGCACAAACGGACAACAGGACGTAGGTAAGACCCAACCGTGGTCTTAACGCGAGCTATCCTAATTACTCCGTCGGAACCGGGAAAGACCTCCTCGACGATTCCTAACGGCCAGTGGAGAGGCGGCGTATTCTCCTTAGTGAGCACAACTACCGTTCCTACAGCTAAAGGCTCTGTCGCTGTGTTCCATTTTTGCCGAGACTGCAAAGTGTGCAAGTATTCCATCCTCCATCGTTTCCAAAACGATTGCACTAACCGATCTAATAATTTGTGGCGTGCGGAAATGCTAAGTCTGTTCTCATCCATATCCGCAGCGGGCAGATACCTTAGAGGCGTTAAATTCAAAAAATGTGCTGGAGTTAGAGCCAGCGGTTCCGAGGGGTCACTAGATAACGTCCGACAAAGTGGGCGGCTATTCATTACGCATTCAATTTGAGCGAGCACCGTACTTAGCTCTTCGAAGGACAAAATTTGATCTCCTATTACTCGGTATAAGTGGCTCTTTAGACTTTTAATATTAGTCTCCCAATTTCCCCCAAAATGACTCGCGGCTGGGACGTTCAGAGACCACTCAATGCGGTTCTCGGCTAGAATGTGAGCGAACTCCGAATTATAATACTTGCTAGCTAAGAGCTCATGTAGTTCCGATAGAATACGTTTTGCACCGACGTAGTTCGTACCGTTATCCGAATATAATTTACTTACAGGGCCTCTGCGGGATAGAAATCTTTTAAATGCACCCATAAAGCCTGCTGTGCTTAGATCACCCACGAGTTCTATATGCACTGCTCGAGTAGTTAGACATACGAAAATGCAGACGTAAGCCTTTGTGGATCTTATACCGCGCCCGCGAGTGAGCGTGACCTTAAACGGACCAGCAAAATCAGACCCGGTGTGCGTGAAGGGCTTTACTGATTGTATCACTCTGCAAGATCTAAGTTCCGCCATTTCCGGAAATGACGGCTTGGGGCGTGCCCGAAAGCAAGCTATACATCTGTGCACCCGATTGCGTATTAAACTACGTGCAGAAAGAATCCAATAATTCTGACGCAAGATCGACATCAATAAATCGGGGCCAGCGTGCGAGTTCAATTTATGATGATAATCGACTAATAAGTTCATGATATGGTCTTTACGCGGTAAAACTATAGGGTGCCGTTGGTCGAAACTCAATTGCGAGTTGGACAAGCGTCCACCTACCCTTACAATCCCATCCTGTAAAAATGGCTTAAGGCGTTGAAAGGCGCGACTACAAGCTCTATTCGATTGTAATCTTGTAATTTCTTCGGAGAAGTGCGCACGTTGAAGTTCACGTAATACTAGCGACTCGGCATAGTTGTAATCGGATGCTAAGATATACGAACGTCGCGGTAAAAGCTTCGCGAATCGACAAACGTAAATTACGATACGCAATAATTTCGACCAAGAGGACAAGCGGTTCGCCAGAGCAATAATTGGAGAAACCTCGCTCAAAACGCTCGCCACTAGAGCGTGTCTCCTCTCTTCCGGCGGTTGTGACACTGACGAAGGTTCGAAATCGGTTATTGGCCATTGTGAGGGATCCAAGTGAACCCAAGAAGGTCCATGGAACCAAAGCGGGTGGTCCATTATTTGCATCGGGGTGAGTCCCCGGGATAGACAATCGGCAGGGTTTTCCTTACCGGACACGTGATAAAAGTTCCGCGTTTCTAACTCGTCTTGGATCTTGGCCACTCGGTTCGCGACAAACGTATCCCAACGGTGGGGTGAAGAATGAACCCAACATAAGGCGACGGTGGAGTCGGAAAAGGCAAATATCCTTTCTATGTGAACTCTATCCCTACATGCGCCGATAACTGTGGTAATAAGCTTGGTGAGTACTAATATTGCGCAAAGCTCTAAGCGCGCCAGAGAGACAACCTTACGGGGGGAGACTCTCGACTTAGAACTAATGAGGCTAATCGAATTTCTACCATTATTCTGGACATGGAAATATACAACGCCCCCGTAAGCCCTCTCGCTGGCGTCTGCAAATCCAACGACCGTTATGCTGCTATTTCTATTATTTATATTTATATGACGCGGTATTTTAATTTCTCTTAGTAAAGGAAGTTCCTCTCTAAAGCGCTGCCACAATCGAACAATGCTGTCAGGCGGCGAGTCATCCCAATCACATTCAAATAACCAAAGTTGTTTAATCAAAAGCTTAGCGTACAATACCACAGGAGCTACGAAACCCATGACGTCCCATAATCTAGCAACGCATGACAGTATTGTGCGCTTTGTGCATTTCTCTACGGGCGGATTTACCTTAAGGCTAAACACGTCGGACTCTGGTGACCAACACAGACCGAGCACCTTGTGTGTATCGGAATCGTCGAATTTCTTTATCGCCGAAAGACGGTGTGATAGTGGGATTGTATCTAAAACCGTACGCGAATTACTAGTCCACTTCACAAGATCTAATTGACCCGATTTCATGAGCCTTATGACTTCGGCGGTGGTTAGGGTGGCCTCCTCCACGCTATCGACCGAATACACAAAATCATCCATATATAATCCGCTCTCAATTGCCCTCTTAGCTTTAGGATAAGAGGGACCTTCATCGTGAGCGAGCTGTCTCACCGTGCGTAACGCATGAAATGGGCTCGACTTTAAACCAAAACAAACGCGGTTAAATTCAAACACCATTAGAGGTTCCTTTGGGTTGAAGCGATATAAAATGCGTTGGAATCTACGGTCGCATTCACGGACCCCTATGCAAAGAAACATTTGGCGAATATCGGCGGATAGTGCTATACTAAACAAACGAAAATTGACTATTATATTAAATAAACTGCCCTGTAAATTTTGCCCACTATAGAGGATATCGTTAAGCGACAGGTGAGTGCTAGTTTTAGCACTAGCGTCGAGCACTACACGTAATTTAGATGTAAGTTTGTCCTCTCTAATGACTCCGTGGTGTGGTATAAAATACGACGGTGTGTCTTCGTAGTTATCTAATTTCGAAGCCACAAGCGATATGTAACCTTCTCTTATATATTCGTTAATGACGCCGTCGTAAGCTTCCTTTAACTGGGGCGAAGCGAGCATCCTACGCTCCAAGCTGTAGAAACGCTTTTCCGCCATTTGACGCGAATCGCCGAGAGATAAAACATCTCCTTTAAAGGGTAGCGCTACACTATATCTACCGTCGCGATCACGAACGGTCGTGCGGACGTAAATTTCCTCGCATAACCTGTCATCTGGACTAGCTATATGTGGGACGTTCACCTCCTCCATCTCCCAAAATTTGCGGACTAACGACTCGAGCGGTTCGACAGCCATACCACAATAAGAGGTTGCCGAAATACTATCTAGGATGGGGGCGGAGCCAAGGATCACATAGCCCAATACGGTTTCCAGTGCGTAAGGCGCGGTATGCGAGGAGTTGCCCCTGACCTTATTGTTTAACAAAAGATAAGGGAAAAGCGATGCCCCAATGAGCATGTCTATGTTTCCAGGAACGGCGTAAGTGTCGTCTGCTAGAGGCAAATTTTTAAATTCAATCATTGCCGAGGTGTCAACCGAAACGGTTGGCAACCGTTCAGTGACCCTATCTACTACTAGTGCATTTATATCAAAGTTAACATTACGATCTATCCGAGAATAAAATTTTAAATTTATATATCCCTGTGTCGCTTTACTAGTACCTCCGATGCCTTTAACTACAGGACATGAAAGTGACCTATTTATTACTAAACCTAAGCGCTGACAACATTGTCGTGTTATAAAGCTATTTTGGGCTCCGCTGTCCAGCAGTGCACGGACGCTTTGTTCGTTTCCACGCGAATCCCTAACCAAAATACGCGCCGTACCCAGTAACACGGTCGAAGGAGGTTGTACTCCCATATTTGCCAATGAGCACAGAGCGACATCACCAGGTCGACCGCTAGAATCGTTGACCTTAGTAGGGGTGAATTCCTTATCCGCCTTACTTGACGCCGCTATGTTGCTATTTTCAAAATGTAATAGCGTGTGATGTTTCCTGGCGCACTTGCTACATACGGAACTCGAATTGCATTTTGCAACTAAATGCTTATCGCTTAAGCAGTTCAAACATAGGTTGTTTGTCTTTACTAACTTATAACGTTCGCTTGGTGAATATTTACGAAAAGTCGCACAATTATATAAATTACCGTGTTTATCTTTACATACTATACAAGTATGCTGGAGTGATGTCGGCGTAGCGGTTACGTAAGTTAACGACCCTGCTATTTTAGATGGTTGAGTCTGTCTACGGTCGACGCACCTTTTAATCTCCTGTTTAACGTTCGGAGAGCGCTGCATCACCTTTATTTGATCTCGCACGAACGATGCTAATGAATGAAAGGAAGGCATCTCCGAGCTACGATGCTCCATTTCAAACGCACGCACGGTGTCGGAGTCTAATTTCTTTAATGCTATATGGAGAAACACCACGTCCATAAGGTCATCAAACTTCAAATTCTTAAGTGCAGCCACCGATGCCACAAATTTATCTAGAAACTGCTCTAAGCCGTTGATGTTCGCGGATGATATAGGTTTAAGATCGAATATCTGGTTCAAATATTCGGAAGCTAACATTCTCCTATCTTCATATTTAGTTTTTAGCGTTTCAAATATTAATACGTAATTGTTTGCTGTAGGTGTAAAACCCGAGCAGATCGACTGTGCTCTGCCACTAAGTTTGCTAATTAAGTAATATAATTTTTCAGCGTCCGATAACGATGGGTTGTTGTGTATATTGTTTTGAAAACTACTGAAGAAGAAGGGCCACGTCTTAATATCACCATTGAATACCGGAATATCTATTGGCGGTAACCTAATTGAGTCACGAGGGCGTACCTGTATTTCCGGCTTTGCTTCGCTTTGAGATTGTATGAGTTTTGCAGTTCTTTTTACGCGATACAACATATCTTCGAATGCCAGCAGCGGTTGGTAGTTCACTATGTATTTCGGGTCGCTTTGTAATTCCAAATGATTAATTTGGTCTAATATTCTTTCGTAATCTATCCGCAAAGTATCTATCGTTTCGATTTCATTCAAAAAGGCTTCCCGCACTGCCTCTATATTAATGTTCTTTATATAATTACTTATATTCTACACACGCGAAAAAAGTATGTCCCTCTTGGCATAAAGCGTTTTAATTTTGATTTCACTTCCACTAACTGCCATTTTAAATTATTATAATAAAGTTATATTAATCACAATTAATCTCACACGCATAAACGACGTAGGATGAACACTCGGCGTGCCGTATTACGTAATCAGATCGAACACCCGTTGCGGTCGAGTCTACGCGTCGTTTGCTAAACCTAATAATTTTATCAAAATTGTGTGTAAGCGTATCAAACGGTTGCTATCACACCGTTTCAATTGTTTAATAAGCTTTAAATTTAACCAAATACGAGCGCTATTAAATGAATAATTCTGTTTGCGAGTACCAAATCAAATTTTTAATTTAAACGAACACTATTTAAGTCTATTCCATAAATTACAGTGCGTTATCTAAACAATTAATTTAAAATTCGACCAGAAAATGGTTGGATAACCACTAAATACCAATCCAGATCCGGCTCGAAGGACCATAAAATGGTGGAGCCACGTGTTTAAGGCTGCCGAAAATCTAGTTCCCCGGTCAAACCTCAAACCTATTACGCGAGATATTAACTAAAGTGGACTGTATTTGCGATTGCTTCTATGCTTATGTAAAAGCGACTACTATAGCATGCGGTACAATGCACTCGCTCTTCCCTAAACTAAAACTATTACTTGCCAAATCGGTGAAAGGAATCCTGCCTGATGGGGAGAACACAGAATTGGAGCGGTTAAACAATTATTAAATGTTAATCAGGCAGTAAATTAAGGAATGTTGACTCACCGGGGTTCTTCTATCCTTTAGAGCACTATAGCGGCGATTTCCGGAACCTCCTCTGGACAGACACTCTGGGGCCCCAGGGGTGCGTCAGGAGAGAAGCGTTGTAGTTCAACGACGGCTGCGGCGGGAAGAAGAGAGCGCGCGTCGGTCGCGCGTGTCTTATATATCCTCGGCTCCGGTGATTGCGCGATGTTCTAGAATCGTCTTCTTTCCCCTCCCACCCCATCACCCCGATGTGTCGATAGGAGGGTACGAATGATATCGTTTTGGAAGGAATAATGATTCGGCAAGTTCCTACCGTCAAAAATAAAAAACGCGAATGGTTTTCCGCGCAACCAAATGCAATTATGAAAAACTTCATTCACGTTTTCCTATAACATATTATATCTATGCCAAATATCAATCATCTATGTTCAATAGTCTTTGAGAATTCAAAACCAAATCTTTGTTAAACAGACATAAAGAAAGACACACAGCGAGGTGACTCTAATAGTGATTGAATTTTGCTAAATTTAGAATGAAACAACATTTATTAATGTTGCTTAATTAAACCCCACGCGAGCGAAGCCGCGGGTAAAAAGCTAGTAATTATAATATATGGTATGTAGCAGTGAATAAAACAAGCCCAAGAGAGTTTTATGTGTTACTCATATACTTTCACTACTATTACAGGTTTACATGCTGAAACATTAGGAATTGAACCCACATCACTTATACCGGATGTACTTTCTTCACAAATTTCTACTACAAGTTCACACGATAATCGTATAAGAGGTATTTAATTTATTTTTTTAAAAGAAGAGGGGGGCGTGGAAACGAGCATGCGGCTCACCTGATGGATAGTGACTACCGCCACCCATGAAGGACCACAACACTAGGGACATACGCATTGCCAGCTTTAAAAAAAGAGTAGGCTCATTTCTTGAAAGTCCCAAGTTGTATTGGTCCGGAAAATTCTCTGGTGGTAGTATAATATTAATAAACTCTTAATTATTGTAACTATATTCTATTACTATATCAGTAAGTGTGCGATAAGTTAAAGATATAGTGGCTGGAATTTAATAATGATAATGTCCTCCGGACTGAATTTAGGTCACTGCGGCCAGCCTCAACGGAGACTAGCCATCGGCGTGGGACAGGATTATAGTGCCCAAATGTATGCGCAAGCACAGGTGCACTCTCTACTCCATCACTCTCATATTCCGATCGGACGTAAACCGACACGACCGGAGAGAGATCAGGCGCAGGACCAACGGTTTTACGTGCCTTCCAAAGCACGGTGGTTATATACCGCCAATTTTCTGACTCCGGGCAACTATTGAGAATTTCTTGACGGAAAACCCAATACGACCCGGGATTCGAACCCAGGACCTCATGATCAGTAGTCGCGCCAATACAACTATCACTAGACCAACGAGGTAGTCAATTTTTAAGGCTGGAATTTACTATAATAATAACAAGTACAACATTAAGATTTAATATCCTGAGAATCTTTTTATAGCTGAAACAAGTAAAAAGGCTTTATATCTAAACCTGGCTCACAACTCACTAGGTAAATAACATGTGGGGTAGGCAGTTGACCGAAACTATTCCTCCTATTCCAAACCTAGGAACGGGTTAGTCATGGTTGTATCTTGCTTTTTTTGCACCTGAAATAACTAGAACTTTGAGACGAAGCACTCCTGACTCAAAACTCTTGCAGATATAACTTCAAAATTTTGTTATCACTGGTCCGCAAGCCATGCAGTAGGAATGCTATTTTTTTGCACTGCAGCACCGCGCCAGCTCCAAAAGCATTCTAATAGTATATTGCATAATATGTATAATATCATTACAATTCAGAAGTTAGAATTAAAATTCTTTAAAAAAAGAGATTCCAATACAATCAGGTCTATGCTGTCATTATTTCATCTGATCTCTATATGATTACCTGTTTGGCATACTTTTTTCAGATACATTGATTAAAAGAAGATGTACAGATAAAACATATAAAAAAATGTTGAACAAAATAATGATTTTAAAAAACAAAATATAAGACAAAAAAGTCAAGTAACAGCAGCAGAAAAAATTGAAGCTTTACGATTTTGTGCAAGTGTACGTATATATACTTTGTTAAATAATATTCAATGTTGAAATTATTTTTTGTAAGATATCTTTTTATCGCATATTTACTTGTATTTCCTCTTGTGTCAAACATTTTATTGGTTCTTATTATTTAAAAAGTGCTCATAAAATTTTATTTCTTTGCAGAAAATAAGTTGCTGCCACAAGAATGTGAAGATACGGTAGATGTACTTCTCCTGTTTGATCAATTGTTTGATTCTTTTAATGGAGTTCCTATAAGAAAACATACAAGATCTATAAAAATTGTGTAAAACCAAATTCATTGTTTAAGTTAGTAGTTAAGTTTTATTTTATCATTATTGATATTAATATGATGTCTGCCTTTTAATATTTTATTGCACCATCTCTTATGCAATCTTTGAGGGTCTGAACTATGTACAATTAATTTGATCAACAAATTATATGGGTATAATTATAAGGGTCCTTACTTTTTATATTTATGTCATGTTGGAAATTTTAATTTGATATTTATTAACAATTTAATGACTTGAAATATCCCATTTAGAGGGAATCATTGGTCAAATGTTTTTAATTATTTTTGTTATAATCTTCTCAACACATTATGAAGTTCTGTGAAAGTTGCAAAAACGTTTTTCTTGAAACTACAAATTTGATGTTATTTGCTTGGTGTGGGGTTGTCTTACAAAGATCATCATTACAATTATTACATCAATTACATACCTATATAAATTTTTGTAATTGCTTGTATGTGTGGTCGTAATTACGTCGATGGAAGTGCCATTCTATTGTATATTAAAGTATTCTATGGTATGTTATAATACATATATAAAATGCTCATTTTGTAGAAAAAAAAATATTGATTTACACATGTAAACAATGGTATAATGGGCATAAGAAAGTCACTTTTGTAAATTATTTGTATTTTAAAAAAGTATAGTTATTACACACATTTAAAAAAATAGTTATGTTACCAAAATATAATAACGTTATTAAGTACATATTTTAAAAATTAATAATGCTGCTCCAAAATGTATCTTTTAATATTAAGTAAAAGATGCTACAGTTAATTGATACTAATTCTTGAAATTATGGAAGAGAAGCAAACCTTTGGAGAGGAATCAATTATCAGTGTGCTCTGGGAAGTATTGAGTCTTGTGGATACCACTGTTTTTCTTGGTATTACTATTGGAGCCATGCGACTGACATTGAAGCAAAAAGAGAAACGTACATTCAATTTATATCTTAAATTGTAAAGAATCCCTTAGAAAAAATTGTAAGAAATAAATATATTAACTTTGGCATAGCAATATATTTAAGAAATTGTAAAAATATAATAACAATAATAATTCTTTATTGACATTTTCATAGTTCACATACTTTTTACAAATATGTACAATACATTATGAGGACCAATTTGAAATGGGTAGAAACCTGCTTCTCCTAGCTAGGTTTACTTAGTAACCTTTATTTAAGAGAACAGTCCCATCTCCCCTGTTGATTAGGAATACATAGTTGTATTGTTTAAATTAATTTAATTTTTTGTATTAAGAAATTATAAAATTTTAGAGACATAATAAGTGTCTAGCTAGTTGACTAGCGGAAGTGTGCATACCTTGTCTTTACGCCATTTAGAAATTTCAATGAAAGGAGTCTTACTATGCTGAAGTATGACTGTGTGCAGTATAAAAAATCTATAACTAGTTGATAGCTTAATATGAACTTTATCTCCTTTATCATCAAACCAAAACATGTTCATGGTCATATTTTCACTCTTAACATCCTCAATCTTCAAAACCTATGACATCTGCAGTGTGCATGTAGTAAGGAGAATACTAGCATGCTCATGAAGCATTAAGAAACACAAGCACTCTGCCATCCTCAAGCGTTGTTCTTTTATTTGCTTAAATATAATTGAGTTTATACCTGGTTTAATTAGCATTTATTTAAGGACATTTTTAATGTCCGTTTTGAGTAAAAAGTGAACAATTTACTTAAGAATATCTTTTAAGGTTTTTTTTTCTTTATATCGAAGTGGCCAAACAATTTGTCTTCGAAACTGTACCATCTTCCACGATATTCATATTATACTGTACTAACTGCGTATTCAGGAATATGTTGTGGGTGTGCATAGTCAAAGATATCAGTTTTAAATCAAATATTTTTTCTTAGTATTATTTTTGTTGCTTTATGTGATTATATGGTACCTTCCACAATTTATTAGATTGATTATAATTTCGCAAATGGTTTGTGAGCTTGTATATGTATGAGTATGTTATAATACATATATAAAACACTGATTTTGTGAAAAAATATATATTGATTTACACATGTATAATGGTATAATGGGCATAAGAAAGTCACTTTTGTAAATTATTTGTATTTTTAAAAGTATAGTTACACACATTTAAAAAAAAAGTTATGTTACCAAAATATGATAACGTTATCAAGTACATATTTTAAAGATTAATAATGCTGCTACAAAATGTATATTTTTATATTAAGTTAAAGACGTACCACTATTAACAATTAATTGATACTAATTCTTGAAATTATGGAAAAGGGGCAAACCTTTGGAGAAGATTCAATTATCAATGTGCTCTTAAATGGGAAGTAGTTGAGTCTTGTGGATACCACAGTTTATCTTGGTATTACTGCTAGTCATACGAATGACATTGAAACCATATTTGTTATATAAAAGAGAGCCGTACGTTCAATTTATATCTTAAATAGTAAAGAGTCGCGTAGAGAAAAAATTAGATAAATAAATATATTAACTCTGGCATAGCAGTAATGTATGTACAATAATGTATATATTAGTGTACTTACAATATATATATGTATACAATAATGTATGTAATTTATGTACATAAAAACATAAATAGCTTTCATAAGAATAAAGATGTTTATACTTTAAACACCAGGAACAAACATAAGCTTGTAACACCAGTTACTAGAGTTACTAGACAATAATAACCCCTGGGATTGAGGTGATCGCCACCATGCTTGTACTATTAAAATTTATTTAAAAATGTATAAACAAAATTATTGTAAAGTGAAATATGTTTTAAAAAACGTCCTGCTGGGTTTCTTGTTGGTTCTTCCCAGGACAGAGGTATCTGTAGTAAATAAAACATGACTTTCAATAAGTATTATGTAATAATCTATATTTAATAATAATAATTCTATTGTATTGTATTCTCTGTAACATAATATATTTACTAACTTTTAACTAACCAGTTAAAAAGAATGTGTTTAAAGAAATCAATTGATATTGTGCAAATAATTTTAAATTTAACACATCTAATGTTAATAATTTAAGAAGAATTTTTAAACAATAAACATTTTAAATATATCCGGTTTTTATTTTATTAATAGGAACTAGCAATTAGCACAAGAAATATAAAGAACCGTTAATTATGACAATGGTTCTAAAAATTTAAAACTTTAAAGTGAAAGTAAAGGGCGGGCCCAAAGCACTCTTAATTTTACGCCATCTGACGGATGGTCGCGGAACTTAACGTAAATAAAATTTGAGTTGCTCATCTATCTCTAGTATATAGTCAGTAATCTATAGCCCTGATGCTGGGGAAATCCTATAAGTTTTTCACGATAATATGAATAGGGGAAGAACATTCTTGTTGATTTTGTTAGTAATAACAATTTAAATATGAGACGGTCCCTATTCATAAACATAAACGAAAACAATATTAACGATTTTCCTCAGCTTACATACAGCGACTTAGTTCTAATATCTGTTGGCACATACCAAATAAAACAGGCCCGTTCGTACTATGGTGAACATATAAGAGCGAACGGAACCTTCTCAATAGAAGTGAGCAGGGAGGGGGCGCAAGACCTACTGCAACAAATGTAAACTTCGGCCACTGCATGGCCTTAGGAGGCAGAATAAAGTCTAGATACATTGGTCAAAAGATAATGGGAAATGGTTTAGAGAATGATGACATTGGTCAAAAAATATACTTTTGTTATATTTTAATTGACAGCTCTATAACCGGCCGAGACGCCATACTAGCTTACAATTGTAACTGCAAGGTCGGTTAAGGGATAGTAGGTTGTTGCACCCACACAATGACAATAACGTGGTACTTGGGTTATGAGAGAAATATAACAGAAAATTGCAGCCTCCGGCTGCTTTTCTAAATAATATTTTGTTGATAAGTGAAGAAAATAATTAAATAAAAAAAAAGTTTGAATTTTATTTTATTTTATTCAATAATTACTACAAAACTGCATTTAGGTGTCCTTTTAAAATTATTGAAGCAACTTTTGACAAAAATGAAAGATTTAACAACATAACCTACATATCATAAAAAGAAAAATAAAATAAAAAACCCCAGGTCCTGCAGAAATATGATTTTTTGACATAATTAGCAAATGTTTAAATCTTCAAAATGAGACATATTTGGACTTTGTACACGCCGAGCCCAAGCTTGTATGGAACCATGTCCATCTCCTTTGTATGTTATTATATTAAGCAATAAAAATAAAATAAAATGAATAAATAAAAGAGTAAGAAGTAGTCAAAATGTATAAATGTAAAATATCGTGTCTGCAACAGAAAATTCCTAGTTTCATCGCGCGTAGTTTGGAATGAAATCAAATACTTAAGCTTTTATTAAACAGTCCATGCAACTTATTGGCGCAGGAGGATTTTATTGTTTTTATTCTCTTTGTATTGCAACATTTTAGGAACGAAATTTTTAGTTTCGAATATCACAACGAAAATAAGACGCATACAATATCATTAAAAAAAAACAGTGTTCTTAGTTTCATTTTTAATATAAACATGAAGTGACCATGTATATGACGATCTCACAGTGCACCTGATTGTAAGTGGCTGTTGCAGTCTTTGGACACCAGCAGCCAATTTCCAACAAAGCAGGCTACAGTTGCGTTGTCTCTTCAAATCTTCAAAATAAAGATCATATTCATTTCCATCAAAGAAGTTTCTAGAATTAATGATTAAATACAGCTACTTACGTTAGATGTCGCTGTAATAACGCGGTGATTTGAAAAGGCACCATAAATTTTTATCAATAGATATTATTGTGTCTAAATCCAAATAGCTTCCGAGATTGGCGAAAAAAAATTTCATACGTGACGCTAGATGTCGCAATAACAAATTCACGCTATTATAGGACTTACCATTGCGACGTTAATTATGTTAGTGACGTAGTTACACTGCCCGCACGTGATATTCAGTCATTGATATATAAAAATATGTAAAAATCGATAATAAAATGAGTAAAATAACAAAATTTATTGCAAATTACCTTAATGTACTACATAATATATTCCGGTAATTCACTTAGTCGGCATACAATCAGTTAACTTTGATGGAAATATATTAATAGTGAGCTAAATTATCATTTTCGGATTGGAAACAAACAGTATAATAAAAACAAAACTTTAAATTATTGTTTATTGTCCTTGAAATAGTTAATATATGTTATAAAAAAGATATTGATTCATTTGAAACCTTCCGCTAACTAAATACAATGATGTGTCTTACATGGATTGAAAAGCACCTCCCGCCCTCCCTCAATTGCGTGCACTAATTTCGTCACCACTAGTCCCAGCACCACTACTCCCAATACCACTACTCCCGGCACCACTACTCCCAATACCACTACTCCAGGAAAGACACACCATCGACGATAATACGACACGTGTTTCGCCTCTACACGAGGCATCCTTAGGTGATGTAGACTCTATTAATTAGAGAATATTTATTTAAAAATTGACGTTTTAATAATAAAATTTGATAATAAATTGCTGATCATAATGCGTGATTTGCATGAGAATATCACTTTTATTTCAGCTTCTTTCCAAAAGCCATGAGTAATACTAAGCTACTTACTTACTTCTCTAGTTAACAACCCTTAAAAAATAAAATGTTCATTAATAGGGTGATAGTATCACCTTATAGTTTTCTATATTAAACATTCAGTATTTGCACATATCTATTAAGGATCCGAGGTAGCTCAGATGGTTAGCACTCGCTGTAAATTTCGCAGTACGCGAGCAAACCAAGTTCGATCCCCGCCGGCACCAATGAAATTGTTAATTGCAATTTTAAGTGCTGATTTACCACGTGCTCGGCGGTGAAGGAAAACATCGTGAGGAAACCTGCATGTCAGAGATATAAGGAAAAAAATATTTCGAAGACATGTGAAGTTCGCCAACGCGCATTGGGGCAGCGTGGCGGACAATTCCGTGCCCTAAAACCCTCTCAGAAATGAGCGGAGGCCTATGTCCAGCAGTGAGACGTTTACAAATCCGGGTCACCAATAAGCCTCTTAGCTCGCCTGACTGTCTGGCTGACTCATCACGATATCTCCAAAACTATACACCCGATTGACTTGAAAGTATAGTGACTCCTTTTGCAATGTAGAAGCTCACTAAGAAAGGATTTTACGATAGTCCCAAAAAATTCTTGATATTTTATGTCTACGCTCTTATTGTCTATTATCGTAGATATAAGTATGATACACACACACTTGCACTATAATAAGGTGCACTACCAGCTTAAACTTATTACTATAACTTTCTGTACCATATACATATTCGTTAATATATAATGTAATAAAATTAACACTTACGGAAGGGGAATATATAGTCGTTTCTAAAAATGTTATTACTAATAAGTACCAATGTCAATTGAAAAACTGACTGTTTCCAAAATCGGTACTTTTAGACTGCAACTGGCTCTTCTGATTCAGGCCCTGGAACTGATGTATACTTGAAAGTCCCACATATTAATAAGTAACATGATAAGTTAAAATCAATTTGAAGATTTGATTTTAACTTAACATTCAAATTAAAAGGTAAAAAATTTACACAATTGGTATTGTACATACAAAATAATAACTATGTATTTCTATGACTTAACAAGAAATAACGCAAATAAAAGTAAGCAACAATAAAGCTAAACGCTAACACGTACGTTACATGTAGATTATATTAGATTACATGTACGCTTTGTATTTTGAATACTCAAAGCGTTAACGTAATATTTCCTACAGCGGGAGAGGCTCATGATCAGCACTGGGCTTTTACTGGTCGAAAAGAAAAGAATATGTTAACATTTGAAAAATAAATTTAAAAGAACAACCATAAATTTTATGGAAATGTAAGTGTTTATTGGAATTTCAAATTATAATTATTTAAAATTCTCATGAATTGAGAAATATTCCATATTATTGAGAATTATGAAGGGTGAAGCCCCTTACATTTAGCTCGATGACTCTCCTAAAACAAGAGGGACATTAATTTTGAGAACAATTCAAAATTTACCCCACAGTGTTACTCACCCTTGTAAATAGCAGCTTTGAGAATGCTAATCACTGAACTTCGATTTTATAATAATATTGATCAAACGGTCCACTTACCATTATGAAAACTAATGGCGATTAAGGATAACATCAGTAACATATTTATTTATTTATTTAATTATTTTATAAAACAACTATATCTACAGGCTAACATAATATCTTAGATTAGTGTACTTAAATTTCACATCATTAAATAAACAAAGTGTTTTTTTTTAATTCGTTTTTGAACATGAAAATAAATTAGTTTTACTTCTATGAAAATATGGCAAGATTTTTCCGTAGGTTGGTAGGTAGGTTTCACGCTTGGCAGGCGAGTTGGCAAGCGCAGCTTTTTATTTTTTAGTTGTTATCGTTATGATATCATGCTGCTACCCTTCTCCTGGTTTGTTTCTCTCTGTCGCCCCTCACGGTACCCGTGGGACAATACGTGGTACCTAATGGATATTCTTACACCGCCATAACACGTTTAGTAATAAGAAAAAGTAGAATTGATTACGAAAAAAGAACAATATTTTTTTATACAAAAGTGCATGCATGCAAGGGTGCGAACATTCTAGAATTTCGGCATTGGATAGTACGTACGTTGTATTTCAATTAGTGTAACAAAAGTCAAGAACAAGCAAGCAAAATATTTAAAACAATTTTTGTGGTTTTACAAGGAAAAAGTTTCATAAGTTTTTAAATCAATTTCGCGCCTCCTTTCGGGAGCCTTAAGTAAATTTCCTTTGGGAAATAAACAAACTTTCAACTACTAATCACGTTTTCCAGTAGAATAGAAAAACTAACGCCAGAACATCCGCCTTGTTAACATCAACGGTTATGAAAACTCTACCACTATGTATAAGACATAAGGATTAAATAAAGTTGCAATAATAATGTAAGAATAAGTTTTAAGAAAAAGCTTTAAGTTTTAAAATAATAAAGCCTATATGTTTTTATCATCATCCTGCGACAGTCCACCTTATTTACCGTTAGTTTTATTGTGTCACAGTTAAGTTTTAAATAAAATAATATATAAACATCTTAAACTTCATTCCATGGGCATACGCAGCCAATTTAAACTAAAAAAATCAACAGATGGGTCCTCACGTCTGAAGAATATCTGTAATTAAACTTACAATGCCTCACAGCCTGTAATTGTACTGGATCTTTATACCCTTCAGATCGGAACACAGCAGTGCAAGCGCTGAAATAGTTAAGAGGTTTAAGGCAGAGAAGCAGTCACTACCTAGTAAAGGTTCGCCAAATAGCCCGACAGTTGGTTCAAGGCAGAGTCTGCTGAGCTGTTTCAGCCCCAACACGGTCGTGGACATGAACTCTTGATGATTCAATTCTTCACATGTCTCAAAATGCTCTTTAAGTTCTTAAGCGCACATACACAGCGCGGCAGCTCTATGACCCTTTAGAAATAGACGCATGCCCAGCTATGTGACGTTTATAGGTTATATCATGTTTTACATTTTAAGATTCCATACTCAATGTTTGTATGACAGTCTGACCGCTGTCCATATGTCCGTCTGTCCGTCCGTTCCTACTCTCTAGCTCGTTGTTGGAATGAGCTACAGACTCTAATGAAATTATGATACTCAAGGAAAAATACAAATGTTTCGTTTTGAATTTTGTCATCATATTTTTAACAAGTAAAATTGAAATATTGTGTTTCATTAAAAAATTGCGTTGCGTTGAGTACATTTTCATCAATGTCACCTTAGAAAAATATATATAGACATTAAATGACATGCATGGGTAAAGATCCTCATACAGCAACGTTGTACCGATGGTGTATACAACCAAAGAGAATTTTCTTCAATTTTATACAAACAAAATACGAAAAATCTTTTTCACCGACCGTATATTTTAAGCAAAATACGTCTAGAGTTCAACGTTATTGACAGAAATTGTTCTGTGTTTCGGTGTCCTCAGTCGTGGCCGCTCAAAATGTAATCCAACGCCCCACTGAAATCTTTTCAATGAGGCCTTAGGATTATATTAATTGTTTACTTAAAGTTTTGAGTATAAAAGATGCTCAGTGGGGAGTAATTACTTAGTAAATACCAAATAAAAGAGTTTACGAACAATAAACGTTTTATTACCTATGTTAATACTTTTCAGTAGAGAGAGTATTCAATGACCTGGATAATGTAATCCATTTGATGTTCGGACCAAAAGACATAATTTCAATTTCGAGTAACGAAAGTTAATGTATGTTTGTAGGTTTTACTTTTGCGTCTCCTTGGCAAACTTTTATAAGACAAATATTATTTTTTTTTTTAAAAAAGAAACCAAGCAAATGATGATAATTAAAGTTTTTCGTAAACAATATAAGGCAATAAAATAAATGATTTCTATTTGGCATATTTGTATTTTATCATCATCAACATCATTCAAGCTTACTAATGACTATGGGATCCAAAAATTATATAATCACTACTTTATATGTAAAGGCTCTACGAGTGTATGATACTGATACCTGAACCACTTGTGTTTTGTCTTTTTGATAGTTAAGTGACTACAAAAACGAATTTTCTCATGAAAATATGGGATTTATTGGATGGATTTTGCGATTACTCGTATTTATTTGATAATTTTTTTTATAGTAAAACCGACTTCCAAACAAAAAAAAAAAATAATTTCCTTCTAATGCTTCAGATATTTTTGCTATACTATAACGTACTGTTTAGAATTAATGCCCCGACTTCTAAAGTTATTTAGTAGTATTTATTGTCTTTTGGTTCTCTTAAGTCAAAGATTTTCGAACCTTTTAAGTGATCCGAGGACCCACAGATTCAAGGTAACAAATAGATGGTCAATTATATAGCTAAATCAAAAAACTTCATCCCCTATTTTCCCACCTTTAGGGGAGAAACTTTTTACTAAAATTTATATTGGACCAACCCTGAAGTATACGAGTATAACCTATTTAAAAAAAAAACAATCATTAAATTTAGTTCAGTCGTTTCCGAGAAACCAATAAAATACATAAAAAAATACGCATTGAATATAGGTAGTTACTTCTCGTTTTTGGAACTTGGTTAGAAAAAGTAAGTAAGCAGTAATATACGTAATTTATAAACTTTTTAAAAAAATGTACTCAAAAACGAAATTACAAATAAAAGCAAGTGCAGTTCATTGACTCCAGCAGCCAACTCCAAACAAAGAAGTCTGCAGACACATTGCCACATCTGAGGATCAGAAAGGCATTCCTCGCAGCCTGTGGTTATACATGCTTCTATTTTTTATAGGATGAGGCTGACAAACGAGCACGCAGTCCACCTGATGGTAAGTGGTTACTGTGCCCTATAGACATCTACTTCTATCCTCGATTACGAATTAAAATGTAGACGCGTTATCACCCGTGAGGAATAAGGGTGTTAAGACACCAATCGATCGATCGTCGATCGATGCCAATGATCGACGTAGATCGATGTCGATCGATTGGTGTGGTCGCTTTAGCTGATCGACGGATAGTGATCGCTAAAACGTTGTTCAATCATCGATCGATGATCGATCGATTGGTGTGGTAACATTCTAAGACGAGTACCCCGATTCCAGTGAAAAATACAGCAACGCTGAGCTGCTTTTTTATGCTGGTATTCCGCGGGAGCGTGGTCCTTCCCCGGTTGGCCTACCCATTCGTACTACAACTATACTATTAATATAGCTGCAGCATGGCTCTATCACGTAAACATATCTATAACCTTCAGACTGGAATACAGCAGTGTACACTACGCCACATAGCGCTTGCTGGAAGGCAACTGCTACTGGAGATGTTCTAGTATACTAGACTGCTGTCTGAGTGACCGATCTCTGAGGATTTGGGTGGAATGCCTCAGAGCCTGTGATTATGCTGACACTCTTTACCCATCTGACCCGAACACAACAGTGCAGGGAAAGCTATTAGGCGGCAGAAATACGTACGAGAGTTGCCATACTCCTAACCATATGGACCCCAGAGCAGAAAAGTTCTTGCCACCAGTGAATTTAGATGTTTGGATGATATAATGCCTCGGTACTATAAAAATTACGTGAGTTAGCGGTGCTTGGTAATATTAATCGTGTCGTACACTAAATATTTGACAGTAATAATGTCTTCCAGACCGAATTTCGGTCATGGCAGCCAGCCTCAACGGAGACTAGCCATCGGAGACTAGCCATCGAAGCGAAGAAGAACAATGACAAAACCATTAAGCGGTTGTTCGCGGCGCTGTAGGGACGAAACAAGTGTTTGTATGACCGACAATTAATTGTTCCAGGACCGAATGTGCGTTCTTGTGCAATTTAAACGTGTAAACCACCTCCGCATCTTGTGAACTGGGTGGTTTAAATTGAAAAAGAAGAACAGTGACAAAACCATTAATGTCAGTAAAAATTATAAATATAATATATAATATAATCTTAGGTACTTACGTGTATATAACTAAGTGTAGATTCAGATAATTTGAATTAGAGTTAAAAAACATTAAATACTCCCCGTATTAGAACTGAAATAAATAATAAGTATACACTCTGTTAACACCAGGTACAAATACTAGCTTGTTATTCTAGTTATTCGACTACACAGAGTCTTTAACTTATACATGGGGCAATGTATACTCTACTCATATACTATACAATAAACAAATAAAAAATAAAAAATAAAAAAATATAAAATAAACAAGTCTCTCTCATACACAATATTTAAATTATTTAAATAAAAAAAGACTTTATAAAAGAGTTATTATATTATGAATGATTACACGGTTGATAAGGTGATCGCAAGCTGTTTCTTATACGAGTGTTGTATGTTACTATGGTGAAAAAAGTTCTGCTTGGTTTCTTGCTGGTTTTTCCTAGTACAGAGGTTTTTTCTGAACCAGTGGTCGAAGGGAAAAGGATTTTAAACAATAATTATTTACAATGATTTATAATCTATATTGAACAAAAATTTATTCTATTATATTGTCAGGGTTAAAAAACTTCGCCTCCATTCAATTTGATCAACACGACGCAATATTGTATATACGAGTAAACAAGAATAGAAATGTTGTATTTTGTTCCTTTGAACTACTTAGGTCAAGCATATGTGAAGCACTTTATGTTATTGCTTTTAGACATCGTTAGCTTTTGAATTCTTATTGAAATCTAACAAGTATCACCTGTACGCAGATGATGTCCAGCTTTATCAGCATTTCAGGGTCCACAATAGGTCAAGTCGTTAAGAAGTTAAAGTATCCCTAAGTATTAAAACAAAGTTACAGCCTATGTACCTACCACTATTGAGCAAAGTGTTACTCTCATTTTTGAGAGGGTTTTAGGCCAAGAATATTAATGTCCAGCTCGCTGCCCCCATGCGTGTTTGCAATCTTCAAATCATGTCTTCGCATTATTTTTCTTTCACCGCTGTGCATGTGCACTTAATCGGCACTTAAAATTGCAAGTAAAATTTTTATTGGTGCGGACGATGGATACGATTTGTCGGTCGATGATGGTTTACCGGGTACTTTGAAATTTACAGCAATTGCTTAATCCCAAGGTTACCACGGCTCTACCAACGGCTTTATATAACAAACTGTTTGTACTATATTATAAAGTATTAGTTTCTCACTTACCTTAATTCAAGATGATCTTGTTGGCTTCCGGCCACTTGTTTAGTCGGAGACGATATACCTGTAAATAGTAAAGAGAGATCTCAATAGTGTCATAAAATAAAGAGCAACAATTAACGCTGTAATGCCATTATTATCCATTTGTGTTTTTAAGCTAGTAATATTATAAAAAATCTTCAAATTAACATTCATTTTTATGCGTGGTAATGCAATGCTGTATTATACTGGGAGGAACCACACGCTCACAGAATACTAGCGTGAAATTACAGCGTTACGATGAATTTCGCATGGTGAGTACCTAGGCTGCACTAAAAGTATCGGGAATGGAATATTACCACTGTTCCTGTCATATTAAAATCTTTTTAATTGAAAACTACTTGGTTTTAAGAATCAAATACCATTTATTTATTTAAAAAAAAGATTCTCGGTCTTGTCACAAGGTTTTGTTAAACTTGTTTGGTCGTTGAGAACATGGAATTGACTCGAGAAAATTCAAGAGCGATGATTTATTATGACTTTCGAAGTGCTTTAACACAAAAACAGTGTGTTGACCGGATGATTTCTGAATTTGGTGATGAAGCCCCTTCCAAAACCACAATTTATCGCTGGTTTGCTGAATTTCAACGTGAACGTGTCTAGCTCAGTGATGATCCCCGTCAAGGTCGTCCAAAAACTGCAGTCACCCAAGAAAACGTTGATGCTGTGCGTAAGCTGATTGAGGAAGATCGACATGTGACATACCGCGAAATTCAGGCAACTTTAGACATAGACATGAGTCAAATACAAATAATCTTGCATGAACAATAAGGTGTAAAAAAGTTGTTTTCCCGATGGATACCGCATTCGCTCCGTGAAGAGCAAAAAAGCGGCTCGCGTTACTTGGTGCGTCAGAACTCTCGAAAGATTCCACGCAGGATCCTCAAATGCTGTATACAACATCGTATGGTAAGGTGACGAATCCTGGATATATACGTACGGACCCGAAACAAAAAAACAGTCACGAGTTTGGGTGTTCGAAAATGAGTTAAAGCCAACAAAAGTTGTTCGTTCACGGAGTGCAAAAAAAATGGTGGCCACGTTTGCCTCCAAAACCGGCCATGTTACGACTATTCCTCTTGAGGGACAAAGAACGGTTAATGCAAAATGGTATACTAGCATTTGTTTTCCACAGGTCGTTTCTGAACTCCGTAAAGAGAACTGCAACCGCCGCATCATCCTCCATCACGACAATGCGTGTTCTCACACCGCACACAGAACAAAAGAGTTTTTACAGCAAGAAAACATAGAATTATTAGACCATCCGGCGTACAGACCCGACCTAAGCCCTAATGATTTCTATACTTTTCATAAAATAAAGAATAAATTGCGTGGACAGAGATTTTCATCATCTGAAGAAGCTGTGAACGCTTACACAACGCCCATTTTGGAGACCCCAACTTCCGAATGGAATGGTTGCTTCAATGATTGGTTCCATCGTATGGAAAAATGTGTCAAATTTCGCGGAGAATACTTCGAAATACAATAAATACATTTTTAAATAGTAATGTTGTGTCACTTCCTTGATTCCCGAAATTTTCAGTACCGCCCTCGTATAGAGAAACAAAGACCCTCTTTAGTAGAAAGTTCATAACATCTTAGTCCTAAGGGCGTCTGTATTTTGATTGTTAATCGATGATAGGTGTAGATGTTTATGGGCTACAGCATCCACTCACCATCAGCTCGTTAGCATCAACCTTATTCTTTAAAGATCATTAAACCGTCACGTTAAGAAACTTAACTTTTTATACAATTAAAAAATGATTTTATTTAATTTAATAAAGAAAATAAATCATAGTTTCCATTTGAAATCCTATCTCACTTGTAAACTAGGACAAAACAGAAACAAAAACAGTAAAAATTCTGCAGCGGAATGAGATTAAAAAATAAATCCCGACGTCCCAATTAGTTTCACCAACTGTATCGCACAAATCTGTGTTCTGTTTCATTTCAAGAATTCGTAACAGAGTTACCATTTCATAAAGTTGTCCATTTAAAATTCCAAACATATAATGGAGCAGCCATATCGCTCGAAGAATCGATAACCAATGATAATAATACAAGTGGTAAAATTAAAAATTTTGTATAACCGACTTCAATACGACGGAACCAATGTATTCGAAGTCAATTAAATACGCTTTATTTAAGGATAACTCAAAAACTACTGGTCAGACCTTGATCAAATTTATATGGAACAACACCAGAAGCACCAACTCAAATAAAAAAAGAATCATAAAATTCGGATCACCCAGACAAAAAGTTCTGAGGTAACACACATAAAAAACCTACAGTCAAATTGGATACCTCCTCCTTTTTGAAGTCGGTAAAAAAAGTTTTCGAGTGGCAGCCTCGTACCGGGAAATGAAAGGTGAGGTATATTATGAGTATGTCGTTTCTCAACTAGATAGAGTGAAGACATGCATGAAGTGGGCGGATGCAGGTGGCTTAAGCCTTGTTTTGTAGCACTCCTTGTTAGCGGAATATGAGGTCTTGGCAGTGGACTTGTGAAGGTGATGATGACTTAAGATATGAATATACTGCCGGAATCCCTCAAACTATTCTGGTATATACAATTTTGGCAGCTTTTATGACACCTACGGAACGATTCGATTTAAATAGGTATGAAATAAAAATCATTATTTATTACTTTTAATTTCTCCATGCTAAAGTATTGGATAGATGATAATTACTTAAATAAAACTAAGAGACATACATATCTTAAATACGTAATATCTAAAAATAGAACAGCTTGAGGTAACAAACGTTATGATTTCTTATATTTACGCGAACACTACACATTGAATAAAACGATTAAACGTGAAAAAATTCGTAATAGTAGTTTTATTCAAAGTAATTAACGTTATTCTATTTTTTCCAGTACAAATTTTAATAAGTGCTAGGACTCTCCTGCCCAGGAGTCTGTCTGTGTGGGTACCACCTTCTTAGTTTTTGTTTCATCAAATAGAAGTGCACGCTCTGCCGTGTTTCGGTCGTAAAAAGTAGTAATTAAACGCGGTAAAATCCGTAAATAATAGTTTTATTCAAGAGCCAATATATTATAACAAGCTATGGGCCATTCCATCTTAGTCCCAAGCAGTGACAATGCATCTGTAGCCTTCCTGTTTTGAAGTTCGTTACAGGTGTCTATGGACCGCAGTGATCACCTATTTTAACTGTTCCCGTTATAACCTATTAAAAGTTCACTGTCGATCATAGGCCTCCTTAATTTATTTATTTATTTTAACAATGAATTTAAACTGACCTAACAAAAAAAAATTTGTTTGTTCATGTTTTATGCACCGCCATACCGTTGATGAACTATTATACGCTCCAACGAAGAAACAGTGTTACTGTATGAATACTGAAACGTATTGAGAGCTGATGGGTCGGTTTGTCTTACGCGAGCGGGTGGATGTTTCTTTAAATTCAGTTATATATGTTGCAAAAGTTTTATTTCTTACACTTTTTTAATATTGCTAGTGGTTTGCAAGATGGATGGCCACCCACGGTTTACAAAAAAAGCCCGGTTTTTTGAACGGTTTTGGTTTCGTGAACCGGATGTGACAAAGACGAGTCAAAGCCAAATTCGTCAATCAGTAGGGCATCCCTCGTTTAGCTAAGCGTAGCAACAGGAGAAAATAATGACTTTTTACCTCCTATATATTTATATATATATATATATATATATATATATCATCCCTTATCTCTATATAAAAGTCAATTGCTGTCCGTTAGTCGCAAAAACTCAAAAACGGCTCGACCTATTTTGAAGATTTTTTTTGTGTATGGTTGAGTAGGTGCTTGTAGGTGGTGCAGTTATCGAGATCCAGAACTCACTCGTGTGAAGCCGAGGTAGATCGCCATTAACTTTTATTACAAATTGACAATAAAAATGTTAGATTATCTTCTATACATCTTTCGTTAACAACATAATATGCTAAATAATCTGGACAAGTGCGAATAGTTACATCCATCCCGGGATCCATAGTCAGGTAAGCACGGAACATTGCTCTGATGAATAGGTAAGTCTGTTTGTAGTACAAACGGAACTTCATCATCATCATTATTACAGCCCTTCACAAGTCCACTGCTCAACATAGAAAGTATATTTTAAAACCATACTTGTATAGAAAACTTAGGATTAGTAGTGATATTGGCAGTAATTATGTTATTGTTGTTAATTATGATAAGTAGTGACGGGGATAGTACTGAAGGGTATAGAGAACGCAATTGAGGAATGGTGAGAGATGCTCTTTAAAACTATGTAAAACGCATCATTTTTAATAATTTTAACATATTTAATTTAATGGATTTCCGTAAAGTAACGCTTGGTTCTTTTAATTATCTTAGAAAACGTACGAACAAAATGCAAGCACGTGCACGGGCACGTTTCAACAACAGTTGAAATAAATAAAATGCCATAAAAGACGTCACACCTGCATAGCGCTTGTGAATATACTCGTTGTGACATTTCCCAAACAATTCTACATCTTTTAAGTTAGTGACGGAACGAATAAGTGGTTTATTTTGCAATATTTATCCTGAATTCGATCATTACTTAAATAGTGTATAAAGATACATTTTTAATCTCATAAAAATTCTCTAAAAAAATTAACTTTTGTTAAAAAGTAAAATCCGACTTCAAAGAATTTGGTGCTAAGACATATTGTATAGAAGAATTAACGTCCCGACTTCATACTGTAAAATTATTTTTTCTTTTAAGTCATTTTTATGTCAGCTTTAAAATTTTATTAAAAGTTTTCTTTATCCTTTTGAAAGAATTAGGGAACATCAAAATCTCAATGTCGCCTTAATGGTACTATTGAAAAATTAATCACCTATTTTTCAACCTTTGGGGTGAAGTTTTCCGTTCACAATTGATGAGAATATCGCGTAACATACGTACAAAACATACAGTTAAATGGCCTCCTCCTTTTTAAAAAGATGGCTAAACAGAAAAGAGATATGGTAAAGGTATAGTAGCTAAGCGTATACTGCCAATCTCACAGCACGGGGTCCTAGATTATGATCTCCTGCCGCCAATAATAGCATGATTAATTAAAATTTTAAGCGTCGATTTAGTATGTACTTGGCTTTGAAGGAGTACATCATGAGATGGAAACGGAGAAAATGTATAAAATATTTCGAAGACATGTGAAGTCTGTCAATAGTGGAACAGCGTAGCAGACTCATTGCTCCATAACCCTTAGAAATGAGAGGAGGCGTTTGCCCTACAGTGAAAAAGAAAAAGTACAGAAAAGTGATAGTACGGAAATTACGGAAGTGGCGGCAATCTCCCTGACCTTCAAGGTACCCACGTTCTGAAGCAACCAGCCCAGGCTCTGGTTTGTGCAATTTAAAGCTGTTGCTGGGACTCGATGTGGAGGGCCGTAGCCACCTTCTGTGAACCCATAATATTTAAGGATGTATCTTTACTTTAAACAATTTAATATTCTCACACCCACTTTTCCAGAGAATATACCAAAGAAACGGAAAAAGTCTCTCATAAATTATCATTTTTTGCTTAGCTTTTCTTATCCAGGCCCATTGAAAATTAAAATTTTCATCAGATAAAACGTCTACAGTGTTATGCACGTTAAAGATACATGTGTACACCACACACGTGTGTGGGTAAAAGCAATCACACGGAGTGCTTCACTTACCTCTTACCGCCTTAGCTCATATTTAGCTCATATTTTATTGAAAGGGATGATACATACTGAAAGTAGAGATACTACGTTAATAACGAAGTTAACTTTATTTCTTCGTTTTTTTTTAAGTAAAAGCGATCAACGATTACAAATAAGTAGATCTACCACCTGTGAACACCTACATCTATCTTCAATTACTTATTAAATTGCAATAAGATTTAAAATTAAAGAATTTTTGATCATTTTGTATCTTTTAAAGTATGTATATTGTTAGCTATTTTTCACATGGCAATTTGGTTAAAACCATATTCCATATCATAACGTCGGTGTGGCGCGGCTGAGGGAAATAAAATAGGAAATTGTTAGCAGAATTTTCCTGACAACTTCTTTTGAGAATAAGCGTGGCAAACGAGCATGCAATCCATATCGGGTGGTGAGTGGATGCCGTGCCTCGTAAACATGGCCATCCAGCCTTGATTAGGAATATAAATTAAAAAGCGTTGACACCCCTGAGAACGTACATGGAATGCCTAATTACCAGTAAAATCTCTACACTCACCAAACGAAATACATCAGTATTAAGGTTTTATTTTACGCAAGAAAAAGAAAGCGTGATTCTTTCCCCGTTGAGTCTAATACCCATTCTTACCTAGTCCCCAGTCTAGCTGGCCTGTACGTACTGCAATCAACATATGCAGTAGCGTGGTACTATCACTTAAAAAAAACCCGTCCAAGCGTGGAAACTATGGCAAATAACCCTCTAAGAGGAAATCAATAAAGGAAGCCTATGTTATGAACTTTGCCTTTCAACTACGCCACGGATCCTGAGTTCGAATCAACATTTGTGCGAAAACTTAAATTAATTCTTGCGTCTGGTTGTGTGGTCTATTGATTTTGTAGTGGTGATTTGAGAATATCCACTATCCCATATCAAATGTAAATGAGAGAGAAAAACCAAAGAAAATAATTAAATTTGCGATTTATCGGTTATTACATTAGGAAAAATAGTGTATTTTTTAGATTTTTTAACCGAATTAACAATTTTGTCAAATAATTTGTCTTGACATTTTTTAATGAATGTTCAGCGATAATTCTTTACCTTAATTTCTTATTTTGATAATTTGTTAGCAATGGGCTGACTCAAGGGTCTGTCCATATAAACTTGATCAAATGTGGTCATGGCCTGACGATAAGAATCAACTCAATGGAATGAAGCAAAGGCATCGGTACGACATAAGTGCTAATAGTTTTTACCACGTCAACCGATGATGATATTCCTTTTAGTTTTTAGAAGTAATTTTTTACTATTGTCAAGTTTCAACACTGAAGTAATATGTACTTACGTACTAGAACAGCTATCTCAAACAAAAAATGTGCGCTGCTCTGTGTTCGCGCGGTTGCTTTTTTATCATAGAATAACCATAAGTAGAATGACCCGTAGGTAATAGTAGATTGTATTGTTACGAGCTTGAGGTTCGTGACAATAAAAATTGCCGATAAAATTACCTAAATTGACACTTTAATTCTCTTTACACAAATTAAAACTTAAAACACTAATAATTAAGCACACTAATTCACTTTATTCCGCTCCGAAGCTTCGCTTGTCTCGCCAAATTCAATACTTCCCCGGTCGCATCTTGCAGCGCCTATTTATATAAATTAGCAGCGAAATATCCAGAATATTCAAGTAAACACGCGCAAGGTACCGAGAGTTCGTGTTTCAACTTCAAGAAGTTTAGTTCTTCGGTTCGAGACTAGATGGCGCTAGTGCCGTCGACTTGAGCGCGTAACAGTATTGTTAAATAGGTAAATTATGTCGAGAACAATATTTAAGTTTTGTCATTTATTTTGTATATTATATTTGCTTATTTAATATAATAAAAGTTTGGTACTAAAAAATTTGGACTAAATAAATAAGTTAATTCATAACTATCGAAATTAATAAAAGGCACCTAATTAATAGTGAAGTGAAGTAGAATATAAACGAGCACACAGTTACACAATAGCATTAAGCTGCTATTTTATGCTGGTGTTCTGTGAGAACGTGGTCCTTCCCTGGTCGAGTCGACACATTCATGCCACAACCATAATAGCTGCAGCGTAATTCTACCATGTAAAAATATGTTAATGTAAAATAAAAAAAATATAAAATATTAGTTATTAGGCTTCTATTCCGTTTACCTGTTACACCCTATTTTTTCCAGACGGTAAAAAATCATCCAGTATATAACATAGTATTATATGATATTATATCACAATTACATTTTAATGATATTTTATCTGAATATTTTAAAAGGTATCTAAGTCAAATTTAAAAAACATACCAAATGTATCTTTAACAAAACTTATTAACATAACATTTAAATTACAAATATATTTATTTAAATTATTATATAAAATTTATATATATTTAATTAATTGGGCAAGCGAGAGTTAAAAATGGACGAATTTATACCACTTTGACTTTGATGTGGAAACCTAAAAATAAAATAAAAGAATAATAAGCAAAATTAAACATGAAAAATTTTGCCAAATTATAATAACTTATATATGTTTCTACAAAAAAAAAATATGTATAATAATATATTCATCTTATACTTAAGTAGGTACCCGCAGAAATGTCGCATCTGAACATATTAATTTCATAATCTATATTCTCTGAGACGAGAACAGATGCCGTCTTAGGAATAATTTCTTTTATTATTAATACATAATACTTTTTTATTAATTAAGTATCTTATTAACCGATGAAAAGTAATTCCTTGGGTTTTACTGACATTTCTTGAATTATTTGTGCAGTATCTAAGTACACATGACGGCACATTTTTATCAAGAGATTTTTTTTAAATCAACACAACACATGACAACTCTATAAGCGCCTACCGAGTGACTTATTAAAGTGCGGTGCATGCACCGCAGTTGAGTGGAACAGATTAGCTGAATGCAGTGTCGCCTCTAGTACGTAGTACATAATAGTTCAATGAGTTTCAATCACAATCGAGTTATTAAATTAATCCGATAATGAACGCTATTTTAGTAAGCGTCTAAGCGCAAGATCTACGTTAATTGCCAATACTACGTAGTACTATTATTTATTCTGTGCCAATACTAAGAACAACTGCGAAGCAACGTAGCGATTTGGCTGTTGTAATAAAAAATAGAACTGTGTTTGTGAGGTGAAAACTAATTTATGGCCACTATATACTCACATACTAATCTGAAGTTTTTTCCGTAACTTCAGTTACTACAAAGTCATAGTAATCTCCTGAGCTCTACATAATTCAATTAACATGAAATAAGGGGTTTTTTATGAAACTTGTCTAATCTTCTTTTCAAAAATATTTCACCATTTTGGAAAACAAAAGACAAAACAGATAAGCAAAGCATCGTCATTTCAACGCGAGCACGCAATAAATTCGCAAACAAAACCAAGTCGTTTACGTTGGGTATGTCCTGCACTTTGCGAGCACAAACGTCGGGACAGCACACGGTTGTTCTTCACACCGTTTGAGATAGACGATCCTCTCGAATAAATACACGTACAACGATTTTAAGCGTTCGTGCGACTTAAGTAGTTTTTCCACTATTGTCTTTGTTATTCTTCCATATTTTTTTAATTATAATATTTTTTTTATTGCATTTAATATGTGTAGTATTAACTGATGGAAAAATATGTGTTAAGAATACTTCTGCTATCTGCCGTGTAGTAGTGGTGTAAGAACGACCACAACCAGACATCGTCTCGCTGCTGTCTTAAGAGCACTTAAGAGGCAACGCTGGGAAACAAGTCAGCAGCGTCTTCCTGATAACAACTAGAAAATAAAAAATGCAGTTGTTAACTCGCCTGCTAGCGTGGCAACAGCGCCGAATATTCTCTTTATGAGGCAATTTAAGGGGAGGTCTATATTTATTTAGCACTTGACTTTGCTTGTTTGGAATTAATAAATTAATGACTTCTAATAATGGCAACAGTAGTATTCCTTTTAACCAGTAACCTCTTCATCACAGCTTAAATACGCTTATGTGAAGAGGATTTCAACACATGATTAAATTAGGAACTAAACATTAAAATAGGAACTTCTATCTAATTAATTTAATTTGTTGCAGGAGACGTAAAGGTGATTACGGAGAATCTGTTGGTGAAATTGGTGAGTAACTAGTTTATTTTTTGTCAATCGAATGCTTTTCTGTATAAATGTACAAATATACATACTAATGTAAGTGTACTATGTAGTACCGAGCTTTAATTATGGCGATTGCAATGTTTTGTTTTGATTAATACATTGTAGTAATTTTCCAAAGGAAATTAAAAGGTAGAATTAATGATAGGAATTCGTGTATTGCATGCAGTTTATTATCTTTTAGATGTATTCTAATTTTCTTGCTTTTTGTTCTGAGTCTGGAATAAGATATAAGTTACATTTGACTAGACCTAATATACTAGCGGAGTGAAAAATTACACTAGCTCATATCATCCCAATGGTGTCGGAAGAGGCGATAGAGGGAAACTGAAACGGAAGGTGGGCGTTTCTGACAAGAATTCAATGAAATTATATAATCTGCGGCTGTCGACTCGCCTGCCAAGCATGCCAATGGCAATCCCATGAGTAAAGATCATGATAAGCCGAAGTGCTGATGATGATGACATCTGCCTCATTGAAATAGGAAAAAAATATCCTCTTATGTTCTTATTTATTTAATATTTTTAAAATCTGTTTTCACTAGCTTCAGCTTATGTTCTCACGGGAGTGTTATATAAGTCTTCAGAGGCGTTTCAGCACAAAGTTTCTGCAGAAAGTAAAGTTGACTTTTAACGTAAACTAAAATAAATATAACTAACTTTTTACTATTGTTTCTTTGGGGCTTCGATATATACCAAGACATGTTCATTGTGAACTTATGAAACATCATAAAGCTATGCTAGGATCTAAAAGGAATATGAATTACAAGGCATTCAGGTAAGCGGCTAATGACGAAAAGCTCTCTTAAAAAACGTCTAAGGGTAAGAAAGAGTGGTATGCCCTTTATTACACGTAATGATGTGCATATATAATGAATCATCGAATACCGTCAAAATATAATTGGTGAGGTTGTACTTTGTGATTGTTTAGATGTCAAACGCATTGAATTTGACGGCATGTTATACTAACCTAACCTAACGCGCTTATCATTTAGGAAGAGCATTTTAGCCGCATTTATTGAATTTTAAATTTAAAAAATATGTAATAGTGCTACAGCATGTGCTCGATAAGACCTCTTATTAGACCTATACACAATATTTTATTAATCATTTTTAGTAACAGCAATAAGCTATTATTTAGACTTCACGTGACGTCATTCGACTTATTATAATATGCGAAAGAGCCTGTTGCTTCTAATAATATCTCATTTATCAAAATACGGCTATTAGCTTAGAAGATCTGAAGGAACATAATATGTACATTCAAACACATTTACAAGAATACATACAAAATCTGCTTAAATCAGCTATGAAAGAAATAGCAATTGAGATTATACGATTACAAAAGTTACGTGTATGTAACTTTTTAATATTATAGTTAGAACAAAGGCGGTAAAGAAGAGGACATAGAGTAAACTCTACTCTTTACTCTATTATGGGAAGCCAGAATGTGTCAAAAAAAGCACTTGTGGTTATGGGTGGCACGATATTCACAGTGCTGTGTTAGTTCCTACTTTAATATATGGTAGTTAATTTTGGATGTGGCAGAAGAAGCACGGGAGTAGAGTAAATGCAGTCTTTAAGGAGTATTTTATTTTAGGTGATGAAAAAAACAAACCTTTACAACATGAGAGGTCCATGTAAAGGTTCATATTTTAATATAATTATTATTTGAGTATATTCTATTAGGGTGAATGACTTTACCCTAAACTACAATAGCCTACCACGACATGGCTTAACTTATATAAAATACCGACAAGTATTTAGCCCGTCCATTGTTACGTTAAAGATGAAACAATAAAGATTAGGTAAATAAAAATATTTTATTCAGTTAGCCTTGAAATTAAAAAAAAACATATATTGGACAAATGAAAAATATTATTTTAATAAAAGTTCTAATATTATTCTCAGCGAAGAGTAGAAAACGTTAATTTACCTTTTTAAATTGATTTATCGTGAAATAAAAAGGCTTTGTTTTCAGATTAAATTTGTATCCTCTTATTGTTTGACTTTTTTCTAGATTTTTAGATTTCAAATAACGAATAGGGTGAATAGATAAAAGAAAGGAAATGAGTTCAAATTTAGAATGTATAATATTAGCAAGAGATGCGAAATTCTTATGACATTTAGTCGTTAATTGTTTTTTTTTAAATACATGTGAAGTCAAAATGCTTCCTTTTGAAATATTGTTATACCTAAATACTACCAAATACAGCCAAGTCAAATCTCACGCACCCGTGCACACACATAAGCACACGCATTCCACACACGTATGCTGAAACTTAAAAAGCACTGGCTTAAAAATATAATAACTTGGTACATCAGTACTTAATTTCAATTACATGTTACATTTGTCTGGTACAAAGGAATTAGGATCGAACTTGGTTTCGTCGCGTATTATGAAATTTTATAATTTTTAAATTTATTTTTATAACTTGGCATATATATTTCGAGTAGATTTTTGATGGCATACACAATAACGATGTGAAATTCAATTCAATTCGTCTTATAACAAACGGTAGTTGAAAAGGACCAGGTCGGGCGTCCCTCTTGATCCTGAAAAGGACCAATTGAAAGGGACCTAGCGGATCGGGTACTAAGAAACAGGAATCGAGGCTTCTCTCGATCCGGCCTCCTATAACGCCTACGTTGGGTTCGGGAACAACGTATGTGATCTCCGCAACGGAGTAACACACAAGGGCGATAACCTCTTCCTTTTCAGCAAGTAGGTTCAGACGGGGATTACGGGTCTTCCGAAGTCGTCCCGGTCCCGACGCCTTAATTCTTCGATGTGGACTGTATAACTTAAGGGATGAATTACTTGGGAATGAAACAGCAATTATCTTCAAACCGTTCCGTGAGAGAGTAATCACTTTTCCCTATCACTTCCCTACACTTTTTCTTTCTTCTTCTTATTGACTGCTGGTAAGATCCCCGAACTATCTCGAAGGATTCCCGAACTATCTCGAAGGATTCCCGAACGAATTGCAATAAAATCAATTTACTATCCTACCCCTAAGCTAAACGCGAAAGTGAGCCGCGCCATCTGCGCGCTTGCGCAACTTAATTACATGAATTTGTACTATTACTCTCTCACGTTTCACTCAATATCTTTATTTATTCAAATCATATACAAATACAATTTATCAATATAGGTAGTACAAAACAATATCTACACCATGATATACATCATATCTTCATATCATAAAAAACCTTTTATTTATTAAACGAAAACTGCCTATTTTACTCACAAGTTCGAAATCGAAATTTCTTAAATATTTAACACAGAAAGTTAAAACAATGTTTCTCACTTGAATTTATACATAAGCTAACCAATACAATAGTTTAATTTACATTTTTTCTATTTATTTCACTATTTAAAACACTTTTAAATTTCTTATACAAAACTATCATTATTTCACTTATACACAGGAATTTTCACATGAAAATAACACAGAATTTACCTTTTTTAGCACGTACAATTAACCTGAAATATTTTACAAGTAATTTTTACATAAATCACTGAATTACAAACATTTTAAATTTTTACATATTCGGCCTCCTAAGGGCGTGGCCAGCGTGCTTCCGTGTACTCACGCTATGTGAACAACTAACTTTGCACGGCTCTCGGCTATCAGAAAAAATTAAATTATGAAATACACCAATTTTGACCACATTAGGCAAATTAAATGCTTTTATACAATTTTCGAACTGTATGAAACTATCTTTAATCAGATAACAATATAAATGAATGTTCTCATTAATCAATCATAACAAATAGGCATTTGTTTTCGTACAAAACGTATCAAACTTATACAAAACAACATTTATGCAATTAATATCCATTAATTCTGCCTATGCACAGAGTGATTATCTCGACCGGGGAACAAATCCGATCTTTAACTTCACTTTAATATTCTTATGAATTTACATCATTTGAAAGATGGTTTCAACCGGGGAACAAATCCGGTAACATAATTTATATCTTAAATTCCTTACGAATTTATTAAGCGATATTACTTAGGAAAACAAACAAACTAGTCCGGCCTGGGAGTCGAACCCAAGACCTTCATATCATTAATTCGACATTTCTTAAAGATTTAACTAAGCATTCTCTTATCAGAGCGTCGTTGCTCGTGACTGCCCCTTTTTTCATAGCAACGTCATCGGTTGATTTAATAAACTGAAACATTTTTATAGGCGCGTCGCCAACAATCTCCCCCCCGTGCGTTAGCACCATCATTTGGGAGGCGTCGCGGGTACCAGGACTATTATTCTGGATGTAGGTCTCCTCAAGATACCTGTGCTAGTAATGACGTCAACCACTCTGGTGTGACCGTCTGGTCCCGGTAACGTTCTACTAATTTTACCTTTTGGCCACGTATTTCGTGGCAACGAATGATCTATTATCAAAACAATATCGCCTTCTTTAGGTTCCATGAACTTGCCGTTATCACCTGTTCGAGGTATTAACGTAGGCATGTATTCTTTCAGCCATCTTGTCCAAAAATGGTCGGCTAACCTCTGTGCAGCTTTCCAATTGAGTTGACCCGTCAGATGTCGCTCTAAAAATAATCCAGGTGGTCGATCACCACATGAGCGTCCTAGAAGAAAATGATTGGGTGTCAAACCCTCTTCAGGACTATCCATACTGAATGTTACCAGAGGTCTGGAATTTACCGTATGCTCTGCTTCTAAAAGTAACGTATGTAGAACCTCCTCTCGTGGGCTCTTCTCCTTAAGTGTAGCGGTCAACGCAATTTTAATCGATCTTACTAACCTCTCCCAGGCGCCACCCATGTGCGGTGCTCCCGGAGGTATAAATTTCCATTTAATATATTTCTTAAATGACTCGTTTTTCATGCCCTCATAGCATTCTTCGCATGCTTTCAATAATTCTTTATTTGCAGCTTTGAAATTTGTCCCGTTATCGCTGTATATAACGGCTGGTTTTCCTCTTCTGGCGATAAATCGCCTTAACGCCATTATCATTGACGCTGGTGTCAATGAGGCTGCTAATTCCAGATGTACTGCTCTGGTGGTCAGACACGTGAATAAAACGCCCCAACGTTTTTCGTGTCGCCTTCCTATAGTCACACTCATAGGACCAAAATAATCTACAGCTGAGCATGTAAAAGGTGGCTCATGATGAGCTATTCTTTCCAGAGGAATATTTCCTTGTGGCACGTTTTGCGGCTTTGACCTGTATGTCCTGCACCACTGACAATGGTGTGACACACTTCGTACTACATTACGCAAGTTCAAGACGTAAAATTTCTGGTTCACCTCATTCATCACCGTCTGGTGATTGGCGTGTCCAAAATGATGATGAACTTCTCTAATCATCATTTTAACGATTTCGTGTTTACCGTCTAATATGACAGGTTTTCTACTTTCCTCGGTCAAATTAGACTTGAAAGGTAAACGTCCATTTAAACGGAGTAAGTTATCCTCTCCTATTTCCATAGATAATTTACTTAAGCGTGAACTTCTTTCAACGCTTTTGCCTGCTTTCAAACATTTTATTTCCGAATGAAAACACTCGTCTTGAATGAATTTCCAAATTAATATTTCCGCCTTTTTCAAGAGCGCTGTGTCCAACGCGCTATCGGGTCCTTTAACCGACTTTGCTAAAACTTTGTTGGAACACATAACCGACTTTTCGGTTGCGTCGTCGGGTCCTTTAACCGACTTTCTTAAACTCTTGAATTTTTCTACCGCTTGTAAGGTGCGTGTAGTTGCTCCAAGGAATTTCTTAAAGCTGCTAAATCGTCCGTAGTCGGGTAGACTTAACGGTTCTTGCTTTCTTAACGTATTTACGCCCTTTGGCGATTTTTCTTCACCTGTTTCTAAGCTATTTATGGTGTCCACTTGTTTGGGCCATAAATCAGGACTTTTCCTGAGGAATTCAGGTCCTTGAAACCAGCGATGACTTACATCGAAGGTGGAAGGAAAATTTCTAGTGGCGTCGTCTGCCACGTTTTGTGACGTTGGAACCCATCGCCATTCACATGGCTTACTGTGATCTTCGATCTCAGCCAATCGATGAGCAACGAATGGTTTAAAAGCGCGAGGATCCGACTTAATCCACGCTAACACTGTACGTGAGTCTGTCCAAAACACTCTCTCGGACATCTCGTACTTGCTCTCTTCACTAACCGAAGCAGCCAGTCTGCTGCCCATAAGAGCTGCTTGCAATTCAAGCCTTGGAATCGAAATTGGTTTCAATGGCGCTACTCTTGCCTTTGCGGCGATCAGCGTAATCCGCCTTATTCCTTGCTCGTCCGTGGTGACGTAATACACCGCGGCAGCGTATGCTTTTTCACTAGCATCCGTGAAAGTATGTAACTCTCCTTTGCCGATGCCTTCAGCAACGGGTCTAGGTACTTCTAAGTGACCTAATTTCTTCACTTCCGATATCCATTTACAAAATAACACGTGTAGTTCGTGTGAAACTTCTTCATTCCAAGAGATGCCTGTCCTCCATACTTGCTGGATCAGCGACTTCCCTTGAATCGTTATGGGTGATGCGAGTCCCAAAGGATCGAAGACTGACATCACAGCGCTAGTTATCTCCCTCTTCGTAGGCGGTCGTAAACCCTCCATCACCTCTTCCGGTGTGCTACGAAGACTTGTGGAAAAAACTTATTATATCCCGTTTGATATTCCAAATCAAACCTAACGTGCGCTCTGTGTGCTCTTTATCTCCAAGCGAAGCACTGTCGCTCTTATATTTATTTTCCATATTACTTAAAACTTCGGGTCGGTTGCTAGCCCATCCCCTCAGTTGGAAAGAAGCATGCTTATGTAATTCATACATATCGTTTACTATCCTTTCGGCCGTCGTCACGTCGGGAAATGCCTGTAGGTAATCATCCATATAAAAATTGCTTTCCGTAGCGGAAGCTGCTTCTGGATAGATATGTGCGTTGTCCTGCGCATTTCTATTCTTTACATATATAGCGATGCATGGTGATGATGCCGCTCCAAATATGAGTGACGTCATTCTATACTCTTCCGGTGGCGCGTCACGATTGTGCCGCCATAAGAATCGAAGGCTATCCCTGTCTTCTTCCCGGATTTTCACTTGCAGGAACATTTCCTTAATGTCTGCCATTACTGCCACGCTTCCTTCTCTGAATCGTAGCAGAACTCCGAACAACGACTTCAATAAGTCCGGTCCGGTCAACAACGCATCGTTAAGACAACGTCCGCCCGTCCTTGCGGCGGCGTCGAAAACTATCCTTATTTTCTTCTTTTGTGGGTGAGTCACTGCGAAGTGAGGGAAGGTACCACGTACGTGGGGAAATGGAAATATGGTTCGCTTTCTCTGCGTAACCGTTAACGATGAGATTTTCAATTTGCTTCTCGTATTCCTTTTTCAACTCGCTATTTTTGTCGAGCTTTTTCTCAATATTAAACAGGCGACTTTCAACCTGTGCCCTATTCGATGGCAAGCACTCATTGTCTGTGCGCCATAACAAAGCAGTCTCGTACCTATTATTAGGTATACGACGTACCGTTTTGTTCAAAATATTTAAAGCTCGTTCTTCTGGGTCGTTCACGGGCTTTCTAGCCGATACTCCCAGAGATTCCAAACTAAAATAATCCTTGATTAATTTATCCATATCTTCCTCCTTCTTGGTGGAAATGTGGTTAACAATCTTGATTGGTTTAATGCCACCCGATATGTGACCATGCAAAACCCACCCCAGTTTGGTGAGCGATGCTACAGGTAGGTTCTTACCTCCCGAAACCAATTCACGAGTAACTATGAGATGCCAATTGTCCTGACCAATCAATATGGTAGGCTTGGACCTCTCATACATCAACTCATCCTTGATCGGTGTCAAATGAGAACACCGTTGCAATAATTCTCGGCTTACCGACTGAGGAGCGAGGTTAAGTGACTTAATTGTTTGTACACTTATCTCTTCTAAGTCGCTCGAATAAATGCCTTTTATTTTAACGTTTAAGCGATACGAACTATCGTCGTTAATTCGCTTACCTCCCACGGCTTCGATACGTAATCCCTCTTTACGTCCGCGAGGCGCTAACTTCTGAGCCATCCACTCCTCTATGAGTGTCATGGTCGATCCCTCATCCAGAAGAGCTGTTGTCCTGACCTTTCCTCTAGGCCCATGCAACTCGACCGGTATGATCTTTAAATATGCACATGCCAGTGCATTTACTGTACTAACAGTTGTAATCTGAGCATCTTTACCCCCCCTCGTCCCCTTGTGGCGAGGTATTTTCATTGGGGTATCGGTGTAGCATTCGATGATGTGACATTCTACATCCTTCTACACCACATTTTTTCGCTTTGCACTCTAACCTCCTATGGTTAGGTGACAAACATTGGAAACATACTTTGGCCTTTTTGACGGCTTCCCATTTCTCGCGAATATTCATGTCCTTAAACTTGTAACAACTCACTATAGAGTGCTCCTTGTTGCATATAACACACTTATGTGTTACCCGACTTACAGGCTTGTCCTGGGTTATCATAACCACTTGTCGGTTGTGCCTTTTATTATTTCGGCGTTCTAAACGCTCGCTCATATTACTTCGGCGCATATAGCGCTCGCTCTCGGCACAGCTGCGTACACCTCCCTTTGCAGTGTGTACAGTTTGCTTCCTGAATTCAGGACGCTTCCTTTTTTCAGGCGCATTTTCATTGCTTAAGGACGTTCCAAATTGTTCACTCAATAAATTTAAAAACTTGGCCATCTTCTGTAACTCTGGCTCCAAAGGATATTGAGCTCGATATTCAAACCATTTAAATTTAATCATAGTTCCAAGTTTCTCCACTATGCGGCTCACTAACTCCGGTGAGTATAAATACTGTGGTTGATTCAACGCTTGTATTGTGGCAACCACGTTCGTAATACGACTTGCAAAAGATCCTATATTTCGGCAATCTTCTGCCAATCTTGGCATACGCTTTACATTCTCGATTTCGGCTAGAATGAGCATCTCAACCCTACCGAATCTTCTTTCGAGAGCGTTCATTATTTCTTCAGGTTCACATAAAGTAAATAACAGCGACTTAACCGCCTCTTTAGCGGTGCCCTTTAATGCCCTCCTAAGGCGTGCGACATTTTGCACCCCTGAAAATTGGCCTTTTGTGTCTTCAAACACCGTTTTGAAAATTATCCATTCACCCGGGTCTCCATCGAACACCGGTAATTCCTGGAGGAAATGAAGCTGGGAAGATTTATCTTTACCAGCTATTTTTATTGCACTCACAATCGCTTCGGTCAATTCTGACACCTCACTCGCGTGTGTTTTCTGTGCATTTCCTAGGTTGCGCTCGACCTCCGCCCCTTTGCGGCGTGATCCTTTACACGCTTCCTTATCAGTAATATCGGGTTGTGCTACACTAACCGGCGCGCTCATTATGGTTTGCTGAACCCAACTCCTTACGAAAGGTTCCACCTGAGTATTCCGCTCTTCATCATCCTCACTCGAGTCGATTTCCTCTTCTCGGTTGAGTCGTGCCAACTCCAATTGAGACTTGGCTAAGGCAGCAGCTGCCTGTGCTCGTTCGAGCTCTGAGCGTTCGAATTTAATCCGCGCCTCTAATTCGGCTTTCAGCCTCGCCGATCGCGATGACCTACTACCTCTCTGTGACCCTTTATCACTAGTGTGCCCGATTACTGTCCTTGACGATGCCGCTTCTTCGGTCCTTTGACCTACTTTTTCGACCACCGTTTCACTCCTGGATATAACGGATTGTTGTGCGGTGCTGGCCTGCGTACCACTGGTGTCCGTCCGGTTGCTTGTCGTTGCTATGGACGTCCCTGAGTCCCACGTGCATGTGGACGTGTCTGTGGTGGCTCCACTTGGAGGAGTTGCTCCATTTGACGCAGTAGCTGTGGTCGCTCCAGATGATTCCGCTTCTTTAGCTTTTCTTGAGAGCCCTGTCCTTGTCCTGCTCCCTTCGCTTCTCCCTGTCTGGTCTTGTGCCTTCTTCATCTTGCAGGAAGGTGATTGTTGGCCTACGGTCCCTAACTGTCTCTACAGTCCCTACGGTCCCTACAACCCCTTACCTACAACCCTTCTACACCCCAACCTAACACCACTACCCCTCCCCCCCCTTTATCTCCCAACCCTACAACCCTACTACCACCCTAACAGCCCTATCAGCCCTATCAATCCTGAACGGGGCCTACCGAGGTGAGCCGTCCAGGGATGGAGTCGTGCAGGAATGGAATGGAGGAAAGGTTTAGGAACTGTCCCGCCAAGGAATATGACGAAACAGTCGAGCGGTAGTGCAAGCGCAGTCTCGCTCGAGAGAACTGCTCCACCCGAAGGTGTTATGCCAGAGCCCAACCGTTTGGCACCGTTAGGTGGTCGGGATGTATGCTGTGCTCGCCGCCCAGTTGCCGGTGACGCCTCGTCCAAGCGCCCTCCTCCGGCCGCGATGCAGTCAGGTGCCCACGCGCACCCTCGCCCGGCAGCAGCAGCGGTGGATGCCTTTTGCACCCTGATGACCCGACGGGAAATGCCGGACACGGTCGTCCGACAGGAAATGCCAGACACGATCGTCTGACAGGAAATGCCAGACACGATCGTCTGACAGGAAATGCCGAGCACGCTTGCCCGACAGGAAAAATGCCAAGCCCTGCTTGGCCACGATGAGTGCCTTCACAAGACACCTGCGCCCGGCTGCGATATGTGCCCCATGCGAGCACACGCCCCAAGCTGCAATCCCGGTTTTCTTTCTTCCGGTAGTTCCAGGTCCAGCCCTTCAGTGCTGCCGTCCTGGTCTTCAGGCCTTTGGTCCTATTGCTTCAGCTCAAACCTCTGGCTTCCTTCGGTTGCTGATCTTCACTCGGCTTCCGAAGGTCTTCTTCTTCCACAACCAGCAGTCCACAGCTGGTTCCTTGATCCAGCTGGCGGGGTTCGGGTGGTCTTCAATCCGGCTCCGAAGGTCCAATTGAAAAGGACCAGGTCGGTGTCCCTCTTGATCCTGAAAAGGACCAATTGAAAGGGACCTAGCGGATCGGGTACTAAGAAACAGGAATCGAGGCTTCTCTCGATCCGGCCTCCTATAACGCCTACGTTGGGTTCGGGAACAACGTATGTGATCTCCGCAACGGAGTAACACACAAGGGCGATAACCTCTTCCTTTTCAGCAAGTAGGTTCAGACGGGGATTACGGGTCTTCCGAAGTCGTCCCGGTCCCGACGCCTTAATTCTTCGATGTGGACTGTATAACTTAAGGGATGAATTACTTGGGAATGAAACAGCAATTATCTTCAAACCGTTCCGTGAGAGAGTAATCACTTTTCCCTATCACTTCCCTACACTTTTTCTTTCTTCTTCTTATTGACTGCTGGTAAGATCCCCGAACTATCTCGAAGGATTCCCGAACTATCTCGAAGGATTCCCGAACGAATTGCAATAAAATCAATTTACTATCCTACCCCTAAGCTAAACGCGAAAGTGAGCCGCGCCATCTGCGCGCTTGCGCAACTTAATTACATGAATTTGTACTATTACTCTCTCACGTTTCACTCAATATCTTTATTTATTCAAATCATATACAAATACAATTTATCAATATAGGTAGTACAAAACAATATCTACACCATGATATACATCATATCTTCATATCATAAAAAACCTTTTATTTATTGAACGAAAACTGCCTATTTTACTCACAAGTTCGAAATCGAAATTTCTTAAATATTTAACACAGAAAGTTAAAACAATGTTTCTCACTTGAATTTATACATAAGCTAACCAATACAATAGTTTAATTTACATTTTTTCTATTTATTTCACTATTTAAAACACTTTTAAATTTCTTATACAAAACTATCATTATTTCACTTATACACAGGAATTTTCACATGAAAATAACACAGAATTTACCTTTTTTAGCACGTACAATTAACCTGAAATATTTTACAAGTAATTTTTACATAAATCACTGAATTACAAACATTTTAAATTTTTACATATTCGGCCTCCTAAGGGCGTGGCCAGCGTGCTTCCGTGTACTCACGCTATGTGAACAACTAACTTTGCACGGCTCTCGGCTATCAGAAAAAATTAAATTATGAAATACACCAATTTTGACCACATTAGGCAAATTAAATGCTTTTATACAATTTTCGAACTGTATGAAACTATCTTTAATCAGATAACAATATAAATGAATGTTCTCATTAATCAATCATAACAAATAGGCATTTGTTTTCGTACAAAACGTATCAAACTTATACAAAACAACATTTATGCAATTAATATCCATTAATTCTGCCTATGCACAGAGTGATTATCTCGACCGGGGAACAAATCCGATCTTTAACTTCACTTTAATATTCTTATGAATTTACATCATTTGAAAGATGGTTTCAACCGGGGAACAAATCCGGTAACATAATTTATATCTTAAATTCCTTACGAATTTATTAAGCGATATTACTTAGGAAAACAAACAAACTAGTCCGGCCTGGGAGTCGAACCCAAGACCTTCATATCATTAATTCGACATTTCTTAAAGATTTAACTAAGCATTCTCTTATCAGAGCGTCGTTGCTCGTGACTGCCCCTTTTTTCATAGCAACGTCATCGGTTGATTTAATAAACTGAAACATTTTTATAGGCGCGTCGCCAACAGTAGTTGATAATGGATCTTATTATCAACTAAATAATGGATGAATGGATCACCTCGTTGTTCTCCAAAACAATGGGGTCTATTGTTAACTGCCAGCTCATGAGGTACCTTGAGGATCACCAGCTGATTAGTGACCGCCAATACGGTTTTTGCCGTGGTCGATCAGCTGGTGATATTCTGGTCTACCTAACTCATAAATGGACGTAGAGTAGAGTCCAAGGGGGGAGGCATTGGCCGTTAGTTTGGACATTGCGAAGGCCTTCGATCGGGTTTGGCACAAAGCGCTTCTTTCAAAGCTCCCTTCCTATAGGCTTCCCGAGAAATTGTGTGATTGGATCACCAGCTTTCTTGCAGATCGGAGCATCAAGGTCGTTGTAGACGGCGCAAGCTCCGATTACAAGCCTATTTGAATGCTGGTGTTCTACAAAGAGGCGTGCTATCGCCAACGCTGTTTCTTCTGCATATCAATGTTATGTTGCAAACCCGTAACATTCATTGTTATGCAGATGACAGCACTGGTGATGCTCTTTACACCGGCCGTGCCAATATTTCTCAGGAAAACGTCTCCGAGTACCGGGACAAACTTGTGTCTGAAGTCGAGACTGTGCTGAACAGAATCTCGGATTGGGGGCGACTAAATCTAGTCCAGTTTAACCCCAAGAAGACACAAGTTTGCGCGTTAATCACTAAAAAGAACCCCTTTGTTGTGTTGTGGGGAGATCCTCAGTTTCAAGGCACTCCCCTTGTTGCCTCAGCCGGTATCGGTATCCTCGGCATCGACATATCGAGTGACTTACAGTTTCGCGGTCACTTGGAAGAGAAGGCCAAATTGGCCTCTAAAACTATAGGAATGGTCGAATAATATAACGAACTTTAGGTTAGGAGGGAACTTACTCTGGTTTCATCTATTTATAAGGTACTCATAGGGGTTTTGTTTTTATTCCGACGTACTAAAACGATTAAACGTATTTATCCGTATGGAAGGACAAATTTAATGCGTCAGGCGCCCCCGACGTGTGCTCTCTGCACTATTATTCTGTTAGCAAGAGAAATTGACTTACTTTGTGGTCCACTGATTGAGTTCACAAAGCTAGCATTATAGGTACGTGTCCTTTATGTAATTTAAAAGTTAAATACGTATATAGTATATAGATTAGTTTCACTATCGTATTAGGATTACCTGAAGTTGAAAGTATGTAATTATTGTAATAAAACTGAATATGTTATGAAAATGGACCGAAAAACAGACAAGGAAAATAGTTTGCAACGTGGGAGTATATTGCTATGTATGAAAAGAGTAACACAGAAAATCATTTATCACGCCATCTTCGCTTTTCGGCAGTCGTTTGAATAACACGCCTTTGAATAAAAATATTTTCGGCAATTCATCTTGATAAGAGAAAAGACGAAATTATTATAAGAAACGAAAATTGTTCAAGTTCTTCATAAAATGTTGTTATATGAGAAGTATTTTTTCTAAGATGGATAATTAACTGATAAACTAAATTAATGAACCTTGGCTGAATATGTGTTTCAATCCTTGACTGATTCCCGAAAGTTTTCTTATATACTAGATGATGATATCTTCATCTTCATTAACAGTCTATGAAAGCCCACTACTCTACATAAGTTCTCTCTCGTTGGGGTTACTTCGTGGCAAAATTTCTCTTAATCATCACGCTTTTCCGTTGGACTGTCCATGTAGTGGCGGTGTAAGAATATCCACTACCCCATATCGTCCCTTGGGTTTCGTAGGTGGTTACAAATGAAAACAAACCAGGAGATGGGCAGCAGCGTCTTTCTTATATAAACAAAAATATAAAAAACTGTGTTTACCAGCACGCATATCAAGCGTGGCAACTGTGGTGATTCTCTATGTGGTAATGAATGGGAGAGGCCTATATTCAGCACTGGAGTAAGTTTACCACAATGCCACCATCGGGTTCACAATTTGTGATTTGCTTTTTTAGCACTGATCTAACATAATGTAAAAAGTTACAGCTTACATATGTTCCACAGATGGGCACAGACCTCTCCTCATTTCTGAGAGAGTTTTAGGGCAAAGAAGTGTCCCCCGCGCTTCCCCAATTTGAAAACGCGAACATCACATGTCTTCAAAAATATTTTTTTATTATTTCTCAGACATGCAGAGTTCTTCACGAAGTTCTCCTTCACCGCCAAGGACATATCATACAAATCAGCACTTAAAATTGCAATTAACAATTTCAAATTCTTTGGGGATCGAACCCAAGTTATTCGCGTACTGTGAAATTTACGACAAGTGCTAACCATCTGAGCTATCACGACTTATTTAATGCAATAGAAGGCAATATAATGTGTAATGTAACTCTTAAGTTATTTAGAGCGACAAAAAATTCAGCCATGTTAACATCAGGGGCAACGAAGTGTCGGAGATTCAGTTCCTTTAAAAACTTCACCGCACAAATATGAAGTCATCTTTCAGAAACTCATCCTTTCGCCACGTACTCTGTTCAGCCGCCTCTGACGCCGCCATGGCTCTAAAAGAGGCACCTCTGAGAAGATAGGTTATTAAAGTGTATACATGTAGTACACAGTGCACGTAGCATCCTACACTAGGGTTTTACCTTTCTCCCGAGGACTCAAATTCATACTGTCGGGTCTCCTGCCACAACCGTCTCTAAATATTCCACAAGGCTCTTAAACCGAAGGAATATTTATACTACTACTCTTATAGAGACAAGAGCTCGTCCTTTAACATCATTCAGAGAACCGTGACAGGACAACTTATGAGTACAAAAATGTATATGAATGAAATTTATAGCGAACACGGAAATGGTAACGACGCTAAAAAGGAGCTACATATCCGCTATGCAAAGTATAACCGCAAACAAAACTGGAATATTTTCCTCTGTTTGCTTTAAATATTTGATAAAGTCATACGACATTCTTTGAAAACCGTGTAACAAAGATTTTATTATAAGAAAATATTTTTTAAATAGTAATAATGATGGAAAAAATAAAGAAGCGGGAGTGGTAAGATGATAAAGATTTAGAAATTGCTAGAGCTACACTGCAAATATATTATAGATGAAGCATGAATGAGTTGGCTAGGGAAAAACTACGCTCACACTGATTAAATAAAAAGTAAAGTAAGGTAACGTGATGTCATAAAAAACACACTCTTCTATATCATCCCGCTTGCGCCGTGAAAGATGACAGAAGTAAAGTGGAACAAGAAATGAGCAGCAGCATCTTCCTCATAACAAGTCAAAATAATAAAAAGCTGGGGTTTCCAACCGCCCTGCCAAGCGTGCCAACTATAGTGAATATCCCATTCTCCAGTTCCAGAGACCAATATTCAGCAGTGGATTCAGATAGTCTGTAATAAATGATGAATGTTAAACGTATTTCTTTCTATTAAGAAAGTAAAAAGAAGAGAAATTAAAAAAATGTATGTCAAGTTATTTTTATATTCCACGTTTTTATATTATTACATTGTCATCCATTTCTGAACTTTGTTCAAAATTTAATGTCTTAGGAAAGTTAGCTTAAAGCCAATTATTACTAAATGTTAGACTATATTAATATAGACTATTATTACTAAATGTTAGACTATATTAATATAGACTATTATTACTAAATGTTAAACTATATTAATATAGACTATTATTACTAAATGCGACCCGAACAGACACGACACGAAAGCGAGTAATAAAAACGTCGTAAAGGGGATAAAGAGATAAAATAAATTTTAGTTTTTATATACTTTACCATTTTATGTTCATTTGCTTCTTTAGACAAATCAGACTTAAAAATGTTTTAAATCCTCTTCTTAAACTAGTTTTTATACATATTATTTCAATACATTATAGCAATATATTCTCTTTTTGCATAAGAGTCCGTTTGCGTAAATATCAAACTCTTATTACTGGCGCCAGATCAGTGCTTGTACAACTGTATTCCGATTTAAGGATAGAGAGAGAGAGAGAGAGAGAGTAACTGTAAATTGTCACTACAGTTTTATAAAAAAATTAAGGTCGCTTCTGAATCAGTCGGATTATGAATGGAGTTTAACATTTAAACAAGCTGTTACACAACAAAATTAAAAATAAAATAAGCTGATTGCAAATTGGAATAATTAATGAAGTGTTTGCAAAAATGGCGTGTGATACTTGATTTAATTTTACTTTAGTCGTTCCGATAATCACGCACACCATTTTCGAATTCAAGAATTAATGTTATCTCACGCCTCATCATCATCATCATCAGTCTAAAAAACCCTTTCTGGACAAAGGAGTAAGGTGTTATGGGGAAGGTTTGGCTCGGAACTACCGGAACGCTTGACAGACGAATTTGAGAACTCAGTACAGGATACGTTTTACATTTAAAACGCCAATTGTTTTAATATAATAACTATAATAACAGAATATTAATATATACTTAGTTAAAATATTGGTACGCAGTACTATTATTCACTCTGTGATATTGGGCACTGAGCCCAATGTAATATTTACTTTATATCGGGCTAGAATGCAGTGATGATTACCTTAATGACAAGAGTATAATATAATAATTTTATAAAATATGTTATTATTATGTTATTTATTTGTATATAAATATGATCCTGTATTGAAATATGATATGTAAAATATTAATTTAGTGTGTGCACAAGCACAGGTGCACTCTCTATTCCCTAATTCTCATAGACCGATGTGATAGCAATGATGCTTTACGTCGCTTTAAATTAGGTTTATGTATGATAACTTAGTTCGGATGTAAATGTTTTGGTAAACTCTAAGACACAATACGCATAATCATGAAACTTTAGCTCAGATTGTTTTGTTTCCTATATCTATATCGTGTAATAGTCGCCTTTAACGACACCCACAAGACAAAACAGGATGATCAATTATTTAACGATGCAATCACATGTGGTTTACTTGTGCTGCGCTTATCGACCTATTAAATAAAATAGTTTTAGCGGTGTTATCGCGTTTAATTCATTTATTTTTAATTTCCGATGGTAAAAACTGTGGCTTGATGCTCGCTTCAAGGTGTAGCCAAGATGTAGTCTATGACTCCTCTGACATATGTTAGTACAATAAGCATACGTTCGACTGTAGCCAGCTTCACTCGGTCACTGTGACGTAGGCGCGGGACCCGAAGCTGCAATGCTTGCAAGCAAGTATTGTATATGCAATACTTGCTTGACATGCTGAAGCTTGGCGGCCAAATGTTTTTTTTTTTTTGTACAGAAAGCTTTATCGACCTACTTAGCACGCTTAGTAAAGATAATTCTTTTAAACTATGCACACTATTGTAAGCTTTCTTGAAAAGGATATTAAATATAGAATTATTTAATTCAATTAAAAAATAAAGAATGAACTATAAGAAAAGAAAATAAGGTTGAAACTATCTACTCACGAGATATATATGTACTAAGACGCTGAGCATGTTTATAATTTATAATCTTTATTGCAGCTATGAATATGTATGAACATCGATAAACAAACTATATAATAATAATAATAATGACCTTCAGGCCGAATTTCAGTAATCATCTTGTGCAAAACAGAATTACAGCGCCCGAGTGTATGAATACGCGTCAGCACAGGTGCACTCTATATTCCACACTCTCATGTTCCGAAGAGAAGGTAATCCGAGACAACCAGAGAGAGAGGTGTAGGACCAACGGCTTTAAATCCTTTCCGAGGTACGGGGGTGCAACACCACCAACTTCCTGACTCCAGTCTACTACTGAGAAAAGCGAGTGAGGTGTCCTAGCATCGTGCCAAGTTCGTAGTCTCTACTTACCTTTACTCTCTCTCTCTCTCGCTCTCTCTCTCTGTAGTGGATGAGTTTATGTAGGTATGTAAAAGTGTGTTTAAAACATAAAAGATATTATAATATAGAATACAAGAAAATATATGCTCGTTCGTCAGCTTTCCTTCTATTAAAAAATTCGCAAAGAACGAACGTTACTCCATATACATACACAAGCATCATACAACTTGCAATAAATAGACGACGGTGTGCGGTTAGCTCAGAGATTGCATTCCACAATTTGCCTTCGCTCGTTAACTTCGACGTCATGTTTGTAAACATAGTTGCTTGTTTGTACACATCTTCCATTAAACTAAGACCTAATTACAAGCACACTTAATGTCAATACGGTAACTGTAACAGATGATTCAAAATATTTTTCTATGTGGATAAGAGATAGAGTATCAGTTTTCAGCCGATTGCATATGTTAAATATAGAGAAGATCGTGCTACGTCTAAAGATTATAGAAAATTGTAGAATTGTTGAAAATATTATCAGAAGCATCTATCGGAATCCACCTATAAAGCGAATACCGAATGAACTATTTCATTTCAGACGGCGAAACAAACTGCGCAGGTATCCCATTATTTAAAATTTAATATTATAATAACACTAGCTTGCCAGGTTGACGTTGTTCTGCCCTTTTCGAAGACCCTTTGTCATATCATATTAAAAATCTTTAAATTCGCAAAAAAAATGTGGGTCACTCATGGGCAATCAAATATCCTATCTTTCAAGTTGGAACAAACTGCAAATTTGATTAAAATCGGTTTAGTAGTTTAGAAGTTCATCGCGGACAAACAACGTGACGCGTAATTTATATATATTAAGATAGTACTTAATATATTATACAGAATGGGAAACAATCACAGACCCAATGAAGAATGAAGAATGTTCATACATTGCACTCAAAAATCGACCAAAAAAAATTGAGCTCAACAATGCATCAGGAGCATGAGTAGAATAACTCCCACTAGCAGCAAGTATGACATATGTAGCAGCAGTTGCCCTCTTTGATCATATTACAGGGAAGTGGATCCGTCACATGACGCCGCTACAAGCAGAGAATTGCCAGCGTAGCATACCCAAGTCTGCCACACGCTAAGATAGATCCCCGAAAAAAATATATCAACGGTAGGTACCGTTTACTAATACAATCCCCCATCCTTCTGCAGAGCATTACAATTAAGGCAAACGTTACATGAGACTATAATGAAACACATGTGTGATTCATAGTTTCAAGTAAACATTTGGGCTATGAAGAACAAGTGCGCTCCACAAGCTATTTTTAGAAGAGGGGTCAAACGAGCATGCCATGCAGCTTACATGATGGAAAGTGTAAACCGCTACCTAAAAACAACTGTAGCATCAGGGGAATTGCAACTGGCAACGCACCTTGTTGGCTTTTTGAAAAAGAGTAAGGGGTCTTTTTAATTCGACGATTCGATTCGATTTTTATACGTGGTAGAGCCATGCTGCAGTTATATTAGAAGTATAGTTGTGGCACGAATGGGTCGGCTCGACCGGGGAGGGACCACGCTCTCACAGAATACCAGTGTGAGTGCTTCCAACAACTACCAGCATAGGTGTGACATGGACATTAAACATGATCTTTGTTTTGTCCATGTTCATCTTAAGACCTATCCGTTGAGAGATATCATTGAGGTCATTGAGCATAGTGCTTAGGTCCTCTAGCAATTTTGCCATAAGGACTATATCGTCGGCAAATCGAAGGGGAGTGATGTATTCGCCATTGATGTTAATACCGTATCCTTTCCAGTCCAGTAGCTTGAAAACTTGAAGCTTAATGCTACTGTATTTCGTATGATGAGTGTAGAGAACCGGAGACCCGTTTTACTGGAAACGAGGCATTTCATCTTAGTCCTCACGGGTGACAACGCATCTGCATTTTGATTCGTAATCGAGGATAGATGTGGATGTCTATGGGCCACAGCAACCACTTACCATCGGGTGAACTGTGTGCTCGTTTGTCACCCTATCCTATAAAAAAATTCAGTCAAAATTGAGAAGGAAATATCACATATCCAGCAGGTGAGCGCAGGAATTACCTGATCTTTTTACTCTATCCTTTCTTTTTCATATGGCAAGAAGACGCTTGGTACGTTTCCATCCATTCGCCGTGAATAACCACCAGATTTCGGACGTAGAGCTTCATCCCATCATTTAATAGGCACAGCATTATATTACAATTTTTCAGTACCAGACTTTACGCCCAACTCCAAAGTGATACCAAGACTGTATCACAAATTTTTACATAATAATGGAGACAAACGAGCACACAGTTCACATAATGGTAAGTAGATGCTGTTGCCCATAGACATCTTCATTTATCTTGGATTAATAATTAAAATGCAGATGCTTTGTCACCTCTGGGGTTTGAGATGTATTGCTTCGTTACCAATAAAGAGGATCTCGCATATGAAATGCAGCAGAATTAACCTATTTTATGCCGGTATTCTGTGAAATGGTCCTTACTCGATCTAGCCGACCACTTCGTACTAGCCACAGCGTGTTTCTACCACATATAAGATGTAAACTACATATGTGATGGCATATGATATGTCGTCATGTGACATCGTTGTCGAGTATGAATTTTTTACTTAATTTATAAATAAGCTAAGCGATATAAAATAGCCCTACACAAAAATTTTGTCACCACAATATTTTTAAAATTTACTTTTTAAATATCTCTTGCTAAAGAGAAAAATAAATAACACTGTCATTTGCCTCACTATGTTGAGACGTCAAAGGTCTCTAAGGACCTACTCAACTCTTTACTCTTTAGCATTAATAAGCTCACAGCGGCTTTTCTCTTTTTATTTTAAATATTTTTATTTTAACCGACTTTTACTCCACGAAACCTAACAGTTTAAAAAAAAATGTTTGTCATTGTACTAACTTCCACGGGAGTTACAATTCTTCGCAACAAAATTTTTGTTCTGTTGTATTTTAAATATATGTTAACAGTTATCTCTAAATAATAATTGTGAATAGTAAATTAGCCTTCATTTCTGAGAATGATAAAGATGTTAAAATTAATTAGTTAAGATCCGCGTGGAAAATGATCACTTATCCAGTTTGAAGAGCACCTCCTATCCTTCCTTTATTGTGTGCACTATCACCATTAATCCTAACACCGATACATCCACCACTACTTCTCTAGGAAAGACACTATCAATTATATATAAAAAATATGCATAACTTTATAATACTCTCTACTGAGAGTGCCTCATTGGTCTAGTTGTTGTAAACGTGACTGCTGATCACGAGGTCCCGGGTTCAAATAACGGGTCTGACGGTCACGGTATTGAGTTTTTCCGTCACGAAATTATCAGTAGTTGCCCGGAGTCACCAAGTTGGCGGTGTATCACCCCTGTGGGTCGAAAAGCATGTAAATGAGTTGGTCCGTCGCCTGACCTCTGGGCGTGTCGGTTTACCGTCCCATTGGACTATGAGAGTACGGGAATAGAGAGTGAACCTGTGCTTGTGCTTAAACTTAGGCACTTTAATCCTGTCCTGCGACGATGGCTAGTCTCCGTTGAGGCTAGCCGACGTGATTGAAATTCGGTCTAGAGGATATTTTTGTTATTACTTTCAACAAAATTAAATAAAATTAATGAATACAAAATAATTTTTATTAATTGTGTTAAAAAGAAAAAGGAAGAAAAAGTAAGCAGTTCATAACAAACTTCGTTTGAATGCGAAAATGTTTGAAAACTCCAAAGCAACAAGCACACTTTGCATTATCATCGAATTTCAGTCAGACGTGTGTTGTTTTCCACTTCTATTTACGATATCCGGTGAAACAGAGAACAGAAGATGTTAAGAAGTGTTGATGTTATGTTAAATTTTCCTTCATACTTACAAGGTCTCTCGATTACCAAGTTTTAATATTTTGTTAAACAAAAACTGTATAAAAAGAGTTATTAATAAATAAATGAATACATGGTGGATAATAGGCTTGCGAATGAGGTGGTCGCTTCCAAGCTGTTTGCTGTACCACATTCCATGTAGTGGGTGCCGACAAACACTTCGCTTACCGGTACGAGGCTGCGTCTCGAGAACCTTTCTTTTCCAACGGCTGTCGGCTATAAGGCCGACATATTGCCAATATAATGCAATATGTTATTTTACGTGGTTTTTGCGTTTTAAAACAAACAAACAGACATGATTGTTTCGTTTTTTGGACACGGAAATATAAAAGTTATCTTTACTATTTATGAGAATAGAAAACAACATTTCTCATGCTTTTAACACTGGTTTGAAAAATTACCATGACCTATAAAGAACCGTCAGGAAACCTAGTGGTACTTTTTAAATATTTATCTAGAATATATTATGTTGTATACTTAAATATGAAAACGGAAGAAAAACCAGCGTGTTAGCGGTCATCTATTCCAAAGGGTTATTATCATATATTATTTAATATAGTATAAAAAGTGTTGTTAAAAATTATAAGCTTTCAAATAGGGCTGCATATTTTTAGGGACAACTTTGTAAAAGCATGCACATTCTATCGCATCTACAACGAGAAATTGTTCAGACTAATTTCAGCCGATCAATTTCACAACTTTGTGCTCTGCGAAGAAGGTTTCTTTCACGTAAAACTTCCTTATGGAGTCGACTACCATCAGCAATTTTTCTGCAACTATACAACCTAGGGACCTTCAAGAAAAGAGTCTACTCTTTTTTTAAATCCGGCAAAGGGATTATAATTTCACTGGTCTTGCAGGTGTCAGGTGAGACGCATGCTCACTCAAATAAAAAATGAAAAACAGTGCCCCATGAGGGAATTGAGGCCTATGTTCAGCAGTGGACTTGTGAAGGGCTGTAATGATGATGATGATGATGATGATGAGGGAATTACTGAATCTTTGGAATCGAGTAACTGGTGTTACTAGATAGTGCTTGTACCCAGTACAATTTGTAAATAACGAACATCATTAACATTATGTTAATAGGTGGTAAAATTAAAAATATATTTTAAAGGAATTTGATATAAATGCATTTCATTTATTCATCATAAATAAAATATCATCAATGTATCCGAATTAAATTAAAGACACATTATTAAAGATAACTCAAAAACTACTGACCAGATCTTGATCAAATTTATATGGGACCACGCAAGAAGAATCAGTTTTTAAACAAAAAAAATCATCAAAATCACATAAAAAAGCATACAGTCAATTGAATACCTCCTCCTTTTTAAAGTAGATTAATAAAACGATTGTTATTTTGGCATACAATTATACCTACTTTAATTTAAAAATATGCTTTCCAATCTTTTACCACTTTATGCAGCAAATAGAGACCTAATGTTGCTTGCTAATTTCGAAACATGGCGGCCGTTTATTATAATATTATTGCATTCTTTAGATAGCTGAGGAGAACACATTGATACACATTTTACTTAATTACTTTATGATACAATCATTAAAAATTAAACTTAAAATAAAAAGTAAGAGTATAAAATAATTTGACTTTCACAAAACGATAATAGTATATACTGTATATAGAAGAATTGCCTAACTAGAAGTCGACTTTTTTATGGAAACTTTAAATCGAGTAGACTAATACGTATCACAAACTTAAAGTAACAGCAAAAAAATATTTTAAATAGTGACATTAAATAATTCTCTACATTAATTTAATTAAATTTTTTTCATTAACTTTATGTCTTAACATAGCATAATATGTCATTGTCATACAAAGGAATTTCAGGAACAAAATATTAAGAAAAGAATTTTCCACTGATGCAGGAAAATAAAATTTGCTCAATCCAGACATCACTGAAACACATGTGGGAAATGTTTAAGTATTTATGATCCGATCGTGCGGCAAAAGCGATACTGAACAAAGTATTTAATCTTGTAACAACGTCCTATAGGTAAATTTAACATAAAAAAATTCATAATAAATTAGATTATCATTACAAATTATGATCTATTATATCAACATCTGTATGTATAAACAGAAAATTGAAACGTTAACAGAGTTTGCCTTTCATTGTATTGTAACAGTGTATTTTTCGCACGTTTATTTTGATTATATGGAACAAATCTCGTCAGATGTCCCATTGCAGTTGTTTGTACAACGTTATACAAAGGGCTTTTGTTTGTATAAATATTTCCCCGGTTTCAGAGCCCCGCGGAATACTTAGGTAGAGAGATAGCTCGGGACTCGCATGCTGTATGGCTTTAGTCTTACTACTATGGGTTATCTCATGTAAGGCGCTGGTAGGAACCAAAGCGACTGAACCAATGGAACTTGTGAATGTTGCAACAGTGTTCGTCAAATTAGAGTTGAATCGAGCTGAATGGAGAAGCGCGGCGGACACATCCTTGTTCTGAAATCCTTTCCCAACCGTGGGACGTACATTAATCGTAAATTTACTGACGTTACATTTATGTTTTTGCCTTTGTTATATTAACAGTTTTGAGTATAATTTAATGGGTTAGGGCTTGATTTAATAAAACTGAGTAAGTTTTCTAATATAATGTGAACTTTTGAACTGACAACCGAATATATATATATATATATATATATATATATAGGTTATAGATAACCAAACATAAGAGAGCATACTTTAAATTTATTTTTAATTAACATAATTGTGGATGTATCAAAGAATCTCTTAATGCCAATGTTTCTTGCTTGTGAATCAAAATGTTGACTCTAAATTCCACAGGTGCCTTTGACTGATAATGTTTTTGCTGTGTATCAGGCTCTTTACACCTTTGTCGGACTCAGAGCTGTATCCATCCATCCACTCATACATTACAGCCCATAAAATCCGTAGCAATCCTATTTATATACTTAATACATATTATCTGACTATCTCATAAGTCTATTTATATAATAACGGTGACAAACGAGCACATAGTCAACCAGTAAATAAGTGTTTTTCTTTATCCTCGATTAGGAATCAAAAAATAAAAATAAAACCTTTTTTTCTTAAAACGTCTGTATCTTGAAATAAAGTCTAACAGAATCATTTATTTCTTGTCTTTTTCACGCCACTACTTGACTGTTTTTATGCAAAAAATATTATGTTATGTCAAATGCATTATGAGACATCAACTACGTAAACTCCCCTTGTAGTGGCAGGATATGCGCTACGTCATATCATCCCGCGAGTGTCGTAAGAGGCGACAGTGGGAAGTAAACAGAAGATAGGAAGCAGCATCTTAGTAAACTGCTAACCACTAACCCGCTTGCGAGGCTTGGAAACTATATATAATAAAAATAACTATAAAAAAATTAAATAAATAAAAAATAAACTATATACTAAATGTACAATTTTCGTTTTGATGGACTGCAACTTGTGAAAACACTCATGAATTTTTGAAGTCAGAATTAATTATTGAAATAATACTAGTTTTTACGGAATTTATCGCGTATATTTAACTTTTTAATTACCCGACGTTTCGAGAGCTTTACAGCACCCATGGTCACGGGAAGGACTGAGATGTTCAACGTCCAGCTGTCATAGTTAACCGCGGTTACCATAGATTAAAATTTAACTTTTGTTCCGATCTACACAGTATGAACTTATGGTATCATGGAGTCTTGCAGTTGTATGCTTGGGTTGGGATTTAATTTTATTTATTATAGGATCCCAAGCAGATGGTAGCACCCAGCCATGCTGCAGACTTCCCGGAGCGTCGATTCTGTGAACATATACAGGATCGCCCCCGTCACTACATCAGATTTGATAGACCGCAAAACCTCGCTAAAGAACACCTTCCAAGGTTGATTCGCGAGGCTATTGAAATCAAAAAACATCCTAATTTCAATAGAGAAGATGGCTGGGTGCTACCATCTGCTTGGGATCCTATAATAAATAAAATTAAATCCCAACCCAAGCATACAACTGCAAGACTCCATGATACCATAAGTTCATACTGTGTAGATCGGAACAAAGTTAAATTTTAATCTATGGTAACCGCGGTTAACTATGACAGCTGGACGTTGAACATCTCAGTCCTTCCCGTGACCATGGGTGCTGTAAAGCTCTCGAAACGTCGGGTAATTAAAAAGTTAAATATACGCGATAAATTCCGTAAAAACTAGTATTATTTCAATGTGTAGTGTTCGCGTAAATATAAGAAATCAGAATTAATTATGTTTTATTTATTAGTATGTTAAGTGACGCTGACAGTGGAGTGGCTGTGTGAGAATATCCACATCGCCAAAACGCGAGTGTCGGAGGCATCAGAGAAACCAAACCTGGGGATGGGCAGCAGCGTCTTCTTTATAACAAAAAAAACTATAAATTGCGGTTGCCAACTCGACAACACAAATATCCCCACTGTGTGCAAATCAATAATGGCGGTCTTTGTTCACCAGTGGCCTTTTAATAGGCTGTAACAGGACTAAATAAATTATATCTTAATGCCCGTAAAGCATTTTTTTAAATCAATATTTATTCTTCGCATAAGCATGATTAAAATGTTATCTTTAGATAATTCAGTAGTATTTATGCAAATTTATGACATTATTTCTTTTTCTAGTTATTTTTTCGAATTATATTCTATTAGTACATTACAGAAGTCCGCATAAATATTTGGCAAGCATTTCAAATACATTAGAATGCAGACCGTATTTGTTAGATCATGAAATGTTTGGTCCAAACTTAGCGACCAGACCGAATTTCGGTTAAGGCGACCAGTGTCAACGGAGACTGCAAATGACATGATTATTGATCTAGAGAGTACATGCAAGCACAGACGCACTCTCTATTTCATCGCTTTGATAGTCCTTTGGGACGGTAATCCGAAAACACGAGGCACGGGGATTAAATACCTTCCGACTTCCAGACTCTATGCTGCTACTGAGTATTTTTTATCAGAAGAACCCAATAACTGATTTTAGCCCGACCAAGGATTCAAACCCGGGACCTCGTAACCAGCAACTGCGTTTACGACCACTAGGCCACCGAGACAGTCTATCAGTCTTTGCTGTCTCTGCCACTTTGTCTTGTGTTTGTGTACCATAAGATATGTCTATGATTCCTGAAATTTGGATGATGCTACAGTCTCATCAGAGATAATTGGGAACATTGTCACTCATTCACTGACTGACTGTATTTTTTATAGTTCATAAACTTTCACTCTAATGAGAAATTTAAATAGTTGACGCAATATATTAAAATAAAACAAACGCAAAATAAATATTGCGAATGTAAAACAGAGTACCATGGGCATGGCATTGTTTCGCACGAACCAAAAAGAACGACGGCTTATGTGAGGCAGAGTGACAAGTTAGCTTTGTGAAAGTTATGCGTGTTGCCTTTTTAGAAACATCCGCTTTTGCAAGTAAATTTTTCAATGTTTATATTTTTAACAGCCCGTTATGAAAATAAATGATTTTCAAAAAATCGGGTAGTTATTGTCTTCACCCCGGTTTTTTAAATCGAGTTCTCATCAGATCTCGACGTTTCGAAGACCTAGGCAGCTATTCTGGCTATTTTTGCGATGATATCCATATGTATGTGTGTATGTATATATGTATGTAAACAGGTAAACATATCATTACTTTGTAACGGACACTCTGTCCCATCGAAAAGCAGTTTTCGGTATCTCGAGAGAAGTTTTCGGCCAAAAATAAGAGAATTTTTGTGCATTTATGGTCTCGGAAAAGACTTATGAAAGAGTGGACAGGGTTGCTTTATGGCAAATACGGGTTTCGTTTGGGTTGAGCACTGGGCTGCTACAGGTATTATAATCTCTTTATAGCGATTCAAGTGATACTGTAAGGATTAACGTGGCCTAAAGTAAAGGAGTCAGACAGGGTTGTGAGCTTCCCTGTGACTGTTTAGTCTTTCTATGGACAGTTATTTGGAAACATTGCAATTTGAATAATGTGGGTTAAGAATTGTTGAATGTCACGGCGTGTGTCTTCGTACATCAACGATCAAGTTCCATTTGCATCGTTGGCGGGTAAGTGATTTTAACATTAATAAACAAGCCGTTAAAAGAAAGGGAATGAATGTGAACGGAAGTAAGACGAAAGTAATATTTCTTTTTAAGAGAAGAAAGTAAAACGACATGTGAACTATAATTGAGGGAGAATAAGATTTTGTATTTAAGGTATGTGTTTAACAGGTATGCTAGACGTGACAGATATAAAACTAAGATTGAATACAAGACATAGTGTAAATAGGGCTCTAAATTCTATTGGGGGAAGTCAGAACGTATAAAAAAGGCACGTATGGCAATTTGCAATGTTGTGTTAGTCTGTAGGGCAGTTAAAATTAGATGTAGCAAAAGAATTATGAGAGTAAAATGAATGCTGTAGAAATTCTGTCAGTAAGAAATATGTTAGGGTTGGCTGAGAACGATAGGGGCTGACAAATTGTGTGATAAGGGACAAGTGTGGTTTGTAAGATGTTGCGACCCGGATTTAAAAAAAGGATGCTTCGCTAGAATGCAGGGAATAGAGTGAATGGGGCACTACACTCTATTGTGAAGAACCAGAATGTATCAAAAAAGGCACGTATGGTAATTCATAATGCTGTGTTAGTCCCTACTTTAATGTATGGTAGTGAAAGCGGGGTGTGGCCGAGGAAGCACGAAAGTAGAATAAATGCAGTAGAAATGCGGTCTTTAAGGAGTATGCTAGGGTTGAATCTGAATGACAGGGTGAGAAATTGCGTGATAAGAGATAAATGTGGTATGCAATATGATGTTGTGACCAGGATTAAGAAAGGAATGCTTCGGTGGTTTGGTCACGTAGAAAGAATGAATGAGGAAAGAGTGACAAAGCAAATTTATATGGCAGATGTGAACGGCAGAGTCGGGAAGGGACGCCCTAGAAAAAAGTTTATCGACCAAATTGGCGATTTTTAAATGGGCCACGTTAAAAGTACCCTTAACCGACGAGCCTGTATGCGTAGATATATGGATGTAAAGGAGGCGTAAGAGGTATGTCAAGATCGTGTCAAATAGAAGTCCGTAGTCTCTGCCTACCCCTCTGGGTGACAGGCGTGAGTATTTATGTATGTATATATGTATATATGATGCTTCGGTAGTTTGGACACGTAGAAAGAAGACAAGCACATTTATTCTACACAAGTGAGTTGTAGAATCGGTAAAGGACGCCCTATTCACAGAAGTTTATCAAACAAAATTGGCTCTGTATGAAAGACGACCCAAATTAAGAGTACCCTGTTATCATGAAACAAATTGACCGCCGAGAGAATATATAGAGGGTGTAAGAATATCCCATGTCTCATATCGTCTGTGTCGTACAAAGCGACAGATGTAAACAAACCAGGAGATGGGCAGCACCCTCTTCGTGATTGCCAAACTACCTGCCAAGCATGGTAAATGTGGCAAACATCAATTGAGGGAATGAATAAGTAACTTAGATAGACTGTAATGGATGAATGCATGAATGTATTTCATGTTAGCGGATTTAAGCTCACAAAACAAACATGCAGCTAGTTTCTCGTACCTCCATACCTAGATACGCATATTTGGCTCATGAAATCCGACTGCATTAGTCTAACATTCTGCTTTTCGTATTACTTCTTTTTTTTTTTTTTTTTTTTTTATAGGATAGGGTGACAATCGAGCACTCAGTTCACCTGATGGTAAGTGGTTGCTGTGGCCCATAGACATCTACATCTATCCTCGATTACGAATCAAAATGTAGATGTGTTGTCACCCGTGAGGACTAAGATGGAATGCCTCGTTTCCAGTAAAATGGGTCGCCGGTTCTCTACACTCACCATACGAAATACAGCAGCATTAAGCTACTATTTCACGCTGGTATTCTGTGAGAGCGTGGTCCTTCCCCGGTCGAGCCGACCCATTCGTGCTACAACTATATATCTAACATAACTGCTGCATGGCTCGTACCACTTCGTAAATACAACTTTTTTATTTAATATAAACTCGAAGCGTTACTCAAAAACTACTACTACTAATTCATTTTTTAAGAATAGGGTTGGTAAGCGAGCACCGAGCACCCGGCCATCTGATAGTACCTAACTGCTTTAGCCTCTAGACACATACATCCATCCTCAATTATGAATCAAAATGCGGATGACCCTAGTGAGGACTAAGTTGAAATGCTTAAGTTCCAGTATATTTGCCTCTGTAACTCTATCTCACCACAAAAAACACAGCAGCATTAAGCAACTACTTTACGCTGGTAGTTGGTAAGAGCGTTATCCAACCTCGTCGAGCCAACCCATTCATGCTACAATTATAGTTAATACTCTACGTACGTACTACCAATGGGTATGTTCGCCAGAGGAAGGACCACGCGCGCACAGGATACTAGCGTAAAATAGTAAGATAAGGAAGGAAAACCAAACAACCTTTTTCATGGCAACAAGGAATTCCATCTTACTCCTATCGAGTGTCAAAGCTTCAGCTCCGGTATTCTTCTTCATTTATCCATTCATCGTATAGTGGCGGTGTAAGAATATTCACTACCACATATCGTTCCATGTCATAAGCAGAGATAGAAAGAAACAAATCAGAAGATGGACAGGAGTACCTTCCTGATGTGAACTCAAAACAATAGACGTTTTTTACGTAGTAGAGCCACGCTGCAGACATGTTATGGTTGTAGCACAAATGGGTCGGCTCGACCGGGCAGGACCACGCTCTCACAGAGTACCAGCGTAAAACATCAGCTTTGTGCTATTATGTTTTGTATGGTGAGTGGAGAAAACCGGATACTCTTTTTACTGGAAACGAGACATTCCATCTCAGTCCTCTGAGGTGACAACGCATTGGCATTTTGATTCTTAATTGGAGACAAATGTAGATATCTATGGGCCAGAGCTTTCTGTTACCATCAGGTGGACTGTGTGCTCGTTTGTCACCCTTCCTAATCTTTTAAAAAGTGTGGTGAAATTCCCTTAGAGGTAATCTATGGGGAAGGCCTATTTCAGCAGAATTTTACAGGCTGTAATATATGTAATGTAGTTGTAACATTAACTTACCAGACGGAGCGTGTGCTCCTTTGTCATCCAGAATTTCATAAAAAAAAAGTAAAAAAAGACATTATATAAAATACGTGATGTATTTTAAGTAATACCGTTACTCAAGTCTAATAATTTTGAAAGACTGTAAGATGTTATAAAATGACCGTAATTTTCGCAACTTCTCTCTCGCTAGCCTTGTCAGTCCCTAGCTTTGCCTTATACATCATCGGTAGTATAAGGCTGTAACTAGAGTGAGAAGGCGGCAGCGAGATACGAAAAAAATTCTCATTGTGTAAAATATAGCAAAAGTTATAATAACGTTGCTCTGCATTACAAATTGAACTTTGCAATCTTGTCAGTTTAATCAGCTGAAGGAAAATCGTGTTATTCAAATATTATAAAAAACACGTAATTCAGCAAATTTTAGGTAAGTTGTTGCACAGAAAACACACATGAACATTTTATGTTATAAATCTGAACGTTTTTCTAGGTGGCACCAGTTATGTTTATTCCGCCAAACAACAGTGTGTGCACTGTTATGTTCAGGTATGAAAGGCAAAGAGAGCCAGTATAATTACGGGTTGTGAGGCATTCCATCTCATTCTTTGTTTGAAGATAGATGCAGATTCATGTTCAATGATGCAATAGCTTTATAGGATCAAGTAGATTATGAGTTCGTTTGTCACTTTATTTTCATTAAAAATTTCCATTTAGATTGTGTATTAGTTTAAAGTTATTAGGGAAAACAATTATTAACGACATAAGAATACCGACTTACACACACAAACGTGCCTCTAAAATAATTTGTAACCAAGAGCAATTTTATTCGACTTTTTTTGAAAGAATGAAGGAAATAAGTGGTTTTGGTGTATGTTTCTTCAAGTATTCAAGAAGATTTTACGTGGTAGAGCCAGGCTGCAGCTATATTATAGTCGTAGCACGAATGGGTTTGTTTGGCGGGGGCAGGACCACGCTCTCACAGAATACCAGCGCAAAATACAGCGTAATGCTGCTGTGTTTCGTATGGTGAGCTTAGAGAACCGTAGAATCTTTTTAATGGAATCGAGGCATTCCATATTAGTTCTCAGGGGTGACGACGCATTTGCATTTTTATTCTCAATAAATGTGGATGTCTATGGGCCACAGCATTCACTTACCATCAGGTAGACTGTGAGCTCGTTTGTCACCCAGTTATATAAATAAGTATATGGTCCAGGTAAATCACGCAACTCTAAGTTGAAAATCGTAAAATTTTCTCTTATATTATTTTAGTGCAGCATCGTTGCACTACAGTTCTTTAGTCGTGTGATTGCACGCCAGTCGCTCTTAAAAAATGCTAAATAAGTAACTAAGTACATAATAATATTATGTCGTTACATGTGCATATCGAAAATTTAAACATAGTTTTGGCGTCACTTGTAGTGTACTGTCTATATTTTCGGTCGGTCTAAGATGTTAACGTATTATGTTAATACACTAATATTTTATACCTATATAAATAACAACTCTCAGTCGCCTATCACAAAGCGCTAACCTTAAACACGATCCTAATGATTATCCCGTCAAAACCGGGATGAGTAGACAAAAACAGATTGTTTCCCCAAAGAATTACTCTTAATCGCTCCCACTTTGTTGTTTTACCCTTATCGGGTAATCTTCCAAATTCGTTCTGTTTTGCCTTGAACTTTCGATATAAGGTTGAACTTGTGTAATATGCTGTTGTTTCAAATTATTTACAACTATTTATGTTCTCTTTTGTAGATACTTTACCTCGTTCGAATATCTTTAAATTATTTCATTTTTATCTAATATTATTAATAATTTTTCAACTGTTTACTAGAATTTCTTTATCATCACTATTGACATAAACTAGACATATAAGGAATTTTGGACCTTACGTATGGTCTACCTGGTGTCGTAAGTGGGGATAGAGGGAAACTGAAACAGGATATAGGCAGCAGCATTGTTCTTTCGCCATCCCGCCTTGCCAGCGTGGCAACTATAGCAAAAGCCTACAAGACAATCTAAAGGGGAGGCCAATTAAGGCGCTACTCCTAGCGAACGACCTGTAGCATTCGTTTCTATACATTCCACGCCCTCTCTCTACAATAATATATCGCGTAAGAAATTCCAAATTTTAAAATATTTTCCTTATAAAATCGAATATTTATCTTTTGAAAAAATTGAACAGATCAAAATGTTCATTAATAAATTGCCTATTCATTAGTGGCAATCGTAAAATAAAAAAGTTTGGAAAATCCAAAAGTGCACGCCTTATAATCTCATCTCATTTGATTATATAAAGAAAAAATATCTCTTTTTCTATATTTGAGACGAACGAAGAGATATACGAGAATATTTTTTGTAGAAAAGTACCAGTTGTTTTTACATTTCCATTAATTACAATTAAACGAGAACAAATTACTCAGTGATTTTTTAAAGAAACCTGTGCGTTGAGATCCTAAACCTAATAAAAAAAGAATTATTTTGATACATTAATTCTAACGACTACGATTAATACAGACTTCCGGGCACCCTCGATAATTTTTTTCAATCAGTTTGTATTTACACTAAATACAAAAAATTACTTTTAAAAATAATAGAAACATGTAAACGAGTGATTTTTCTCGATATATGTGTATTTTTATTATTCTTAAAGTGCGGTAGTTAAAAAATGAAGACATTTTTAGCTCAGTAAATTACTGGATTTCTATTGTTAGCGTATTTTAATAATTTATATTGTTGTAACTAACATGGTGGGTAATTAATTATTTTCATCCTATAAAGTCTGCGGGTACATTAATGTATTAGATTATGTCTAGTTATTTATTTTTGCTTATATTTATAACTAGAATGTAAAACTGTTTAAGATAATTATAAGAAATATAAATAATGTTTTATAATGTAAAAACTTATGGCTTAATATCCAATTTTATAAAAATTTGTAACGGAAACCACACAAGCAACGCCATCTGTAGTTTAGCACTGTTAAATTACAAGCCTATAAAAGACAGATGTCGTCGGTTTGAGCGGAGCGTAAGCGGCAGCGATACGAGCGGCAGCCTTACTAAAACTGTTGAGTAGAGAATACGTACACGGAAGATAAATTGTGAGTAATAATAATTATTGCTATACCTTGTTATTTGTGTGTCTAAAATGTACATTGTTATTATTATGAATATCTATAACCTTGTTTAGATTTCTGATATTTTATGCAGTTAATAAAACACATGATGTTACTTACGTATTAAGCGTCTTTACTTAACACCATTAGGTGAGAGTAGAGCACAACCTTGCGCCCTCCTTTCTGCCAAGGAGCGTCGCGTTCGAATACGGCTTAGAATCTCTAGTCAGATCGTTAACAAGTTCCTAAAAGGTTGGGTTTAGTGGGTAAAAGTCACCACATAACCACGCAGCCGGCTGCGTGGTATGCTATAGCATTCCCAACCTCCCTCCCCCGCTTTCCGGAGGGTGCCCATATTTGCTTCGGGCGTAAAAAAAAGCACAACCTCAACGCTTCGCTTATGAGACGTGTAATAATGTTAACTTTATGAGGAGATGTATGTCATCAATAATTTTTATATAATAATTTATTAAAGTTAATAATTAATTCGCATTTCTGTGGTTTAGTTGTAGGAAGATTCATCAAGTATTTACTCCTTTAAAAAAACTGGAATTGGCTATTATGGAATCAAGATTGTGTAAAAATGTAATAGGTTTTTTTATTAGTTGATATATCATTTTAATAAGAAGTAGGTAGCTCCTAAAAACGTCGGAAATAACGACTAGCGCTCCATTTTGCACAAACACGCAACTTAAGGGAATTGATAAATACTTAAATGTATCAATGCCATTAATTATTCATTCAATAAAGACTATCGAAGACCACTGCTGAACATACCCGGGGGGGGGGGGGGGCTTATCACTTCATAGGTTACCTAATAAGGGGGATATTTGCCAGTGTATATATTCTTTGCCACAGTTGCCACGCTTGGTGGGCAGGTTGGTAACCGCAGTTTATTTTATTTTCTAGTCGTTATTAGGAAGACGCTGTTGCCTTTGTATTTCTCTGTCTCACCTCTTGCGACACCCACGGGACGATATGGGGTACTGGATATTCTTACACGCTACTACACGTTCTATTACTCAAACTTACTAATCAAAATACACAGGAACCAGCGAACTACGAGTTCTCCCACAAAGTGAGCAACTACGAGAGCGGAAGTGACTTTGGCCACGCGGAAAACCGGCAGGACGATAAAGCAGAAGGGACGTACTTTGTCGTACTTCCTGATGGAACCAAACAGGTAGGTTGAAATCATCTTCATCAGCTCTACTGCTTTGGAACCCGAGTAAATTCCACCTATCTATTTCTGCAAACACAAATGCGAATACTATTGTATTTTAGTGCAGTAAGACACACTGAAATACAATATATAAGTTTTCACAGTACGCGAGCAATTTTAAGCGTTGATTTACCACGTGCTCCACGGTGAAGGAAAACATCGTGAGGAAACCTGCATGTCTGAGAAACAAAAAAAATATTTCGAAGACGTGTAGAGTTCTCTCATTTCTCTTACAGCCTATATACGACCCACTACGTAGGACGTATGTAGGCTGTAACTTTAACTTTATAGTAAGACAGTCAGCATTGTAAGAGGTTGTGAATGTTAATTCTTTCTTTACTGGTAACAAGACATTCCAACTTAGTCCTTAGGAGTGACAATGCATCTGCATTATATTCATATCGGATACAGATGTATATGTCTATGGGCTACAGCACCCACTTGCCATCAGGTGGAACGTGTGCTCGTTTGTCACTATTCTTCTATAAAAAATTGAATTGAAAAACAAACTTACAGTCCACCTGATGGAACGTTGCAGGAATCAGTTGTTCACCTGCAACCAACATAAATAAAGAATTGGCCTCAATGAGGACTAAGATGGAATACCTCATGGCCTGTTATTATACTGGGTTTCTTCTACATTTCTCTACATCTCTTATACACTTCAGATGTGGATGATAATAACCCCTGGGTAGGGTGATCGCTACCAAGCTGATTCTAATTTATTGTGTGTATTACAATTGTAACACTTTTTAAAATAACTGCTGTTATTTTAAAAAAAATCCCGCTGGGTTTCTTGCTGGTTCTTCCCAGGATAGAGGTTTTTTTTCCGAATCGGTGGTAAATTAAAAAAAAAGGGTGACTTTCAATAAGTATTATTTATAATCCATATTGAATAAAAAAAGTTTCTGTTACTGTTTTTGATCTCTTACTTTTTATCCTTGGACTACAGTAGCTAGTTGCTATAATTGGTCAACAAACGAAAGTGTACAAACAAGTATATTTTTTTAAACTTTGTCCTAAGAAATTAATATACCACGTTTTTCACCTACAATTTCTGATTCTGAGCTATGATCAAAATTTCAAGTCCCTAGCCCATCGGGAAGTGTTCGAAATTTGAATTGCAAGATTCCACCCGGAACGGCAGAAAAAATAGAAAGTGACATGATGAAAACGTGGTAAAATTAACACATTTTCATAGCATGTATTCTGTTCTTTCCAGGTGGTAGAGTACGAGGCTGATGAAGATGGATTCAAGCCAAGGATCTCGGTAATACCAGCCGACACTGCATCTAGCCGCGCAGGTGACGGGTCTTATTGACACAACTCCATAATCCTATAGAAAAGACACACTATTGTAAAATTTAATATTTATGTAATTTAAAACCGGCAATATGAATAATGGAATAAAAAATAAATAAATTGGAAATATGTTTTACTCGTAATTGGTTCTATAATAAAAGAATATATGTTTAATCACAACATTTTCAAATATTCTTTAGCCTGTATACGTCCCACAGCTGGGCACAGGCCTCCTCTCATTTCTGAGAAGGTTACGTAGATAAGCATGTTTTTACCCAGTTATTTTATTATGATACATGAGATGTTTAGAACATAATCAACGAAAACATATTAAAACAAAGTCTTGACACTGCTCCTCTGTCCATCTCAATCAATCATCAAAGTTGAAAAACTTTATTAAACTAAGTTTGTATATATATTATAAAGAATTTATGGATGATAATACCCCTGGGTAAGGTGATTGCTACCAAGCTATTTCTTAATTTGTTGTGTTATTAATTGTAACAAACATGATTGTAAGGTATTATTTAAAAAAAATTCCCCTGAGTTTCTTGCTGGTTCTCCCCAAGACAGTGGTTTTTCCGTACCAGTGGTAAATTAAAAAAAAGTGGTTTTCAATAAGTATTATTTATAATCTATATTGAATAAAAAGTTTCTCTTTATGTACCACTATTAATAGAATACTTTAGAAATTATGAGTTACAGTAATAAACAGAGTTCCATTGTATTTTGTTTTTTGTAATACAACCAACTTTAAAACATATTTCTTACCGTGTGTCGGTAATATTATAAATAATATAAATGGACATACTATCCCTTAGTCATCTTGGCTTTAATCATAATACTTTAATGGTATTTGGAATTTACACTCACAATCAATCAAAACATGTCAAAAGTAGAATCCATACGACATTTATGCACAGACAGGCACTATATTTTGCCGGAATTAGTGAAAAGAATTTCGATCGATCTTAAAGTACATATAAATGCTGAATATACCTACAACTTAGTTTTATATGTACTATAATTATTCAACAGTGTTCTATTTTAACTTATAATACCGGTGAAAACTACTAGAAAATCGCTTTCAGTTTGTTTTTAGGATGTTGTTAGATTCATTATTTAATTTTTAATTTCTCCTCCTCTCCGTTTAGATGCAGTAAAACTAATAACACTATTGTAATCTATAGATTATAAGGACCAAATCAACATGCATTTCATTAAAAATTCTTAAAATTTGTGCTGGGCCCGTTCTCCAAACACCATTTTGTAACCCAGACCAAGTTATCGTTAAAATAAACATATATTAAAGACCAATTTATATTACTATAGTATCATTTCCTCATAATGATGACGTTAAAGTTTCGAATGGGGAAATTGATTTCATCATCACTACAACCCATCACGGGTCCCCTTTGAAAATAAGCCTTCCTCAAGCGATCTCGCACAGGTCGTCGATCCATCTAATGAGGGGCCACTCTATACTTGGCTAAGCGGTACGAGGCTGCCTCTCGAGAATCTTTTTCGCCCTTTTATATCAGTTCTTCGAGCTATATGGGCGGCCCATTGCCACTTCAGCTTACTAATCCGTTGGGCTATGCCGGTTACTTCGGTTCTATTGCGGATATCCTTATTTCTGAGTCTATCACGCAGGAAAACTTCGAGAATAGCCCTCTCCATACCTCTGAGCGATCTTCAGTTTCCTTATACGGCCAGAAGTTAAGGACCATCTCTCAGATTCATATGTTATCACTTGCAACAAGTACTGTTTAATGTTACCTTATAATCGAAGGTTATAGCTTGCTTCACTTAAGTATTAATTAACTCTATATTTTTCTTTTTCTATTATCATTTAATGAAGAGAAAGAAATCAAATTTAAACATTGTACTTAAATTAACGTATTTTTATGAGTAAGGTCTTATAAGTCTAGAGTCATGTGATTTGGAAGAGGTACGGGCACGTCTTTTCCTAGGCAATCAGGCGAAGGTTTGATATCTACACTACCACTACACGAGAAATAATTCCAACGCTGGCTCAACTTCAACAGGTATAGTCCGTCCCCTTTAGGCTCACCCCGGAAAAAAATTGACTAAGTGTATGTCTAGCGTAGTCTACTTGTCTGTCTGTCTTGATATTCGGATAAACTGTCACCGCAGAAATTATTACCAAACTTAGTGATTCTTAAGTAGCTGTTCTAGTTAGATAGGGCCAAGGGCTCGCTGTAAAGTTCACAGTACGTGAACGCGGTTAACCCGGGTTCGATCCCTATGAACCTATATTCGTTACCAATCGTTAATTATTAAATTTGATAATAATCGGCAGTAAAGAAAAACATCGTGATTGAATCTGCAAATTTGAGAAATTAAAAAAGTATATAAACCCAACAAATTGGAGTATTTCTCCCTGCAGCCCTCTCGAGAACCAGCTGTGGGCGTATTTTTTCGGCAGTGCAGGTTCAAAAGGCGGACTTAATGCTAAAAGCATTATCCGCCAGTCAACCTAAGGGTAGTGATAGGTAACAGTACAAAAGCAGAGAAGATAGAAAATTACAGAAATAACCATATACACACTAAGTATCAATAGAATACTATACTTAGCGTATATAAAATATGTATAAAAAGTATGCTGGGGTTGAATCTAAATGACAGGGTGAGAATGTGTTGTTTGCAAGATGATGTTGTGACCAGGATTAGGAAAGGAATCCTTCAGTAGTTTGGTTATGTAGAAAGAATGAAGGAGTAAAGAGTGACAAAGCAAATTAATATTGCAGATGTGAGCTGTAGTCATTAAGGCACGCCCTAGATGATATTTTATTGACCAAAGTGGCGAAAACAAGGCAGATTAGAAGTACTAAACTAAGTACTAAACGAAAGTACTAAAGGAGGGGAGAGATGTGTGTCAGGATCGTACGATACGTACGACGACGACGACGTACGACGTATCGATCGATACATGCTCATAACCTTCGTAAATCAATATCTGTATGAATGATATATAATGTTTCAAAAATATGTATATAGTATATAGTTTATTTCATAAATATTTGAAGTAAATGGAAAAAGAAAAGAATAAAGGAAAATAATGTCAATTAGTAGTTGCCCTCAGGTAATGTTGTCGTAGAAGAACTTCGAAGAGTTTTTTATTTGTGGCATTCTTAATATCATTGGGGAGGGTTTCCAAAGTTTATATATGTAATACGTACAATGCTGCTGGCCGTATGAGAACGCTTAAAGTCACTCAGCGAGCTATGGAGAGAGCTATGCTCGGGGATTCTCTGCTGTGATAAACTTAGAAATGAGGATACCCGCAGTAGAACCAGACCAACGGATTAGTAAGCTAAAGTGGCAATGGGCCGGCCATATAGCTCGAAGAACAGACAACCGATGTGAAAAAAATGTTTGGGAGTGGCAGCTTCGTACCGGTAGGCGCAGTGTAGGACGTCCCCACACTAGATTGAGTGACGACCTGGTAAGACATGCAGGAAATCAATGGATGCAGGTGGCTCAGAACCGTGCTTTGTGTCATTCTTTGGGGGAGGCCTGTGTTCAGCAGTGGACTTGTGAAGGGCTGTAATAATATTGATGACGTATAAAGCGTAACATCAATTAAGACATAACTCTTAATAAGCCCTATACACTTTCATAGATGGTATGACTCTATTTCGGCACAGAAGGCCATCTGCGCAGGTTGAGCCTAGTACCTATTTCCGTCACTGACTGCCTCGTTGGTCTAGTGGTTGTAGTAGTGTGACTGCTGATCATGAGGTCCCGGTTCGAATCCCGTGTCGGGTAAAACTATCATTATGAGTTTTTCCACAGGTTGAGCCTAGTACCTATTTCTGTCACTGACTGCCTCGTTGGTCTAGTGGTTGTAGTAGTGTGACTGCTGATCATGAGGTCCCGGGTTCGAATCCCGTGTCGGGTAAAAACTATCAGTTATTGAGTTTTTCCATCAAGAAATTCTCAGTATCTGCCCGGAGTTAGTAAGTTGGCGGTGTCTCATCCCCGTTCCTCGGAAATCACGTAAAGCCATTGGTCCTGCGCCTGATCTCTCTCCAGTCATGTCGGTTTACCATCCTATCGGATTATAAGAGTGAGGGAATAGAGAGTGCACCTGTGCTTGCGCATACACTTGGGCACTATAATCCTGTCCTGCGCCGATGGCTAGTCTTCGTGGCCGCCGTTTGTCACCTTTATTCTATAAAAAATTTGCTTGCTAGTAGAAAATTATACCGAAAAGCCGTTAACATCTTGAATAAATATGGGCGTCGGTTCGATTCGGTCAGGCTACACCATCAACTTCCCATGAATGTTCTATTTCTAATTAAAAAAACTTTTTTATTTACTTACTTTTTTAATTAGTGAATTCACTAACTTTTATGCGCAACGATTATGCGCAAACAAGCGCAGACACTCACAGTGAACTCTATGGACCTCAGAACGTCTTTTTAACGGAGACAATATATTAAAAAGTCTTTCAAATGTTGGAACCATAACAACGATTTCCAAACACCGTAGTCATTGCTGTTACAATGGCAGTCCAGATATTTTACCATATACCTTTAAAGATGCATCCGTGTAGAAACCTAACTTGATAGTTTCTTTTATAATCACTTCATTTTCTAATCCACCACTCTTCATCACACTATCTATCGATGGACCCCAGAAATGGTGACCCTTATAAGGAATTTTAAAGTTCACAGCTACGTTCCCTCTTAATTTTGCCAAGTACACGACTTCTACCTCTAAAGCACCCTTATTTGCTGACAGTACCGCGGTCGCCGCCTGCCCAGGCAGCAGTTCCGTTTTAACACCACTTGTGGTTCCAACCGCAATAGTTTCAGATTGCTCTTCACTTTCGCCCCAACTATTTGTATATGAGAAACCAGTCGTGCCCATCATCTTCGCAAACATAACTTTCATATCATATTCCATTTCCCGAGAAACCGTCGTCTCTTTGCTTTTGGTCCAACTTGTCGAAATCGTATTTTCCACTGTTTGACTTATCCCTCTGTTTACCTTAATCGTCTTATTTGAAACGTTATCGAAGTCGTGAGATAACACTATTACAGGTTTCTTCGTTATTGTCTTTAATCTTGCTGATTTGACAGTCAAAACTCGCGATACCTGTTCCCAGTTATATTTTCGGAACAAATCTCCCCAGGGTGTCAGACTTTTTAAGTAAACATTGCTGGGAGACCAATGGTAGTGTCTCTTTACAGCCTTCCTTATTATATTATACACGTTATAAACGCGTTTCCAATATTAAATAATTCAATTTCCCGATGACCAATAACGTCGACTCAGAAACCAGAATGTGTTATTGTAACATCGTTATCGTTTATTCCAACATTTATATCTAACGAGATCTTCGAATCAACTTTTTTTTCCCTATAAATGAAATCAGTGCTTCAATAAATGTGTTCATTTTATATACTATAAAATTACATTGAATAAGACGTGCACTACATAAGAACTTATTGGTTTCTGATCTTAAAACCCACTCAATTTTTTAAGTTTATTATTTTTATCAGTTTATCCCTGCCCCTTTTATCAAAATTTATTCTGTTAAGACTTTTTTATAGAGATGTGTAGTAACTAACGAACGAAACTTTATTTTATGATTTCAATATACTTTTATATTTTGGTTATGCAATTTCTTAAAGACAAATGTGTTACGAACTTAGAAAGGCCTTTTAAAAGGCAAAACTGGTATTGGTTAAGTGATGACCCATAAATTTTATTTACAAACTCATTAAAAATAAAATAATATAAAGTTAAGCATTTTAGTCTGAACTATCTCACGTCGAGTTTTAGTTAGAGTTTTCCTGTTAACGAAATTGTGCCTGATCTCTCTCATTGTCAGGTCGTGTCGGATTGGCACGTGAGTTAGGAAACAGTGAGGGTACGTGTGCTTGCGTACACACTTGAGTACTATAGCCCTGTCCTGCGCAGATGGCTGGACTCTGTTGAAATGAAACTGGGCATCGTGACCAAAATTCTGTCTGAAGGATGTTATATATTGATTTATATTAAATTTCTAATTGCTGCCTCAGCTCTTAACAACTACGGATTTTGCAAATATTTGTGTAAAAATATGAATTATTTTTCACAATCAATTAGTAATATTTGTTCATGGGCTTACATTAGCTTCTTTACCATCAGATATAATAAAGATACCATAATTTTGAGTTTTGAGACTGATTAGTAAATTAGTATATATTTTCTCCAAACATTAGACTGACTAAAACCTTCATTTGAAAAACTTCAACACCAACCATCAGTCATGAACGTTGCACTGGTAATGATCCACGTTTGGTCTTCGGTGTCGTCACACGCATGCTATGAAGGTTTTTATCAACAATAGGACGAATTTTGACACACGTGTGTTTGCACCTCCTCTGACTCTACTTGTTCTTATTATAATGATATAGAGTCGAATATTCGGTGCAATGAAGTAGCCTGTGATGCGGTCGAGCTTTCCTTCACCTCCGAAACTCTTAACCGCTGCATTGGAAGACGTTTTCAAGCTACTGGACTGGAAAGGATACGGTATTATCATCAATGGCGAGTACATCACTCACCTTCGATTTGCCGACGATATAGTCCTTATGGCAGAATCGCTGGAGGACTTAAGCAGTATGCTCAATGACCTCAACAGTGCCTCCCAACGGATAGGTCTTGAGATGAACATGGACAAAACAAAGATCATGTTTAATGTCCATGCCACACCTATGCCGGTAGTTTTTCGGAGCACTAAGCTCGAAGTTGTTGACGAGTACGTTTACCTGGGACAAATAGTCCGACTAGGTAAGTCCAACTTCGACCGAGAGGTCAATCGACGGATTCAACTCAGCTGGACAGCGTTCGGGAAATTACGACGCATCTTTTCGTCAGGTATACCTCAGAACCTGAAAACTAAGTTGTACAACCAGTGCGTGTTGCCGGTGATAACCTACAGAACCGAGACGTGGTCCTTCACTGCTGGCCATATGAGGACGCTCAAAGTTGCTCAGCGAGCTATCGCGAGGGCTATGCTCGGAGTTTCTCTGCGTGATAAACTTAGAAACGAGGATATCCGCAGTAGAACCAGAGTGACCGACATAGCCCAACGGATTAGTAAGCTGAAGTGGCAATGGGCCGGCCATACAGCTCGAAGAACCGACGACCGTTGGGGAAAAAAGGTTCTCGAGTGGCAGCCTCGTACCGATAGGCGAAGTGTCGGGCGACCCCCCACTAGATGGAGTAACGACCTGGTAAGACGTGCAGGAAGTCGATGAATGCAGGTGGCTCAGGACCGTGCTTTGTGTCATACCTTGGGGGAGGCCTATGTTCAGCAGTGGACTTGTGACGGACTGTCTAGTGATCGATGATGATGTATAATACTGATACTTGACTCACTTACTTTTGAATAATTATTGAAATCTATAGTAATTTTTGCTAAAAATTTAATTGCATAGAAGCAATTGACACAACTTTAAAGCTTGGGGTTTTGTTAATAAAAGTGAAAAAAATAAAGTTACAGCCTACTTTTTAGGCACCGGCCTCTTTTTACTGAGAAGGTTGTAGGGCTGGAAAAATTATGACGCGCTGCAACACTTGCGTGTTGGTGCACTTCACGTGTCTTCGAAATATATTTTTTTAATTTCTAAGACATGCAGGTTCCCTCACGATGTTTTCCTTCACCGTAGAACACATAATAAATCAGCACTTAAAATTTTAATTAAAAACTTCATTGTTACCAGCGGGGTTCGAACCCGGGTTGCTTAACACGCTTTGTAGTTACTGTTGGTATATTCCCTGGTAAATAAATTTCTTAATAATTAATACAATTCAGCTCATGCTACTTCTGGTTACAATCAAAATAAAAAGTTGAGGAACGAGTTTTGTAATAATGTAAATGTAAAAACTTCGGATACAGCCACAATGCGTTGTCAACTCCGTTACCCTTTACCCCATATTTTTCTGTAAATCGGATTACAGCAGAGAGCACTGCTGCTGTGTAAGAAAAAGATAAATGAGAGTTACAAACACAGATGGACTCTGCTGTAAAGAATATTTACGAAGTAATTAAAAGTAATTGTTTGTATAAAACTGAATTAACGAATGAAAGCTTTTATTTACCAAATTAAAAAAACCTTAAAATAACTTCGACGCTAAATTAATATAAATAAAACCATAAATCAGTAAAAGTAGTTTTAATCAAAATTTAATAGCTTTTTAATTTTAAAGCAAAAAATAATTTTACAGATTTCCGCGTTTTATTTATTTTATTCAGGTCGATTTCAATGTGTAGTATTATGTAATATTATGTAATGTAAATGTAAGAATATTCGCTGCCCCAAATCGTCCTGTGAGAGTCATAAAAGTTGATAGAGAAAACTGAAACAACAAAAAATAAAAAAGTTTTAACCAACTCACCTACCAATCAATACTTTGCCAAAATCAACAGAAGCAATAAATAGGGGAGGGCTAGCTTTTATAAACTGTAATGGTAATGGTGTAGTATTTGCTTAAATGTCACAAATTAAAGTAATTGTTAACCTGGATCTTGTAATTCAATTCTCTATTACTAGCTTAGCGTATATTAATTCATGGAACGAGTGGTTCTTTTTAAACCAATACCTGAGCTGGTAAGTAGCTATGCAGCCGAAGCTGGCAAAGCACACTGACTTAGCTATTTATTAAACAAAAACGATCAGTAACAGCCTACAAGCTGAAGTGCTTCCATTAAGTATTTCTTAAATGTTAATGTCAACAATAAACATAATTAAAAGAATAAAGATTTACCTTAACGTTTGAATAAATACATGCTAAAATTGACGAATGAAAAGTACTTTTCCCAAGTATCCCTTTCGTGAAAGCGGTATTGTTTTTTTTCTTGTTAATGGAAGAGGGGTAATTGAGTCATGAAACAAAACTGAGAAGGTCAAATATACATCGAGACAAATAACCTAGGCTTACCGCAAATACTTACTTCAACTACTGGAAATAAGTTTTGAATGATTTTACTAGGAAAAGTCTACTGCAGTAGTCAAATGACGGATTTGAATCTACTACTCTTGAGTTTCGCGATCCGTATTAATCCTGGTCGAGCCAACATAGTCGCGCTACAACCATAACATAGTTGGAGCACCCGCCACGTACCCGTTGAATAGATATAGATATCTATGGGCCAAATTATTCCCTTACCATCTGGGGGTTGTGCTCGTTTGCCACCCTATAAAAAGATATAATCTTCATGATCCTCATTGAAACCAGTGGCCTGAATATATTTCTAGAATGACTCAATCTTTTATGTTACTCACTGAAAGGAAAAGGTATCAAAGACAAAATATAAAGGTAAAAACAAAATATCTAACTGAATAATCCTTATAAAGTGCTTATTGGAAAAGCATTTTCAATAAATTTAGTCGAATCTAGAATGCAGCTGCGTAGGTGTGATAGCGTCGAGTGCAATGCATGAATTATGTGAGGCTTTAGTGGTTTATTAATAGGCAAAATTGGGTTGAGCTTCAAATACTTCCTTAATATTAATTGAATAATTGAATTAAATTTACTGCATGTAGTATGGTGTTACGTTGTTTTTATAGAATAAGGATGATAAGCGAGCACACAGTCCACCTGATGGGAAGTGGATTTTGTGACGTCGCTCACCCCTTCTCGCATAGTAGTTCGAAGACTTCGCTAGTTGTTATTGCACCTCTGTGGCAGTCGGCCACAGAACCGCTAGAAGTAACCGCCTCGCATAGTGCGAGTTGTCGTCGCGCACCGCCCCTCTTCCAACGCACCACACACAAGACCACACAAGCCCAGGAGCGTCGTCCACGAGGCCGTAATGAACCCAACCCCGGTAAGTGCTTTCCTTTAATAGAACCGCTTTTCTTTATTTCCTTGTCGCATTTATCTCCCTTGGCGGTTCAAGTGAAAACTCCTTCGAGGCACTGGCAAAACGGTAGATTATGGAATAGCAGGTGCTTCGTCCAAGGCTGCCGCGAGCCACGTCAGACATCTCGTTTTGATTGTAAGAATTCGCACATACAGTCCACATAGTAATATCCCGCCTAATATGGTCAAGGCTCGACCTGGGAGTCGACCCCAAAAACCCAATCGCCGAAAACATTTCTGGTCATTGACCCCACCATTTTTCAGGTTCCTTACAGCTGGATTAGAGAGAACAGCCTGTCGCTCAACAAGCACTAAATTTCTAAAAAACTTTACGTTTTCTTATAATGTTTCACTGCCAGAGCTGCATGAGTATATGGTTAAAGGTATTTCATTCTCAAAAGAAAATATACATTTCACTTAATGAGAAGTTACAATATTCAAGTTATAAATGGGTTATGAGCATACAGATTGCAAAAAAATACACACATTAAAAAAAGGAAAGAGTACACTATAATTTAACCTACTTATGTAAAACAAAATAAGAATTATATGTTGTAAAGGAGCTTCACTTCGTACGTGCATTTTTTTAATTTGTTAATAAAAAGATTCATTCTGCTATATATCTCTTGATTTGTTTCACACTGTCGCCTCTTATGACATCCAGTAGTGGATATTCTAACACCGTCACAAAACAGTCAACAAAATTCTGTTATAAATTAAACGAAACTATTCAAAAAAGTTAACAAAGTCAACCCTTGACATCGTACATGTTTCCGAATCACAATTATTCCACAAAACTGAAATTCATTACAAGATTGGGGAAATACACGTAAATATTTAGCAACCACCTCCAATGCATTAGAAAGCAGACACTTCTCGTGAAATATGTATTAAATTGTAGCCCAATTAAAGTCCGACAGCGTAACAAAATATTTTTTAAATTATTTTGAGCTTCACTACTACCCACCTAATGGTAAGTTTCGGCGTAGCCGAAGATTGTAAAGCGCACTTAATTTTTTGCCTTGAAGACCTCCATTGTAATCGAAAAGTAAGAAATATAATTTTCCTACTTATGATGAGCAGTGCTTCCGTACTACCCACCTGATGGTAAGTGTCGATGTAGCCAAGGATGGTAAAATGCACTTAGTTATTGTCTAGAATACCAACATTGTAATCGGAAGTAAAGAAAGACGCTGGTAAATTATTTCACTCATTTGCTGTGTGAATTACGAAAAACTAACCAAACCGTTTGGTTTAAATGCATTGTGAGTTGATAAAAAAGTGATGAAGACCTGCCAAGCATCTAGTTATCGGATGCTGGATAGCGGACGGAGAAATTAAGTCATGTTTTTAAGGCTGGTAAAGAAGAATATGAGAGGGCTACGTTCAGCTAGGTACTGTTAAAGGACTGGCAATCAGTAAAATAAAATATTATATGATTGAAAAAAAAAATATTAGTTTTTTCTAAGTTACAAAGAAATATTTTGAAATATTCGCTTTCCGTTCATGACTTCTTCGTTATAACACATAAGTACGAGAATTGACTTTTACATACGATGAATAACATATACTAAGATTTGGTGGTAAATAACGAAGTTGCTCGAATATTGATTAAGCGTTTAGATGTGAGCAAAAATTTGAAATTTATACTGCTTGCAGTTGCAGTTTCCAATCCACCAGATAACCAAGATTATGAGTTAAGGCAAATCCTCCCTGCAACGGAAGAGGCCAAGAGGCCAGCAGTGGACTTTTATGGGCTGATGTAAAAAATAAGAACATAAACAGACAAATTAAATGCTCTCAACAAAGAACGAATGAAAATGAAGTATCTGTTTATTACATCTATTTTGATGTGCTTTTTATTAAATGCGTTTAAAACTATACACGGTACATACTCATAACAAAAAAAATATTTGTCTGTCTGTTTGTTGCGGCTAATCTCCGAAACGGCTCCAATTCTGACGTTATTTTCACTGGCAGATAGTTGATATTATAAGAAGTAATTTAGGCTTCTTTTATTTTAGGAAAATAATTAGTTTCGCGAAAATAAATTAATACCCAAGAAATGGTGATCAAAATCCGATTCAAATAGGGAAGTATAATAACAAACTATTAAAAATTACTATATGTAAGCGAAATCACCGGCACAGCTAGTATTAAATAAAACGCCTGACAGCTAAAATCGAAAGTGAACCGAAATACCTACTCTGTTCAAACACGACGCTGTATTGTATACGAAGTTTAATATACACCAACGTGAAACGTGCGGTTGGATCAAACACAATGCTCACTTTTACGGAACAGAGTGACATGTGAGCTTTTTTGATGTTAGTGATAACCAGCTCGTGCCTTTTTATTAATGTTCCGGCTTTTGTGAGCAAATTTCATACTCGTATATCGCGTATGAAACAAGTCTGGGTTTGTTGTTCATTGTTTGTCAGGCTTTGATGTTTTAGCGTTTTTGTGTTTATCCCTGCAATTACTTCCTCCTGAAAGTCTTGAATTAAATGCCTAGACTAGGTACTTGTGCCTTGAGATTCCTCATGTACAATGTTTTAAAATTTTTGAAAACTTTTTAAAGGAAATAAGGATGAGAAAAAGTTTTTGTTTATTTTTGTTCACTTGTTTCAACTTTTTTTTTAAATTTAAAGTGTAAACAAACGAACATGCGGCACATCTGATTGTATTATCAGAAGAATAATAAATAAATAAAAAACATTTATTCTGGACCAAACCCTTTGTACATTTTTCACACCCACCAAACTGCGTAACAGTTTGTCGGCGGGATCAGCATTAGATTAGGATTAGATTGGAAAGACTTGCATCTTTTAAAAATGTAGGTTTTATTGTAGGTCCGTATGACATATCACTTCATCTATTTATTCCTTACAGTGTATCAAAAGTACTTAATAAACATACACAAACTCTAGAGAAATTGTCAGGTGGAAAGACCTGCATCTTTTAAAAAATGTAGGTTTTCTTGTAGGTCCGTACGACATATCACTTCATCTATTTATTCATTACAGTGTATCAAAAGTTGCTGAACATAGCTATGCCCATGATTGATGATGATACGTTCATAAAGATGGTGGATGATATATTGATTGAGGATATTTGACAATTTTCAAATTGCCTCGCATAGCAAAAGGGTTGGCAACCACAGGTTTTTTTACGATTTTCATTCGTTTGTAGGAAGATGCTCATCTCATGATTTAAATTTCTCAGTTGCTTCTTACGACACCCACGGTATGATAAAGGTTGGTAAATGCTTTTACGCCGCTACATGAGTTGTTGTTTTACAATTTTTGCCGCACTTCAAAGTAGGTAACATCATTTTATTTTATTGAGCGGATGTGTGCGAATTAATTCTTAACAACTTTAGTATAAATTATATCCGCAAAAAACCTGATTCTATTAATTAATTTTTAATCAAATAAAAAATTTAATTAAAAAAACTAAAAATATAACAAGCAAGTGTATTATAATTTAAACTGAGAAAGTTATTAATTTAGCTCCTTAATATATGTAAAAGAAAACATTTTGTAAGGCACTTGTACCCTTGTGGTATACTGGGCGTCAGTCTTCATAAATATTCAGGCAAACGTTCGTTACGTTCCCTGACACTGACAGCATACATAATATGAAAAAAAAGAAAGAAAAAAAAAAAGAAAAAAAAAAGCTCCGTGGCCAATTAATATATTTTTTGCCATATAAATGCGGGACAGGCGTGTTTTTTTAACCAAAAGAAAAAAAAAAAAGTAGGGGACCAATCCGTTGACACCCGAAGCCAACTTCAAACAAAGAAGGTTGCAGATGTGTCGTCACCTCTGAGTACAAATATTTATATTCTGCTATTAATCTGCTGCACAATTACTATTCGTGTATGACGGACTTAACATGTCCACAAAATATTTTATTTCTTAGACTTTCAAGTTTCCTTACGAAAAATTGCAATTTAAAATATCAAATTATATTAAACTATCACTAGTGTCAAACACGGGTACCGCTCGCGATCATTGAAATTTACAGCAAGCACCTTGGTCTTATAAACTCCGTTTCTCATTTATAGCGAACCTCGAAAAAAGGTCGAGGTTCACAATTATTCGTTTGTATGTTTTTGTATGTACCTTACGCGATGTCTTCGTCAATTGTAAATCAATTTGACAATTCTTTCTTATTAAATAAATTATAGTTTCAATATGAATGTATGGGAGAGCCTATGTTTTGCTGTGGGATTTTGCATGGTTATAATAATAAAGATGATGAAGTTCTATTTCAGAGGTGGTCCCACATAAATTTGAAAAAAAAATGTTCAGGATAGAATTAAATAAAATGAAAATGTTTATTTGGTCTCAAAATAGTTACATTGATTATAAATGAGACTTAATCGGTAAGTAATTAATAATATTTGTGTTGGGGATATCTCGCTCTTTCCCTTGATTAGGGTTGCAAAGGTTTAAGTTTTATTTAAAATAATTAGACCAAATTGAGATCATGACATTTCTTCGTCCACTCAAGAGGGTAAAAACTTTTAATGACAAGTAAAAACCGACTTCAAGGAACTAAAAAGTATTAAATAATTCAACTTCCTGAAGCTCCGACAGCTTAAATTATTTTATTCTTATATAAAAAGGCCTTTGAACTCGTATTTATTACTAAAATTTAATTTTTATAGTGCATAGACTTTCAATTTAATAAGAAAATTAACGCAAACGAAATATTGTGAATGTGAAATACAAATAGAATAACATGGCATTGTTTCGCTCGAACCAAACAGAACGTCGGCTCATATGGAGTAGAGTGACAAGTTAGCTTTGTGAAAGTTATGCGTGTTCACGTTATAAAAAAAAACCGCTTTTGCAAGTTAATTTTTCAATGTATATACACTCCCTCGGAATAAACAGAGGAGTTTTTTTATTGGTTTTATCATCGACTTTTTGACACCGGGCAACTATTTCTTGACGGAAAAACTCAATAATTAAATTTTTGGCCTGACCCGGGATTCGAACCCAAGACCTCATGATCAGCAGTCGCACTACTACAACCACTAGACCAACGAGGCAGTTATATATATATATATATATATATATATATATATATATATATATATATATATATATATAAACACTCACGCCTGTCACCCAGAGGGGTACGTAACTTAGGACCGGGTTCCCAAAGTGTGCTCCTGAAAGAATTATTTTGCAACAATTTGAAAAAGTTACGGTTCAATAGCTTAGCAATGTGTTATAGGACTGACTGCAGGTTCGAATCCCACACAGAAGAAGTATTTATACGACATACAAGTAATTGTTCCGGGTCTGGATGTTTATCTTTGTGCAATTTAGGTTTGTAAACTGCCTCCACGATACAGGAGAAAATCCTAGTAAAAAACCTCTTGAATCAAAACCTGCTTGTTCCGATTAAGTAGAGGGATCTAAGTTCAAAAGCATTAAGAATTTTCATTCACATAGCTATATTATGCGAAGCCAGATTCTCAGGTGTAGCTGTAATATAAATCAAATATCATTTAAAAATCTATGTGGAGAAAGAAACGAGAGTAGAAGTATGAAGTCTTAACCTCCAATTTAAAAATTGTGTAGTGATCAGCATTTTGTATTTTTTTTTTTGCAATTATATTATTCTTTCGTAAAGATTGTTTTAATTTAAATGTCTCATTTGCGTCATTTCATACACATATTGACAATAGCCCCGTGTTAAAATACTAAACTCGGGAGTGCGGCGTGAACTGAAAAAGTTTACGAACCCCCGACTTAAGGCAAATTGATTTTTATTATATTTTGAATTTTCATTTAAAATAATATAAGAAAATTGGGGCGTTGAATTACTTTGCCTGCAGTGCTATTCTCTAAAATACAAATTCGATTTCGAGACTCACTCAGACGATAAGCTCACTTCGAACAAAGCGAACTCGCTTGACCTTGGTTCGGTATTCTGTAATGTGGGCTCCAGAGTCCTGTGTGATTCACGGCGTGAATTCACGCCGTAATTTTGCCGCGAAGTCGTCGCGAAAAACAACCACAAGCTCCACATTCGCAATCGTTCACAGTTTAGTTCGCGCGCTCGTAGAGAATGGACGCTGAAATATGCACTGCTATCGCCGTGACGCTATGCGCTTTGGCTCACGACAATTACGTGTACATATAAAAGATAAAAAACGGTTTTTGTAGTTTTTTTTACAATTATCGCTTTCTCCTAGAAAATCATCGATCACGTCAAAGGCAATCCAAATGGGCTTGTAAATTTTGTCGCTGCTTGCTCCAGAATTCCTTTCAAAATCCTTCACCTCTTTCTTATAATTTCTATAACTGGACATTAGACTTTTTTTCAATCAGTCACTTCTACGCTTTTCGTGGCAGAGCCATGCTGCAGTTATATTAGTATTATAGTTGTAGCACGAATTGGTCGGCCCGACCGGGAAGGACCACGCTCTCACAGAATACCAACGTAAAATGGTAGCTTAATGCTGCTGTGTTTCGTATAGTGTGTGTAGAGAACCGAAGACCATTTTTACTGGAAACGAGGCATTCCATCGTAGGCCTCACGGATGATAACGCATCTGCATTTTTGATTCATAATCGAGGATAGATGTAGATGTTTATGGGCCACAGTATCCACATAGCATCAGGTGGACTTTGTGCTCGTTTGTCACCCTATCCTATAAAAATAAAATAAAATAATACTCATTATTGCCTTTATTCGTATTCATGCGTCATGTACTTTTATTTTATTTTTATATTCTTTGTGTTTAGTATCCCATAAAATGGGTTCGGCATGATAACACTCGATCAACAAGAGTTCCTGCTCGTTCGTCCAACTGACGCTCATTTTGACGTACCGTCTTACGTAAAAAAAATACAAATAAGCACAACCCTCACAGCAACGAGTCTCGTGCGTTACTCTTTTCACGCCCGAGTGTGGATGCAATATATACAACATATATACAACGGATAGAATTATCCAAATTTATATTAAAAGACTTATACAAATTTATAATAATAGTATAGATTATTAGTATGATGATGTAAGTTTTGATTTTGGTCTCTTTATAGCAACTTCAAGTCGTCGTGGCAGACATCACAGACCACTGCCACCACCATTACAGCGACAGTCTCATTTGACTAATCTAGCCGAGCGGTTCCTACGAGTGGAAGAACAGTGGAATGAAATCCAATGGCAGAGCCTTGCAATATTGCAATGTTATCTGGATAATCAGATAGAAAGGGACCACTCTACAGCTCAAGCAATGCAGGTCATAGGGGATGGGGTGAAGTTGAAGAAAACAGAAAAATACGAGTAGGTAGGTGTAGACTAATCGCTGCGCGGATATCCCCTTTAATGTTAATATGCCCTAGACGTTCTTACGAACAGCAGCGTTAATATTTTTTTATTACATCCCTTTCCAAATTCAATGCTACACATAACTCTGCAGATTGCCCATAATCAATGAGCCTAGGCTAGCAGCACCTTTCAATAAATATACATAAATACATAAATACTCACCTGTCATCCAAAAATGTAACGTCTCTGCCTAAAAAAAGTGTAGGCCCTGCCACAATTGGGTGACAGCGGACTTTCACAGAACACCTCTTTTGCCTGTACGTCCATGTTCCTACATATACATATTAAAGGTACTCTTAAATTGGGATGTCTTCCACCCAGCGCATATTTCGTTAAAAAACTTCCGAATAGAGCGTCCCTTACCGATGCTACCACTAACTTCTGCAGCATAAATTTGCTTTGTTTTCTTTCTACGCGTCGAAACTACCGAAGCATCATTTTTTTAATACGGGTCGCAACATCTTACAAACCACACTTTTCCCTTATCACACAATTTGTCAGCCTATTGTTCTGAACCAACCATAACATATTTTTTAGTCTTCTTAATAATGCTGTCAGCATTTCTACAGCATTTATTTTGCTCTAATAATTGTTTACTATGACTAACATAGCATTGCAAATTGCCATACGTGCCTTTTTGATACATTCTGACTTCCCACAATAGAGTGGGAACTACTAAAGCATCCCTTTTTTAATCCGAGTCGCAACATCTTACAAACCACACTTTTCCCTTATCACACAATTTGTCAGCCTATTGTTCTGAACCAACCCTAACATATATTTTAGTCTTAATAATACTGTTAGCATTTCTACAGCATTTATTTTGCTCTAATAATTGTTTACTATGACTAACATAGCATTGCAAATTGCCATACGTGCCTTTTTGATACATTCTGACTTCCCACAATAGAGTGTAGAGCCCTATTTACATTATGTCTTGTATTCAATCCTCGTTTTATATACATGTCACGTCTAGCATATATGTTAAACATAGTTTTAATACAAAAACTCATTCTCCCTCCATAATAGTTCACATGTCGTTTTACTTTCTTCTCTTAAAAAGAAATATTACTTTCGTCTTATTTGCGTTCACATTCATTCCCTTTCTTTTAACGGAATGTTCATTAATGTTAAAATCACTTGCCCGCCAACGACGCAAATAGAACTTGACTGTCGATGTACGAAGACACATGCAGGGTAATTCAACAATTCTTAACCCACATTATTCAAATTGCAAAGTTTCCAAATAACTGTTCATAAAAAGATTAACGAGTCACAGGGAAGCTCACAACCCTGTTTGACGCCTTTATCTTAGGCCACGTAAATCCTAACAGTATATCTTGGCCTATAAAGAGAGAGATTTTAATACCTGTAGCAGCCCAGTGCTCAACCCAAACGAGGCCCGTATTTGCCATAAAGCAACCCTGTCCACTCTGTCATAAGCCTTTTCCAAGTCCATAAATGCACAAAAAATTTCTCATTTTGGCCAATAATTTCTCTGTGATCATGCACATAGAAAAGTCTTGATTTGTAAATTCATCCGTTTTTCAATCCATCTGACATATTCTATATTTCTTTCTGCTAGTTTCTTTCATAACTTGTTTAACCAGCACCTTAGTATAGTTTTCATAAAATGCTAAGCAATCTTATTCCATGGTAGTTTTTATAATTCTGTTCTGGTTATATTCGCAATTCTCTAGGTTATCGGTAGTTAGTTTTGATCATTTAATAAATCGGTTGAGTAAAGAGGTTGTCACTCAAGAACCGTACATCCCCATCGGTTAACGGTAAAACTCTCGTAGAGGTGAAGCGAATCGTAAAATTTAAAGTGTTTTTTATAATAAATTATTTTCGCAACATAATATTGAATTTGAATGAACTAAATGAACAAGCCTGATCGAAAGTGAATGATGAGGCCTATAGAAATCTGCACATAAATTCAATTAAAAATCAAAATGTAGATTATCATCCCCGGGGAATAAAAATATAATGGCTCGTTATCAGTGAAAAGGGTATCCGATTCTATGCACTTACCATATCAAACATAGCGGATTATATGCAGGTATTCGGTGAGAGCGTGGTGTTTTCCCGGTCGAGTTACAAACGTAATGTTGCAGCATGGCTCTACCACATTAAATTTTTTGCAGTAAATGGCAACAAATTGTGCAGTCATCTCTCAAATACTCATATTCTGATGCCGCTCTGGCGCTAAGTGTTCATGTCTTTCTATGAGATCCTGATGAGTGGACGCCAAAGTGTCTACTTCACCGGCCCGGAATTTAACCTCGTGACCCCGTGATTATCACACACGCTAACGACCACTAGACCAACGAGGCGGTCATAAAAATATAGTAACATCTTAATTTTAGGTACTTCTTCTTTTAGGTAATCAGAAATTGGAGAATGCGAGTATTTCTGTCAAAACGTATGCACGCATGATCTACGCACGCTCCATTGAACGTCAGCCTTCATAAATATTTAGGCAGACGTTCGCTTTTACGTATTCTGACAACGACAGCATACGTAATTTACGTCTCCCGTATTTGCGCTCACGCGATAGTTTATTCAAGTAAGGAAATAACAACGTGACAGCGGTGTATTGTTGACGCTTTTCGGCTTCGGAGATGTTTGTTTTAATTGGGACGTGACTTTGTAATTTTAAGTACCAATTCACCAAGTACTCAGTGGTGATGTGAAGCAGTGAAGAAATTAACATGTCTGACAAATAAAATAATATTTTAATGATATTTGAAGACCGCAAACACGTATTTCGGTAGTACGGTGTCTTCTTCATTCCTGCTCCAAAAACCACTGAGAACGAGAGGGTAAATCAGAAAATATTTTTTTAAAACTTTTGGATATTTTTATGATATAAGATAACAATACAAAAAATAAAACAACTTCACAAGTTTTTAATCAGTGTTACAAAAATACTTTTTTAATCTTAAAAATTGTTCAAAGTTTAAAATATGTTGAGCAGTTTTTTCTATTACTTTCAATCACTTTTCAAAGTCCAATGCTGAACATAGGTCTCTCATATAACCCCTCATAGCCCGACAACCACGGAATACATGTGGTAATAGTGGATTCTCTTATGCCGCCACTTTAGGAAAAAGATGTGTAATTTTCATCATTATCGTTATTACAGCTTCACCCTTCAGAAGGTCACTGTTGAACGTAGGCGTCCCCTAAGAAATGCCACAAAGTACGGTCCTGAGCCACCTGTTCCATCGACTTCCTGCATGCCTTACCAGGTCGTCACTCCCTCTAGTGATGTGCAATTGTGAGACAAATTGTATTTCATAGGCTATCTTCTTCTTCATCATCGCTGCTGCCCATCTCCTGTTTAAACCCACGGGATGATACGGTGCAGTTGATTATCTTACGTCGCCACTACACGGCATATCGATCAGTTCTGTAATTTTTATCTTATTCCCCAGAGGTGACAACGCATCTTTCTTTGTTTGAAATTGGCTGCAGTGCCTATGGACTGCATTGTCCATTTACTATCACATGGAGTGTAAGTTATTTTGTCATTTTCGTTTAATAAAAAAACAGTGAAGCGAACGCTGCTATCATGGTATTAGTTTGTCGCTAGACGTGAAAATAAAGGACATTTACTATTTAAACAAGTACATTAAAAACCAGCATAAAATACGGACAACTTATTTTTAATGTAAAATTTAAACAGTATTCCTTATCTTGCCTATATGGTGCAAGTGCAGCGCTCGTTATTTTAAGGGGCGTTTTAAACCCAAGCGGGTATTCTTAGTCGTATAGACTCAATTTACTATTCTTTTATCTTACCCATTGGCTTCTACTTAGACCACAATTACTTGCCTCTATTTACTAAGGGCGAAATTAATTGCAGGTCCGTATGAACGAAGCCTTGTAGACTTAAGCTGAAAGGTAACTATTAAATAAGTTACAGCCCATATGCGCCCACTGCTGGGCACAGGCGCACTCACATTACTTAAAGGATCATGGAACAAATTGTCCGGTAAGAGAATGTAAAGATAAAGGAATATATATGTAATGGAGAAAACACCGCGTAGTGGTACCCGGTGTAAGAACGTCCACTACATCATATCGTCCCGTATCGAAATAAGCGACAGAGGAAAACAAATCAGGAGATCTGCAGCACCGTCTTCGAAATAATAAAAATAAAATAAAAAATATGGTTGCCAAACTGCCTGCCAAGCATGGCAACTGTTGAAAACATCCCCTTTTTTTTCAACCCCCGAACGGGTTCCCGCCTTGTCGTGGCGGGGGGCTTAGTAGCCGTGGCTTGGTCTCCCACGGTGAAAACAAAGAGGAACCCACGTGGCTGGCTAACGACTAACTAACGATTGTCAAAGCTCTAGGATCTGAATTATGATTCTTAATTGGGCATAAATTTAGTTTTCTCTTTACCGTATATTGGCAGTGTAGGAATATTAACCGCCTCATACACAACACAAAACAATAAAAACTACCACAAACAGCTGAAACTTGCCAAACCACCTGCCAAGCGTGGCAACTATGGCGAAATTTTCTGTGAGGCAATCTATGGGTGAGGCCTGTCAGCAGTAGAACAGGCTGTAATGGATGAATGGATGGATGCAGTTGTCTATGGGTCACAGCATTTACTTACCAGATGTACCGTGTGCTCGTTTGTCATCCTGAATTTTATAAAAAAATGTCCACGGTTTTTGAATAATATCATTATTCTAACGTCTAAAAATTATTGTAAGACTGTAAGATCGTAAGAAATGACCGCAATTTTCGCAACTCCTCTATCGCCTTAAGCCTTGTCAGTCCCTAGCATTGCCTTATACATCATCGGCAGTATAAGGCTGTAACTAGAGTGAAAAGGCGGCAGCGAGTTGCGAACAAAATTCTCATTGTGTAAAATATGGCACAAATCTGCAGTACAAATTAAACTTTGCAATCTTGTCAGTTTAATCAGGCGAAGTAAAATCGTTTTATTAAATTGGTAATATCAAAAATATGCGTATTTTAGCGAATTTCTATGCGCAAATGTTCACGTTTTTTTTGTCATATTAACCCTGTATACCGTGTCTAGACGTTCATCTAGGTAGGCACCATCCAATATCCTTTGTTTGCCATCAAACTCCAGTGTGTGCACTGCTATGTGCGGGTCTGAAGGTTAAAGAGAGCCAGTATAATTAAAGGCTGTGAGGCATTCCATCCTATTCTTTGTTTGAAGTTGGATGCAGGTTCACTGGACTTACAATCAGGTGGAGCGTAAGAACGTTTGTCACTTCAATTTGTTTAAAAATATCCCATTTAAACTGTGTTACTCATAGCAATTGGGGACAACAATTATTTATAACTTTTCCTGAACAGTGTATGCACAAAAATAACGTAATTCTGTTAATTACTTTGATTTATGCCTAAGTATATATTCTGTAGCTTTTGACTAACATTAATCTTTATCATATGAGAGTAAAGGTATTGTAAATTTTAAGTACGCGAGCTACCAATATTGATCACTGCCGGCACCATTGAAATTGTTAGTTGCCGTGTTATATTATAAGTGTTAATGTTTACCACATACTCGGTAGTGAAGTAGAGAATCTGACTCAAAATATACATACAGGACATAGGAATAAAAATATTTTGAAGGTATGTGAAATCCATCAACTGGAGCAGCGCTGCGGACTGACTGCTCAATAAACCTCTCAGAAATGAGAGACCTGTGCTCAACGGTGGAACTTTTACAAGTACGTGGGAAATCAGCACTTAAAATTGCAATTTAAACTTTTAATACCAGCGCCGATCAAATTTGTGTTGCTCGCGTTCTGTGAATTTACTGCAAGCGCTTAGCTCCTAAACTACCACAATGTATACGTTTCATTACCCTCGTCTTATTTTTCCTGTATCATGGAGGCGTTTAACATCCATAGACTGCACATGGACTAATGTCCAGACACGGACCTTTTTCATAGGTTATTATAGCAATAATTTTTCTGTACGAGTTTCAAATTCGCGGACCACAGCTACGCTAAATAGCTCGGTAGTGGCAAACGCTTGGCTTTTCTACCACCAAGCCGCTTTAAAGAAGACCTGATCCAAAAATATTTTTAAAATGTTTTAAGATTATTTACTACAAAAAAAAAAAACTAAATAACCTGGGCACTGCCTGAATACAAACTATTTTCAAATGCAAAAATAAGATCTTAAATTTAGTTTTTAGTTTTACATGTTTACACCTTTTCCACTCTATGAAGATGTATTTAAGTATGTAATATCCTAAATATGTCAAATTGTCTCAACTTAAAGACGCTGAAGTCAAACAGAAACCGATGATAACTCTTTACGTTACATGCGCATGTCGTTTTTTCGTCTGAGCGATATCAAAAACTCGAGCAGTTTTTGCGTCACTTGTTATGTACGTCTATCGTTATTGTTGATCTAATTTGTCAATGTAACATTGACAAATTGGATCAACAATAACGATATTAAATACATAAATATGTAAATATATAAATAATAGCTCGCAGCCCATCATAAAGAGCTAACCTTAAACACGATCCTAATGCTTATCACGTCAAAACCGGGATGAGTAGACAAGAAACAGATTGTTTCCTCAAAGAATAACTCTTAATCGTATTTTGTTGTTTTACCCTTATCGAGTAATCTTCCAAATTCTTTCTGTTTCGCCTTGAACTTCGATATAAAGATAACTTATGTTATATAGGTACCGTTGCTTAAAATTATTAACTATGTTTCATGTTCTTTTGTAAATACTTATTTTATAATTTATAGTAACTCGTCGGAATGTTTATAATAAATTCCTTTTTTTTTCATTTTATATTGTTAATTTAAAGACTAGTTACTAGAATCTCTATAATTTTACTATTGACATAAACTAAGCTAGACCAAAATATTACGTTATAATAACTGAAATAAAGTTTTATTTTATTAATTTTGAATTTAACCTTTATAACCTAGCCTACACATTAAAATGTGTCATACTACACATTTTTATGTAGTAAAATGGTGTATGTAGTTTCACTTCATACACCATTTTTAATTACTTTGATTATTTCATTTCTTTCTTGTTCTCATATCCTTTCTATTTATTTTTGTTTGAAATACATTTCTTCATACACTGCTTCACTGACCGAAAAAACCTTATAAATATCTATACCAACTTTTTGCTTTAAAATTGAATTGCATAGAAGCAATGCGCTCAATTTTCAAGCTTAGGGTTTGTAGTTACAGCTGGTGATAGTTGAAGTTACCACATATATACGTCTTACTGCAGGAAATTTCCACCGCGCTGCCCCAATGCCTGCCAATCTGCCTGCGCAGCATTGTGAATCAGACAAACCTATCCCATAACAACGGAGTCCCCTGTCCAGTAGTGAATTCTTATAGGCTGATAAAGACGACAAATAAGAAGAAGCAAACAATAAATTAGTGTATACAAATACAATGATAAATTCAAATGAAATGAAAACGCGCCAAAAGCGAAACGATCTGAAGCTTAAATTACGCTATTGAAGTTTCAAGCCGGTATAAAATAACTTTAAAAATAACTTGCTATAAAGATATAAATCGGAAAAAATATCAAGTTTGGATGTTAGGGCTATTAAGTTAATTCTTTCTGAAATGCCAAGCATCTACGTACTACCTATATTTTAAACTATAATTTCATAGTTCAATTTTTGTAAGGGTGGTAGCGATCCGCAATTTAGCATCGCACGGGTGATTTTGGGGTTTCCAAAAACAGCGCCATCTACCGAGTCCACTTGTAAAACTAAACCAACCAGGGACGGTTGTTTCTGAGTTTTAGCCAGACTAACAGACAGCAATTGATTTTTAAATAGAGAGATTTTATACAAGTAAAAGCTTGACAAACATGAACACAGTTTACTTGTTATTTGATAACAAGCTGTGGCCCGTAGATACCTACAGCTTATTGTTATTATGAATCAAAATGCAGACGATGCCTCGTTACCAGTAAAAGGGTTTCAGGTTATTCTATACTTACTAACACCAGCGCTCTAAAAAGAAGTATAATTCCGCCTCTAGGTCCTTCAAAAGAGTCATTGCCAAGGCAAAGTCAGAGCACATAGGCAGAATTGGCGAGAAACTAGTTCGCCTTCCTTCTGGAACCCGTACATTCTGGTCTCTCGCCAAGGCTGTCCAGGGGAATTTCTGTCAGCCATCTCTTCCATCTCTGCACAGGGAGGACGACTCACTGGCCCGTACCGCAAAGGAGAAAGCCGATCTTCTAGGCTCTTTCTTTGCGTCTAACTCGACTCTCGATGACGGGGGGAGTACTCCGCCGACCATCCCGCGGTGTGAGTGCTCCATGCAGGAAGTGCACTTCACACAGCGCTCGGTTCGCAAAGCACTCCTCTCCCTGGACATCCACAAGTCGAGTGGGCCTGACGGAATCCCCCCAATTGTGCTGAGGACGTGTGCTCCAGAGTTGGCACCGGTTTTAACGCGTCTTTTCCGGTACTCCTACTCCCTAGGCGTAGTCCCAAAATCATGGAAGACGGCTTACGTCCACCCGATCCCTAAAAAAAGCGACCGCTTTGACCCGTCCAACTACCGGCCAATCGCCATCACCTCCTAGTTCTCCAAAACAATGGAGTCCATTGTAAACTGCCAGCTCATGAGGTACCTTGAAGATCACCAGCTGATTAGTGACCGCCAATACGGTTTTCGCCGTGGTCGGTCAGCTGGTGATCTTCTGGTCTACCTAACTCACAGATGGGCGGAGGCAGTAGAATTCAAGCGGGAGGCATTGGCCGTTAGTTTGGAGATTGCGAAGGCCTTCGATCGGGTTTGGAACAAAGCGCTTCCTTCGAAGCTCCCTTCCTACGGGCTTGCCGAGAAATTGTGCAATTGGATCACCAGCTTTCTTTCAGATCGGAGCATCAAGGTCGTTGTAGTCGGTGCAAGCTCCGATTGCAAGCCTATTAATGCTGGTGTTCCACAGGGCTGTGTGCTATCGCCAACGCTGTTTCTTCTGCATATCAGTGACATGTTGCGTACCCGTAATATTCATTGCTATGCAGATGACAGCACTGGTGATGCTCTTTACACCGGCCGAGCCAATATTTCTCGGGAAAACGTCTCCGAGTGCCGGGACAAACTTGTGTCTGAAGTCGAGTCTCTGCTGGACAGAGTCTCGGATTGGGGGCGACTAAATCTAGTCCAGTTTAACCCCCAGAAGACACAAGTTTGCGCGTTAACCGCTAAAAAGAACCCCTTTGTCGTATCCCCTCAGTTTCAAGGCACTCCCCTTGTTGCCTCAGCCAGTATCGGAATCCTCGGCGTCGACATATCGAGTGACGTGCAGTTTCGTGGTCACTTGGAAGGGAAGGCCAAATTGGCCTCTAAAAAAGCTTGGCGTGCTCAGCAGAGCGAGACAGTATTTCATGCCGGCACACCGCCTGCAACTTTACAAGGCGCAGGTTCGGCCGCACATGGAATACTGTTCCCATCTCTGGGCTGGGGCTCCCCAGTACCAGCTTCTTCCACTTGACCGCATCCAGCGCAGAGCGGCTCGAATCGTCGACGACCGAGTGCTTTCCGATCGGCTCGATTCACTGGCGCTGCGAAGAGATGTTGCATCTCTTTGCGTATTTTATCGCATCTATCACGGGGAGTGCTCTGAGGAATTGTTCGGATTAATCCCAGCCGCCAAATTTCGTGAACGCACTACACGTCAAACGTCCCGATACCATCCACACCATCTGGATGCTTGGCGGTCCACCACTGTACGTTTCACAAGGAGTTTTTTTCCACGTACAACCTCTCTGTGGAATAGTTTACCACCGGCGATTTTTCCGGACCGATACGACCTGGGGACCTTCAAGAAAAGAGCTTACTCCTTTCTAAAGGGCCGGCAACGCACCCGCAATTCTCCTGGTGTTGCGGTTGATCATGGGCGGCGGTAGACACTTAACGTCAGGTGAGCCACATGCTCGTTTGCCCCTTCTTCTATAAAAAAAAAAAAAAAAACTTTATGTATTGTGCCTTACTTTATGCCTTACATTTTATGTATTGTGTATTATAATGATGACGTTCAGACTGAATTTCGTCACAGCGATTAAGCTCAACGGAGACAAACTATCTACGCAGAAATGGAATATAGTTTTCGAGTGTGTGCGCAAGCACAGGCGCCCTCCCTACTCTCATAGTCCGACACCATCGACCGGAGAAGGACCGCGGTCTACATACAGGATACCAGCATAAAATATGTTTCGTACGGTGAGTGTAGAGAACTAGAGACTCCTATTACTAGAAAAAAATAATAATAATAATAATAATAAGGATGATGGAAGAAACACAAAAAGGAACGCGCATAGGGCCGCTGCCTGGGGGTCGCCGGGGCGCGTCTGGAGCTGGCGCTGGACGCGGCAGCATGCGGGTCGCCAGCCGAGCGCGAGGAGCTGCACGATCACCTAGCAGCCCCTCGCATCCATCATCCCCACCAGAAGGCTTGGTGTCGGCTGGGTCTTCTCGGACCCAGCAAGCGGCACCCGCCGCTGGTGGAGCACGTCGCATGCGTTGGACAAAATCCATGAACGAAAACGCATTGCGGGCGTACTATAGGGCGAAAGGGGGAAGAAACTGTGGGAATAGCGTATAGGTCTCGGATGCATTGCTTTTTTGCTGAGCTGGAGCCGTCTATCCCCGTCACGGAACAAAACCTGGCAGACCGAGTTCGGTACATCATGCGCTCGAAAATATTTGATGATGCCGAACTCGAAGGACTACGACGTGAGGCTATTCCGTCGTCGAATGAATCGGCTATGGCTGGAGATGCAGCTCCACATTCGACAGACCAGCATCCACACGTGGAAGCCGCCATGGATCTTCCAGTTGTGGTTGATTCGAACGACGATGAAATAGTCTCCCACGAACTAAAGCAAATGAGGAGTATATTGGAAGAGGCGATTTTGGAAACGCGCAGCACCCCTCTCGAAAACCGACCGCGACTTCCCCGCATACCCTTAAGCAAGCGAAATCGGGCTGTCGTGAGGGCTCTTAACCCAATGCTGGTGACCTATTTGGAAGCCAGCCGGGACCTTTGCGAGACGGACTCGATTCTCTTTGGCGCCGCAGTGGCAGTTTGCCGTATTATTGGCGCCAAACTTCCCATGGCTGGACGCGCTACTACACAAAGTAACGCCATCCCAGCCTGGAGGAAAAGAATCGAGGACTGTATCGCAAAGGCAAGGGCCCTTATCGGCAGACTGACAAGCTTCAGGTCGGGTAATAATAGACCGAGGATTATGCGCACCGTTAGGATGGCGTTTGCTGGGACAAATATCAGTTTGTCCCAGCCGGATATCACGCAGAAACTAACGGAGCGCATAGACGACCTGAAGCAAAAGATCGCTGCTTGGGGGAAGCGGATTCGACGATTTTCCGAGGGGTCAAGGCGGTTCAACCAGAATCGTCTCTTCCAGAGTGATCAGAAGAGGCTCTATAAATTATTGGAGCGACCAAAGGTATGTGTAGCGGGCCAAGGACCGGATCAGGCTGACATTATCGCATTCTGGCGTGGCCTGTGGTCAGAGCCCGTAAATCACAATGAGGGCCCTTGGATGGAAGTTGTGGCGAGCCAGGGTGCGAGTGTTACGCCTATGGACCCCATCACCATAACGCCAGAAGACGTGGCTGAGGCGGTCCGTAGGGCCCCGAACTGGAAAAGTCCGGGGCTCGACGGGCTGCATCATTACTGGCTGAAGGGGTTCGTAGTGTGTCACGCTGTGCTCGCCCGACAGTTTCAAGAGGCTCTCGACCAGAAGTCACTCCCGAGCCTCTTCACTACTGGGATCACTCACTTGGTTCCTAAAGATCAAGATACCACAGACCCGAGCAAATACCGCCCCATCACGTGTCTACCCACCATATATAAGACACTGACATCCATTTTGAGCGCGAGAATCACTCGTCACCTGGAGCTAAACCAGGTGATGTCACGCGCTCAAAATGGATGTCGGGGCGGTGGTCGTGGAACTAAGGAACCACTCCTCATTGACGCGGTCATAGGCAAAGTGGTGAAACGCAACCGTCGGAACTTCTCTGCCGCCTGGATAGACTACAGAAAGGCGTTCGACTCGGTGCCCCATACATGGCTAAAGAGGGTCCTCGAGCTGTACAAGATTGACTGTACAGTTAGAGACTTCCTCGAGCAGTGTATGGGGCAGTGGAGTACGATCCTTTGTCATCTGGGCGAGCGGATGACGGCTGCGGAGAACCACATAAGGATAAGAAGGGGTATCTTCCAGGGCGATTGTCTGAGTCCAATATGGTTCTGCCTCTCTCTTAACCCTCTCAGTACCTTACTGGAGGGCTCCGGGAGGGGATTTCAGCTACGGAGAGGAGGGACAAAAGTGACCCACCTTTTCTATATGGATGACCTCAAGTTATTCGCCTCCAGTCGCTCCCATCTTATGGAACTGCTAAACATCACTTGTGAATTTAGCAGTTCCATTGGAATGGAGCTGGGGACGGATAAGTGTGCGGTCCTCCATGTTGAAAGGGGAAGGGTTGCTAACTCTGAGGGCATAGACTTGTCTATGCCCGTCAACTTAAGGACCCTTTCCGAGGCTGAAACATACCGATACCTGGGTATGTCACAGAACATCGGTATCGATGAGGCTGGTATGAAACAGTCAGTTTGCGACATGTTTTATGCACGCTTGACCAAAGTGCTTAACAGCCTTTTGTCCGGTGTGAATAAGACACACGCATATAACGGCTGGGTCATGCCTGTCCTCATGTATACCTTTGGCATACTCAGGTGGACTCAGACTGAGCTTAACGCCCTGGATAGAAAAGTCCGCACTACCATGACGTCCCATAGGATGCATCATCCGAGATCGTCGGTAATGAGGCTGTACTTGCCGCGAATGTATGGTGGGCGTGGCTTTCTGAGCGCGCTCACCATGCATAATCGCGAAGTGTGCAGTCTCCGTCAGTACTTCCTGGCGAGATCGGATGATCCATTCTATATGGACGTCATTTCTTGTGATAAAGGACTTACCTCCCCTACCCTTACCCTCTATCCTTAGCCAACGAGCAATGGCAAGACCCGGCAGTGCAGAGCATTTCCGACCGAGAGACCGTATGGAAGGAGAAGGAGCTCCACGGGAGGTTCTACAAGGCTCTACATGAGCCTTTCGTAGACACAGTAGCCTCCCTCCACTGGCTACGTTTCGGTGACCTCTTCGGGGAAACCGAGGGTTTTGTCTGTGCAATACAGGATCAGGTTATTAAGACCAACAACTATCGGAGATACATCCTAAAGGATGGCACCGTCGACATCTGTCGAGCTTGTCGCCATCCCGGTGAGTCACTTAGGCATGTTATCTCCGGTTGTTCGGCGCTTTCTAACTCTGAGTACTTGCACAGGCACAACCTAGTAGCCAGAATTCTACACCAGGAGCTCGCTCTGAAATACGGTCTCGTGGACCGGAAATTGCCGTACTACAAATACTTGCCGAAAGCCGTGCTCGAAAATGATCGCGCCAGGCTCTATTGGGACCGGGCTATCATCACAGACAGGACTATTCTTGCGAATAAGCCTGATATTGTGCTGATGGACCGGGCACAGTCAAGGATATTTTTGGTCGACATTACCATTCCGTATGACGAGAACCTCGTGAAAGCCGAAACAGACAAGCAAACAAAATATCTGGACCTGGCTCACGAGGTGACCGACATGTGGGGTGGTCTGCCGACCGAAATTATTCCTGTAGTCGTCTCTGCAAACGGGCTAATCCCAGTCAGCCTCTCGGGTCATCTGAGGCGGCTGGGACTACGTGGCGGACCGCTCCAGGTTCAAATGCAGAAAGCGGTGCTCCTCGATACCGCCCGTATCGTCCGCCGGTTTCTTTCCCTTTCCCCCCTAACCCTCGGCCGTTTGGTCTCCCCTGCCGAGGGCCTCCATCTGGTTGGGCTTTTATTTATTTATGTACTTTTATATTTATTTTATGTTATTGATATTTATGTATATTTATTTTTTCATTTTCATTTATAGTTATATATTTATAGAACCCAACCAGATGAGAAAACTATATAGATACCCCATAATAATAATAATAATTCATTTATTGCATTACTGTGTACAAGTTGAAGATGACATAATATTATAGGTATCAACAGTTGCCTCATCAGGCGTGCAATAGATTTACAATTTTCATAAACATAATATATATACTATTTACATTTAACAGATTACATTTTTTGCAATTTACATTTAACAGATGATAGATTTACAATTAACTTCTAAGATAAAATATTAAAAAAATGCTTATAGATATTATTATAACAAAGAACACGATATTAACTCTTAAAATTATAGAATTCATTTAGCGTATAAAACGTATGTTCCACCAACCAGTTTTTTAAATTATGTTTGAATTTGGGTCCTTTTATTGCTTTAATACTATTGGGTAAGTGATTAAATACTTTAATTGCTGTTATGTATGCACTTTTGTCAAACAATTTATTTTTAATTTGAGGTAGATATAAATTGTTTACGTAGCAAGGGCGTAAATTTTGCCGTTCCGAAAGTTTCGTTTCGAATAAATCGCAATTATTTCTAATAAATAGGCACAACTCTAAGATATATATTCCAGTTAAAGTTAAAAAACGTTTTTCTTTAAATAAATTCCTCAGGCTGTCTCTATTTGTTTTACGGTATATGATGCGTAAACATCGTTTCTGTAGTATAAACGTTTCATTTATGTTGGTTGAATTACCCCAAAAAATTATACCATAGATTAACAATGGATAAATATAACCATAGTACGCATTTCTAGTAACAGATTCAGAGGTTGACCAAGAAAGTATTGAAAGAACATAGCAATAACTCGATATCTTTTTGTTAATCTTTTCTATGTGTGATTTCCAATTTAGATGAGAGTCAATTTTAACTCCAAGAAAGTTTATATTATCTACTTCCTCTATGACTGAGCCATCGAATGATATTTTTAAATGGATTGGTTCGGTCTTGTAATTTCTAATTTGGAGAATTTTAGTTTTAGTTACATTAATTGTTAGGTTTACAGATTTTAACCAGGACACTATGTCTTTTATGGACTTATTAATTTGACTTTCAAGTTCTGAACTATTTATTAGCTTACTAGTATAAAAGACTGTAGCATCATCAGCAAACATTATTGTTAAATGCTTGGTGATTTTAAATATCTCGTTGATGTATAATAAAAACAAAGAAGGACCGAGTATACTTCCTTGAGGTACACCAATGTTGACTTTTTTAAATTTTGACTTAATTGTTTCAATAGTTGTAGTATTACTATTATACGTATCCAAAATAGTTGCCTGATATCGATCTTCTAGGTACGATTTAAACAATTTTAGAGCAATTCCGCGAATGCCAATGTTTTCCAATTGTTTCAGTAAAATTTCATGATTAACACAATCAAATGCTTTTGTCATATCTAAGAAAAGGGCAAAACATGGATTTTTTTCGTTTATGTCATCCCAAATATGTTTCATTATTTTAAATATAGCTAATGACGTGTTTTTACCTTTTTTGAAATCCATATTGATTAGGATTTAAAATTTTATTTACATTAATAAAATTCATGACTTTATTATAAATAACTTTTTCAAAGATTTTGGAAAAGCTTGGTAGTAGTGCTATGGGTCTGTAATTATTGGGGTCTTGCTTCGGTCCTTTTTTTGTAAACAGGTTTTATAAGAGCAATTTTTAGGTCATTTGGAAATGTACCCGTTTCTAACATTAGATTTATGATATAAATTATTGGTTCTGAAATATGCTTTAAAGATTGTTTAATTAAATACATTGATATATGATCGTAGCCAAAAGATTTTTTCGGTTTCATTTGTTTAACTATTTTACTGACATCATTTATATTGATCGGTGATAAGAAAATACTGTTGCAATTAAATGAGTTATTTAAAGTTTTATAAGATCCAACATTAGTATTTTGGTAATTACGTGTAATAAATAAGTTATTAAAAATTTGTACCATTTCATTTGGCTCACTGACTACCAACCCATTAACTTTTATATTTTTTATGGTGTTTTCTATTGAATTGGTGTTATTTTTTATCAAGTTCCATGTAGCTTTTGTTTTATTAACACTAGATTGTATATATTTTATATTAGACCTCCTTTTCGATTCAACTATTACCGCTTTCATTATTCTACAATATTCCCTATATCTACTTGTCTTAGCAAAATATTTATTTTTCAACGTTTTTAGATATAATTTTCTTTTGTTTTTACTAGATATTTTTATTCCTTTCGTAAGCCAATTAAGTTTATTTTTTTGTGTAATTTTAATCCTCTTAAGGGGAAAACTTAGGGTAAAGATCAAGTTAAATATATTAAAGAATGATTTATATGCCAAGTTTACATCCTTTTCCTCATAAACTTCTCTGAATCCAATTTGGGATAAGTACTTTAGAAATATCGGTAGATTGGAATCTATATTTCTCTTATAAATGAACCAGTGTTTTTTTCCAAAGTTATATCTATGAGGCATTTCATCTTGATCCCTTGGTAACAACGCATCTGCATTTTGATTATTTAATGAGGATAGATCAGATAGACTATGTGCTTGTTTGTCACCTTTATTCTTTAATAAAAAAAACACCAGAAAAGGATTAGGTGCAGGACCGACGGCTTTACATGCTTTCCGAGGCACGGGGGTGAAACACCGCCAACTTAATGACTCATGGCTGTCACTGAGAATTTCTTTACATATATATTTTTTTGTTTACGTATTGCTTAATACTATATTATAATCTATTTTGACATGAAAAGTATTTCATTATGATTTGAAAAATATTTCATTATGACATAAAAAGTATTTATGGAATGTAGAATGATTCTCTAATGATGTTTAAATTTTATAAGATTTTAAATTTAAGCATAACAAGCAAAAAGTAATTAAATGCCAAAAAGATAAATAAAAATAAATTAAATTAATTTAATATGATTACACAATTAAGAAATTTAAAAAAGCCGATCCATTGCCATATCAATAAATTCCGTTGGGATATATCGGTTATTCTGGTTCTAGCGTACATTTCCTTATTTTAAAGCCTATCGTGCAGAGAGACCTCGAGCTTATTATAGCTTGCTGAGCAACCTTGACCTTGTTTGGATGAGAACAGTATTTTTCAATCTTTCTTCTAGTTTGTCACTCTTACTTTTATGTAAAAAAGTCAGTTGACAAATTTTTGAAGAGGCCTACATCCAGTAGTGGAAATAACATAGGCTATAAAAAGTTTTTCGTAAAGTGATAATAATGGTAAACTTTAGCTTCATAAAATATTTTAATCTTAAAAAACTGGAAACAGAACCCCGACTCCGTTATACAGTACGTCGGGAATTAGAATATTATGAAAGCAAAATTAACATGACAAGTAAAAAAATTTCAAAAAAAAAATATTTCAGAGTAGGGATAATCTCTAAAGAAGCTTCATTCGTCTAAATTTGCGATTCGGAGAATACTTTTTCATTCATAGGGAATGAATACAAAATTGCAATTTACATATATTACATTGTGTTTTTTTTCTATTTCAATTCCGATCTTCTAATTTTTCTCGCTTTGTACAATAACATACATGACGTTACTGTCACAGACCATCACAAGTCTACTGCTGAACATAGTTGCCACGCTTGGCAGGCCGGTTGACAACCACAGTTTATTTTTATTTATAGTTGTTATCAGGAATACGCTGCTGCCCGTCTACTGGTTTGTTTCCCTCGTCACCTTTTACGATAACTATGTGATGACATGTGGTAGTGAATATTCTTACACCGCCACTGCACGCACATTGTCTCATGTTATCACGTCCATGTATGTATGCATCTGTGAATAAGTCGAAAGTAGATAAAGAGAGTTTTAAAACATATACTCTTTGCTTAATTACAGACAATCCAAAATTCATTAATATTTCTTATCATTTTAAAATCTCTTAAACTGTTGTACTAAAACAAGTAAAAGTATATTTATTCAATTAATATGATAAGGCGTTAATTTGCGTAAATCCATTATACTAAGGATATTGAAATGATGTAGTTAAGATCCGCGTTAAAAATAAAAATAACGTATCTTACATAGTTTGAAATGTACCTCCTGTCCTGTCTGATTTACGTGCACTAGCCTGTCAACTGCTCCGTTGGTCTGTTTTTATTTTTTTCATAGGGTAGGGTGAGAAACTAGCACACAATCCACCTGATGATTAGTGGTTGCTGTGGTCCATAGACATCAACATCTACCCTCGATTACGAATCAAAACGCAAATCGTTGTCACCCCTGAGGATTAATATGAAATACCTCGTTTCCAGTAAAAGGGTCTCCGCATGTCTACGCTCATCACAAGAAAAACAGCAGTATTAAGCTGTTTATTTTACGCTGGTATTCTGTGAGAGCGTGGTGCTTCCCCGGTCGAGCCAACACATTTGTTCTACAACCATAATATAGGTACAGCGTGGCTCTACTACGTATAATATATAAATAATACACTTCTGTTACTGTTAGCAACCGAGATACAACATTCAAAACTGTATTCAGCACGATATCATCCCTATAAGCAAAATTCTAAACCGTTAATATGACAGAAAGACATCTGTGCTTTGCTTCCATTACAGCCAATGCAAGTCCACTGCTGAACACAGGACTCTCCCATAGATTGCCCCATAGGAAGGGTTTTGCCACAGTCGCCACGCGTGGCAGGCGGTGTGGCAACCTCAATTGTTATTATTTTGAGTTGTTATTAGTAAGCCGCTGCTGCTCAACTCCTGTATTAGTTTCCCTCTGCCGCCGCGGCGCGGCGCCTCGTGCCCAGCGGCGGATACCGTGAAACCAAAAAATAATTAGAGCTGGTACACTATTCTGGGAGGAATGTTGTAACTTATCCATTTACGTATTTTTCTTCCGTTTTAGCAGTCGCTGGTAATATAGAGATCTCGGACCATCACTTTGTATGATCGCGTGATTTTGTCTGCAGTTTGCGGTGTGGTGACAACGCCTCCATAAGTTTTTTCATCATATGGCATATATGATATTCTTGTTGTTTTATAATTAAGTTGTTTTATTTAGTAAGGGTGTGGAGTTTATCAGGTGGTAACTCTTTTTTCCTGGGCATGCGTCTGGTTATGTACCACCCTCTTACTCATCCTCCGCCAAATAGCAATGAGTGCACTGATGTGTTCCTTTCGGGTATAAAAAGTTAGTATAATTACAGACATCTAAGTCCTCAGAGTCCTCAGAGGCCGTATAATGTATCCTTGTATGTTTGAAATCGACTGCAGGTGTCCATGGACTGCAGCAGCCACTTACCATCAGGTGGACGGTAAGTTCGTTTGTCACTTCATTTTACAAAAAAGTGTCAAGCTTCCAATCAGCCCACCTGATGGTAAGGACCTCCTCGAGGACTAAGAATATAATGCCTATTTACCAGTAAAAAGGGTCTCCGGTTTACTTCACTGACCACATAGCACACCAACAAGCTGCTCTTTGTTATGTTATTTTGCGAAAGGATCGGCTGTAGTACACCATAACGATGGAGATCCTTTTTACTGAAAGGTGGCATTCTATCTTAGTAATAAGAGGTGCCGACGCAATACCGTTTTGATTCTTAATCAAGGATAAATGCAGTCTACGGGCCACCTGCTGTAACAGGTGGCCTGTTAGCTCGTTTAAACTTTTTTTTCTTTGCTTTGCTAGAATCGGATAGATTTCACGAAATATTTATATATAATTTATGGTACAAAATGATCATTCATGAAAGAAAACCTATATATATATATATATATATATATATATATATATATATATATATATATATATATATATATATATATATATGTATATATATATATATATATGTATATATATATATATATATATATAATATATAAAACATGTAACAAAAACCTGTGGTTCCCGTTAAGTAAGTTATCAAAATCAGTATCCAAGCGTACAGAAATATTTTTTTCAAAATTCACATTTAAAAAAAATTAATAATATTAAAGTTGTCAATAAACCCGCATTACCGATACTCGTGTGAGTAAAGAGGAAATAAAACCACATACAATTTGCAAATCTTATTTTTTTCATAAATTTTTTTAAATGTGTTTTTTTTTATTATTTCTATATGCTTGGATACTGATTCTGATAACGCACTTAACGGGACCACCACGGGGTTTTTGTTACATATTGTATATATAAATAAGATGATGATGAACTTTTTACTTTAAAATATGTAATCATACTCCAGAAGCGAAATTAGACTTGAAGGTAATGTTATATTTAAGTCGGGAAATATTTACATAAGCATCAAATAAACAGTGGCAAAATGTAAAAGGTCTTTTGATGTATACGATTTGAGAATAAAGTTAAACAGTAAAGTTTTAAAGGTATTAACTATGCTTTAGTAATTTATGTCTGTTACTTTTTACTCGTAAAATTAAAATTATGTAAAAAGTAAAATAAGAAGCACCGATAACGGATTTTAAGTTATTTTTGCGGTTAAGGAACGGAAGAGAACGTAAACTTAGTTACTTCGCAAATATTTACAAGATCTGCTTACTGTTGTTAAAGTTACTAGTAATAAGTGAATAAGTACAACAATATATAAAAATAATTTATATATGAAATAGGGCTGTTGCAACTGTCTGTAAAGTCGATTTCATTGAACGCGAGCAACCCAGGTGCGATCCCCGCCGGCACAAATTAAATTTGCTGATTTATCTAAGTGCACGGCAGTGAAGGAAAAACCGAAAAAGAAAATGTTTTGAAGGCAGGTGTAGTCCGCCAACTAATCGAGGCAGCGTGGTGTCTATTTATTTGCTTAAAAAACTCTTACCAAAATTGTGTACCAAAAGCGTTGGAATAAAATGTATACGAAATTGAAAATATATATAAAACAAACTATATAAAAAATTAAATGTGAATTATCCGAATAAAGTGATGGTGCAGTGTAAGAATATTTACCATCCCTTGTTCTTGTATCATAAAAGGTGACAGAGGGAAACAAGTTGGGAGATGGCTGGCAGCGTCTTCCTAAACTAGAAAATAAAACAGTGCGGTTGCCAATCAGGCTGCCTAACGTAGCAACTGTGGCAAATACTCCCCGTGTGAAGCAATCTATGCGGAGGTCTGTCTTCAACAATGGACTTTGATAGGCAGCAATGGTCATGGTCAATGCGCATTATTAATTTGGGAGAAAATGTAAGAAAATTATTTGTGTGTATAAACTTTAAATATTATGTTTAATTACCAGTTACTCGCTTTCAGTAAACAGTACAGATTTTCACTTTATTAGTATCCCGTTTCAGTGAAACGTCTTTTTAATTTCCGTTTGCTTTGATGTGATATATTCTCAAAGAGTACTATTAAAATGTTAATTTTAACAACATTTTATGAAGTATTTTTAGAGAAGAAAATTTTAAAAGAATTTTTATTTGTGTCTATGCTTATATCCAGTAGTTTAGGTAGAACAACCTAAATTTTTCTTGTGTAGGAGTTTAGATTATGTAATCATTGACGTAAATTTAAAAGCAAATTTAGTTGGTAAAGTTTTTTGTCACTGGTACGCACAACTAAGGTTAAGGCACCTTATTCCGAAGGGTTCCAAAAATGTCACCATATTCCGAGGTATTTAGAAAAACTGCGTTTACAAGCGGTTTACAAGCTCTATTTTACTGCAAGATCTCTTATTCAATTAATTATTCGATATTGCGCATCAAAGGTCTAGAGTAATAAGTATTTGTTTTAAAATAATTGGTTAGTTTTCCGTCTTCAGCTGGTCCAAACCCACGCTTCATACATTTTGGACCTTTTGCAGGTGAATACCATGATTTTTTAAATTATGATTTTTTTGGTCTTTTTGTACCGTGTGTGTAATTCTTTTAGTTAAAGTTTAAGTGGTAGAGCCATGCTGCAGTTATATTGGTAGTATAGTTGTAGCACGAATGGGTCGGCTCGACCGGGGAACGACCACGCTCTCACAGAACACCAACGTAAAATAGTAGCTTAATGTTGCTGTATTTCGTATGGTGGGTGTAGAGAACTGGAGACCCGTTTTATTGGAAACGAGGCATTCCATCTTAGTCCTCACGGGTGACAACGCATCTGCATTTTGATTCGTAATCGAGGATAGATGTAGATGTCTATGGGCCACAGCAACCACTTACCATCAGGTGGACTGTGTGCTCGTTTGTCACCCTATCCTATAAAAAGGTTACATTTAAGGATTCATTAAAGCATCCATAAAGTCAATGGATATAGTTGGCACAAGACCGTCTTTCGTGGCAGATATAATAATAATAATATATTAAATTTATTTATTTACCAGAAAACACTCGTTTATAACCTGATTTATTAAGGCATTCAATTAATTACGATATTAATATATTTATGTACATATCGAAAATACTGTTTATTTGAAATATGAACCAGCAGTGAATTACAGTAATTAATTGGTACTTATAATACACATATAATGTGTCCGGTAAGTTGAGACTAGTTGATTAATGTGATAATAATACTGACAAACCAAATGAGGATTATTTACTTGTAGCGATTTTGTCAACACATGATTAAGGCTTATTTTGACCACCCTCATATCTTTTCCTCTTTGCCATATTTGCTACGCTTGGCAGGAGGGTTAGCAAACCCAGTTTTTTATAATTATGAGTAGTTAACACAAAAATATCCCAACCGGTATTTTGGCTATCTTCTGACACCTCTTACGACACCTACGGGACGATATGGGGTAGTGGATATTGTTACGCGGCCACTATACGGTTAATTCCTTAATAAATATAAATTTTATAATTAAATCGACCACTGTGCTACCTATCGGTTTTCTTTTTTAGCACTAAACTAACGTTAATACTTTTTTATTAAATAAAATAAGAATCAAAATGTTGACGCGTTGACATCTCTGAGGAAAAAGATAGAATCGTTTCCTGTAAAAAGGGAGCACGTTATTCTACATTTCCCAAACAAAACACAGCAGCATTAAGCTGCTATTTTACGCTGGTATTTATGAGATCGTGGTCCTTCCCTAGTCGAGCCGACCCACTCGTGCCACAACCATTATATAGCTGCAGGATGGCTCTACCACGTATGAGAATGAGTAATTTTGTACTATAAATATATAAATAATATTTATTAAATAACCTTATTACTATATCACTTTAATTATTTAAAATAGTGATGATGAAACCTGTATGCTTTAGTTATAAATCGGGTGCTTGTAAAATCTTCCAACGTGCATTTATGTAGCACGGCGGACTCTAAGTGGCCTGAAAAGTTTTTAGGAAATAAGAGGAGTTCTATGCCAAGCTGGAGTTCTATGCCAAGCTGTGTAATGTGTATAAGCATTCTGAAGATACGTTATATTACTTTTCTTCTTACGGGAAATTCTTGTTTATTTGAGTGACGTCAGATTAATCTTAAACTTTATTTTTATTTTTTACGAGATTTAGTCCATTTATTGAACAAATATAAAATTTTGTAAAAACTTACAGGTTCCACAAAAATGTAATACTAATACTTTGGTCATTTATTTACACTCTTTGTGTTGAATTAAATAAAAATAAATCCTAAAGAATGGACTCAATATATGGTTCTATTCCAGTCAACATTGAACGCATTGAAATAAATTAAAAATGATATAGATTATACAACGGATACTACAAAATACAAGTGTTGAACAAAGTATATTATATTTCATATGTAATACTCGTAGAGATGTTACAGAACAGAACCTCACATATAATTTAATTCAGATTTGCAAATACTCTACTCTTTGTCTACTTTTGAAATTTAAATCGTTAATTAATAGATTTTTAACGATGAAACGAAAATAAATTATTTAATTACTTTCAATTATATACAAGGATAAAACAGGAGATGGTCAATAGTATCTTCCTGATAACAAGTAAAAGTTATAAAAAACCTGCGGTTATCCGCACACTCGCCAAGCGCGGCTACTAAAAATTGTCCTTTGTTCACCAGCTGACTTACAAATGGAACGGATGGATGATAATATACAGTTATGGCGTAGTGGAAATTCTTACACCGCCACTACAGGGTATATGTGTTTTTAGAGGTGACAGTGTAATATAGGTAGGGTGTCAATGAAGGAGACGTGTGGTTGGTACTAAAACTTTAATTAGACTGCTCATTATTCTACCTTAACACTAAAGTATATTAACGTGGGAGCACGACACTACATCTCCCACCGACAAAAGAATAAAAATATATGCTATCTATATTTTTTATCAATTCTTAAAATAGATCCTCAAGATTATGCTAAAAAGGGCAGAACAACGTCTGCATGGCAAGCTAGTATATTATTATTACATATTATAGTATTCTCTTAATCCTCATGTTCTTTTACATTTCAATATTTTATTTTATTCTTTTTTTTTGTTATATGTTTACTTCATTCTTAGTTAACCGTTATTTATTTTCCTATTTTATCCATACCTAGCACTTTGGCTATTCATTACATATGTATGTCATTTCTTTCACGTACACGGCTCGCGTACATACATGATCAAGAAAATGACCGATATCATTTAATTCACTTCTTTACATTTCAACTCACGTAATTCCTTATTTAATTGTACCATTACTTTCACGTACACGGCTCGCGTACATACATGATCAAGATAATGGAAAATATTCCTATATAATTCATAATAAATTATCATTTCCCTCATTAAAATACATTAAAACTTATTCCGCATTTAATCGTGTCCGAACAACCTTAAAAAATTAATCGGCTATTAGGTTTTCCAAACTCTCAGCTGATCAGGCTGATTGTATGTGGATATACTAACCTCCGATAATTTTCTTTATCTTATTCTCGTAACTATACAATATCAATATTTTTATTTATAATTATGTATTCCGTAACTTAATCATAAATTTAATCACATCTTTTACTTTATATGATAAAAATAGTCTCGTATAATATTTAATTACAGTGTCAGTCAGGGATTGAGACTCACAATATGAAAACAATAAAATTTAAATCAATTAATTGTATAACTTATGTAATAAGTTTCAAAATTGTACAAAGCGAAGAAAATATTTTCATAAGTAATACATACAAAAATAGTAAGTATGTACTATTTTCCGAGAAAGTAATAAATTATAATAGTTAAAAGCTTAAGTTTTAAAAGTTCAGACAATATAATACCGAAAATAAATTAACATAGCATATGAAAATGAAAATAACAAAGAAATAAAAAAGGAGAAAATAAGTCATCATTTCTACCATAACAACAGACAGATCAAAATACATATTGTAATCCTAGCAGCGCAAACAATTGGAGACACCATTGTTTTTAATTCCAAAGTACGTATAAGGCAACGTTTGCAATTACATCGGACGATGATGACACGGTGTGATTCACGCCTAATTTTAAGATAACTTGTACAATATGTTATAGTATGAATGCAAGTAAAATGTACCTTAAAACATTTTTTTTATTTACACAAGTTTAAACAGTTTCGTCGTTCATAGTTATATTACATACATCCAATAACGCACTGGCTCTTAAAAGTTTAACTTTGTTAGAAATATTATGATGTTAATTATATGGTATACAAAAAAGAATTAAAAAATCACTCAAACAGCTATCAAGTTTATACATATAAAAAAACATTAATTTATTTAAATATTGAAAACAGAGCAATTTTAATTTATTATAATATAACTTTAAGATTCGTTGTCTTTAGAAAAGAGAAAAAAAGACAACATTAGCGAATTGTTTGTTGACCTTTGTCAAAATTGCATACAAATAAATGAAATATACTACCGAAAAAAAGAAACAAACGGAATCAATTTTTGATGTGTTTCACCACAAGATATGAAAAAATATTGACATGCTAAATTTAAGTATGTAAAAATCTAATATATCTTATTATTTCATTTTTTTATAATAATTCATGGTAGTAAAATTAATATTAAAAATAACTGAATAAAAGTAAATATAAAATTGTCTTTTCCCTTAATATAAACTAGCCAGACAGAAGTGCTTACGTAACTTAATTTATAATATTGTATTATGATTGCGTTTTTTTTAGAAATAGTAATAGAAATATTAAAAAAACAATTGTATCGTGAATGATTTCTATTTAGACACAGTTATAAGACAATTAAAAAGCTATTGAATCGTTAAGTATCTGATGAATAATTTCAAATTAAACATAGGTATATTGAATTCAGAATATTTAATACTTAACTTTAAAAAATAAACTAGGAAAAAGAACATTAAAACAATTTCAAATTGATAGATATATTCCGTAATTCATACAAGTATTAAATAGAATTATAATCACACAGGTGCGAAGTTACCTCTTAGTTTCTCTTTTCTCTGTTCTTTTCGGCTTATATTTTACATTCTTCTGGGTGATGCTTGCTAGAATACAAGTGCTTCTTCCCCTTTTCAATTAGTCTGCCAGTTTTAATTTTTCAGTGAGCTTCTAAAAAATAGTATTGTGGTCTCTTCTTATCTTTTTTAGTTTTCTTGTCTTGTCTAGTATTGAGTCAATTTTTTATTGAAATAAATTATTTCTGCATTGTTATTTAATTTAACAATTTTTTTTCAGGCCTCGGCGGTGCGCTTGCATTGACGCAGCGCACCGCCTGGCAGGGTCGCCATGTAATATACGTAGGATGTCAATGAAGGAGACGTGTGGTTGGTACTAAAACTTCAATTAGACTGCCTCATTATTCTACCTTAACACTAAAGTATACGAGTATTAACGTGGGAGCACTACACTACAACAGAGGAAAGCAGAAAAAAGTGATGAACAGCAAAATCAGATGGGCGTTTACGTGGTAGAGCCATGCTGCAGCTATATTAGTGGTATAGTTGTAGCACGAATGGGTCGGCTCGACCGGGGAAGGACCACGCTCTCACAGAATACCAGCGTCAAATAGCAGCTTAGCGCTGCTGTGTTTCGTATGGTATCTGTAGAGAACCAAAGATTCCTTTTGCTGGAAACGAAGCATTTCATCTTAATCCTCACGGGTGACGATGCATCTGCATTTTGATTCGTAGTCAAGGATAGATGTAGGTGTCTATGGGCCACAGCAGCTACTGGAAAGTGTACAAGTTTGTCACCTTTATCCTATCAAAAAATCTTCAAGATAACAACTCAAAATTGAATCAAAAACAGCAGTTGCCAACCCGCCCGCCAGGCGTGTCAACTGTGTTGAAGTTCTCCTTCTGAGGCAGTCTATGCGGGAGGTCAATGTCCAGCAGTAAATTTAGTATCCTGTATGAAATATACAGTTAATTAAATGTATTTTGCTGTATTAATAGTAACGTTTAGATACACAACAACTGCATACAGAAGTTACTGCTTTAGTAATATGACTATCATAGACATATTACAAGTTTTATCACACAGGCGTGCATGTAGGGGACGAGATACACCGGATTCATACATTTTGATAAGCTTGGGAACGTATTTGTATGCAAATATGAGAGCAACATGCACGCGATGCATGCGGCTGTTTTTATTCGGAATGTTGTTTGCTCCTGGAAAATTTGTTTTAGCGTTCACGTCAGTGTTTCGCGAATTTCACTTTTTGGTCGGTAAATGTAGCAATGGAATATATTTTCTGCGTTTTTAGGTTCTTTTAACTCAATTTCTGCGTAAATTCGAAATTTTAGTAAACGTTATACAACTTACAAGCCTTATAAGCCTACAAGGTTATTTTTCAAAGAGTAACCAAATTTTTAACTTAAGGTGAAATATATAATATATATAAATAATGATATACCAATGTTGCAGTTTTTTAAAATAATAATTCTATATTTTATACGTGGTAAAGCCATGTTGCTGTTATATTAGTAGTATAATTGTAGCACGAATGGGTCGGCTCGACCGGGGAAGGACCACACTCTTACAGAATACCAGCGTAAAATAGTAGCTTAATGCTGCTGTGTTTCGTATGGTAAGTGTAAAGAACCGGAGATCCTTTTTACTGGAAACGAGGCATTCCATCTTAGTCCTCACGGGTGACAATGCATCTGCATTTTGATTCGTAATTCCGCTATTAGGAATATCGACGTTAGGGAAATAACAGTTGTATCACGCAAACTGCGCGCGGCCAAGTCCCCCCAAGAACGTCTCCTCGTTCTTGCGGAGCACAATAACCTTTTGTTAGCGTTGTAAGTTAGGTTAACTTAATTAACTTAACTTCAATGACTGAGAGAATTAACCTACCTAGATCTCACGGTCGTATCAAACCTAAGGGTTTATCGCTTGTATCATTTAATATTCGCGGCTTGCGAAATAACCTCCCAGAGCTCAAGCTCTTTCTTCGGAATCGTGAAGTCGATTTCCTCCTCCTACAGGAAACTAATCTCAAAGCTAAGGACACTAGAGGCCTTTCTATTAAAAACTTCTCTCTTCTTCGTAACGACAGACCCGACCGCCGAGGCGGCGGAACGGCCATCTATTACAAGAAGACACTTCATTGCTCGCCCATTTCTACTCCGCAGCTTACCAACATGGAAGCCACGGTATGCAGGCTAGCTATGACTGGACATCAGTCCATCCTCATAGCCTCCTGTTACATCCCTTCAGGAACCTATCCCCTCAAAAAGGATTTTGAGGCCATTTTATCTTTAGGCAACTCAGTCATTATGTTTGGAGATTTTAACTCCAAGCATACTGAATGGACATGCCGCACTACGTCCCCTAGTGGCAAGATACTGCTCGATATCACGCAGTCTCTTGATATTACCGTCCATAGTCCTCTCGGTGTTACTCACTTCCCCGATAACACCGATCACGCCCCCGATGTGTTAGATTTTGCGTTACTCCAAGGAGTCTCTCTCAACCTCGGAGCAATCGAGACACTAGTCGATCTAGGATCAGATCACCGACCGGTCTCCCTCATTCTTGGCCATCAGCCACCTCCCCCAACACACACGAAAACCTTCACTAACTGGAAGGGATTCAAAGAGTCCCTAGCTAAAGCTCTGGACTCACAGGACTCTACCATCTCCCTATCGTCGGACTTAGATAGTCCCGAAAAAATCGACACCGCGGTCGACTCACTCTCCACCCTTATTAAATCCTCCCTTAAGGAGAACGAAAGGGTCGTCCCGGATGCTAACAATAGTGGGCTTCCCCTACATATTAGCAACCTAATAAAAGCCAAAAAAGCTGCTTTCCGGAGAGCAGCAAAATATCCCACCCCCGAATATAGGCGCGCGGCCAATCGTCTTCAACGAAAACTCCGCTTCCGCCTCTCTGAATTTCAAGATCTCGAAAAGAGTAAGCTCATGGAGAATATCTCTCCATCTCACACAGCGTACTATCAGATGGCTAGAGCCCTCCGCATAGACGCTATCACCCACACTCCCCCTCTCTCCCGTCCCGACGGCACGGTTGCCTTCGAGGACGAGGAAAAGGCTGAGTGCTTTGCAGATAGCATTGCCGCTCAATGCTCTCCCAGTTCTCAACCCGTCGACCCTTCACACGTCCAGGCAGTGGAGGATGAGGTCCGCCACCGGAGCTCACCCCCCACGGCCTCTGAACCTATCTCTGTGTCCAATGATGAGATTTCATCCCTCATCAAAGGACTTAAGCCTAAAAAGGCTCCGGGCGCGGATGGCATCTCCAACCAAGCCCTAAAACACTTTCCCGAGCAGGTGTTAACCTTTTTATCTATTATCTTCAACGCCTGCTTCAACCTTAGTTATTTTCCCACTACGTGGAAAGAGGCTACTGTGATTGGAATTCCCAAGCCAGGCAAGCCTCTCAACCTCCCCCTCCAGCCATCGCCCCATTAGCCTCCTCAAGGCAATGGGCAAGCTCTTCGAAAGAGTCATCCAAAGTCGTATGAGGCGCTACCTGTTTCCCACAGACGGCGACCCTCTTATCATTCCCCATCAATTCGGCTTCCGAGCCAAACACTCATGTCCCCAACAAGTTCACCGCATTGTGGAATATATCCTCAGCGGTTTCTATCCTCGTCGTCATAAGACCATCGCGGTCTTTTTCGATATAGCCAAAGCTTTCGATAGAGTCTGGCACACAGGCCTTATCTACAAGCTCTATAAAATAGGTCTCCCCCGATCGTCTAGTTCGTCTCGTGGCCTCCTATTTAAAACATCGTACCTTTCGTTTCAGACACGAAGGCACGCTCTCTTCACAGCGAACTATCAAGGCTGGTGTCCCTCAGGGCTCAGTACTTGCTCCTCTGCTGTACATCATATTCACCAACGACATTCCCATCCCGTCGAAAGGTGTTCAACTCTCCCTCTTTGCAGACGACACTGCCATCTACTGCAAAGGTGTCTCACTACCCTTCATACGGAACAAGATCCAAAAGTCAGTTGATGACCTAGGAGCTTGGTTCAAAAAATGGCGCATCGATGTGAACCCGGAGAAGAGCTCCGCCGTTCACTTCGATTATAAACGACGCCGTCTCAAAAACACTCCACCAATACGTATGCTAGGGACCCCTGTCCCCTGGCATACGTCCGCCAAATATTTAGGTGTCACTCTAGACACAGGGCTCACTTTCAAGCCCCACGTCAAAAGAGTAACCCGTCACGCACGTTTTTATCTGAGTAGGCTCAACAGTATGTTGGGCCGTCACAGTAAAATGTCCCTTCGAAACAAGCGTACACTCTATAAGGTATGTATACGACCAGTCATGTCCTACGCGGGCCCCGTCTTTGCCCACGCAAACCCTAACATTTTAAATGAACTCCAAATAGTTCAGAACCTATTCTGTCGTCGAGCTGCGAACGCACCGTGGTACGTCCGCAATGCCGACCTTCATCGGGACTTAGAGCTCCCAACAATTCAACAATTTTTAAAAAACTCTCTGAGAACTTCTTCAAAGCCTCAGAGTCGCACCCAAACCACTTAATTCGTGAGGCAGCTTCTTATGCAGCCCCACCCCCCCTCGCTATCGTGTCCGCAGGCCGAGAAACTCTCTCTCGGACCCGCCTAATAAACTTTCAAACGACCTGAACTGTCTCCTGGCAGCTCAGGCCAACTCTAATTAAATAAAATTATTGTAATATCTGACATTAATTTGCCTTCGTAGGCACTGCCTCAGCGGCACTTAGCCGCCTGCGCCCTCTTTTCCCAAAAGAGGGTCGCTCATGATAAGGCACAATAGAGCTTAATCAGCCGGTTGCCTGTCCCTAAAGGCGGTTTTTAGGGGGTATCACTTAGGGTCCCCGGTAGGACAGTGAGTCCCCCATAACCACGATAGACCGGCTATCGTGGTATGCGTAATGCATTTTCCGCCTCCCTACGTACAGGGTAGCCCTTTAATTGCTTCGGGCGCAAAAAAAAAAAAAAAAAAAATGCGCACGCGTAGTCGGCGGGCGGCGGCGGTGTGGAATACAGCTCCGGAACAGCAAGAGGAAACGAACTGCGGCGTTGAAGAAACGGCTCACCATTGGTCGACGGATACGTGACGATAGCGGCGTGTGAAGTCGGTGTGGCGCTGAATGATATTTGCGGCTGCTTCTTGTTTCTTTATAAGAACGTCAAATTATCTATATACAGTCCGCAGTATCTCAGTAGCCAAGAATAATTAGGAAATAAAATGTTTTTTTATTTATTCTCGCCTTCCGCGTTATGGTAGCAGCGGAGTATATATTATTTATTCCCGTTTCGGTTTGATTAATCTGGCTGCTACATCACTCTCCCCCCAGCGAAAGCGTACCGGAGGCTTGACGACTCGCCCGTATTTCGTAGTTTTCAAAATAGGTTTCAACTGGGTTGATGTAGATGATGAAGTTTCAAGCTTCCTCGCTGGTGGTTTTGATGATGATGATGAATCCTCTGCAGTATCCTCGTTAATAATATAGGCAGGCTTTAGTCGGTCGATCGATATAATCGTAGATTTCCTTCCGGGTATTTGTAGTTTAAAAGTCTTGCTATTTCTCTCTAATACTTTATACGGTCCATCGTAGGTAGGTTGAAATTGTTTTTTCATTGCGTCGTTTCTTACAAAAACTTGTTTGCATGTTTTCAAATCTTGGTGAATGAATACTGATTTATTATTTCTGTGTGATTGCATTTCGGTGCATTTCAACGATAAGGCTTTGTTAATTGATTCTCGAAGTTTAGTTACGAAATCGTAATCCATTTCTTGTTTGTTTGACGCTGCTGAACTGAAGAAGTCACACGGCAGCCTTATGCTGCAGCCGTAGGTTAGCTGAGCAGCGCTAAGACTAGTGTCTGCACGCGGTGTTGCTCGTAGTCCGAGTAGCACTGTAGGTAGCTCATCAATCCACTTTGTATGTTGAGATAAACGAGTTTTGAGTGCAGTCTTTAATGTACGATGCCATCGTTCGATTATTCCGTTTGACTGAGGATGGTATGCTGTTGTACGCGTCTTCTGTATTCCCATAGTTTGAAGAAGTTTGAGGAATAGGTTGCTTTCGAAATTCCTTCCTTGATCCGTTGTGATGGTTTTAGGTGATCCGAAACGAGTAATCCAATTTTCATAAATTATCTTCGCGACGGATTCGGCTGAAGTATCATCGGTAGGTATTGCTTCTGGCCATCTTGTTGTTCTGTCGATCATTGTTACGAGATAACGATGTCCTTGCGGTGAAGTAGGTAATGGTCCAACGATGTCAACGTGCAAGTGTTCGAATCTCTCCGTGGGTGGAAATGTATCTAGACTACTTGATGTATGCCTTTGTACTTTGCATTTTTGGCATTGAATGCATTGCTTCGCCCAGTTGCCAACATCCGCTTGCATTGCAGGCCAAAAGAATTTTTCAGTGATGAGTTTTCTTGTTGTTCTAACACCTGGATGACTAATGTTGTGCAGTGCATTGAAGACTTCGCGAAGACATTCTTCTGGTATGTATGGTCGCATGGTTGTCGTTGAGGCTTCACAGTATATAGGTAGATGCGTCATTGGCATTGTAACTTGCTTGATGGACAAGTTACCTTGCTTCGCTAGATGTTTTATGTTGTCACTATCTCTGTCTTGTGCTGCGGCGATCTTTTGATAGTCGATTAATGTAGGGCACGTTACACTGTCGATTGGTACGCGACTGAGTGCGTCGGCAACTATGTTGTCCTTTCCACTGATGTGACGTATGTCGGTCGTGAATTCACTTATGAAAATAAGTTGTCTTGCTCTTCGTGGTGTTTCCGATAGTGATGGTTTCTTTGGAAGTACATATGTTAATGGTTTGTGGTCGGTAAAAACGATCAGGTCTCGACCCTCGAACGTTTTTCTGAAGTGCTTGATAGCCATGTAAATAGCGAGTAGCTCTCGGTCGAATGTACTGTAGTTACGTTGAGTATCGGAGAACTTCTTCGAAAAATATCCAAGTGGTTGCCATTTCCCATTGCTGTATTGTTGGAGAACTGCTCCTGCTGAGAGATCGGATGCGTCGCTGAAGATAGCAAGGGTTGCTTCGTGTGATGGGTGAGCGAGTAAAGCTGCATTTTGGATCGCAATTTTACAAGCTTCAAATGCCTTCGTGGCTTCATCGTTCCATTCGATTGACGTTTTATCTTTTTTCTTCGTGTTGTGAAGGTAGGCGTGAAGTGGTGCTTGGATTTCAGCGGCTTTAGGTATGTGTTCTCTGTAAAAATTTATCATCCCAAGAAAACGCCTTAGCTCTTCGATAGTTTTAGGTTTTGCATAATCGATGATTGCTCTGACTTTTTCGGCAGGCGGTTTTATTCCTTCCTTGCTGACGGTGAAACCAAGAAATTGAACTTCTTGCTGTCCAAATATGCATTTCGAAGGGTTGATTGTGATTCCGTTGTCTTCTAATCGCTGTAGCACGGTGCGTAGATGGGTTTCGTGCGTTTCTTTATCAGGGCTTGCAACAAGGAGATCATCAATAAATGCGAAAACGAAATCTAGTCCATGAAGTACTTCGTGTATGAATCTTTGGAAAGTTTGACCTCCGTTCTTTAATCCTGGGATCATTCTTGGGAATTCGAATAATCCCATTGGGGTAATTATTGCTGTCTTCTCTATGTCTTCATCGCGGACTCTTATTTGTTGGTAAGCTCGGTTGAGATCGATGGTGGAGAATATAGTCTTGTCTGATAGTTGATGAGTGAAATCCCTGACTCGCGGTATTGGGTAGCGGTCAGGAGTGGTAATAGAATTCAGTCTTCTGTAATCTCCACAAACTCGTAATTCTCCGTTCTTCTTCGGTACAATGTGAAGTGGTGATGACCAAGGGCTTTTGCTTGGACGGCATATTCCTTGCTCAATCATGTTTTCGAATTCCTTTCGAACTTGCTCGTATAGGTGTGGTGCGATTGGACGTGCACGACAATGAAGTGGTGGTCCATTGGTGTCGATGAAATGCTCAACGTCGTTCTTCGGTGTTAATTTCATTGAAGTTATTCTTGTGATACCAGGGTATTCTTCGAGGATCTTGTGATACGGTTGTTGCACATCTATGCTTCTTATTGTGGGCAGATTGGTTGCTTGTACAAAAGACTGAGATGCAAGATTGGTTTTCCCGTCGATGATTCTTCTATTTTTGATGTCGACGACCAACTGATGATGTTGAAGAAAATCAGCACCGATGATTGGTTTGCTGACTTTAGCGACGATAAATCTCCATTTGAATGGTCGGCGTAGATTAAAATCAAGTTCCATTGTTTTTTCTCCATATGTAGGAATAACCGTATTGTTTGCTGCATAGAGTTGAAAATCTAGTGGCTTCAACTTCTGTCCTTGCTTCGGCGGTAACACTGAGATATTTGCTCCGGTGTCGATAAGGAAAGTAAGCTTGCTTTTTTTATCGGTGACGAAAAGACGGTAGGACTTTGCTGTTACGCTGGATCCCGTCGCATCGAGCGTACTAGTTAGTTTTCCGTATTCGTATTTTCATTTTTGAATGTACACGGTGCTGTGCATTTTCTTGCCTCGACCCCGAAACGTCGATGATAGTAGCAGTAAGGGGATCTTGATGTTGAGCTTATTCGACTTCTACTTGCAGAGCGGTTGCGACGAAAAGGTGATCTTCGGTGTTGCTGATTGCGCTGGTTGTACTGTTGCTGGTAAAAGGTATGATGCTTGGAAGCTTTGAGCGCGCATTCGATGATCGATATGTGTGAGCTACTGCTGTTTTCGATCATCTTGTCCGCCAGGAGTGCCAGTTCGTCGAGCTTCGTCTGCGTGCTGAATGTTTCGCTGACTGCTATTACCGATTGAATATGTGGTGGTAGGTGGTTTACCCACATTAGCCGTAGTGTTGAATCCGGAACTTTATCTCGCGCCAAAGTACGCATTTTGCGTAGGAGTTGTGTGGGTTTCTGGTCTCCAAGTTCTATTTCTGATAGAAGTTTTTGTAGCTGTCGACTGTCGGATTCTTCATATGCGGAGATCAGCCGATCCTTCAGTGAATTATACTGGTCGACTGCTGGTGGGTTGTACAACAGGTCCGCAATTTGTTCGATGTCTTGTTTCTCAAGTTGGGCTATCACCATCTGTGCTAATTGCGCTTGGCTCTTCTTTAAACCATTCGTTGCGGCTTCAAAACCGACGAACCAAAGTCGTGGTTTGTCTCTCCAAAACGGTAGTATTCTTAACGATAGAGATATACCGGCGATTTCTGGTTCCTTTACCGGGTTTGATGTATATGTGTTTGCCTCCTGCTCCATAATGACGGCTTGATTACACTGATTTTATATAAACTGAAGTCTTCCTTCTCGGTGTTCGTACGGGTTTCCTTCGCGGTGTTCGTGCAATAGTAGTGGTACGTCGCAGGGTGTTCCTTCTTGGTGTTCGTACCGGATCTTCCCCCTCGGTGTTCGTACGGGGTCACCACTGTAATAGTGGAGATGAACTGTCCACTATTAACAGACTCCGAGTGGTTTTCTTTAAGGGGAGAAATGAAACTACTGTTTATAAGCAAAGCGGAGTATGAATTTAGAATGTACTGTCGAATGGGATTCGGAATGGAATATATTTTGCATCAACCTTGCCTATATTTATATGGCTGGCTCACTATTGATTTGCCAATGGTAACAATTAATATTTTGCCTAGCCAATTATATTGCTTATTTTATGACCAATGAAAACTATTTAAAATATACAATTATCTACGTTTCGTTTCCCGGCGTGAGACTTGTTTGTTGTTCACGAAGCTACGTCGCTGGACCGGGCTATATAAGACATGCAGATCGGTGCGCACGCGTAGTCGGCGGGCGGCGGCGGTGTGGAATACAGCTCCGGAACAGCAAGAGGAAACGAACTGCGGCGTTGAAGAAACGGCTCACCATTGGTCGACGGATACGTGACGATAGCGGCGTGTGAAGTCGGTGTGGCGCTGAATGATATTTGCTGCTGCTTCTTGTTTCTTTATAAGAACGTCAAATTATCTATATACAGTCCGCAGTATCTCAGTAGCCAAGAATAATTAGGAAATAAAATGTTTTTTTATTTATTCTCGCCTTCCGCGTTATTGTAGCAGCGGAGTATATATTATTTATTCCCGTTTCGGTTTGATTAATCTGGCTGCTACATCTGAACATACGCAATTCAACAATATAACTCTAAAAATGTAAGACGGTATTTTCAAAATTATTTCTTCTGTGGCATAAAGCGCAGGATAGCAGCTATATATATAAATTATTATAATTAATTATATTTATATTTCCTATATATATTTTGTAAGAACAAGACAGCCACTGGACAACCTGAATTATTCACCCTATGTTTGTTCTTCGAGCTATATGATAGGTGCATTAGCACATTACGCATTTTTTACTTTTTTTTACAAGCTTATCATTTTGTGTGTAGAGCTATATTATGCTACGGCTATATTACTATTATAGTTGCAGCACGAATGGGTCGGCTCAACCGGGGAAAGACCACGCTCTCACAGATTACCAGCGTAAAATATTAGATTAACGGTACTGTGTTTCGTATGGTAAGTGTAGAGATCCGAATATCCTTTTTACTGGAAATGAGGCATTCCATCTTAGTCCTCACGTGTGACAAAGCATCTTCATTTTGATTTGTCATTGACAATAGTTACAGGTGCCTATGGTATCCAGCAACTAGTTACCACATATTATATAGTCCTACATTTAAAAAAAAACATTAGCTTAGTGATCCGTTGGACTATGTCGTTTGCTTTTGATTTATGACAAATATTTTGATTACGGATTCTGTCATTTGGAGAGACTTTGAGCATAGTCCTATCTAAGCTTATCGGGTGTCTGATATTCCCCATTCACAGATATATTCATGCAATTAAAAAATCACGTCTAGAACCCAGACGTATACCAAGTCCCAGACCCAGACAATGTTAAGTCATCACAGGTAGTACGCACTCATTGACAAATTTATTTTAAAATATTGAGGAATACGAAACGAGAATTGAGTCGTAATTTCTCGGAAATTGCCCAGGCGAATTTGATATCGCCGATTGACCATTTTGTCAAAGTTGGATTTACTTAGCCGGATAATCTGTCCTAGGTAAACATTAAGATATAAACTTTCAGGAGATTAGGATAAATCTTGGCACGTATTCGATTTCTATCGAGTTATACAACATGTAACTAAAACTGTGGTTCCCTTTAATTGCAAATTTTGTAAATTGCCTAGTGTGAACACTAAAGTCTCTTTAATACAAAACATCTCTATGTCCCTAAAAGAACCACCGGGTTGTTTGTTACGTTCTGTATGTATTGCACACGATCGCATCGCAATTGACTCAGGTACACACACTATGGGTTTTTTATGAGAAAACCCTGAAGTACAACCTATTTAATAAAAGGTACCATTTAAAAATGTTAGTAATAATAAAAATAAATGCGTCAAATACAGAAATTTCATTATTTTAACTAAGTACAAAAATATTTTACGAGTATTTTACAAGAATTTATTTGAAATTTAGCCCGAAATGCATCTAATCGTCTTATTTGCTGTCGTGTTTCAAAACGAGCACTTGACACAAACGGGACCTTAAGCCTTGAGATAAGACTCAAATATACTTGAGCGACTTTGAAATATCTTTTCAAGACTTTGGTTTATGTAATTTTTTTGGTTTTTGTATAAAAATATAATTTAATTATTTTTCGTGCTGTATAACGACTTCTTTTTTCGTAAAACGTAATTCAATTGTAAATGGACAATAATTACCGCCTTCTTACCTTTTTCAACCACTTAGTTACCGTATTGTAATGAGTAGCGAGTAAGAGTAGTAAGAGAATCCACAACCCCATATCATCACGTGGGTGCATTAGAGACGCCAGAGGGAAAAAGAAACGACTGCTAGGCAGCAGCATCTTCCTAATCACAATTCAATAGCAACCTGCGGCTGTCAAACCGTACGGAGGCAACTATGCCAAATACATTCTTTGTTCTCTAGGGGGGTCTACGTTCAGTAGTGGACATTTGATAGGATATATTAAATGATAAACAGCTGCTAATGTGTTTCACTAAGGGTAAGAGAGTTAGGATAAACACAAGCATTACATATTAGTCCTCTTGGGTTTCACTGTGAGGATGGAATACCTCACCTGAATGAATTAAAGGTTTATTAAACTGGGTACATACATTCTAAAATTGGAACCCAGCTGTGGATGCAGTGATGCCTGGCGGTAGAAATGGGCTTCTTAATACATTTTTATAAGGGTGACAAAACAGCACTCAGTCGACCTTATAGTAAGTGGATGATTTAGCCCATAGACACCTACATCTATCATCAAATAAAAGTCATAACGTAGATGTTGTATCATCCGCGGCGACGCCGCGAACAAATACACCTTCTTTTATCGAATAGTATAAGACTATGACACCACTAATGAAAGTGGAATTTTGATATAGGTAAATGCATGTCATTATCTTGAATTTGCTTGTTCAAAAACACGATTGTACAATTTTGACTCGATCATAATTATTTTCGAAAACGCCTCTAAAAATCACTATAGTTGAAATTACAACGAAATTACTTAATCTATATGCATAGGAATCACTCAAATATAGTCATAACATCAATATTCATAATTTAATTACTCATTATTTTGATGACTTAAATCAATAATTTAAAAAATATATTTTAAGATTCTGACAATTTTTAAGCGCTTTTAATCGTCGCGGGCGCTACGCAATTTTAGACCTTATGACGGCATTTTATCAAGTTTTTATAGAAATTATGTATTCACTCGGATCAGGTACGGCGATAGCCTGAAGCCACTTTTTTCGATGTGTCGTCTTAAGGACTAAGATGGAATCGTTTCTAGTAAAAAGTCTAAGTTCTAAAAAAAAGTCTGCCACTTCTCTACACTTACCACTACGACATCATTAAGCTAACATTTTACCTTCCTGTCTCTTTCCGCCCTTCCCTGATCGATCCGACCTTTTTGTACTGCAATATTACTGCAATATTACAATATTATTATTGAAACATTACAATAGTACTGTAATATTATATTGATTTCATCCAACAAACAGCAGCGTGGCTCTACCACGTAATGTTGCAGCGTGGTTTCACGTACGAAAGATTCACAACATTGAATTGAATAATTAAAAATTTTAAAGGTTTAACTCAATCGTAAATAATGTTTTTAAAAACAAATTAATCCGCAATCGAATCAAACCATGTCGTATACGTACTCGAATTTAATAAAAAAAACATGAACAGATTTTTGCACATAAAATGCTCATTCATGCAGAAACTCCTACGGACGTGTTTTTACGCTGTAGTTTTACCACTTTTATTGCATTGGATCTTTTGCTGATAACTATATTTTATTAAATTTTTAGAAATTTTTAAATTAATATGATATTCTATCGGTTACCCGCCTCGCTGGGCTTAGTTTAACGTTAGTAAAAAATGTTGCAAAAATCCTGTATGTAAATGCGTAATTGAAAAATATTACCTACTTCTATACATACAAATATATTTTACATTAAGGCCTTTAAGTTACTTTACTTATAATGCAGTGAGTATATTTCATCTTCGTCATTAAATCATCAAAGATCACGTCCACCGCTGCCCACATGCCTCCTTCAAAAAATGCCATACAAAACATAAATCCATCCATCGACCTACTGACATACATATATGGGGTATCGCTGGGTGAAACCACACTACGATCGAATCAAACACTGTAGATGCTCACTTTTGCGTGTAACGAACCTGAATAATGATGTCCTCTAGACCAAACGGTAAAGGTGGCGAGTCTCAACAGAGATTTGCGTTATTTGTGCAAGATAGGATAAAAGTGCCCAACTGTGTATGCACTATGTAAGCACTCTCTTAGTAAACTCTCCGTTCCCTCCCTTATAGCCCGGTGGGATGGTAATCAACAAGACTGTAGGGCGACCAGGCGCACGACCAACGGTTGCACATGCGGCACGGGGGCGAAGCACCGTCAACTTCCTGACTTAGGGCTGCTAATGAGAATTTCGTGATAAAAAAATAAACTGAGTTTTTATCACAAATTGAATTCAAGCCAATGATCCAGTCAAATATGTGTAGACGTGACGAAATATCTTTACCCCTAAAATAATTGCACGCGGAGTTAACGTGACGCTAGCAATAAAGGACATCACACACTTGGTAGGGTCACGCTGAAGCTACATGTTTGTAGCACGACATACGAAATATATATATCGTCACTGTCAGTTATTAATTTTACGAAACACAAATGCCTTTAAAAGGGTATATTTACAAACTGTGGTCTTGTTTAAACCCAGACGTTGACCCAAGAACGTTCAACCCATATTACTTTACGTCCATGGGGATTTAATACGAGCAGTTCAATTTTTACTTAACAATCATCGAACAATATGTATTATATAACACTATTAAATGCAAATATACTTAGAGTGTAATAGAGTATAATATAATAGACTAGTAAAAAATTAAACCAAATAATGTTTGCATTTTTATTTTATGACGGTGATATTTTTGAGTTATTTCAGATTTATAACTATTTCGGCTTTTATCCTGGTGCCTCGGTAACTCAATGGCTAAACTCTCGCTATAAATTTCTTATTACGCGAGCAACCCGGGTTCGATTCCTACTGGCACCAACAAAATTGTTTTGATTGCAGTATTACGTGCTCGGCAGTGTAGGAAAACACCTTGAGAAAACCATCATATATAAGAAAATAAAATATTTTGAAACACGTGAAATCCGCGATCACTTATAACGGCAGCGCGGTATATACTTTATTGCCGTAAAACCCTCCAATATTGAGATGAGGTCTTCGCCACAGAGGTATCTTCAAAACCAATCCCTTACACTTCATTTCATTTCACATTCAATTTAATAATGATACTTTTTAAGCACAGATTCCTTATCACCCCTGAGGACTAAGATGCAATGATTCACAGTTAAGTTTAGGTATGGAAAACACACACAAAACGAAGATATTGAAATAAATAAACAATATTTTCAGCTTTCAAACTTTAAATTGGACCAAGAGTCTTTAGCGTTCCAAAGGGACTCTTCACTAGGATAAGTGCAACTCGAGGCCTAAGATCTGCTCTTCAGCAGATTCAAGAGGTTCTGTTTTCTAATTTACAAAATATCTGTTAGCAAACAGTATTTTTAATCTACGAGAATATATAGACAATTATTTCTTAATGAATATACGATACTAACAACTAGAAGAAAAAATTTTACATCAATCATAACGGGGTAAGTTAATTTGTTATAAAGGTGTAGAGACAATTTTTTTGAAATATTAATTTTTATATTCGGAAATGGTTTAATTAAACTACGGATATTCCTAAAAGTAGAAGAAACACAGCACTGAGGCATTGTTTGTATACACTAGAAACCGAAAAACTTTTGTTTATAACTCGTATTAAACATATTATTTTATTATTAACATATTACATTTGAAAAACTCTTGAAACAAAAAGAACTGATGATCTTTATACGACTAAAAAGATATTCTTGAAACATAGCTGAAGAACACTTTTTTTCAAGAACACTCTCGATCAAATCACCTTTCAACAAAAAAAAATTAAATCTAAATTGGTTCATCCTTTTGGAAGCTACGATGCCACAGACAGACACACAGATACACAGATATATGCACACCGGCACAATTAGAGGAACACAAAAAAAGCAGGATTTTAAAATCTTTTACTTGAAGAACTGGCCAGTAATGATATTTTTTTAATTTATTGTCAAATTTGAAAATAGAAAATTAGATGACATACACTTTTTCATTCATTTGTTTTATTTTCCCGAACAATACGTTTTGTCAACTTGTTCGAGTAATAACTACATAATTGTAATTTTTTTGAAAAATTGCACTTAATGGTTTTTTATAAATTTGTTATTCTATAGGCAATTTTGTTTATTAAAAGCTCTTTATTATGCCTGACTTAACATCACTGGAAATCATTAGGGCGAATGAAATGAGAAGAAATGGCCATACCTACAGATCGATTGCCTCAAGGCTTCGTCGACCAGTATCAACGATTCATCGCAGCATCCAGCGGTACAGATCGTCTAATTCTCCTGTGAGGAGGAGGGGTCAAGGTAGAAAAAGATGTACATCGAGGCGAGATGACAGTTTTTTTTACAACTTGGAGTTCGTAGGAATACGCGATTAACGGTTGTACAAACTCGAAATGAACTGGAAGACGATCGAGGAGTACGAGTAAGTGAGCGTACAGTTTGCAGGAGATTTGAAGAAGTTGGTTTAGGGTAATATATACCTGCCAAAGGCCCAAAACTTAAGAGACGTCACCGCGTAAACCGATTAAGCTATGCGCGAGAACATCGTCATTGGGATTTGAACGAATGGCGGCAGGTTCTCTTTACTGATGAGTGCAGAGTTCTTTTAAAACAGATCGATGGGAGACAGCGAATATGGAGACGCAAAGGAGAACGCCACATACAGTCTAATTTTGAACACACAGTGGCTTATGGTGGCGGCTCGATTATGGTTTGAGGAGGGATATGTTTGGGAGCTCGCACGAAGTTAGTGATAGTCACAGGAGGGACCATGACAGCAGATCGATACATCAGAGACATTTTAGAAGAACATGTTGTACCATTTGCCCCATTTATTGGTGACGACTTTATTCTAATGCGAGATAATGCTCGTGCTCATAGTGCACAATCGGTACAGGCATATCTGAGCCACGTAGGTATACCGGTGATGCAGTGGGCAGCAAATTCCCCCGATATGAATCTGATAGAGCATGTCTGGTACTTGCTAAAAAAGAAGGGTTAAATCCAGAATGCCACTCCCCAACAATCTGAATGAACTTGGAAACGCATTACTTACGGTTGCCTCAAGAAATCATCGATAACATAATCTGTAGCATGCCCAGAAGAATGGAAACCGTAATCAGAGCAAGAGGGGGAAACACTCGTTATTAATTTTGCTTTAATTTTATTGTTAAATCATTTAATGCTTACTTTTTTTATTTTTTTGTGATGGTTCATAATCATCTAAAAATTTCACTTATTTCAAATTTCTTTATTTTTCAATAAAAAATAACGAAGACTTTTCAAAGTCGTTGTTAAAAGATGTTAATCAATTTGTTATTTTGTGTCTAATTACATTTTCGTCAAATATATGCGTTATTATCTCGTAGTCTCACTCTTTTTTCTGTTCCGCTAATTGTGCCGGTGTGTATATAACACCCCCTCTATTTGCGTCGGTGGTTAAAAACGCAACTATTCAATGATGATGATATCTGTTGAGCGAAATATTATCAATCCTCATCACTTGTCTACTGAGCTATAACTGCTATGTATTAATAAATATCATCGTTGATGTGAAAGCAGCTTAACATTAATAACGAACCTGAATAAGTGATACGTTATTATGAAGTTCAACCTACGATATTAATATGCCCTTAATTAGTTTTTACTTTAAACGATGTCAGTTATTGGACTAGTTGAAACTTCGAAACAACAGACATCTAGTCCTCAGTTATAGAAGATAATGAAAACATATTATTGGTAATATCGTTCCGACCTATATGACATGGATTCATAGCGAGTTATTATTACTTTTGATGTAATTTATTTTCGTAGTTCTTAAAAATTAACTTTTAATTACAAGTAATAACCGGCTTAAAGAATATTTATACAGGCTGTTAGTGTAAACACCGTTGTCCTTGAAACCAGTAGTTTGGTTTCACTTATAGAACGTAAATTCAATGAAAAATAACTACATTTTTTAAGTATAATCTCAATTTTCCTTAATTCTTCAATTTTTGCCTATCCTAAAGCCAAGGTGAAAGTATGAAGGAAAAGTTACATTACAGGTTATGTGTACCTATTGTGTAGGTATTATGTTTTTATGTTGAATGTTGTGTAGGTAGCTAGCGCGGGGTGATCTTTACAATGATTACGTCTCTCGGGCGCATAGGGTATCCACGAATTTACGGACGGTGTTGGACAGAAACTTTTTAAATTTTATGAAAGAAAATAGTGTTTTTTTTAAATTCATTGAATTTACGTTCTATAAGTGAAACTAAACCACTGGTTTCAAGGATAACGGTGTTTACACTAAGACCCTGTATAATTTCCGTAAAATAGCTTCTGTAGTAACACACTGTATCGAAAAATTAAAACTTTGTCACCTATTTTTTCACTCTTTAGGGTTGAATTTTCTTAAAATCTGAAAAGAAGAATAAATTTAATAGCTTAACTCAGGGCTTCCGAAACTGTTAGTGTTCGCGGCGCACTTACAGGTTTTGTATTTTTTCTCGGTGCTCTAGCTAATCGAAATAGGGTACAACGATTCTGGGTAGATAGGCACAAAAATAATTACAATATATTTGATATGAAACTGAGTTTTTATATTTATATTGACAAATTTATTGTTAAAACAAATAAGAAAAATAATACAATGGCTACTTAGTCAATATAACGCATAAACTTGGTGATCTCCACATATTTTTTCAAAGCGTTGTATAAGGCTGGATATCGTTATTTTTATTTCTTACCACATTTATCTTTGGACTATATTTGCTCTTTATTTTAGCTACAGCTTAAAATTCACCCTTAAATACCAAAGTTTGGTTTCCGAAGAACGGTAAACAGGAGCGCCTTAGGCGCCCTTCTATACTCTCTGCGGCGTACCAGGGCGCCGCGACGCACTCTTTTGGGAACTCCCTAAATTAACTGGTTTCTGAGAAATCTATAAATATACATAAAAAAGTATATGGCTCGAATATAGAACCTTTTTATTCTCTGGTCTCTGTTATTAAAAATATAAAATTATAAATTAATCCACTAACTTATAATATATGTTTGTGTGGCTTTCAATTTTCAGGTCTGTATTATGTAAATGTCCATGTTCAATTTTTGTGTGTCATTTACAAAGCGCAAGTTTGACCTCACAAGGAATACTGTTCTCATCTCCAGCCAGGGCACCGCAATGCCAGCTTGACCGCATCTAGCGCAGAGCGGTTCGAATCGTCGACGACCGATTTCTTTCTGATCAGCTCAATTCACTGGGGCTGCCGCATCCCTACATGCCGCATACCCTTGCATTTTCTATCGCATCTACCACGGGGGAGTGCTCTAAAGAATTGTTCGGATTAATTCTAGGCGCCAAATTTCATGAACGCACGTCTCGTCAAAAAGGATACCATCCTCACCACCTAGGTGCTTGGTGGTCCACCTCTGTGCGATTTACTAGGAGTTTTCTTCCTCTTACAACTTCTCCGTCGAATTGTTTACCACCGGCGATTTTTTCCGGACCGATAATAATAATAATAATAACCCCCCGGGCACCACCTTGGCGTGGTGGGGGGATTAAGGGGAGGCATGAACTTAGGTTCCTACGCTACCAGCGGTCACTACGAACTTGACCATACCCTGTATTTACCAATACAGGAGGTATATTTTATTAGCCACTAACATCTTTGCTAACCCTCCCCAACTAACGGTCCTACATCCAAACCCAAATGGAGAATAATTATGGTATTAACAAGAAGTAAACGGCCCCAAGTGCTCAGCGGACCCACTAGCAGCACTGGTTATGACGGAAGCCAGCCTGAGACTGGGCCTAGGAGTGCGAAGAATCCCCGAGCGACGAAAGCAACCCGTCGAACGACCCAAGCGACACATACGGACTCCGACATGCTAAGCGATATAATATCATCGACGCCCTCACCTTTTCATTCATTCGAGTCATTTGTTTCATCTCCACGTTCATAGCAGCCTTCAACGAGATCAGACTCTGTATCACCCATGTCTGAGGACGTTGTGCAGGAGGCTGTTGCCACTGAACCTGCACCCGCCCCAGACAGAAATCGGGGGCGCAAAAATGGATAGAAGAAATGAATAAATTCATCTGGCGCACGTACTTTATAGCCACTAAATTAAATACTAGCAAAATATACCTCGATCATCTACATAAAGAATTCTCTAATAAATATTCACAGATGCAAACATCAAGACAAAGGTTGGGAGATCAATGTAGAGCTATATTCAGAAATAAATTACTTCCCCAAAAAATATTAGATCATATAAGGAATGAAGTTGCAGTATACTTACAAAAAATACGCAGTAATATCAATCATATACAAACCGACTCGATCACGCAATCACACACGCAACCACATTTTAACAATCAGCAAGGCTTGACACAAAGAAGACGATGGACAGCTGACCAAAACGAATCTATTGTGAGAAATTACTATAAAATCACTAAACTTGGAGAAAATAAATCAGCTTACCGTAGACCCGTCCATCAAGCAGTCATAGAAGAACACCCTGAGTTAACAGGTGTAAGTGAACAAAGAATATCAGATCAGCTCAGAGTAATACATAATACATACATAAACACTCACGCCTGTCACCCAGAGGGGTAGGCAGAGACTACAGACTTCCATTTAGCACGATCCTGACATACCTTTCTCGCCTCTTCCACATCCATATACCTACGCATACATGCTCGTCGGTTAAGGGTACTCTTAATTTGGCCCATTTTTAGTATATCGCCAATTTGGTCGACAAACTTCCGCCTAGGACGTCCCTTTCCGACTCTTCCATTCACTTCTGCAACATATATTTGCTTTGTCAGTCTTTCCGCATTCATTCTTTCTACATGAACAAACCACCGAAGCATTTCTTTCTTAATCCTGGTCACCGCATCATCTTGCAAACCACACTCTTCTTTTATCACACAGTTTCTCACCCTGTCACTCAGGTTCAGCCCTAACATACTCCTTAGCGACCGCATTTCTACTGCATTTATTCTACTCTCGTGCTTCTTCTGCCACACCCAACTTTCACTACCATACGTTAAAGTAGGGACTAATACAGCACTGTGAATTGCCATACGTGCCTTTTTTGACACATTCTGACTTTTCACAATAGAGTGTAGAGCCCCATTTACTTTATTTCCTGCATTCACTCGTCGTTCAATATCTTTATCATATCTCCCATCCCTGCTGAATACACATCCCAAATATACGAACTCATACACTTGCTCAATTAACTCTCCTTCTATTCTTATTTCACATACCGTTTTGCTTTCATCTCTTTCAAAAACCATCACTTTCGTCTTACTTGCGTTCACTTTCATTCCCCTTTCTTTTAATGACCTGTTCATTAATGTAACCATCATTTGCAACTCGGCCGCCGACGACGCAAGTATGACTTGATCATCGGCGTACAAAAGGCGTTTGATGGTTAACTCACCCATTCTTAACCCGCATTCTTCAACTTTGAAATTTTCCAAACAGCTGTCCATAAATAGGTTTAACAGCCACGGGTAAGCTACACAGCCCTGTCTGACACCTTTATGGATGCCAAACCAGTCCGAGTAGACCCCGTTGATTCTAACACAAGCACTCGAGTCCCTATATAGAGACTTTAATGCCTGTATCAAACCAGCGCTCAACCTAAATGCGTTCAGCGTTTGCCATAACACATCCATGTCCACTCTGTCATAAGCCTTTTCCAAGTCCATGAACGCACAAAAGACTTTTTGGTTTTTCGCTAAAAACTTCTCCGCGATCATGCGCATGGAAAAGACTTGATCTGTACACCCCTTTCCCTTTCTAAATCGCGCTTGCACATTTCAAATTTTTTCATCAGTTTCTTTCATAACTCTTTCAATTAGTACCTTAGCATACAGTTTTCCCACAATGCTAAGAAGGCTGATACCACGGTAGTTTTTACAGTCCTGCTGTGACCCTTTTCCCTTATATATTGGGACTATCACGGCTTTGCACCAGTCTCCCGGTACCCGCTTTAGTTCCCAACATAAATTAAACAAGGTGTACAGCAGGCCTGCCACCACGTCCTCTCCAGCCCTTAGCATTTCGAGTGAAACTCTATCATATCCGGCTGCCTTACCTACTTTCATGCTTTTCATTGCTTTCATTATTTCATCTATACTTATCTCCCTATCTCTTTCATCTTCTTTCGGAATTTCTATTTCATTTAGTTCACACTTCTCCTCACTCATAAATTCTTTTTCAAAATATTCCTTCCATCTCTTTAGACTCAACACTTCATCATTCAGGATACAGCCATTCTCGTCTCGTATCGCATTCAATCTAGGCTGTTTTGAAAGTCCCCTGGTATTTCTTACGAGTTTCCAGAACATTTTAACATTTGCCTGGAAGTTATCCGATATTCTTCTATCATTCCTATCCGTTCTTTCTTGCTTTTTCCTTTCAACTAATTCTTTTACTCTCTTATTTAAACGTTTAAACTCTGCCTTTTTTTTCATTCTCATCATTCTTACCGCCAGAATTACTAGCTTTGGTCGCTAGTAAATCTAGCCGAGCTCTCTTCTTTGCTTCAACTTCCATACGTACCTCATCATCCCACCATAATGTATTGTCTTTCCTTTCATTCGTTCTCTTACTAACACCACATACTTCGGTAGCTGCATCCACTAAACCTTTCTTAACATTATGCCACACATTATCCAAGTCTAACTCATTCACACACAACTCATCCAAATTACTTATATTTTCTCTCAGTCTGCATTTGTACTTGTCTTTCACATCTTCATCTTGTAACCTCTCAATTCTTATACGCTGTAACGCAGTGGTAGACACAGATGTCCTATGCCGCCAACGTCTGAATAAACCCCTAATTCGGCATAAGACCAGGTAGTGGTCCGTCCCTACGTTGGATCCCCGGTAAACCCTTGTATCCACCACTGCGCTCCTCATTCTTTCATCCACAGTTATGAAATCTATCATGCTTCTATCATCACCTCTTTCCCAAGTATACATTTGAATCTTCTTATGACGAAAAAAAGTGTTCATCACAAAAAGATTCCTTTCCACACATACGGTGAGGAGGCTTTCACCATTCTCATTTATACTTTCATCACCAAACGTTCCCAATATCCTTTCACAACCAAGCCTCCTCACACCAACCCTTCCATCAAAATCTCCTAGCATAATAATATTTTCATTTCCCTTACACTTCAATAACACCATCCTTACCATTTCCCAAAACTGCTCCCGGATATAAATGGGCTTAGACATGTCTCGGGCGTAGACCCCTAACACAAACAACTTCTTTAAGCCCACTTTCATTCGTATCCATAGCAGTCTTGGGCTTACACATTCATACTCTTTCACACATTGGCCCATTCTTTCTGAAAGTATGATACCTACTCCCTGGCATGCCCGCTCGATCTCGTCTACACCAGACCAGTATGCGGTATACATGCCATGTGCAGTGACATCCTTCCCCTTCCTTTTCGTCTCATTTACACATAATACATCTATTCCTCTATCATACATCATATCGCATACTTCATCCATTTTATCATTCATTGCCCTACATACATTCAACGTAGCCAGACGGGCTTCTGCAATCCACTTTTCGCCTCTCTGGGAGACAGAACGTGACGGGTGGCGAGCCTCGTCGCCGGTTTTCCTCCCGGAGATTCTTCGCACCCCTGCCCCATTAAGGGGCGCCGGGAACTCGGGGCCATTTCTTTTACTTTTTGCCTCATGGTGCGAAAACTAGGGCGTGGCATATTTTACGCCGCTACCACACGGCGAGTAGCCGAGTCTGTTCTTTCGGCTTTGTTGCTCCTTTAGCACCACCCGGGGGGAAACGTGTAGGGTGGGCCTAGGATTAGGTGGTCAAAGCCTACGGACGCGAGCGACTTATCCCCCCGATTATCCCCCCTCAGAGTAATATTGAACAATAAAATGGTTAATGAACAAAGATTTCAAAAGATACGTGACAATATATCAAGCAACCTGAATTCCCGACGAGAGAATATGGAAAATAATTCATCACTTATCACATCACAACACACGATTACACCTTACACCCGAAACAGAAAACTCACAAGAAGCCGACGTTCATCCATTCATTATAGAAAGTAACACTCCCGTGCATACACTTAGTAACCTTACAACCTCAAATTGACGAATCAGTGATATCCATTCAAGGCTCTGAACCTCAAAAAAACCAAGCAATAGAAAATAACGACGCGAAAAAATCCAGGAACTGTTTAGAATAGCAATAGACAAATTTCGGAATACCAACCCAACTAAACGACCTTATATACCAAAACAAAAAACTTCTAAAAGGCTAGCACAAATTGTAGATTTTATAAACACTAAAATATTACCAAATCACATATCGAGAGAGCAGGATTTTGAGACCACTCAGACCATAACTTACTGCGTGGTGTACACAGTAGCTGTAATTAACGGAACCAAAATCAGAGACACAAACACAACGCCTACCCAAAGTCGAAATAAAGAACCTGCCTGGCAGAAAAGGTTGCAAAAAAAGATATTGGATTTCAGAAGAGACATTGGAAGGCTAACAGAATATACCAAAGGCAATAGAAGCAATAGACTCACCACTTCAGTGGAAGCAATAAGAAATAAATACCGAATACATTCCCAGCACGAAGAACTCAATTTAAGCGATGAACAATTCGTTGACACACTTAAACAAAAACTGAATGCGGCATCCAGCAGATTAAAAAGATACCTTAACTGTACACTTAGGAAGTCACAAAATAGCCAGTTTATCAATAATGAAAAACAATTTTATAGGAGCCTAACTTCAGACACGAAAAACGACACACTTAGAAATAGAGTAGTTGCACCATTACCACCCGCCAATGAATTACATTACTTCTGGTCTGGTATTTGGTTTATACCGGTTCACCACAACACTGAGGCAGAATGGCTGAAATCAGATTCCGAAGTTACTGATTCTATCACATCAATGACATTTGAACAAATACCTCTGGAAGTATTTGTGCATATATTAAAAAAACCATAGCTGGAAAGCACCCGGAAGTGACCGTATACATAACTACTGGTATAAGAAACTTTCAACAATTCACCCTCTACTTCATAACCATATCAATGATTTTATACAAAAGCCAGACATAATGCCCCGATACATTACACAAGGCCTCACATACATGATTCCGAAAGACGCAGATCATCAAAATCCTGCCAAATTCAGACCTATCACATGTCTCCAAACCATTTATAAATTACTTACAGCATGTATAGCCGAACTATTACATATCAACATACAGCCACAAACAACATCCTTACTGAAGAACAAAAAAAGATGTCATAAAAGTAGTCAGAGGTGTAAAGAGCAACTCATAATAGACTCCGTAGCAATGAAACATGCTATTTCTAAAAGGAAGAACATCAATACAATGTATATTGACTACCGAAAAGCATTCGACTCCGTATCGCACAGCTGGCTCCTACATGTTCTTCAACACTATAAAATTCACCCACAACTTATAAATTTTCTTGAAAAATCAATGCAACACTGGAAAACTACATTAAAAACCATAGGAACGTCTTGTATAGAAACATCAGAAATTCCAATACGTCGAGGAATCTTCCAAGGGGATGCGCTTAGCCCTATATGGTTCTGTCTCGCATTAAACCCTCTCTCGCAAATGCTGAATAAAACCAATTATGGTTACTCTATCATCACACCACACAAACACACCACTCTAACACACCTGATGTACATGGATGACATAAAACTATACGGTAACACTACACAGTCATTGCATCGCCTCGCAGACATCACCCAATCTTTCTCAAACGACATTCATATGAAGTTTGGGATTGACAAGTGCAAAGCTTTCTCGGTTAAAAATGGAAAAATTTACCCCAACAGTTATAGCCTAGTAACAGGAGACACGATTGAACCTCTAGAACCCCACGCCTCATATAAATACTTAGGTTTCCAACAAGCGCGACAGATCCATCAAAAGGAAACGAAATAAGGTCTCAAAAAGAAATTTAAACATCGGCTCAATAGTATATTCCGGTCTCAACTCAACTCCCGCAACATGTCAAAAGCAATCAATAGTTACGCAATCCCCATACTGACATACTCGTTTGGTATAATAAACTGGACTCAAGGTGACCTTATCAATCTGCAACGTATTATAAATACCACTCTAACGACTCACCGCAAGCACCACCCTAGATCATGCGTGCAAAGGATGACTCTTTCAAGATCCGAGGGAGGACGAGGTATAATAGATGTCCTCAACTTGCACAATAAATAAATCAAATCCCTTCAACAATATTTCCATCAACGCTCAGAACACTCACTTCTCCACGAAATAGTAACCTTAGCCGACAAACGCCTCACACCACTTAACCTCGCGGACCGAAACACACAGTGAACGGATCACTGACGTAAAAGAGAAGATGGCCTCATGGCAACAGAAGTCCCTACACGGAAGGCACTACCACGACCTGCAGCTGTCACATGTCGACAAAAAAGCGTCGAACGCCTGGCTGAGGCGCGGTGAACTCTTCACAAAAAATGACACCATATTAAAAATATAAGCCGGACACCATATTAGAAAACAATAATCATAGAACCTATTGGGACAGGACCATTACACGGATAAAACTATTCACTTCAATAGGCCCGATATCACAGTGTATGACAAAAATAACAAAACTACTTAGCTTACCTTATTGATATTGCCATACCAAACACCCATAACATTCAATCCACCATAGCTGAAAAACTTACAAAATATCAAGATTTAGCTATAGAACTCAGGCGTCAATAGAGAGCAGAAACCATCCATATAGTCCCAATAGTTATCTCATCTACTGGAGTTATACCTAAAAGCCTACAACTCAGTCTAGATATTTTGCAAGTACCCCAACACACACTTCACACCCTGCAGAAAGCTGTCATTCTCAACACCTGCCGACTCACACGCAAATTCCTCACCACGTCATCCGTCACCTCTGCTTACACCATCACCTAGCACCTGCTCACGCTTGGCTTCGGCCCGTGTGTTTAGGCTTTAAGTTACCCCTTTAATAGGGAGAATATAGATATGTACAAAATAATATTAATAATAAAATTATTCCTGTAGTCGTGTCTGCAAACGGGTTAATCCCAGCCAGCCTCTTGGGCCATCTGAGGCGACTGGGACTCCGTGACGGACCGCTCCGGGCTCAAATGCAGAACGCGGTGCGCCTCGATACCGCCCGCATCGTCTGCCGGTTTCTTTCTTTTTCCCCCTAACCCTCGGCCGTTTGGTCTCCCCTGCCGAGGGCTTCCATCTGGTTGGGCAATTATTTATTTATGTATTATTTATTTATTTATGTTAGTATATTAAATATATATTTAAGTATATTTATTTTTCCCTTTATATGTTTATCCAACCCACCCAGATGTGATTACTCTATTAATAACCCAATAATAAAAAGGCGTAGGGAAGTGACGACCCCATCGCCCGCTGACGTAACAGTTATGTGACAAAACTGCTACGTCGGCGCAGTCAGTCAGCACCCTGCCAAGAGATGTGAGCGCCATGCCTGGGCAAAGGTCCGTTTGTGCATATGACCGAACCACGAAACGGTGCCGGACTTGGGCATCTCCCGTTATTTGGCGCCCATAAAATGGATGATGGCACAGAGAGGAACGCGCATAGGGTCGCTGCCTGGGGGTCGCCGGGGCGCGTCTGGAGCTGGCGCTGGACGCGGCAGCATGCGGGCCGCCAGCCGAGCGCGAGGAGCTGCACGGTCACCTAGCAGCCCTCCGCATCCATCATCCCCACCAGAATGCTTGGTGTCGGCTGGGTCTTCTCGGACTCAGCAAGCCGCACCCGCCGCTGGTGGAGCACGTCGCATGCGTTGGTCACAAACAATGAACGCAAACGCACTGCGGGCGTACTTTAGGGCAAAAGGGGGAGAAACTGGATGTTTGGTGTATCGGGCTAGGATGCATCGTCTTTTTGCTGAGCTGGAGCCATCTTTAACCGTCACAGAGCAAAACCTAGCAGACCGAGTTCGGTGTATCTTGCGCTCAAATCTATTTGATGTCGCCGAACTCGAACGGCTACGACGTGAGGCTGTTTCCTCATCGGATGAAAATGCTACGGCTGAGGATGCGGCGCCACAAATTGTAGAGCAACCCGCAAACGTGAATGCCGCCGTGAATACCCCAGTTGTGGTTGATTCAAACGATGATGGAACTGTCGCCTAGGAGCTGGAATTTGAGCATATGAGGAGTACATTGGAAGAGGCGATTGTGGAAACGCGCAGTACGCCTCTCGAAAATCGACTGCGACTTCCCTGCATAGCTCTAAGCAAGCGGAATCGGGCTGTCGTGAGGGCTCTGAACCCAATGCTGGTGACCTATTTGGAAGCCAGCCGGGACCTTTGCGAGATGGACTCAATTCTTTTTGGCGCCACGCTGGCAGTCTGCCGTATCATAGGTGCCAAAGTTTCCACGGCTGGACGCGCTTCTTGCCAAAGTAGCGCTATCCCAGCATGGAGAAGAAGAATTGAGGAACGTATCGCAAAGGCTAGAGCTCTCATAAGCAGACTGATATGATACAGATCAGGCAATAACAGGCCAAGAATTGTGTGTACCGTCAGGATGGCGTTTGCTAGGACAAATGTCAGTTTGTCCCAGCCGGATATAACGCAAAAATTGACGGAGCGCATAGATGATCTGAAGCAGAGAATCGCTGCTTGGGGAAAGCAGATTCGGTGATATACCGAGAGGTCGACACGGTTCAACCAGAATCGTCTCTTCCAGAGTGATTAGAAGAGGCTCTATGAATCATTGGAGCGACCAATGGTAAGTGGAACGGGCCCAGCACCGAATCAGGCTGACACTGTAGCATTCTGGCGCGGGCTGTGGTCAGAGCCCGTAAACCACAGCGAGGGCCCTTGGACGGAAGTTGTGGCGAGTCAGTGTGCGAGTATAACGCCCATGGACCCCGTCATTATAACACCGGATGACGTAGCTGAGGCGGTCCGTAGGGCCCCGAACTGGAAAAGTTCGGGACTCGACGGGCTGCATCACTACTGGCTGAAGGAGTTCGTGGTGTGTCACACTGTGCTCGCCCGACAGTTTCAAGAGGCTCTCAACCAGAAGTAGCCCCCGAGCCTCTTCACTACTGGGTTCACCCATTTGGTTCCTAAAGACCGGGGTACCGCAGACCCGAGCAAATACCGCTCCATCACGTGTCTACCGACCATATACAAGACACATCCATTTTGAGCGCGAGAATCACTCGTCACCTGGACTCGAATCAGGTGATGTCACGCGCTCAAAATGGATGTCGGGGTGGTGGTCGTGGAACCAAGGAACCACTCCTCATTGACGCGGTCATTGGCAAAGTGGTGAAATGCAACCGTCGGAACTTCTCCGCCGCCTGGATAGACTACAGAAAGGCATTCAACTCGGTGCCCCATACATGGCTAAAGAGAGTCCTCGAGCTGTACAAGATAGACTGTATAGTTAGAGACTTCCTCGAGCAGTGTATGGGGCAGTGAAGTACAATCCTTTGTCATCTGGGCAAGCGGATGATGGCTGCGGAAAACCACATAAGGATATGAAGGGGTATCTTCCAGGGCGACTGTCTGAGTCCAATCTGGTTCTGCCTCTCTCTGAACCCTCTCAGTACCTTACTGGAGGGCTCCGGGAGGGGATTTTAGCTACGGACAGGAGGGACAAAAGTGACCCACCTTTTCTATATGGATGACCTCAAGTTATTCGCCTCCAATCGCTCCCATCTTATGGAATTGCTAAACATCACTTGTGAATTTAGCAATTCCATTGGAATGGAGCTGAGGACGGATAAGTGTGCGGTCCTCCATGTTGAAAAGGGAAGGATTACTACTTCTGAGGGCATAGACTTATCTATGCCCGTCAACTTAAGAACCCTTTCCGAGGCTGAAACATACCGATACCTGGGTATGTCACAGAACATCGGTATCGATTAGGCTGGTATGAAACAGTCAGTTTGCGACATGTTTTATGCACGCTTGACCAAAGTGCTTAACAGCCTTTTGTCCGGTGTGAATAAGGCACACGCATATAACGGCTCGGTCATGCCTGTCCTCATATATACCTTTGGCATACTCAGGTGGACTCAGACTCAACTTAATGCCCTGGATACAAAAGACCGCACTACCATGACGTCCCATAGGATGCATCATCCGAGATCGTCGGTAATGAGGCTGTACTTGCCGCGAAAGCATGGTGGGCGTGGCTTCCTGAGCGCGCTCACCATGCATAATCGTGAAGTGTGCAGCCTCCGTGATTACTTCCTGGCGAGATCGGATGATCCATTCTATAAGGACGTCATTTCTTGTGATAAAGGACTTACCCCTCTATCCTTAGCCAACGAGCAATGGCACGACCCGGCAGTGCAGAGCATTTCCTACCGGGAGACCGTATGGAAGGAGAAGGAGTTCCACGGGAGGTTCTACAGGGCTCTGCATGAGCCTTTCCTAGACGCAATAGCCTCCCTCCACTGGCTACGCTTTGGTGATCTCTTCGGGGTAACCGAGGGTTTTGTCTGTGCAATACAAGATCAGGTTATTAAGACCAACAACTATCGGAGATTCATCCTAAAGGATGGCAACGTCGACATCTGTCGAGCTTGTCGCCATCCCGGTGAGTCATCTAGGCATGTCATCTCCGGTTGTTCGGCGCTTTTTAACTCTGAGTACTTGCACAGACACAACCTAGTAGCCAGAATTCTTCACCAGGAGCTTGCTCTGAAATACGGTCTCGTGGATCGGAAATTGCCGTATTACAAGTACTTGCCGGAAGCCGTGCTCGAAAATGATCGCGCCAGGCTCTATTGGGGCAGGGCCATCATCACAGACAGGACTATTCTTGCCAATAAGCCTGATATTGTGCTGATGGACCGGGCACAGTCAAGGATATTTTTGGTCGACATTACCATTCCGTATGACGAGAACCTCGTGAAAGCCGAAACAGATAAACGAACAAAATATCTGGACCTGGCTCACGAAGTGACCGACTAGTGGGGTGGTCTGCCGACCGAAATTATTCCTGTAGTCGTCTCTGCAAACGGGCTAATCCCAGTCAGCCTCTCGGGTCATCTGAGGCAGCTGGGACTACGTGGCGGACCGCTCCTGGCTCAAATGCAAAAGGCAGTGCTCCTCGATACCGCCCGCATCGTCCGCCGGTTTCTTTCCCATTTCCCCCTAACCCTCGGCCGTTTGGTCTCCCCTGCCGAGGGCCTCCATCTGGTTGAGCTTTTATTTATTTATGTATATTTATATTTATTTAATTTTATTGATATTTACGTATATTTATCCTTTCATTTCCATTTATAATTATATATTTATAGAACCCAACCAGATGAGAAAACTATATTGATACCCCCCAATAATAATAATAATAAATAATAACGCGCAGCATCCCTCTCGAAAATCGACCGCGACTTCCCCCGCATACCCCTCAGCAAGCGAAATCGGGCTGTCGTGAGGGCTCTTAACCCAATGCTGGTAACCTATTTGGAAGCCAGCCGGGATCTTTGCGAGACGGACTCAGTTCTTTTTGGCGCCGCAGTGGCAGCTTGCCGTATTATTAGCGCCACACTTCCCATGGCTGGACGCGCTACTAAACAAAGTAGCACCATCGCAGCCTGGAGAAAAAGAATTGAGGACCGTATCGCAAAGTCAAGGGCCCTTATCGGCAGACTGACAAGCTTCAGGTCGGGTAATAATAGACAGAGGATTGTGCGCACCGTTAGAATGGCGTTTGCTGGGACAAATATCAGTTTCAGAGCGCATAGACGACCTGAAGCAAAAGATGGCTGCTTGGGGGAAGCGGATTCGACGATTTACCGAGAGGTCAAAGCGGTTCAACCAGAATCGTCTCTTTCAGAGTGATCAGAAGAGGCTCTATAAATTATTGGAGCGACCAGAGGTATGTGGAGCGGGCCCAGGACCGGATCAGGCTAACATTGTCGCATTTTGGCGTGGCCTGTGGTCAGAGCCCGTAAACCACAGCGAGAGCCCTTTGATAGAAGTTGTGGCGAGCCAGAGTGCGAGAATTACGCCTATGGACCCCGTCACTATAACGCCGGAAGACGTGGCTGAGGCGGTCCGTAGGGCCCCGAACTGGAAAAGTCCGGGGCTCGACGGGCTGCATCATTACTAGCTGAAGGGGTTCGTAGTGTATCACGCTGAGCTCGCCCGACAGTTTCAAGAGGCTCTCGATCAGAGGTCGCTCCCGAGCCTCTTCACTATTGGGATAACTCACTTGGTTCCTAAAGATCAGGATACCACAGACCCGAGCAAATACCGCCCCATCATGTCTACCCACCATATATAAGACACTGACATCCATTTTGAGCGCGAGAATCACTCGTCACCTGGAGCTAAATCAGGTGATGTCACGCTCTCAAAATGGATGTCGGGGCGGTGGTCGTGGAACCAAGGAACCACTCCTCATTGACGCGGTCATTTGCAAAGTGGTGAAACGCAACCATCGGAACTTCTCCGCCGCCTGGATAGACTACATAAAGGCGTTCGACTTTGTGCCCCATACATAGCTAAAGAGAGTCCTCGAGCTGTACTAGATAGACTGTACAGTGTGAGACTTCGTCGAGCAGTGTATGGGGCAGTGAAGTACGATCCTTTGTCATCTGGGCGAGCGGATGATGGCTGCGGAGCACCACATAAGGATAAAACCGAAAAACTTTTATTTATAATTTAATATAATTATTTGAGAAACTCCCGAAAAAAAGCGCTGATGATCTTTACACAGCTGAAAAGATTTTCTAGAATCCTAGCTAAGAACACTCTCGATCAAGTCATCTTTCAAACAAAAAAAAACTAAATCGAAATCGGTTCACGCGTTTGTTAGCTACGATGCCACAGACAGACACACAGATACACAGGTAGATAGGACATATAACACCCCTCTTTTGCGGCGGTGGTTAAAAACGCATTCTATTCAATGTTGATGACATCTATTGAGCGCAATATTATGAATCCACATCACTTGTCTCCTGAGCTATAACGGCTATGTAATAAATATCATCGTTAATGGTAAAGCAGTTTAACTTTAATAACGAACTTGAATAAGTGATACGTTATTATGAAGTTCAACCTACGATATTAATATGCCCTTAGTTTTTACTTTAAACGATGTCAGTTATTGGACTAGTTGAAACTTCGAAACAACAGACATCTAGTCCTCAGTTATAGAAGATAATGAATACCTTTAATTGATAATATCGTTGTGACCTATTTTTTGTGAATTCACAGCGAATTATCATTACTTTCCATGTAATTTAGTTCAATCGTTCTTAAAAATAAACTTTTAATTATAAGTAATAACCGGCTTAAAAATATGATATATATAATTTCCATAAAATAGCTTCTGAATTCGGTGCTAAAACACATTGTATCCAAAACCTACTTTAAAACTTTGTGACCCAATTTTCACTTTAAGGGTTGAATTTTCATAAAATCTATATAAATGAAGAATAATTTTAATCGATTAACTCAGGGGTTCCCAATCTTTTTCAGTCCGTGGCGCACTTACAGGTTTAGTATTTTATCTCGGTGCCCCAACTAGTCGAAATAGGGTAAGTAGATAGCCACGAAAATTAATATATATTCAATACGAAACTTAGTTTAAACATTTATAGTGACAAATTTATTGTTTCAACAAATAAGAAAAAGAATACAATGGCTACTTAGTCAATATATCGTGTGAACTTGGTGATTTCCACACATTTTTTAAAGCGTTGTATAAGACGTGACATTTATCTTTGAACGAAAATCTATTTATAGCTACAGCTTCTTTTAGTACGCAAGTCAAATACCTAAGTTTAGGCCTCACGGCGCCCTTCTTTACTCTCTGCAGCTTACCAGGGCGTCGCAACGCATTCTTTGGGAACCCCTAGCTTAACTGGTTTCTGAGAAATTGGTGAATTTACATTACAAATGCATGTCCTGAATATAGAACATTTTTACGTTTTGGTCTCTGTTATCAAAAAAATATAAAATTATAAATTATTAAAAAACCCACAAATCTATAATATATGTTTGTATAGCCCTCTAATTCTAGGTCTATATGTATACCCATGTTCTATTTTTGTTTGTCATTTCCAAAGCGCAAGCTATCTATCATCGATTAAGAATCAAATCGGATGAGTTGTCACCTCTTATGAATAAGATGGAATGCTATTGAACTACCAGGAAAGGAGCTCTTCTTCTTTCTGCTGCTGTGTTACGTAAGGCGCGTGGTAGAGCCACGCTGTATATGCTATCTTATGGTTGTAGTACGAATGGGTTGGCTCGACTGGGAAAGTATCACGCTCTCACAGAATGCCAGCGTAAAATAGCTCAATGCTGCAAGAAAGGCGGAGCGCTACGTGATGCCGAGATCACGATCAACTTCTTCACACCCACTCACGTACATGTCTTTCTTATTTCCTTATCTACCAGTCCATACAAGATCACTGCTTACAGTAAAACAGAAACAAAACAAATGCATGTAAAACCATCTTGCTGGTCGCAGATTATTTTAAATGCATATTTGCACGTGAGTGCATTTTGTCACAATAAGTATGGTTTTTGCTTCACAGTTAACGTAGCGCTTCGTCTTTCTTTCTTTATAATGTAAAGAAAACGCATGTAAAAACGTTGAAGGCAATGTACTTATTTAGATTGATAAAATTGTGAGCTTGGCATTCATTCATTCGTCGTTTGTACCGAGTTTAGTCCCCATTTCACATTTATGTTTTTGACGGAATTTAAACTTACGAGTACAAATATTTAAAAGAAAATTTTATAATGATTCCTTATATTTACGCGAACACTACACATTTAATACACTAAACATAATACTAGTTTTTACGATTTTTATCGCGTATATTTAACTTTTTAAAATTATAATTTTAATCTATGATAACCGCGAACGCTCGCTGTAAATATATCAGAACGCGAGTAAGCCGTGTTCGATCCCCGCCGGCACCAATGAAATTGTTAAGTGCAATTTTAAGTGCTGATTTACCACGTGCTCGGCGGTGAAGGAAAACATCGTGAGGAAACCTGCATGTCTGAGGAATAAGAAAAAAATATTTCGAAGACATGTGAAGTTCGTCAACACGCATTTGGGCAGCGCGGCGGACACTTCCTTGCCCTAAACCCTCTCAGAAATGAGGGGACGTCTGAGCCCAGCAGTGGGACGTTATAGTACCCTTGTCTACCCTATTCTATAAAAAAAAACAGTCCTGAAAAAAAATCTTTTGAACAAAGGCCTTCCCATAGCTACAAAGCGTTAGCACTTTAAATAGTATTTTGTTTTTATTTATCGCCAAAATCACAGTGTAGCCTAATAAATGAGATGAGACATTTTTGATATAGACGGAAGAATAAATACTGATTTCCTGGTCACTCTTTCAAATTTCAACTTAATATTACAAACATAACATACAGACCGTAAAATTCAAATTTCCGGTGAATTATGCTATATTTTTGAAAGCTAGCAATATGGTACAAGACTCCATTTTATTCTGCCCCGACCCCAAGTTTCAGGTAGTTGCTCCGAAAAGTAGGGCGTGCGCTGCGCAGTATTTTATAAAACAAGGTAATTTTTGAATTTTTTTCGTCTGTCCGGTCTTTCCCTATCACTTTTATTTGCGATTTGTAGCGACGTCCGGTCTTTCCCCTTGATGGCCAATTCTTCATCAAGCATATAAAAAATTATGCCTTGTCTTCGCACACGTTTTAAGCAGAAACTGTTGAGTTTTGAAAAGTAAAAGCTTCTTATAGCTAAATAACGTGTAACCATTAACGATTTGCGCCATGTTTCAGAAATCTGACGTATATGGATGTCAAGAAAATAAAGTTTTTGCCAGACTCTTTTAACTAGTCGGAAATCCGTCCGGTATTACCCCAACGCACCTTACATAAATACATAAACACTCACGCCTGTCACCCAGAGGGTAGGCAGAGACTACAGACTTCCATTTGGCACGATCCTGACACACCTCTCTCGCCTCCTTCACATCCATACACCTACGCATACATTCTCGTCGGTTAAGGGTACTCCTAATTTAGCCCGTTTTCAATAAATTGCCAATTTGGTCGATAAATTTTGCGCCTAGGACGTCACTTTCCGACTCCGCCATTCACTTCTGCAACATAAATTTTCTTTGTCACTCTTTCCTCATTCATTCTTTCCACCTGACCATACCACCGAAGCATTCCTTTCTTAACCCTGGTCACAACATCATCTTGCAAAACACAATCTTCTCTTATTACACAATTTCTTACCCTGTCATTCAGATTCAGCCCTAATATACTCCTTTACGACCGCATTTCTACTGCGTTCATTCTACTCTCGTGCTTCTTCTGCAACACCCAACTTTCACTACCACTACGTTTAAGTAGGGACCAACACAGCATTGTAAATTGCCATACGTGGCTTTTTCGACACATTTTGACTCTTCACAATAGAGAGCAGCGCCCTATTTACTCTATTTCCCGCATTCACTCGTCGTTCTATATCCTTATCATATCTCCCATCCCTGCTAAAATAAATATGAATGGCAAAATAATTACATTGAATAGAGAATTCTATATTCAAATTTAAGTATTTATTTATCAGCATATTAATACTTTTTTAGTCATGCTGCAGCTATATAATTATGGTTGTAGCACAAATGGGTCGGCTAGACCGGGTAGGATCACGCTATCTAATAGAATACCAGCATAAAATACACTAAAATAAACAACCGGAGAACTTTATTACTGGATACGAGGCACTTTATCTTCTTCAGGGGTGACAACGCTTTAACGTTTTGATTCTTAACGGAAGATAGAGATAGATGGTTATGGGGCTTTAGCCCACAGCATCCTCTTACCACGAGGTAAACTCGTCAGTCACACTTATTCTAGGAAAAAATTTGTCTATATTTTACTTGTAGGTATATGTCAATTCTCTGGTTAAAATGCCCAAAAAGCAAATCCATATTAAAGTAAAGGATCTTAATCTCATATAACTGACGACTTCATTTTATAAAAACCGTTCCATTATAACAATAACAGCACATAAAACTACATTGCCCCACAAACCATAAAATGATAAGGTCGTTTTATTCGACAATTTTATGATCCTATTCTTATATTGTAATACAAAATTTTATATCAGACTAAAGTTAAACTCGTATGCTCTTGTAAAGCGATGTGACGTCGTTTTATATGTTTTAGTAAAATATTTGGAAAGTGTATTGGTGATCAAGGATTGAGAGCAGTTCCTGATGGATTTCACCTTTAATGTCGTTTTTAGTCACCTATTTGGTTAAATATTTTACATTTATGGCATATTCGTGATAGCGTACCGCCATCTACCAGAGATTAAGGTCTTTCTAGCTTTTATATCGCCTCTTACAAACCCTTGTTATCAAATGGGATAATGGATTATTTAACATCACCATCACAATAAAACAAAAAAAATATTTATTAAAAATAAATCATGGTACCAAAACTATTTAATACAGCCAAATCAAAATATAATCAAATAGCATATTATATTGTAAACGTGAAAATCTTTTAAAGTAAACTAGTTATGTCATCATTGACGAAGTATTCTACATTACATGATTCCTTTAGAGACTTTTATGGTATGTTAGTAATGTAAAAAGCTGTCATTTTGCATTTAGCTTTTTACCAAATGCATATGAAAGTATATACGCTGATTATGACAAAAACAATTTTTAAAATGTTTGTCTATCTGTCAGTTCCGGGTAATGTCCGACATAGATCGACCGATTTTGACGAGACTTCCACTGGCGGATATCTGATGTTATAAGAAATAACTTAGGCTACCTACTTTTATTTTACGAAAGAATTAGATTTCTGTGCAAACAAATTAAAACCCATAAAATTCAATCGTAATAAATTCAAAAGTAACAAAATAAATTATGACATGCTTAGCTATTGGATTTCTCCTTAAACTTCGTAATAGTTTGAGAACAATGAAGTACTTATTTATTAACAAATATTGCACTTAGTTGCTCCAGAGGACAGTTGACTAAGTAAAAAAATAAATAATAAAATAAATAAAAAAATATATATATATATATATATGAATGAAATATAATTATGTAATACAGCCTATGTTTCGTAAAATAAATAATTCCGACACAGTTTTAAGTAAATATAAATACTGGCAATCAGCAGATACACATCCAAGGTTGTAGGACTCTTTTGCTGCCTAAACTTGCCTGAACAGGTACCACCCTCTTACCTATTGCTGTCACCAAGCAGCATTGCATGCACCGCTGTGATCCCGTCTGAAGGGTACGCGGGGCCAGTATAGCTCCACAGTCCTCAGAGATGACAACGCATCGGTAGCCTTCTTATTTATTATAATTTTTTATTGATATTAATTTTTATTATATTCATTTTTTATAGGACAGGGTGACAAACGAGCACACAGTCCACCTGAAGGTAAGTGGTTGCTGTGGCCCATAGACATGAATATCTCTCCTCGATTAAAAATCAAAATGCAGATGCATTGTTACCCGTAAGTACTAAGATGGTATGCCTCGTTTCCGGAAAAAGGGTCGCCGGTTCTCTACACTCACCATACGAAACACAGCAGCATTAGGCTACTATTTTACGCTGGTATTATGTGAGAGCGTGGTACTTCCCCGGTCAAACCGATCCAATCGTGCTACAAATATACTACTAGTATAACTGCAGCATGGCTCTACCTCGTATAATTCGTGGCGGGCGTTTATAAACTTAGCTACTGAATACTACTGAAATACTTCAGCGAGCAAAAAATATTGATTCTAGATACAGGGCTAAAACTAAAAGGATTGCGAAAAATTATTGTGCTTGAATGAAAAACGATAACTCGCCAATGCTTGTGGAGAGCTTAATAAGATTAATTGACATGCCATCAATAACCGGACGTCATTTAAGCCGAAAGCGATTAGCGGTGTGTTAGCGTTGCGTATTCCGAGTGTGAATCAATCACAATGTAAACCCGTACACACGTGTGAGCAAAATTAAGTCACGAAAGAAATACCATCATCATTATTACACCCCTTCATAAGTGCACTGCTGAACATATGCCTCCCTCGAGTAATGCCAAAAAGCACGGTCCTGAGCCACCTGCATTCGTTGACCTCCAGCATATCTTAATCAGGTCGTCACTTCAGCTATCGATGGTCCTGTACTCGTCGTTCAATGCGAGGCTACTATTTAAGAACCTTTCTTACACATCGGTTGACATCTGTCGACTTATAAAGGCGGGCTAATGCCACTTGAGCTCGCTTAACCTTTGGGCTTTGTTGATTACATTGATGCATAACGGAAACGCCGTTACAGTCTATTAAATTCTACTGCTGAACGTTGGCCTCCTCCATAGATTGCCTAATAGGGGGATATTTGCCATAGTTGCCACGCTTGGCAAGCGGGTTGACAACTGCAGTTATTTATTTTTAGTTGTTATTAGGAAGACGCTACCATCCATCTCCTGATTTGTTCCTCTCTGTCACCTCTTACGATACCCACGAGATGATATGGGTTAGTGGATATTCCTACACCGCCACTACACGGTAAGCATATTGTTCGTATCACCGTTACTTTTTGAATAACGAGTTGGAAATGCAAATTCAGTACTAGACTTTCTTCCGTACTCTGAAAAAAAAAAGTAAAACAGCTTAGTGTACAAAATACTCAACCGCGTAAAATTTTCATATTGCATGTTTGTTATTTCCTTAAAAATTGAAAATATTTTGTAAATCTGTACACTCTCGCGTTTAAGCTATTTTTTATATTCCAGCCCTTCTAGGATTACTCAAATTAATTCAGTGAGCCGTAAAATGTTTGCAGCATATGCTTCACTTTAGAGTCCTAACTGTTAATTTTCCATTTCCACTAAAATCACGCTTGTTAAGACGTTACTATTCCCTATTCTCCACTATGCTGACATCTGTTAACAAGATATTACCGAAAATTAACTTATCAAAGTTGAGCGAGTTTAAAATCTCTGTTTATGCTTCATATTTTGCCTTCGTAAATGAAACTATGTTTCACAATACCATCACTGGTATAGATATTCTCCTAAAAATGTTAAAATGAATTTGCCAGGATCCGCGTAATAAAATAAAATGACGTGTCTTACTTAGCTTGAACCACTAACCACCTTCCGCCCTACCTCAACCGCACGTACTGTCCCCGTCACCACTAATCCTAGCACTACTACTTCCAACACCACTACACAAGGAAAGACACACCACCGTCGATTATAAGACATGTGTTACGGTTAGTAGCGTGCTAAATGGAAATCTGCAGTCTCTGCCCATCCCTCTGGTTGACAGGCGTGAATGTTTATGTGTGTATGTATGTAATAAAGACACATTAATATAAACATAATATTCGAAAGAAAAATTCTATCGTAAAAAATATCTTTAGATGTATTTTAGCGAAGTTAAACCTAGATGCCGACCAAGCGTGTTACGTCTCATCTCGTTTCAAAGCAGGTTCTTCACTCAGTCGAGTGCAGCTTAAGCCTTAAGATCTGCACTTCAACATTTTAAGGCGTCCTTTTAAGATATTTGTTTGCTTCGTATTGAGCCTTTTTGACGTCCAACCGTATTTGAAGAGATATTTCATAGAAATCGTGATATTTATATATTATTATAAGGAGCCTATTTAGTAAACTTCAAGTATTGTTCTGCTTAATGTACACTAAATATAAAACTATAACTTGATCTATTTGTTCTTATTAAATTAAAGAATACTTCAAAAGTTTCGAAAACATGTCAAGTTCTTTTACATGCAGCATGGGGATGCATGGGGCAGCGAGCCTGATGCTTCCTTACATTAAACCCTCTCAAAATGAGGGAAGGCCGAGCTTAGCTTTGGGACGTAAATAGTCTGTAACTTTATTTTATGCAGATTGTCATCCTTGAGGACTAATATGTAATACCTCATTACCAGTGAAAAGGGTCTCTTGTTCTCGTCAAACACACTTCGAAACAGAAAAAAATGCTGGCAATTGTCGCTGATATTCTGTGTGCGAGTAGACTTTCCCTTGTCTAGTCGACCCATACGTGCTGCAGCCGTAACACGTTGCGCCGTGGTTCTAGAATTCCAATTTTTTTTAAATCGATTCTAAATTCAATTTTCTTAATCAAACTTTACTATTAGCCATCAAATGGAAAGTTAATAGTGTACCGGAAGCCTAAGCACTAGCCCCGAGCCTTCGGATTAGCAGGGGTATTAAAAACGCATGCCCTTATTTAGGAACACTTAAACATAATTAAAACACATTTGCTTCTTGCAAAATAACTATTAATCATTAACTAGCTTTTTACCCGCGGCTTCGCGCGCGTGTGATTGTATTTAAAAACATCGATAATACTATTTCGTACTAAAATTAGCAAAACTGGATCACTTGTAGAAACACGTCGGTATCCGTGTCTATATTGGCAATATTATAGGCTACAGAAACACATAAGTTAATTTATCAGAATCGCATAAATATCATACGTCATGCAACACTTTTTTTATATCGGGCTTCCGATGTATCTTTTTATTTACGGAAAATTGTCCTGGAATCGGAAATGCGTTATTTACATAATATTCATTATTAAAGTTGATATAGTCTTGATGAAATAAGGTTTAATTTCATGGTCTTTATTAATATTGCTCCCATTGAATATTGATTAGCACCACATGCCAATATTTTTTACATTCGATTAGACTTCAAAATTTCATAAATGTAGTTCTATTCACGGAGAACGTGTGAGAAGAACTAAATTCATGAAACGGAGCAGAAATCTACATAAGATGGGCAGCAGCGTCTTCCTGACCACAGCTCAAAATATTAAAAACACGCAGTTGGCAACTCGCATGACGAGCGTGGCAACTGTGGCAAATATACAACTTTATTAACTATTGGAAATCCAATTGATGAACGGGAGTAGAAATAATACATTAGCCATGTACAGGTGGCGAAAAAGAAATCACTATCCCATTTCATCCCGTGGGTGTCTTAAGAGGTGACAGAGGAAATTGAACAAGAAGATGGGTAGCATCTTCTTGATAACAGCGCAAAGTAATAAAGAGCTGCGGTTGCCAAACCGCTTGCCAAGCGTGAATACTACTGCGAATTATACCCGGTCTATTTGTCATACAATGGGGAAAACCTATGATCAGCAGTGGAAAGCCCTATTAAAAGTAAAAAAGTAAATAAAGCCTAAATACATCCCACTACTGGGCACAGGCCACAGCGAGTTTTGGTCAAAAAGGAGCTGGTTAAGTTGAATCCAACGCTGGATGACCGACTTCACATACCTATACCTAAAAATGATTTCCGAAATATTTTTCAACATCTCAGATATGCAGATTTCCCGCGATGTTTTTCTTCACCGCCGAGAACGTGGTAAATCGAAACTTTAAATTGCAGATAAAATATGAGTGGAGTCAGCGCGGATCTAATTTGAGTTGCTTATGTACCAACTAAGAAATTTACGTTTAGATCGGTTTGATTACAGGATTACATATGACTTTCAAGGTTCTATCAGTGCAGTTCTCTCATAGTTAAAATAAAAATAAATCCGTGTTTAAAATTTGCTTTCTTCGATATTTATCTTTTTCATAAGAACCTGTTCATTTACTCATGTGAGCTATGTAACCGGGACGGTCACAAAATTTTTAATAGTTAAATCCGAAAATATGAAAGCTATCTTCATATACGACAAACTGCTTTATAAATTTCATTAAAGTAAAAAAGGCTGCATCAACGGTATCACGGACTATTCCACCAATTATAGATATAAATCTCATAGTGCATTTAATTTTCAATTTCTTATATCGGACTTGATACAAAAATAAATTGGTGAAATATTGCTATGCCGATAGACACACAACATATTCAACTAAAGACCTTCTCTCTTAATCATAGTTTTGTGTACACAGTTTTGTTAGTAATATTGCTAAAATTGACAATTATGATAAAACATGCAGACAGTGGCCACAGGTCTGCTACCGGTCTGACAATTTTTGATGCTGCAACAATAAGTATTATGTACACATATTATTTAATAGAGTTGTGTTTACTTTGACCAGTTATGTACTTATTATTAGTTTATTTATTAGTAAGTAGATGGCGCTGTTGTTATATTAAAACAATGACAACCAAAACTTTACCCTCTAGTAGGTACTCCCACTCAAGTTGAGGTGCGACTGGAGTGGCTCTATCAGCTATCACACAACAAAGTCGCTAACATTAATATAATACATACATTTGGCATAAATTCTGCTTTTATCAAATATACGCAATCAGCGCCGCTAGCGGTGTGTAATGAAATTAAATTACGATTTAACAATAACATCTAGAAATAGCAAAGTCCTGTTTAGTAGTTAATATCGCCAAACAATCTCTTCATTGATTTGGTCAAGCTAAATGATGATATAGTCAACAAACACTATTAAACTTTATGAAATACCGCCATTTCACCTTCAACAATCGATTAATTTATGATATTATAAATTCTTAGATCTGACCAATACATACATAAAACTCTTTTTATTTAAACTATAAGGATAATAAGAGTTTTGTACATACTAATTGCAGTTATTATTAGTTTATTTATAGATAAAAAAAATTTAAAAATTTTTACACATTAGAAATTAAACTTGGAAACATCCATAATTTTATGATTTTCGATATAAGATGTCATATTAAAACACTATACTATCTATTTAAGTAGTATTTAGTTACGATAGAGTTTTCAAATCAATTATAAATTTAATTAAATAACTTTATAATGGCAAATAAGGCAAAATGTCATTAGGGTATTTTAAACTTCTGATGACGAAAACAAAAAAAATCATTTAGATGAATTTTACATGAAATACCTATAAATATCAATAATTTAGGTCATAATCTACTATAAAAAAATATGCACCGAGCTTACGACTTTTTAGTTTCACTAGAAATACCTTTTAAAATCTCGCACTTCCATGGTAATGACACTGGATCCAGGGAAATGACTTTCATACAATTTCTTTTACCATGGAAAAGACTTCACACCATAGATATGACATTCCATATATGCTTTATAAAAGATGAAGTCACAAATTATATTATCCAAAGAAATTTGATACACAATGATAAATATATTGGATTTATTTTAATCAAAACAAGCAAAAGTTCGAAAAATCAGCTTTAATTGCTTTGAATTTGACTTTAAAGCTATTTATACAGGGGTATTTTTAATTTAGTGTGGACAATTGGGGATGATAGATACTACCCGTCTATACGAACAACTTTGATTGTGAGATCAATTTCGAAATCGCGTAAAAAATATCTGCTGCTCCATACATTTGGGTCAAGTAGATAGAAACATTATCTATGAAATTAACACTTAGTTCCATAGTGAAAGTTTTATGTACTGATCCAGTCCAAACTAAATTACATATAACCCTGTATATTTTTTAATCGTAATTGCTAAAGAGATCAAAAACATTACACTTATGGCACCATCTAATTTCAGCCCCAGTAATAGCTTAACATTATAATAAAAATAAAGTTTAAATAAAATGATAATCAGAAAATATTGAAGTCTTCACTCTCACTGTCAAGTATCTCATCCTCGTGTTCTTCCGCCTTACTATTCGGTTCCCAATCCTCCAGTTATTCGGTCTCACTATCGCGTTTCCTATCCTCCAGTTCTTCAGTCTCGCTATCCAGTTCATTATCCTTCTGTTCTTCAGTCTCACTATCAAGTTCCTCCTTCTCCTGTTCTTCACTCTCACTGTCAAGTACCTCATCCTCGTGTTCTTCCGCCTTACTATTCGGTTCCCAATCCTCCTGTTCTTCGGCCTTACTATTCTGTTCCCTATCCTCCAGTTCTTCACTCTCACTGTCCAGTTCATTATCCTCCTGTTCTTCAGTCTCACTAGCCAGTTCTTCCTCCTCCTGTTCTTCGCTATCTCTCTCATCTGTTTCTTCCCGCCGATCTAAGTTTTCCTCGTTTACTTCAACCGGCGGCGTTTCAGTTTCCGATTCCAGTTCAAGACTTTCAAAAATATGCAATGGGTTACAAAATTCCACATAACTGTCGGGCAACGAGTAGTGTAGACACCGTTTTCCGGAGGCACATGTCAGGCATGTTAATTTTCGTAAAAATATTTTTTGCGCCATGTGCGAGTTCCATGTCATTTGATGAACTTTTGTGATTCCAGGAACACTATTGATTTTTCGTTGCAATAGCTTATTAAGTTCTTCAATTTGTTTCGTAGTTACGGTTGAAAGAAGACATTGGTAGTGTTTTTCTAATACACCTTATAAGTGTATTGAAATCAGGTATATCTGGCTCAGGTATATCAGGTATGACTGGCTGTTACTCAAGGCTGATAAGCAGACGGACGGGTGGTTCCTCGTTGTTTCGGTGCCGGAGGATCATATCCCGACCCTGATGAAGGCCGGACGCCGTCTCGCATGTGCATGGTAAATTCTTTGACACTCCACCAAGCAAAGAGGTAGAAACAACCCGGAAGTTATGGATACCGGAGCCACGGTTACTGGTACAGCGGAATCACTGGAGGCCAAGTCCAGTGAAAAAACGGCCTGCACAACTGAGCCGAAGCCCCCAGTGGAGATCGGGTTCAGCGGCAGCTCACTGAGTGACGAAGAGGACTGCATTTTGCCGACCACTTCCGACTCGGTGGCTGACGAAGAGACCCGAGATCTTCTGGCAGGCCTATTTTTGGGCGGGGACGGGGAGGACGCGATCAATGATGGCGTGACCTTCGTCCAAAACTAGCCTAGTGTAGGCCAACCTCCACCACAGCGAAACTGCGTCGGCTCAATTACGCAAGTGGTTGGAGGTTCAAAGGACTGCCATAGCCTTAATCCAGGAGCCGTGGGTTGGGGCTGGTAAAATTAAAGGCCTAAACAACCTAAAAGGTAAGCTATTCTACAGCTCTGAACACGACAAGCCTAGAGCGTGTATCTACACTACTAAAGATATCTGTGCACAACCATTAACAGATTTCTGTTCTAGAGACATGTATGCCGTGGCAATACAATACACACAGGAGAGAAGATTAGTCGTCGCCTCGGTCTACATGCCGGAGGAAGACACTCCTCCCCCCTCATGACCTCGGCAGGCTGGTGAACTTCTGCGAGAGGACCGGACTAGAGGTTGTGATCGGGACGGACTCCAACGCGCATCATCCCCTTTGGGGAATGGAAAAACCAAATGAACGAGGTAAGGTTTTTGTTGAATATTTATTTAGCAATAACCTAACCATTTTAAACATAGGTTCTGAACCTACTTTCATAAACAAACACTGTCGCACTATAATCGACCTCACACTTGCAACAGAGGGAGCAGCCAAACTAATTACGGGATGGCATGTGTCGAAAGAGGCCTCATGCTCAGACCATAGATGGATCTGCTTCGCACTACAGGTCGATATCCCCTCTACACCACCATGGAGAAATCCCCGCAAGACGGATAAAACAAAATACCTAAATAGGCTGACGTCTTCACTCGCGGGTTCTGGGGGGATAAATACTATAGCAGATCAGTCGCTCCTAGAAGAACAGGTAGCAGCTGTTACTAAGGCCATGATAGATAGCTACCATGAATCATGTCCAGAAAGCACTCCACCAAGGCATGCCGAGGTAAAGCAACAGTGGTGGGGTGAAGAACTCGATAGGAAACGTAAGAAGGTAAGAAAAGCCCTAAATAGGGCCATGAATACCTCAATGGATGAAGACTGGCTACTATATAAGAAAGCTAAGTCTGAATACAAAAAATGTATCAGGTATCGACGCTCGACTGGGTGGCGTAAATTCTGTGGCAACATAGAAACCAAGACATAGAAGCAAATAGGATAAGGAATATTCTAGCTAAACAGAACACGTCGGGATCCATGTCTCTAAAGAAACCCGACGGTAGCTACTCAACATCGCCGGATGAAGCCCAACGCATCCTAATTAAAACGCACTTACCAAGTAACCAGTAACCCAGGAGGCAAACGACATGGCATGACGACATACTGACACCAACAGTAGAAGACTGGAATTTAGCACAGAGAGTGGTAACGATGGACAAAATCCGTTGGGCCATTCACAGTTTCCTCCCCTATAAGGCGGCAGGACTTATATACTTGCATATCTACTTGTTTATATACTTACTGTATACTTGCTTATATACTTGCTTATACACTTGCTTATAAACTTGCTTATTTACTTGCTTATATACTTGCTTATAAACTTGCTTATATACTTGCTTATATACTTGCGTATATATATACTCGCTTATATACTTGCTTGTACACTATCTTATATATTTGCTAATATACTTGCTTATTTACTTGCTTATATACTTATCTTGCTTATATACTTGCTTATACACTTGCTTATATACTTGCCCATATACATGTTTATATACTCGCTTATATACTTGCTTATATACTTGCTAATATACTTGCTTATATACTTTTCTATATACTTACATATATACTTGCATATATACTTGATTATATACTTTCTTATATACTTGCTTATATACTTGCTTATTTACTTGCTTATATACTTGCTTATATACTTTTCTATATACTTGCATATATACTTGCATATATACTTGCTTATATACTTTCTTATATACTTGTATTATATACTTGCTTATACACTTGCTTATATACTTGCTTATATACTTGCTTATTTACTTGCTTATATACTTGCTTATATACTTGCTTATATACTTGCATATATACTTGATTATATACTTGCTTATATACTTTCTTATATAATTGCTTATATACTTGCTTATATACTTGCTTATATACTTGCTTATATAACTGCTTATAAACGTGCTTATATACTTGCTTATATACTTACTTATATACTTGCTTATATACTTGGATATATACTTGCTTATATACTTGCTTATATACTTGCATATATACTTGCTTATTTACTTGCTTATATACTTGCTTATATACTTGCTTATATACTTACTTATATACTTGCTCATATACATGCTTATATACTTGCTTATATACTTGCTCATATACATGCTTATATACTTGCTTATATACTTGCTTATATACTTGCATATATACTTGCTTATATACTTGTTTATTTCCTTGCTTACATACTTGCTCCTTTACTTGCTCAAATCAAAATCAAATCAAAACAACCCTCATGCTGTTAAAGAAAGTACTTTCCAACATGAAATTCGAGTGAACGTTTGGGCTGTAATAAAAGACGATATTTTAACTGGCCGATAATTTTACCAGAAACTATGAACGGAACAAGATTTTTAGAGTTTTTGCAAACACAGTTTTTGGAAGAATTAATGGAGCTTCCATTAACTCACAGAGCAACGATGCTTGTCCAACTTGACGGTGCACCTGCATTTTGCAGTAAATGTGCGAAATTATTTAAATGAGCGCTATTCGCCGTGAATTGGTCGCGGTGGAAGGATCGCTTGGCCTCCGCGTTCACCGGATTTAACTCCCTTAGACTTTTTTCTATGGGGCACTATGAAGCAAAGAGTTTATGCGAACGTGCCAAACTCACGAGAAAAGTTGATTAATAAAATAATCGAAGTTGGAAATGAATTGCGACAAGATCGGGAGATGATCAGACATGCAACTCAACATGTGGCAATAAGGGCTACAACATCAACCACACAATAACTCCAACATCGCGGAGGTCATTTCGAACAGTTTTTAGAAATAACTTTTTTAGTTACGTGGATCTCGAAATATTGTGTTTCACTCTTCTCATCAATTCACTTTGTCTGTCGGCAACCAGGGCGACAAATTTTTCAAAGGTCATATTCAAACAGTCATAATACTGTTTTTTTTTTTGGTTACAATTAAGATTTTTATGTTTTTGATTAGTATATGATCTGATCTATCTCAAGCAAGTATATAAGCAATAATATAAGCAAGTATATAAGCAAGTGTATAAGCAAGTACATAAGCAAGTATATAAGCAAGTATATAAGCAAGTATATAACGAAGTATATACAAGTACAAGTATATAAGCAAGTATATAAGTAAGTATATAAACAAGTACATAATAAAGTATATAACGCAAGTATATAAGCAAGTATATAAGCAAGTAATAAGCAATTATACAAGCATGTATATAAGCAAGTACATAGCAAGTATATAAGCAAGTAATTAAGCAAGTATATAAACAAGTAAATAAGCAAGTATATAAGCAAATATATAAGCAAGTATATAAGCAAGTTTATAGGCAAGTATATATGCAGTATATAAACAAGTATATAAGCAAGTATATAAGCGAGTATATAAGCAAGTATATAAGCAAGTATATAGGCAAGTATATATGCAATTATATAAGCAAGTATATACAGGTATATAAGCAAGTATATAAGCAGGTATATAAGCAAGTATATAAGCAAGTATATAAGCATGTATATATGCAAGTATATAGAAAAGTATACTAAGCAAGTATATAATATAAAGTATGTATGCAAGTATATAGAAAAGTATATAAGCAAGTATATAAGCAAGTATACAAGCTAGTAAATAAGCAAGTATATAAGCAAGTATATAAGTAAGTATATAAGCAAGTATATAGCAAGTATATAAGCAAGTATATAGGCAAGTATATAAGCAAGTTAATATGCAAGTATATAGAAAAGTATATAAGCAAGCATATAAGCAAGTATATAAGCAAGTATGTAAGCAAGTATATAAGCAAGTATATAAGCATGTATATATGCAAGTATATAAGCAAGTATATAAGCAAGTATATAAGCAAGTATATAAGCAAGTATATAAACAAGTACATAAGCAAGTATATTAGCAAGTTTATAAGTAAGTATATAAGCAAGTATATAAGCAAGTATATAAGCATGTATATATGCAAGTATATAGAAAAGTATATAAGCAAGTATATAATATAAAGTATGTATGCAAGTATATAAGCAAGTATATAAGCAAGTGTACAAGCTAGAAAATAAGTAAGTATATAAGCAAGTATATCAGCAAGTATATAAGCAAGTATAAAAGCAAGTATATAAGCAAGTATATAAGAAAGTATATAAGCAAGTATATAAGCAAGTATATAAGCAAGTATATAAGCAAAAATATAAGCGTGTATTTGAGCAAGTAAATGAGCAAGTGTGTAAGCAAGGAAATAAGCAAGTATATAAGAAGTATATGCAAGTATACAAGCATATATAGTAGCAAGTATATAAGCAAGTATGTATGCAAAGTATATAGAAAAGTATATAAGCAAGTATATAAGCAAATAAATAAGCAAGTATGTAAGCAAGTATATAAGCAAGTACATAAGCAAGTATATAAGCAAGTATATAAGCAAGTATATAAGCAAGTATATAAGCAAGTAATTAAGCAAGTGTATAAGCAAGTATATAAGCAAGTATATAAGCAAGTATATAAGCAAGTATATAAGCAAGTTTATAGGCAAGTATATATGAAGTATATAAACAAGTATATAAGCAAGTATATAAGCAAGTATATTAGCAAGTATATAAGCAAGTAAACAAGCAAGTATATAAGCAAGTATATAAGCAAGTATATAAACAAGTACATAAGCAAGTATATAAGCAAGTTTATAAGCAAGTATATAAGCAAGTATATAAGCAAGTATATAATTATGTATATATGCAAGTATATAGAAAAGTATATAAGCAAGTATATAAGCAATTATATAAGCAAGTATATAAGCAAGTATGTATGCAAGTATATAGAAAAGTATATAAGCAAGTATATAGCAAGTATATAAGCATGTATATAAGCAAGTATATAAGCAAGTATATAAGCAAGTATATAAGCAAGTATATAACAAGAATATAAGCAAGTATATAAGCAAGTATATAAGCCAGTTATATTCAAGTATATAAGCAAGTATATAAGCAAGTGATAAGCAAGTATGTAAGCAAGTATATACAATATATAAGCAAGTATATAAGCAAGTATATAAGCAAGTATATAAGCAAGTGTATAGGCAAGTATATATGCAATTATATAAGCAAGTATATAAGCAGGTAAATAAGCAAGTATATAAGCAAGTATATAAGCAATTATATAAGCAAGTATATAAGCAAGTATATAGGCAAGTATATAAAGCAAGTATATAAGCAATTATATAAGCAAGTATATAAGCAAGTATATAGGCAAGTATATAAGCAAGTATATAAGCAATTATATAAGCAAGTATATAAGCAAGTATATAAGCAAGTTAATATGCAAGTATATAGAAAAGTATATAAGCAAGCATATAAGCAAGTATATAAGCAAGTATGTAAACAAGTATATAAGCAAGTATATAAGCATGTATATATGCAAGTATATAAGCAAGTATATAAGCAAGTATATAAGCAAGTATATAAGCAAGTATATAAACAAGTACATAAGCAAGTATATTAGCAAGTTTATAAGTAATTATATAATCAAGTATATAATCAAGTATATAAGCAAGTATATTTGCAAGTATATAGAAAAGTATATAAGCAAGTATATAATATAAAGTATGTATGCAAGTATATAAGCAAGTATATAAGCAAGTGTACAAGCTAGAAAATAAGTAAGTATATAAGCAAGTATATAGCAAGTATATAAGCAAGTATATAAGCAAGTATATAAGCAAGTATATAAGAAAGTATATAAGCAAGTATATAAGCAAGTATATAAGCAAGTATATAAGCAAAAATATAAGCGTGTATTTGAGCAAGTAAATGAGCAAGTATGTAAGCAAGGAAATAAGCAAGTATATAAGAAGTATATGCAAGTATATAAGCATATATAGTAGCAAGTATATAAGCAAGTATGTACGCAAAGTATATAGAAAAGTATATAAGCAAGTATATAAGCAATTAAATAAGCAAGTATATAAGCAAGTATATAAGCAAGTAGATAAGCAAGTATAAACAATATAAACAATAAGCAAGTATATAAGCAAGTATATAAGCAAGTATATAAGCAAGTATATAAGCAAGTATATAAGCAAGTATCAAGTATATAAGCAAGTATATATTCAAGTATATAAGCAAGTATATAAGCAAGTGATAAGCAAGTATGTAAGCAAGTATATAGGCAAGTATATAAGCAATTATATAAGCAAGTATATAAGCAAGTATATAAGCAAGTATATAAGCAAGTGTATAGGCAAGTATATATGCAATTATATAAGCAAGTATATAAGCAAGTAAATAAGCAAGTATATAAGCAAGTATATAAGCAATTATATAAGCAAGTATATAAGCAAGTATATAGGCAAGTATATAAGCAAGTATATAAGCAATTATATAAGCAAGTATATAAGCAAGTATATAAGCAAGTTAATATGCAAGTATATAGAAAAGTATATAAGCAAGCATATAAGCAAGTATATAAGCAAGTAGGTAAACAAGTATATAAGCAAGTATATAAGCATGTATATATGCAAGTATATAAGCAAGTATATAAGCAAGTATATAAGCAAGTATATAAGCAAGTATATAAACAAGTACATAAGCAAGTATATTAGCAAGTTTATAAGTAAGTATATAAGCAAGTATATAAGCAAGTATATAAGCATGTATATAGAAAAGTATATAGAAAAGTATATAAGCAAGTATATAATATAAAGTATGTATGCAAGTATATAAGCAAGTATATAAGCAAGTGTACAAGCTAGAAAATAAGTAAGTATATAAGCAAGTATATAGCAAGTATATAAGCAAGTATATAAGCAAGTATATAAGCAAGTATATAAGAAAGTATATAAGCAAGTATATAAGCAAGTATATAAGCAAGTATATAAGCAAAAATATAAGCGTGTATTTGAGCAAGTAAATGAGCAAGTATGTAAGCAAGAAATAAGCAAGTATATAAGAAGTATATGCAAGTATATAAGCATATATAGTAGCATGTATATAAGCAAGTATGTATGCAAAGTATATAGAAAAGTATATAAGCAAGTATACAAGCAAATAAATAAGCAAGTATATAAGCAAGTATATAAGCAAGTACATAAGCAAGTATATAAGCAAGTATATAAGCAAGTATATAAGCAAGTATATAAGCAAGTAATTAAGCAAGTGTATAAGCAAGTAAATAAGCAAGTATATAAGCAAGTATATAAGCAAGTATATAAGCAAGTAAATAAGCAAGTATATAAGCAAATATGTAAGCAAGTATATAAGCAAGTATATAAGCAAGTATATAATCTAGTATATAAGCAAGTATATAAGCAAGTATATAAGCAAGTATATAGGCAAGTATATAAGCAAGTGTATAAGCAATTATATAAGCAAGTATATAAGCAAGTATATAAGCAAGTATATAGGCAAGTATATAAGCAAGTATATAAGCAATTATATAAGCAAGTATATAATTAAGTATGTATGTTAAGTATATAGAAAAGTATATAAGCAAGTATATAAGCAAGTATATAAGCAAGTAAATAAGCAAGTATATAAGCAAGCATATAAGTAAGTATATAAGCAAGTATATAGCAAGTATATAAGAAAGTATAAAAGCAATTATATAATCAAGTATACAAGCAAGTATATAAGCAAGTTTATAAGCAAGTGTATAAGCAAGTATATAAGCAAATAAATAAGCAAGTACATAAGCGATAATATAATCAAGTATATAAGCAAGTATATAGGCAAGTATATAAGCAATTATATAAGCAAGTATATAAGCAAGTATGCAAGTATATATAGAAGTATATAAGCAGTATAAGAAGTATATAAGCAAGTATATAAGCAAGTATATAAGAAGCAGTATATAAGCAAGTATATAAGCAAGTATATAAGCAAGTATATAGCAAGTATATTTCAAGTATATAAGCAAGTATATAAGCAAGTGATAAGCAAGTATGTAAGCAAGTATATAGGCAAGTATATAAGCAATTATATAAGCAAGTATATAAGCATATAGCAAGTATATAAGCAAGTGTATAGGCAAGTATATATGCAATTATATAAGCAAGTATATAAGGATAAATAAGCAAGTATATAACAAGTATATAAGCACTTGTTTATATACTTGCTTATATACTTGCTTATAAACTTGCTTATATACTTGCTTGTATACTTGATTATATAATTGCTTTTTATACTTTCTTATATACTTGCTATATACTTGCTTATATACTTACTTATACTTGTATATACTTGCTTATACTTGCTTATATACTTGCTTATATACTTGCTTTATATATCTATATACTTAACATACATACTGCTATATACTTCTTATATAAGCTATTACTTATATACTTTATATATACTTGCATATACTTCTTATATACTGCATATATTGCTTATACATTTGCTTATATATTGCTATATACCATATACTTGCTTATATACTTGCTTATATAATAGATTATATACTTGCTTATATTGCTTATACTTGTTACATACATATACTTGCTTATACCTTATATACTTGCTTATATACTTGCTTATAAACTTGCTTATATACTTGCGTTATACTTGATTATATACTTGCTTTTATACTTTCTTATATACTTGCTATATACTTGCTTATATACTTATTATATGATAGCTTATATACTTGCTTATTTATTTGCTTATATACTTGCTTATATACTTGCTTATATACTTTTCTATATACTTTGCATACATACTTGCTTATATACTTGCTTATATACTTGCTTATATAATTGCTTATATAATTGCTTATATACTTGCCTATATACTTGCTTATATACTTGCTTATTAAGCAAGTATATAGCAAGTATATAAGCATGTATTTAAGCAAGTATATCACGGGCTATCATGCCAAAAAAGTGCAGGTCGCTTCTCGAGACATGCAGCTCTTAACGATATCATACGCCGGTCTCTTGCCACCGTCAACGTGCCAAGTCTACTTGAGCCGTCTGGTATTGCAAGAGACGATGGCAAGAGACCGGACGGTATGAGTTTGATTCCATGGAGGATGGGCCGGGTGCTGGTATGGGATGCAACCTGTTCAGACACGCTGGCCCCTTCCCATCTACGTGGAACCAACAACAACGTTCGACGTCGATTAACCTTTTTGCTATTTCCTTAAAAAGGCTTATAGCGCTAGGACCCCACGGACCAAGGGTCTCGACACCGAAAGGGACAAAAATATATTCGGAGCCTAGACCCCTGTACTTGCAAACTTTAGCCTTTTCTGCCGCATCACAAGCCGCACCAGCTTTGTTGTTGGTTCCACGTAGATGGGAAGGGGCCAGCGTGTCTGAACAGGTTGCATCCCATACCAGCACCCGGCCCATCCTCCATGGAATCAAACTCATACCGTCCGGTCTCTTGCCATCGTCTCTTGCAATACCAGACGGCTCAAGTAGACTTGGCACGTTGACGGTGGCAAGAGACCGGCGTATGATATCGTTAAGAGCTGCATGTCTCGAGAAGCGACCTGCACTTTTTTGGCATGATAGCCCGTGATATCCTAGCTTGTCGACGTCACTGCCACACGGACATTTATGAGGAGCGCAGACCGGATCCCCAAGCCGTAGACAGGTTGCGATTCGGAGCGTGTCAGGCTCAAGAAATGTTCCTGTATTTGACGAAGGATACGCGTGAAGCCAGTAGCCGGCCTCATGCGTACCCACGGCCAAAAGCCTAGCACGCGCCGAACCTGTACTAAAGCTCAAAAGATTGTCATAAGTCAATTTGCAGTTTATGTCGTCCCAGCTCCTCTGTGAATTTAGAGGAAATTGAAAATTTTGACCAGGGCATGCAATTAAGAAAGCGTTTCTAGCTTCTTCCAGGCCAGCAATCTCTAAGTTTGAAGGGGATGCCCTTAAAATTTTACTTATGAGATTTGCTGAACTATAGACAGAAGATAGGAAGGCTGGTAAAGAGACACTGGAAATTTTGCGAATTCCTAAACCACCATAACGGATGGGTAGGGAGGCTTGGGTCCAAGATTGCTCGTTCATGTGTATATTAAGAATCGATTCTAAACTAATTTTGATTAAGTTGTCCACTTGTGTCAAGAGGTCTGGGTGATTCCAAAAGGAGCAGCAACGGAGCACATACGTAAATTTCGGGACAAAAAGGCAAGATTTTAAAATGCAAAGTGCATAATGTGGACTAATTTCAAGGAGACGGTCAGCAGAATTTTGAAATTTAGCAATTGAATTATTAATATATTCAGACATAGATTCGTTAAAAATTGGAGAACCTAAAAGGTAAAGGGAATTACTGTTAACTATTTTAATATTTGGTGCCAAAGTATTAAATTTGTGTTTTACGTCATTTAAATTTAAGTTGCAGTTATTTATAAAAAAGTTCGCATTTGCTAAAGTTAAGCTCCAAACCAATGGCTTCAAATTTATTTTTGATTGAAAAAAGGTCAGAAAATACAGTTTCCATATCACCTCCTAAGGTTCCGTCATCCAGATACCAAATATTGAATTTAGAATTTAAACTTTTGATTATGGGATTTATAGCCAAACTAAAAATTGCTGGTCCAAGGGGATCACCTTGTTGACAACCTACTTCCGAGGATAATTCATTAGACCGATATAACAATTTTGTTGGGTCAGCGTAACTGAGAAGAAGATCATTGTATATTTCGGGTATATGTTGATTTATTTCGGTCAGTAGGGTCCCCCTATTTACCGAATTGAAAGCATTTTTGACATCAATTTTGAGCAACACGTCAGGATGTTCATATGTTAGGAAAGAACGTAGGGCATGGACGGCTGCCTCACACCCTCCTTTTACACCGAAGCCTAACTGTACGGGTTCAAATTCCGAATTTAATTTCTGTAAAATATGTCGAACAGCAATTTTGGAGGCCAGGCGTCGTAGTGTTGATCCAACAGCAATTGGTCTCACCCCTCCGTCCTTTTTGGTGAGAGCAATGAGGTTCGCGCCGAAAAGAATTGGAACAATTTCTGGATTGACATTACCGGAATACATAAAGTTAATTAATTTAGTGATCGAATTTACAAGTTGCTCACCTGCATCACCCACAGAATGCGATGTTAAGTCTTTCAAATGTTGCGGTGAGATTCCATCCAAACCTGCAGCCGAACCTGGTTTAAAAGATAAAATGGCATCCGTAACATCTTTGTTTTGAATTTGAAGGCATGCTTGCCCTACTGTTGGTCGGTCGAGAAAATATGGGTTTACTGGAGCTAGAGGATGTTTTGACCGTAAGGCCTGAAGGGTGTCAGGGGTATCTGGTGAAAGCACCTCGTTGGAGAACAAAAGGCGAGCGGCACCTTTGAGATCTCCGACACAGATTTTGTTTTCGATTAGTTTGTTGCGATTACGAGGGGCATCATGTTTGATTAGAGGTGCGGGAGAAGGTGAGGAGCTGACAGTACAGTTATTTTTAATCTTTTGTGTCAAGGATAAATTTGGTTTATCAGTTTTTGGTATATGTAGTGTGATGTATGAAAATAAAAATAGGTTCTGCCAGTCTTGAGTACAATTGCTTATGTAACATTTCTGGATTAATTGTGACAAATGTGTAGCAACGGTTATTCGAGCTCCTCGAGGGATTCTTTTAACTGTCGGTATACTATTTTTCAAATGGCTAAGATATGTGTGGAATGGAGTTGGAAAGTTGGCTGCAAAAGTAGGCGTATTTGGAATAAAAGGGTGTATGTCTAAAGGTGAACTGTTTTGGCTAATACATTTCCTGTGTGTTTTTGTAGTGTGTATGTTGAGGCCTTTTAAAGATTTGAATGACTTGTTGCACTGTGTACATGTAAGTGTCGCGTTTGCCGTGTCATCACTAGATTGGGTTACGGAATGCATTCACAACAGTTAAATACAATAACAAAAAATAATAACTTAAAACAAATTAAAAAAAAACACAATAAAGTAACTTAACAATTACACTGAAGATATAAAAAAAGTCAAAGTCAAAATATGAAGGCTGCTTGTTTCGTCGTTACGTAGGTGCGTCACAGGACGGTTGTGCAATTGGAAGCTGCAGTGTAAGAGATCCACAGACGTATGGCGTCGGTAGAATAAACGATGGCGGCCTTAGCAACCGTGTCTTGAAGTTATCATACGCGGACTAGAAATTTTCAAATACTGAACAGGCACTGTAGTGGGAACAAAAACAAAATCCCCATGCGCAAATATTAAAAATATCCCGACAAACTCTTATATGGCTTTGCGATACGATAGCTCTTCATCAGTCAATCATATATATAATATTTCAGAAATACTTTGTTGCGAATTGTTTTGTTACATTTGGCATATTATGTCACAATCTTGAAAATTTTTTATGTCTCCTAGTTAATTTCAGATATTATATAAACCACTGTTATACTATTTAAATCTTTGACAACAATAAAAATTTCCTTTGTGCACTAAAATTTTACAATTAAAATGTATAGTTATTTTTATTAAAATATTTAGACAAAATAAGCATAGTTGACACCTGTCTATTTTCTTTTTCTATTGTATATGCAATTATATAAGCAAGTATATAAGCAAGTATATAAGCAATTATATAAGCAAGTATATAAGCAAGTATATAAGCAAGTATATAAGCAAGTATATAGGCAAGTATATAAGCAAGTATATAAGCAAGTATATAAGCAAGTATATATGCAAGTATATAGAAAAGTATATAAGCAAGTATATAAGCAAGTAAATAAGCAAGTATATAAGCAAATATATAAGCAAGTATATAAGCAAGTATATAAGCAAGTATATAATCAAGTATATAAGCAAGTATATAAGCAAGTATATAAGCAAGTATATAAGCAAGTATATAAGCAAGTATATAAGCAAGTATATAAGCAAGTATATAAGCAAGTATACAAGCAAGTATATAAGCAAGTATATATGAAAAGTATATAGAAAAGTATATAAGCAAGTATATAAGCAAGTATATAAGCAAGTAAATAAGCAAGTATATAAGAAAGTATATAAGTAAGTATATAAGCAAGTATATAGCAAGTATATAAGCAAGTATATAAGCAAGTATATAAACAAGTATATAAGCAAGTATATAAGCAAGTATATAAGCAAGTATATAAGCAAGTATATAAGCAAGTATGTAAGCAAGTATATAGGCAAGTTTATAAGAAAGTATATAAGCAAGTATATAAGCAAGTATATAAGTAAGTAAATAAGCAAGTATATAAGCAAATATATAAGTAAGTATATAAGCAAGTATATAAGCAAGTATATAAGCAAGTATATAAGCAAGTATATAAGCAAGTATATAGCAAGTATATAAGCAAGTATATAAGCAAGTAAACAAGCAGGTATATATGCAAGTATATAAGCAAGTATATACGCAAGTATATAAGCAAGTATATATCCAAGTATATAAGCAAGTATATAAACAAGTATATAAGCAAGTATATAATCAAGTACATAAACGAATATATAAGCAAGCATATAAGAAGTATATATGTAAATATATAGAAAAGTATATAAGTAAGTATATAAGCAAGTATATAAACATGTATACGAGCGAATTTATAAGGAAGTATATAGAAAAGTATATAAGCAAGTATATAAGTAAGTATATAAGCAGGTATATAGCAAATATATATGCAAGTATATAAGCAAGTATATAAGTAAGTAAATAAGCAAGTATATAAGCAAGTAAATAAGCAAGTTTATAAGCAAATATATAAGCAAGTATATAAGCAAGTAATTAAGAAGTATATATGCAAGTATATAGAAAAGTATATAAGCAAGTATATAAGCAAGTATATAAGCATGTATATAAACAAGTATATAAGCGAATTTATAAGCAAGTATATAAGCAAGTAAATAAGCAAGTATATAAGCAAGTATATAAGTAAGTATATAAGCAAGTATATAGCAAGTATATAAGCAAGTATATAGAAAAGTATATAAGCAAGTATATAAGCAAGTAAATAAGCAAGTATATAAGCAAATATATAAGTAATTATATAAGCAAGTATATATGCAATTATATAAGCAAGTATATAAGCAAGTACATAAGCAAGTATATAAGCAAGTATATAAGCAAGTATATAAGCAAGTATATAAGCAAGTATATAAGCAAGTATATAAGCAAGTATATAGCAAGATATAAGCAAGTATATAAGCAAGTATATAAGAAAGTATATAAGCAAGTATATATGCAAGTATATAGAAAAGTATATAAGCAAGTATATAAGCAAGTATATATGCAAGTATATAAACAAGTATATAAGCAAGTATATAAGCAAGTATATAAGCAAGTATATAAGCGAATTTATAAGCAAGTATATAAACAAGTATATAGGCAAGTATATAAGCAAGTATATAAGCAAGTATATAGAACAAGTATATAAGCAAGTATATAGGCAAGTATAAAAGCAATTATATAAGCAAGTATATAAGCAAGTATATAAGCAAGTATATAAGCAAGTATATAAGCAAGTATATAATCAAGTATATAAGCAAGTATATAAGCAAGTATATAAGCAAGTATATAAGCAAGTATATAAGCAAGTATATAAGCAAGTATATAAGCAAGTATATAGCAAGTATATAAGCAAGTATATAAGCAAGTATATAAGCAAGTATATAGTCAAGTATATAGGCAAGTATATAAGCAAATATATAAGCAAGTATATAAGCAAGTATATAAGCAAGTATATAAGCAAGTATATAAGCAATAATATAAGCAAGTATATAAGCAAGTATATAAGCAAGTATATAAGCAAGTATATAAGAAGTATATATGCAAGTATATAGAAAAGTATATAAGCAAGTATATAAGCGAATATAAGAGCAAGTATATAAGCAACTATATAAGCAAGTATATAAGCATGTATATGAGCAAGTATATAAGCAAGTATATAAGCAAGTATATAACCAAGTATATAAGCAAGTATATAAGCAAGTATATAAGCAAGTATATAAGCAAATATATAAGCAAGTATACAAGCAAGTATATAAACGAGTATACACGCAAGTATATGAGCAAGTATATAAGCATGTATATAAGCAAGTATATAAGCAAGTATATAAGCGTGTATATAAGCAAGTATATAAGCAAGTAATTAAGCAAGTATATAAGCAAGTAAATAAGCAAGTTTTTTAAGCAAGTGTATAAGCAAGTATATAAGCAAGTATACAGTAAGTATATAAACAAGTAGATATGCAAGTATATAAGTCCTGCCGCCTTATAGGGGTAGGAAACTGTGAATGGCCCAATGGATTTTGTCCATCGTTACCACTCTCTGTGCTAAATTGCAGTCTTCTACTGTTGGTGTCAGTATGTCGTCATGCCAGCGATTTGCCTCCTGGGTTACGCAGCAACCTGGTAAGTGCGTTTTAATTAGGATGCGTTGGGCTTCATCCGGCGATGTTGAGTAGCTACCGTCGGGTTTCTTTAGAGACATGGATCCCGACGTGTTCTGTTTAGCTAGAATTTCCTTATCCTATTTGCTTGTTCGCAGGTTTCTATGTTGCCACAGAATTTACGCCACCCAGTCGAGCGTCGATACCTGATACATTTTTTGTATTCAGACTTAGCTTTCTTATATAATAGCCAGTCTTCATCCATTGAGGTATTCATGGCCCTATTTAGGGCTTTTCTTACCTTCTTACGTTTCCTATCGAGTTCTTCACCCCACCACTGTTGCTTTACCTCGGCATGCCTTGGTGGAGTGATTTCTGGACATGATTCATGGTAGCTATCTATCATGGCCTTAGTAACAGCTGCTACCTGTTCTTCTAGGAGCGACTGATCTGCTATAGTATTTATCCCCTCAGAACCCGCGAGTGAAGACGTCAGCCTATTTAGGTATTTTGTTTTATCCGTCTTGCGGGGATTTCTCCATGGTGGTGTAGAGGGGACATCGACCTGTAGTGCGAAGCAGATCCATCTATGGTCTGAGCATGAGGCCTCTTTCGACACATGCCATCGCGTAATTAGTTTGGCTGCTCCTTCTGTTGCAAGTATGAGGTCGATTATAGTGCGACAGTGTTTGTTTATGAAAGTAGGTTCAGAACCTATGTTTAAAATGGTTAGGTTAGTGCTAAATAAATATTCAACAATAACCTTACCTCGTTCATTTGGTTTTTCCATTCCCCAAAGGGGATGATGCGCGTTGGAGTCCGTCCCGATCACAACCTCTAGTCCGGTCCTCTCGCAGAAGTTCACCAGCCTGCCGAGGTCATGAGGGGGGAGGAGTGTCTTCCTACGGCATGTAGGCCGAGGCGACGACTAATCTTCTCTCCTGTGTGTATTGTATTGACACGGCATACATGTCTCTAGAACAGAAATCTGTTAATGGTTGTGCACAGATATCTTTAGTAGTGTAGATACACGCTCTAGGCTTGTCGTGTTCAGAGCTGTAGAATAGCTTACCTTTTAGGTTGTTTAGGCCTTTAATTTTACCAGCCCCAACCCACGGCTCCTGGATTAAGGCTATGGCAGTCCTTTGAACCTCCAACCACTTGCGTAATTGAGCCGACGCAGTTTCGCTGTGGTGGAGGTTGGCCTGCACTAGGCTAGTTTTGGACGAAGGTCACGCCATCATTGATCGCGTCCTCCCCGTCCCGGCTTGTGTAGTGGCTCCGGTATCCATAACTTCCGGGTTGTTTCTACCTCTTTGCTTGGTGGAGTGTCAAAGAATTTACCTCCACGACCCTGGAATTTTACGTATACCGCCCCGCATACACATGCGAGACGGCGTCCGGCCTTCATCAGGGTCGGGATATGATCCTCCGGCACCGAAACAACGAGGAACCACCCGTCCGTCTGCTTATCAGCCTTGAGTAACAGCCAGTCCCTGATGTTAACCCAGCGGTTCTGGTACGCCAGCACGCGACCAATGTCACGTGAGTCTTTCCAGGCTCCTTGGGCATCAGGGATTAGGATACCACATTTGACTCTTTGTGGTATCTCTGACTGTTTCTTTATTGTCAGCAAGGTGTTGGATTTGAGATCGGGGGTAGCAATATTCCCCTTCAACCAGTCCAGAGCCTTCTGATCGTCGCACCACAGTTTCAGGACACCCTCCGTATAAACGGGTTTGCCCCTAAAACTGGGCCCGACGCATCAGGGTCCTGGCTACTCCACGCCTCGCTGATTATCTTCCTCTGTATTGCTACGAGGATGTCGTCTGCTACTTCCTTCGTACTTCCTTCGTAATGTGACCTGGCGCGCACACGTTAAGGCCACACCCAAATCTGCTCTAGCAGCGGAAGCGTAGCTCGTTCTTGCAGCCTTTGGTTGCTGTTCGAGTCGCACTTTTTTGTGTTCCCCTCTAGGCCAGGTGGACTCTTCCAGCATCCTTTTGACTGCTCTTTCCTTCTTCCCAGAACGCTTGGCCGCTCGCTGCTTCCTGGCGGATATCCTAGATCTGGTTCCCGCGGCCGCGACTTCCACTTGGGTTGGATTTTTATCCTTCCCAGCTTCAGTGCGGCTACTGGTTCCAGCTCCAAGCACCCCAGTCGCAGTAGCTTGCCCAGCCTCCTTGGTTTTAGTTTCGGAAGCAGCCAATGCGGCTCGTTCTCTTCGGCCTTTTTCCCGCTGCTTCTTGTTCTTCTTTTTGGCCTTTCCACTACTGCCTGCAGGGATAGACCCTCCTGATGGTCCGTCAGGTCGGCAAGTCACCTTTTTGGGTGCCTTGCCTTTCCCCTTACGGAAAGCGTTCTTGCTGTTTCCACATAATATTTTGTTCTTTAAAATTCATCCCCCCGGCTTCCCACCCTCCATGGAGCCCGCACCTTTGGGAACGCCCTATTTCAGGCATTAGGATTACCGGGAGAATATAGGGACGCGAAGTTGGCTCACAGCGCGACATCGGGAGCTCGACCCAGCTGGTAGATGGGTCTGACAAGGCCCATCCCCACCACCCGAATAAACTGTCACTTGCTCCGTTAGCATGACCTTTACCACCACCCAGCCCCCTTTTCAGGAAAACTAGGCAGCCCCCACATTCCTCGCCTGCGACCCTCTGACGGGGCGCTTGGCCATTTCCCTATCTGTGGCTAGCAGATAGGGCCACCGTTTAGCTTGAAATCCGGACCAAAGAGGGCGTGTTGCCTCTCGCCACTATATACCCCAGCGACGATCGGCTCAACCCTCCAGGACTCCTTCATCCCCGCGTACGGCGCTCGACTGCGCAGGTCCTAGCGTAGGTGGGTGTGTTAGTCCACCGGATACACCCACTCTCTCCGGCGGAACCGTCCCCTCCTCCTTTCTCATCCGGGCATACACATAAGCAAGTATATAAGCAAGTATATAAGCAAGTATATAAGCAAGTAAATAAGCAAGTATATAAGCAAGTATATAAGCAAGTATATAAGCAAGTATATAAGCAAGTATATAAGAGAGAAATTTTGGCGGTTTAAGATTTTCTAAACTTAAGATCTTGCGTATACTATTTGCCAATCGGATAATCATCAGTGAAACAAGCATCGCAATATTGTGGTATAGCATTGTTACGCACCTCTCCTTTAACAGCCTGATATAGTCCATCAATACTCAAGAAGGCTAGGCTATCTACTCCTATAACTTCCTTAATTTCCTCTACAGATTTATTTGCAGCAATTAAATCTTTGCACCCTGGCGTATCTATTCCATAAAAACAAGAATGCTTAATTGGTGGGCTTGAAATTTTGAGGTGAATCTCTTTTACTCCGGCATCCTTTAGCATCACTATTATATTTCTGAGCGTACTACCACGCACTATACTATCATCTATTAAAATTATGTTTTTATCTTTCAAAGTGTGCTTATTAGCATTGAATTTTAATTTTATTCTAACTTTACGTACTTCAGCGTTGGTTGTATAAAAGTTCTTCCTATGTAATGATTACGAATTATCCCCAGTTCCATAGGTAATCCTGAATGCTTTGCATATCCAATAGCTGCAGGTATTCCAGAATCAGGTATTGGTACAACCATATTTACATTGTTTTTTGGTGGGCTCTCTTCTACAAGTATTCTTCCTATTTCTTTTCTTATATCATATATGGACCTATTCTCCATTATGCTGTCTGGTCTCGAAAAGTAAACGTATTCAAAAATACAAAAACTTGATTTTTGCTGTGGGAAAGGAAACATTGAGGCTAGCTTGCTATCTGAACTTATGGTAACTAATTCTCCGGGTTCTATTTCTCTAATAAACTCTGCATTTATTATATCAAGAGCACAAGTTTCAGATGCAAGAACGTAAGAACCGTTTAATTTTCCTAAAACAAGAGGTCTAATTCGAGATGGATCACGTACTCCAATAACTACTTCTTGATTGATTACCACAAAAGAATAAGCACCTTGTATTTGCTTTAATGCATATATAAAACTCTCTAAAAAGCTATCTTTTTCACCGCTTGCTGTCAGATGCACTACTACTTCTGTATCAATATCTGACTGAAAAACGCACTCTTGTTTAATTAATTGTTCGCGTATCGGAGAAATATTAATTAAATTACCATTATGTGCTATGGCGAAATCCCTAAATTTGTCACTTTTGCCAAGCATGGGCTGCACTCCAAATTTACTACCACTTGTTGAGTATCGAACGTGACCTATTGCACAATCTCCAGGTAAGGATTTCTTTATTTCATCTATATTATCAAATACGCTGCTCACTTGAGCTTGAAAGTGATAAGAGTGCAACTTATAGTTGTTACTGGTTACTACGCCAAAAGACTCTTGACCTCTATGCTGCAAAGCGTGGAGAGCAAGTATAGAGTTAAATGCAGCATCGTTATTGCAGCTTATACCAAATACTCCACATTCCTCACGCATTTCATCTAGCATAAAAAACTATTAAGTAAAGTTTAATTTTACTTTAGCATAGGTGAAATACAAGCATTTTAGTTGTTCATCTACTTTTATTGCCAGCAATAATCCTATGCATATCAAGCTTGCAGCAGTTGTACTTCCTCCATAGGAAAGAAATGGCAGTGGATCGCCTATCACAGACAAGAGGCCTATTGACATTCCAATGTTTATAAAAAAATGAGCGCCAAAAAAAGCAAAAATCCCGATAGATACTAACTTAGAAAAATAATTTTTCGACCTATAAGCGATAGAGAAAATTATGCCAAGTAATGAGGTATAAAGCAAAATTAAAGGCATGCTACCTAAAAAGCCCCACTCCTCACTCAGAACTGCAAAAGCAAAATCCGTACGTTTCTCCGGCAAAAATCCAAGTTGAGTTTGAATTCCGTTAACAAAGCCCTTACCAAGCAAACCTCCTGAACCAATAGCTATCTGAGATTGCTGCGCATTATAACCTATTCCAAGTGGATCCAATGATGAATCCAAAAACGACAATATCCTTTGCTTGTGACAAGGACGTAAAAAAGGCCAAATAGCAGGTACTGCAAAAATGCCAAGCGTCCCACAAATTACTAAATGAGCTCTTTTTATTACTGCTGTGAATATAATTGATGCTCCTATAAACAACATTATCACAGCTGTGCCTAAATTAGGTTGCTTTAACACCAAGAATACAGGCAAGAAAATAATTATTACCGCCTTAAGCAATCTTTTAAATTCCATCATTTTATACACACTTTGCTTATCAAAATAACGAGCAAGCGCAAGTATTAAGCCTACTTTTGTAAATTCTGATGGTTGCAAACTAATTGAACCAATTCTTATCCACCTCGTCGCACCCATTATGTGCGAGCCAAAAAAATTTACTGCTAATAGTGAAATCGCTTCTGCTATATAAAAAAGTAGGCGTGCTTCAAATAAAAATCTATCTCTATGAATGACATAGCTATAGCGAGTAGGAAAAAGAAGGAAAATATGACTATTTGGTGAATTGCAAATGGTACCCACTTTCCTCCAGCAGAAGAGTATTGAACAGCAATGCCAACGCAAAACAGCACTATCACGTTAATGACTAATAACCAATGAATCTTCTTCAGCCTATCCACACTTATAACCTTAAAGTATAGTAAAATATGAAACAAAGATAAAAATAAAAAAACCAACTTCTCAACTACTAACCGAATTGGAGTGCTATATATTCCAGTTACTATTGTTAAAGTTGCCATAAACAATAGGCAGAAAAGCATAGGAAATGGCACATCATTAATTTTTTCCGGTGTCATTCCAGCGCTTGATGCTGCACTATTTTCAAAATACATTTTCTCTACCATCTTCCACATGTATATTAGTGCAAGAAAAGAACCGGCAGCACAGGCTATCAGGGAAATCCACGCGCGAGATTCCATAACTGCTTTCATTATATACCATTTGCTTACAAAGCCATTTGTTAGCGGCACACCGACTAATGCTAAACTAAGTAGAGTAAACGCAAGTGCTGTATAAGGCATTGATTTCTTGATTCCCGATAAATTCTCTATTTTTGTTGTATCAAATTTGTAAGAAATACATCCTGCAGCCATGAATAAAGATATTTTTATTATGCTGTGGTTTACTATGTGACGAATTGCTGCAAATACACCTGTTTTTGAGTTAAAACTCAGTGCTAAAATTATATAACCAATTTGGCTGACACTAGAACTAGCAAGGAGTCTTCTTATATCTTTTGCAGTTATTGCAGATATTGACCCAAATATAACAGCGCAAAGTGCGAGGATAATTATCACGTTACTTAGTGATGGTTTAAATAAGAAGAAATTCTGATGGAAAACAGTATAGAAGATCCTAATGAAAACATATATCATCACTTTTGTCACTGTGCCTGAAAAGAATATGCTAATAATGAAACTTGGCGCCTCACTATATGCATCAATCAGCCACCTGCTTAATGGAAACAGTGCCATTTTAATTGAGAGACCAACAAAAATGAACAATGTGCCAAGTTTTATGATGTTGTTATCGTATAATGGAACTATTCTTTCAGCCATGTCAGACATATTGAGCGTTCCTGTCATGGAGTACAAAAGCCCAACACCAAACAAGTAAAACGTTGCTCCTATAGTGCCACTAATTAGATATTCTAATGCTGCAACCAAGGCTTTTTTATCCCTTCCCATTGAAACTAACACATAAGAAGTAAGAGATGAAATTTCCAAAAAAAACATAAAGATTGAATATGTCGTTTGTTACTAGAATCCCGAGCAGTCCGCTTAAGCACAGTAGAAATAGAGAGTAAAAACCAGTGATTTTGTTTTTGCTAATTTCTTTTTCAGCGCTATAAAATTCACCAAAGGTAGAACCAAGGAGTTTAACACGTCGATTCTTAACTCTATTCCATGCGGAGGAGACCAATTTCCAAGGTGATAAGTTATTATCTCGCCTCTATATGTTTTTATGAGTAGTATTGATGGAATGATAAGAGTGATTGTTATTGCAATAAAAGAAATAAAGCAAGATACCTTGTGTTTCTTGGTAAGAAAGCAAAACATTGATGCAATTATTGGTATAATAACTTGTAAAATTGGTAATTGCATTAAATTGTTGTTAATATATCGTTAAAGTATTATTATATATAATACTTTTTGTTTTAATACTCTTATGTTAGTTTAGTTTAGTTTGCGACGGGCTGTTTTCCGCAACTCCACGTCTATGCGCGTATTTTGCGTGTGGGCAGGAATAATGTGATTATTCGAGCCATGAGATCTCCCCGAAGAAGCTCAACAGTCCCTTGATGTTGCATGCAACTTCGGGGAGTGATCCCGGCGTGCCGAGATGTTTAGCCCTGTACGTAGCGACCTCCGGACATTTCAGTAGCACGTGGGCCGCCGTTTCTTCCTCCCCCATACATGCCCTGCACAGGGAACTATCTGTAACACCTATAGTAAATAAATGTTTGTTAAAGGTGCCGTGTCCTGTGATAGCACTTGTTACTATCCTGATCTGCGGCTTGTTCAGTCTCATTAGAACTTTGGTTAAGCGACTGTTTATTACAGGTAGGGCCTCCCTAGCTTGTCTACAGTCTACTAGATTTTTCCAAAGCTGAGCGTGTTGATTAGTGAAGTGTCTACGTACCATTGAACGAACGTTACCAAAGGGGATTGGTATGATTGGTTCCGGCCCTATAGTGGCCAGAGCCGATCCTCTTCTGGCCAGTTCGTCCGCTGCATCGTTGCCTCTGTGTCCCTTTATCCATTGCAGAGTCACATTGTTGTTTTTACATACCTCATTTAATCGTTGATGGCATTCATATATTAGTCCCGAGTTCACCCCATTGCAACTCAGAACTTGTAGTACCGCCCTACTGTCGGTCAGTATTCTGATGGGGAAGTCATTAACCTTCCTAGCATCTATTGCTATGGCCGCTTGAATGATACCCATACATTCTGCCTGAAAGACCGTGTTATAGGTACCCAGCGGTGTGCAAATGTAAATATTGAGGTCTTCAGAGAAAGCTCCAGAACCTACACCTTCATTTGTTTTAGAACCATCGGTGAAAATTCTAAGCTCTTTTGGGCTTAATCCTTCCGGCTGGCTGTTTTCATTTAATTGTATCTTGTATTTCTTATCGAAAACAAATTGTTCAGGAATCCTATCGTGTTTGGCTTGTAGGATAGGAATTTCTGAGTGAATTCTATCAATTATGCCTGTATGAGGGACACTATTCTTACTCCAAAGATTTAGGGTCTTGAGTCTGATGGCAGCTAAAGTCGCTTCTTGTTGTATATGTAGATGAAGCGGAGTTAGCTCCAGCATCGCTTCCAAGGCTGCTGTTGGCGTAGTTCTTATGCAGCCTGTGGCAGCCATACATGCCAGTCTCTGGTAGCGCTGAAGCTTCTTAATTGTGGTGGCTTCATTGGTCTTGGTCCACCATACCAGAGCGCCGTATGTGATCATGGGCCGAATTACAGTTTTGTAAAGCCACAGTATGATTTTTGGAGTCCCCATCTTTTGCCAATCATGTTTCTGCATTGAAAACAAAATCAACAAAGCTAGTATAACTTTCTGGCGAAAGTTATACTAGCTTATTCCAGTTAAGTTTGCTGTCCAAGATAAGACCTAAATATTTTACCTCAGAGGATAGCTGGAGTTTTGTGCTGAAAAGACTTGGAAGATGATAGTTATTCAGCATTCGTTTTTGTGTGAACATTACTAAAACCGTTTTATTTGGGTTGACTGTTAATTTGTATTCCCTGCACCATCTTTCCACTATACGGAGAGCCGCTTGGGTCAGGTCGCACACTATGCTTGCTGTCTTTCCCGAGACCAGTATATTGTCAGGTCATCAGCATAACCTACTGTATAGAAGTGATTAGTATTTAATTTGCTGAGGAGTTCATTAATGACCATATTCCACAGGAGAGGTGAGAGGACCCCACCCTGCGGGCAGCCTTTCTTAATTAGGATTGGTTGAGATTCACCAGCAATCTTTATTATTCGTGTACTGAGCATGCAATAAAAATAAATACTCTTATGTTATCTAAAATTTGTAACGCAATAAAACGCCTATTACGAAGAGAAGATAAATTTGTAGGAAGAGATGAAAATGGAAATTCTTACTATGAATCAAGTAAAGGGAAAAGGTGGATTATGTGTAGCAATGTTTCTGAGCCTACAACAGTGCCTCCGGAATGGCATATATGGCTTCACTATACTGATAATGTAGTACCAGTTAATAATAAAAAAGAAAAGTAAAACATACTCCTAATTTAACGGGTACAAAGGATGCATACTATCCAAACCAAAAAGTGAAAAATTACTGTAAAAGCTGGAGTCCTGATAACTAAAGATGAGAAGGTCAAATATACTTGAAATAACCGCTGGATTATTTGTATTAGTTTTCACTATTTTTCTGATTTTCTTTGCTATTGATAAGCTATCTTACATAAAGAAAGACTATAAGGATTGCTATAAAATATACATAAATACATACATAAACACTCACGCCTGTCACCCAGAGGGGTAGGCAGAGACTACAGACTTCCATTTGGCACGATCCTGACACACCTCTCTCGCCTCATTCACACCTACGCGTGCATGCTCGTCGGTTAAGGGTACTCCTAATTTGGCCCGTTTTCAATAAATCGCCAATTTAGTCGATAAATTTTCGCCTAGGACGTCCCTTTCCGACTCTGCCATTCACTTCTGCAACATAAATTTTCTTTGTCACTCTTTCCTCATCCATTCTTTCCACATGACCAAACCACCGAAGCATTCCTTTCTTAATCCTGGTCACAACATCATCTTGCAAACCACACTCTTCTTTTATCACACAATTTTTCACCCTGTCATTCAGATTCAGCCCTAACATACTCCTTAACGACTGCATTTCTACTGCATTTATTCTACTCTCGTGCTTCTTCTGCCACACCCAACTTTCACTACCATACGTTAAAGTACGGACCAACACAGCATTGTGAATTGCCATACGTGCCTTTTTTGACACGTTTTGACTCTTCACAATAGAGAGTAGGGCCCCATTTACTCTGTTTCCTGCGTTCACTCGTCGTTCTATATCCTTATCATATCTCCCATCCCTGCTAAATACGCAACCCAAATATACAAACTCATCTACTTGCTCGATCAACTCCCCATCTATTCTTTATTTCTCATATCGTTTTACTTTCATCTCTTTCAAAAACCATAATTTTCGTCTTACTTGCGTTCACTTTCATACCTCTTTCTTTTAATGATCTGTTCATTAATGTGTAGGTGTGCTGCGCACACACATGTAAACTTCGCAATGTTGTATTGTAACTATATTATGTAGTGAATAAGATTTTTCAACCAGTCACTAGTTGCCCGCCAACTGTATGGCACGTTCCGCTATAATAAATATATCAGTAAAAGATTTCATCTTTCATTATGGTCACCAATAGGCACCCATATGGAGTCAGCACCTAAACTGGTGACCCCGACGTGATCAAGATGACCGAAGTGGTCTATGTGATGTTAATGCAGTAGTGGGCAATATTCGCGTGGTTGTGATCGGTGGACAATAGATATAGTAACATGAGTGCGCCGTTTCCGCCTACGTCACAGAACGTGCCGCCTGTTAACGTGCCACCCGTTCAAGACATCCAGCCACCCGTGCAACCGCCCATTATGGCGCCAGGTGTAGATGCAGTGTCCCTACAGTCTCGCCTCGCAGACTTTTGGATGGACCAGCCACGCGTATGGTTCGTACGCACGGAAGCTATCCTCGCACCTCAGAGGTTGAGTGATGAGGCGAAGTTTGACCTGGTCGTGTCTAAGCTAAGTAAGGAGGTTATCGCGCAAGTGACGGACATATTACTCAACCCGCCTCCTACCTACAAGTACGACGCACTCAAAGCTCGGCTACTCCACATCTATGAGGAGTCAATGTCGAGGCAGATCGAGAAGCTTATGAGCGAGCTAGAGCTGGGCGACCAGAAACCATCTCAGCTGCTTCGGCGGATGCGTGAGCTCGCTACCGACAAGGTTCCTGATGAAACCCTTCGCGTCTTGTGGCAGGGTCGTCTTCCGACACAAGTCCGAGCCGTGCTAACTGTGTCCGACTCCAAGGACCTGGACAACCTAGCAGCAGTTGCAGATAACGTCATGGAGGCTGTGCGGCCTTCCTATGCCGCCACCGCTACTTACACCGTGCCAGCGCCAGCATCTACTACCGCCTATGACTTGGCCCTGTTGAGAGCTGAGGTGGCTAAAATAAAGGCTACCGTGGACCGGATCGATCAGCAGAGGTCGCGGTCCCGCGCCCCTGATCGCAACCGGCGTCGTTCACAGTCCAGGCGCCGTAGCAGTCCCTGCCGTCCCCGGAAGGAGAACTACTTATGCTTTTACCATTACAGGTTCCGAGAAAAGGCCAACAGGTGTACGAAGCCTTGCGCGTGGAAAACAACACAGCCGGAAAACTGAGCAGCGAGGTACAGTCCGAGGGTCTTCAGGTCTGTACCGTTTTTCCATTCAATCGTTTGTGTGTGTCAGACAGTAACTCCGGACTTAGATTTTTAGTTGACACCGGTGCCAATGTGTCTGTTTTACCAGCCGTGAGAAAAGATCGTCTAAATCAGTGTAGTGAATATAAATTATACGCAGCTAACGGCAATGAAATCGCAACTTACGGTACCAAGACAATAGTGTTAAACTTAAACTTACGCCGACCTTATCGTTGGGAATTCGTTGTAGCAGATGTCAAACAACCAATTTTGGGCGCCGATTTTTTAGCGTACCACAAACTATTAGTTGATTTAAACGCGCGTAAATTAATAGATAAAACTACAGAATTGAATGTTTCGGCATCTGTTGTCAATGTATCTCAACCTAGTGTTAAAACTATTGATGTAAATCATCCATATCAGGATTTATTGTTAAAGTATCCGGACATCACTAAACCAGCGTCATTCCGAGAAACTGCGAAACACGATGTCGTCCACTATATCGAGACCTCTGGCCCGCCCGTGCACGCGAAAGCGCGCCCGTTGCCACCTGACAGGTATAAAAAAGTTAAAGAAGAATTTCGCATCATGCAAGAACTGGGCATCTGTCGTCCTTCAAAGAGCGCGTGGGCTAGTCCGCTCCATGTAGTTCCTAAAAAGAATGGAGATATAAGACCTTGTGGGGACTATCGCCAGCTGAATGCGATAACAAAGCCCGACAGATACCCGATTCCTCGCTTGAACGATTTTACTTTTATTCTTCCGGATAAAAAGATATTTTCAAAATTAGACATCAATAGAAGTTATCATTTTATACCTGTCGCACCAGGTGACGTGGAGAAAACCGCTATCATAACACCATTCGGACTTTTCGAGTTTCCTCGAATGACCTTCGGTTTGCGCGGAGCAGCACAAACCTTCCAGCGCTTTATGAACTCCATTTTACAAGGTCTTGATTTTGTTTTTTGTTATTTAGACGACTTACTTATAGCTAGTGACAACGAAGTTCAACACAGGCAACATTTAGAAATCATTTTTAAAAGGCTTAATAAATATGGAATTTCAATTAATTTGGCAAAATGTCGTTTCGGACAAACTAAACTAGAATTTTTAGGACACGAGATTAGTACCGACGGCGTCAGGCCGTTGCAAGATAAGGTTCAGGCAATTGTGGAATTTTCGAAGCCGAAAACTGTTGCAGAACTAAGACGTTTTCTCGGTATGGTCAATTTTTATCGAGCTCATCTTCCCAACGCAACTTTATATCTAACAGAATTAAATAAATATCTTAAAAGCTCAAAGAAAAATGATAAGACTCCCATCGTCTGGACGGATAGTGCGAACGAAGCATTTACGCAATGTAAGGCAGGTCTCACACAGGCCGCTACATTGACGTACCCTAGAGTGGGTTCCGCACTCGCTTTAATGACTGATGCATCTAATACATGCGTGGGAGCAGTCTTGCAACAAAAGGAAGGAGATAGCTGGAAACCATTGGGCTATTTCTCAAAAAAATTGACCACCACCCAACAGCGATATAGCACATACGATCGCGAGTTGCTCGCTATATACTTAGCTATAAAACATTTTCGGAAATTATTTGAAGGGCAAGAAATAACCGTGTATACGGACCATAAACCTTTAACTTTTGCATTTCAAAAGGTAGGACGCGATGAAAGCGAAACGCCTCGGAGAACGAGACATTTAGCTTTCATAAGTGAGTTCACTACAAATATAAGACATATAACCGGTACGAATAACATCGTAGCTGACACCTTATCGCGCATCGAAGCCGTGACTATGCCAACTGCGTTGAATTTCGATGACATTGCAAATGAGCAGCGTAGCGACAGTTATATCATGAATGTTATGTCTGGTTTAAATACCGATAATATTTTGTTAAAGGAACTAGTTATACCTATGTTAAATAAGTCTATTTTTTGTGAGATGTCTACTGATACAGCTCGTCCGTACCTACCGGAAAAGTTTCGACGCCTAGCTTTTGATAGTTTACATAATTTGAGCCATCCTGGAATTCGTTCTACGCGAAAGATGTTAGCCAAAAAGTATTTCTGGCCTAGTATGAATCGTGATGTTTCTTTGTGGGCAAAAACGTGCATACAATGTCAACGTTCTAAAGTTAACAGACATACGGTATCGAATCTGACTAAGTTTCCGGAAGTAGAGCGTTTTGAGCATGTGCACGTCGATATCGTTGGCCCTCTTGAGATCTCACCAGATGGTTATAGATACTTACTCACGATAATTGATAGGAGGACCAGGTGGCCTGAAGCTTTTCCGTTACGAGACATTACGGCAGAAACTGTTGCCAAACATTTATATGAAGGTTGGATTTGTCGTTACGGTTGCCCGATAAAGTTAACTAGCGACCAAGATCGCCAGTTTGAGAGTAGTCTTTTTAACCAGCTGTTAAAAATGTTGGGGGTTAATAGAATTCGAACTACTCCTTATCATCCGCAAAGCAATGGCGCAGTTGAACGTTGGCATCGTTCTTTAAAAACAGCACTTTCAGCTCGCCTGTCACATGGGTCCTGGGTGGAAGAGCTACCCACAGTATTACTTGGGCTTCGCGCGGCCGCCCGCAGTGACTCAGGGGTTAGCGCCGCCGAGTTAACGTTCGGACGAAACTTACTTCTACCGGGAGACTTTTATGACAGCTCTTCGAACAACCGTAACGTCAATGATTATTGTTTAGTGGATAAGATTAGAGATACTATTCGTAGTTATAAGCCTACATCCGACGATTCACGTAACTGTCATAGTTTTTTTGTGCACAAGGACTTACGTAACTGTGAATATGTCTTTGTTAGGGACGATTCAATACGTAAACCTTTGAAACCACCCTACGACGGTCCATACCGCGTGATAAAAAAGGGGCTCAAAAGTTTACCTAATTCAATTACCCGATAGACAGGTACATATTTCTATCGACAGATTAAAGCCTGCATATGTATTAAAGGAATGTGATGGTAACGAAGCAACGCCACGCCAAAGTAACGCTGACAACGCAGCGGATGTGGCACCTGCGCATGTACGGTTTCCGTTACCACCGTCCACACCGCTGAAGTCGTTGTTACCCGGCCCGAGCAACCCGATAACCGTGAAAACAACGCGAAGTGGTCGGATTGTTAAGTTACCTTCACGATTTATAAGCTAGTGTTAATATAAAATATATATTATACAATTACATGTCTAAATGATAATCAGGTTTAGTTACTATGGATGCGAAAGTATTATTTGCATTGTCAAGTGCATAATATTTTTATTCAAGTTACATTATTTAAGTTGAATGTAATTGTAGAGGTATCGTGTTCAGTATTTTGCGTATACTGCACTTTCATATAGGTTCCAGGTAGCTAGTTTAGTTATAATGTATTTAATATAATTTCATTCGAAATACTTCCTTTGCGATAGCATTAGCGCGATAAGTTTTACGATTTTTACTATGGGTAATTTTCAAGAAAAACCAGTTATTGTTTCTCAGGCTCAAAATACTGTAGAGAATAAAGTGGATAATTTTCAAACATGGTTATATGTGATAGCCAGTTTTATGGGGGCGATAATCCTGTACACTATTTGGGTAAAGTTTAATAAGAAGTTCAAAAGCTGGCTTCGTCATCAGGTGTTAATGACAGGCGTTCCGATATCGGGCCAGAATATGGGTCAGATGATAGGTGCTTCTAGCACCAGTCTGCAGCATGTGCCCGCGCCCGCCGCGGCCGCCACCCCTTTCGCGGGGGTCTCCGTACAGCCCTGCGCACAAGCGCATTAGCAAGTTTTTGTTGTTAGTTTTAAGTTTATATTCATTGTATAGTTTTAAGTTTTTTGTATTCATTTTTTTGTAAAGGGGGGAAGTATTGTAGGTGTGCTGCGCACACACATGTAAACTTCGCAATGTTGTATTGTAACTATATTATGTAGTGAATAAGATTTTTTAACCAGTCACTAGTTGCCCGCCAACTGTATGGCACGTTCCGCTATAATAAATATATCAGTAAAAGATTTCATCTTTCATTATGGTCACCAATAGGCACCCATATGGAGTCAGCACCTAAACCATCATTTGCAACTCAGCCGCCGACGATGCAAGAATAACTTGATCATCGGCGTACAAAAGACATTTGATGGTTAACTCACCCATTCTTAATCCGCATTCTTCAACTTTCAAATTTTGCAAACAACTGTCCATAAATAGGTTGAACAACCACGGGGAAGCCACACAGCCCTGTCTGACACCTTTATGGATGACAAACCAGTCCGAGTAGACCCCATTGATCCTAACACAAGCACTAGAGTCCCTATAAAGAGGCTCCAATGTCTGTATCAAGCCAGCGCTCAACCCATATGAGTTCAGTGTTTGCCATAGCACATTCCTATCCACTCTGTCATTGGCCTTCTCCAAGTCCATAAACGCACAAAAAACCTTTTCGTTTTTGGCCAAAAACTTCTCCGCGATCATGCGCATGGAGAAGACTTGATCTGTACATCCCATTCTCTTTCTAAATCCCGCTTGCACATCCCAAATTTTTCCATCGGTTTCTTTCATGACCCTTTCAATTAGTGCCTTGGCATACAGTTTTCCCACGATGCTAAGAGGCTGAACCGCGGTAGTTTTTACAGTCCTGCTGCGACCCTTTTCCCTTATATACTGGGACTATCACGGGTTTGCACCAGTCTCCCGGTACCCGCTTCAGTTCCCAGCATAAATTAAACAAGGTGTGCAGCAGGCCTGCCACCACATCCTCTCCAGCCCTTAGCATTTCGAGTGAAACTCTATCATATCCGGCAGCCTTACCTGCTTTCATGCTTTTCATTGCTTTCATTATTTCATCTATACTTATCTCGCTACCTCCTTCCTCTTCTTTCGGAGTTCCTATTGCATTCAGTTCATACGTTGTCTCCTCACTCATAAACATGTTTTCAAAATATTCCTTCCATCTCTTTAAACTCAAAACTTCATCATTCAGAATATAGCCATTCTCATCTCTTATAGCATTCATTATAGGCTGTTTTGAACGCTATAAAATATATGGTCTTTTTGCTAACGCTAACGGTATAGGAGTTGGTGATAGTGTCAAGGTCTCTGGTGTGGACGTTGGAAGCATAACCGGTGTGTCACTTGACAAACTACCTATGTAGCACGAATCGATATGTGCGTAAGCCGAGATATAAAGGTGCCAGTTGATAGCTCAGCTCTGATCACTAGCAATGGAGTTGTTGGCAGTAAATTTGTTAATATATCACCTGGATCAGATATTAAACTAATCTTATACGGTGGTAAAATAGAGTATACTCAAGCTGAAGCAAATATGGGTGGAATAATGGACAGAATTCTTGGTATGTTTACGAAGTAAAAATGGCAGGATTCCAAGTATATCCGTTCAGGTGAAGCCTTCTGTAGTTCTAAAGTATTTAAGGAGTTTACCTTATTTCTTGCCTTTTCTACCCCTTGCTAACCTGTAATTGGGGTTTATAGTACAGCTTAACAGTTGCAATGAATGTCTATCAATGATAAAATGAAGACTAATTTATTTAGATATTATAATTGGTTTACTGTTTGCCATACTGTTCGTTTTTTATGGTAGTGATGCACTTGCAAAACAGGAGCCACGTTCAATAGCTGGAGATAATCACATAAAGATAATAAATTATAACCCACAAGCTATACATAAGTATACGGGTTTTTATGGTTATCAGTCCAGCATATTGTTTGAACCAGGGGAGGTAATACAAAACCTTTCAATGGGTGATTCAACTGGTTGGCAACTCCTTCCTCAAGGTAACAGATTGTTTATTAAGCCTATAGATGATATTGCCGATACTAACACAACTATAATTACCAATAAAAGAGTTTATCACTTTGAACTTCATGCTGAAGAAGCAACTGGACTACATGATCCAAAATTAGCATATGAAGTAAGGTTTCTTTATCCATTATTTAACGGTGATGAGATTTACACAACAAATAACGGCGATATCTTCGAACAAGCTAGTCATAACATTATTCCTGATATAAACGACATTGAAGTTGTAAAGAAGGGCTTAAATTTTAATTATTCCATCTCGCACGTTAAAGGCAGTCAGTCAATAATACCAATTAAGGTTTTTGATGACGGAAAATTTACATATTTACAATTCAATAAAACAAACTCGGATTTCCCGGCAGTTTTTATGGTTGATTCTGCAGGGTATGAGTCTTTAGTAAACTTCCGTACAGCTGACAACTACCTGATAATCGAAAGGGTGAGTTCAGTGTTTACCTTAAGGAATGGATCAAGTACAGTTTGCCTATTTAATGAAAACATGCCTTTCGAAAAAGGTAAGTGATTACTATCTAAAGGATATAATGCCCGAGATATGGGTGCAAAGTTTTTTCTATGATGTTCTGTAATTCCATAAAGGCCAATAGCGTTAAGGTGCTCTTTTGTCCCGTATCCTTTATTTTTATACCAATTATATTCAGGATGCTTATTGTGCAATTCTTGCATAAGCCGATCTCTCGTAACTTTTGCAACGATTGAAGCTGCTGCAATTGATGTACTCAAATTATCACCGTTTAATATGGATTTCACTTCAGGTGGTTGATTACCATCAACTAGCACATAATCTAATTCTAGGTCCAGGTCTATCAATGCACGTTTCATTGAAAGTTTTGTTGCTTGCATGATATTGTATGAATTTATTTCTTCTACGCTTGCCATTCCTATACCAAATTTTGCATTGGATATTATTTTTTCATATAGGACTTGCCTACATTGAGGAGTCAACTTTTTCGAGTCGTTAATTCCATCAATAATTGTATTTCTATCAATAAACACTACGGCTGCGGATATTACTGGACCAGCTAGCAGATCTCTTCCAACTTCATCCACTCCTGCTATCACTCCTGATAATTTATTTTCTAATGTAAAGTCTGGGTATTTCATAGGTTTTTATAATAAGAAAGTTATAGTAAAAACTGAACAGATAATAGAAATTATCCAAAATTTCATAACGATTACATTTTCTGAACATTCCTTCTTCTCAAAGTGATGATGTATTGTTGCCATAAGAAAAACCCTTTTTCCTTCTCCATATTTAAACTTTGTATATTTAAAATATGATATCTGAGTAATCACAGATAGAGTCTCTATTACAAAAATTACTCCAATAAAAGCAAAAAGCACTTCTCTCTTCATTAAAATGCTAGTTAACCCTAAAGCTGCACCAATTGACAGGCTTCCAACATCACCCATAAATATTTTTGCTGGATGTGTGTTAAACCACAAGAAACTTAAAATAGCTCCTATAAATGCAATGCAGAATAAAGTAATATTCATATCTGCTTGAGTTATATATGCAATTAGCCCCAAAAAAGCAAAGGAAGTGATAACTTGAGTTGCAGCAATGCCATCCAAACCATCTGTGAGATTCACAGCATTAGCAGAGCCGACAATTACAAACGCAGCAAACGGAACATATAGAAAACCAAAGTCGATTATTGCTCCTTTAAATAAAGACGTTTTTGTAAAACCTTCAGCAGAGTATAGCTTAAGTATAGACATACTAAACAAAGTAACAATAAACTGAATAAGTATTTTAATTTTTGCACTTAAACCTCGATAGTGATTTGTCTTCAATTTTAAATAATCATCAATAAATCCAAGTAGAGCAAAAAATAGAGTTATCAATATCAGAAGTAAAATTTCTATTGTCAACTGAGCCCAGAGCAAAATTGGTAATAAAGAAGAAATCAGTATTATTATTCCGCCCATAGGTGGTACATTCTTTTTTGTTATTAAACGACTTTTTGGTCCAAATGATCTAATTGGTTGCCCATCTTTACTTATATTTTTAGAAGCTTTATAAAATAGGGAAAAAGAATAAACCCAAAAACAAATGAGGTAAAAAATACTTTTGTAGCTAAGATCATCTGCTTACTAAAATTGACTAAGTATCATACCACCTATAGCTAATAAAGCCAACTTCTGTCATCCTATAGTCTATTCCTCTTTTACTTCATTTTTTCCTAACTTAGTGCGTATAATTACAATAACTCTGGAATGGTGTGAAGAATTATATTGTCATTTTCTATTTCATCGTCTCTTGTAAGGTAAAACTCGCTATTTGCATCTGTTGCTGTGTATTTTTTATTAATTTTAGAAGGATCATAAATACCATACTCTGCTTTTGTATGGTAATCGCAATAGTAAAACTTATTATTTTTATCAAAATAACCAAATTCATCAGTCAATGTAGCCTTTTTTCACCCTTTCCACTATTTATTACTTCGAACACTACAGCTTGATGGTTACCTAGAGAATCTAGTTCAGCAATTCCTTCTGTAATAAAAAGCGATGGCCGATGGCTAAGTAACTCACTAAGATTTAGGTTGCGTTTTTCTTTCATACAACTCAGACTTATGAATTTATATTTATCGGTTGCTCACAGCCCACTTTAATACAATTTTTTTTCGATATTAGATTAGGATTATCAGATTAAGATACCCTTAACCGGCAAGCATGCGTAGATATATTGATGTAATGGAGGCGAGAGAGGTGTGACAGGATCGTATAAAATGGAAGTCCGTAGTCTCTGCCTAACAATATATGATAATTTCAATATTCTCATCAATAATCCCTGGCCAATTCTTGGCAAAAAATTACTATTATTTAATAAAAAAAATTGTTATATAAGTATTCGTTAAAATAATGCGTAAAAATGTTTCAAAATATATTATTATGTACGATTAATAAATGCCCGAAAATGTTTTTGTTTATCCAATATCTATCTCTCGAGAGTCAAATCTTGAACAATGTTATTTATTTGTTCGAATTTTATGCTTGGAATATTAAAGTAACTTTACGTTAGGATTCGTCTCACGTTACTAAATTGATTTTCCGAATACTTGATTAAGCACACGTGAACTGAAAACAATAAATAAGAAACAAGCTTTAGGAACGGGACTAAATGATACTCTTTGTTAAATAAAGTTACATATTTTCGTAAATCAGCTAGAAAACTGATGCCCTTCTTTTGAAATGTTTACGTGCATGTATTCTATGTTTATAAGTTTTTATTTCCTTTTTTAATTTTGTTCTCGTTGACATTCAGTTTTAGAATGTTAGATTATCAAACGACTGATCTAATTTTTTCCGCGTTCTAAACCCGCTTTTCACCAGTGTGGGGTACTGTACGACACTGTACTGCACATTATACAGAAATATTTCTTTCGGTGGATTGAACAATTACAGAATGTGAGCGTTGTCAAAATGTAAGCGCACAACTACGAACTTTGTGCGCGCAACCTGTGTATAAACGGTGGGGTCACATCAAAACACTCGCACTCGCTGATCATTCCGATCCAGGAGCGAATTTTTTTTGTTCGCGTTTTTTATATAGAATAAGGTTAACAAGCGAGCTTGTTGCGTGCTCGTTCGTCACTGATGTTTAGTGAATACTGGGAAAATTATATCTAAATCTATCCTCGATTAAGAATCAGTATGCAAATGCGTTATCATCATTGAGGAGTAAGATGGAGTGCCTCATTTCCAATAAAAAGGATCCCCTGTTCTTTACACTCTCCATACGAAACGGCAGCATTAAGCTGCTATTTTTGCTGGAATTCTGTGAGAGCTTAGACCTTAACCGTTTGAGCCTAGTCATTTGTGTTACAACCACAATATAGCGGTAACATGGCTCTACCTCTCAAAACTACATGTATATTGTAATTTAAGTATTTTACTTAATTGCTTTATTTCATTATGGTTTGACGTAATGCTAACACTGTAGATTTTTTACAAGTCATTGAAACTCACCCAAGAACGTAGTTTTGCTATTTGTTTCTTATTAGGCAGACTGCACAAAATAACACAAGCTCCGTCAAAAAGAAATACTTGATTTTCCTTCCCACAATAACGACTGTTCATTTATAAAATATGTTGCACTATTCGGTTACAAAAAGTTACGCACAGCTTCACCGTTAGAAACAGAGACTAAAACTTCAGCAGTTCAATAAGTGCACTGTTGGAAATCTGCACAAAATGTTTGTAAATAAATTTGCTATACATAATTTTGGTGACATCGTACCTTATATTTCCGCATGAGAATGAATCCGATTCGATACAGGTTATAATGATTAAATACTGTCACAAATACATATTATGAAATAAAATGAAAACTCTATATATTTTGATGTAAAAAAGAGTATATACTCATTAAGTTTGTCAAAATATTTTATAATCTACAACCGTTTCAAAATAAGGTTCAAATTATTTTTTTTTACCAATTTTAAGCATTAATTTCTGAATTAATGATTTCTTTCGATAGTATAATACGATATTGATGAGCGCTACCAACACCTTCTGGCTGTTTGGTGACCTGCAGTATTTCTTTTTTTTAAAATGAAAATGAAATGATATTTATTTACAGTTAAGGTAGTACAGATTATAATATACAATATAAGATAATGAAACGGAAGTACAGTAGTCCTGATTCTTTAGTATATAATTATAAACTATGATCTTATCACACCCACTAAGCTGGAGTGCATAAACAACGGTGTATATATGTAAATAAATATATATTAGCTTATTTTTAAGTTTATCAGTAGTTTTTTTTCCTGATTTACTCCATGGTTCATTTTATTTTGTCATCTATCACATTATTTTCCACACGTCCCGGGTTGACCGGGAGAGAATGCCGAAGGGCATTAAATCATTTGTAATCCTTTGTATTAAGGTGCAATAAAGTGTAAATAAATAAATGTTGTGTTAATGTTAAATAAATTTCATAGTTTTTCTTCGATAGCAAATTTTATTTAAATTTTTTAACAATTTTTCTATCAATTCATTCAAAGTTTATAAACGATTCGCTATCATTATATTTTAGTTTAATATGGGTTAATATTATATAGTTAATAATATATAGGACCACGCATTGATCGGACGGCACTGAGCCTTCAACCAGTGTAACTCCACTATTCGTAAGCCTGCCTGGACCGGACGAATGTGTGCTTTCAACCAGCTGCGTAACACGAACCGGTACGATATTGTCCCGTCGACCAGCTTCACACAAATCAAACCCTATAAAAACAAATAATTACAGGTAAAAAAAGTTTTCATAAATACTAAACTATAATAAAACATGTATAAATTGAAAACTCCTATAGTTGCATTTGAATATTACATACTGTATTCATATATTTTATATAAGTAAATTTAATATAAAGTTGTCTGAAAGAAATTGCTATCAGCAATAAGACCGCCCATTGCATATTCCTTTGTATACATAATCTGTAAGTTTTGTATGGTGTGCAATGAAGAATACTAAATTAAAATTGTATTGACTATCGCCAGCGACGTACTGAGACGACTCAGAACCTTCTAGAAAAGAGCGTACTCTTAGATTGTAAGAAAACATTAAATATAACAATTTGAAAATTTACTATTTACAGATATGATAAAGAATGTTTAAAATTTTGATATCATTAACATTTCGCTGTATTGATAAATGGATAATTGCAAAATATCATGAAACAAAGTCATTATCTTACGATTTTGTTTTATATTGGTTCAAATTTTGATTTATTTGACTCATACTTTTATACGACGCTATAATTGCTTACCTCATTAATTACCTCAATCTCAATATCAAGTTTTTACTATTTTTCTTTTTTTTCTAGATAAGTATGCGAATGTAATAAGTATTTTTAGTGTTTAACTAATACTGTATGGCTCTATGTAATGAGATATTATGCATACAACATGACAGATGGAAGAACCTACTATTGGTATAGTCAGCAAAGATAAAGGCACGAGACACAGTGTTGCGATCGCCATTGTGCCTGCCAAGCGCGGCAATTATAGCAAATCCTTCCTATTAGTGGAGGCAGTGTGATTTTGTCTGGACTCTACTGGGCTGGTAATGGCCTTTTACAGGTTAAAAATATATAATGTTACGAGCTTAGGGTTCGTGACAATAAAAACTGCCGATTGAATCACCAAAATTGACACTTTAATGGTAATTAAGTTGTTTATTTAAATTTTAATTGGTGTTCGGTAGAACACCAATTAAAAATTAAATTACACTAATAATTAATCACACTTAATACTTTAGTTCACTGTATTTCTCTCCCAAGTCTTCGCTTGTATTGCCAATTCAATACTGCCCCGGTCGCGGCCCTAAACGGCTTTATGTAGGCCTTTTCCAATGAAATATCTAGAATGTTCCAGCAAATACCGGTCCCGACCGACTAGGTGTAGAAAGTTCGAGCGTGTAGTTTTCTAGAAATCTTAGTTCTTCTATTCGTTACTAGGTGGCGCTAGTGGGAGAGTTCTATAAAGATCTTGACGCTCCTATTTCTGCTCCTTGATACTAGATGGTGCTAATAATCACCTGCTATATATCGGGCATAAATTATGGCACGCAACAATACATTTAATTATTAACGTAAAGAATATTTTAATTAAAAAAATGAGTCAATGTAATGTAATGTGCTAAGTTCTCGCTGTAAATTTCATATTACACTAACAAGAAGAGTTGGATCTCCTTCGGTATCACTAAAATTGATAATTGGTGATTTTTTATTTGCTCTGCGGTCAAGGAAACCATCGTGAAAATAATAAGGCAACAAAAACTACGTCCTTTCATTTGTTACAATCCAGACACACTTTTCTCTCTTCCTTCAAATTCGTATATCTACGCGTACATTTCATACATATGTCTACGCTTAACGGTTAAGGATAGCCTACATTAGGCTAGGCAGATCCATTATATTATCTCTAATTTGGTCGAAAAATTTTTATCTAGGCTGTCCGCTTTGTTGACTCCCACTCAAACTTGCTATGTCACTCTTTCTTCATTCATTCTTACTACGTGTTGGAACTACCAAAGTATTTTTTACTACTTTCCTTGGAACATTTTCTTAAACATTCTCAACATTTTCTTGCAAACTACAATTTTTCTTTATCACACAAATTTTCTCCCATCAATCCGAATCCCCCTAAACATAACGTACGTAGTAGACCGTATTTTTTATACCGTTATTCTTAAATTTATTTTACTCTGGTGCATCTCCTGCCACACCCAACTTTCCCTACCGTACATTAATGTAAGTAAAATACTAACACAAACTACTTTTGTACTTATTCTACTATCTATTAAGTAATTAATTAATTTTACTTGTTTAAATGATAGATGGTAATATTCAGTCAAAGCCAAAAGTCGGAATATGCCGCAATTGTCACGATACTTTCTGCTTCGCTGGTCTGGATATTTCACATTTATTTTATGGTACCATGTAATTGAACCATTTAAAGGCGGTGTAAAGGATATAAACTAGTCAATATCGCATGTAATTTGTTTAAGAGCAAAAAATTAAATTTAATGTAATTGCTTAATTAGGTTAAATTTAATTTTTCACATCTGTGTATTATCTATATATGTGTATGTGCGTGTATGAATATGTTTGTATATATGTGTGTATGTATATGCGTGCACATGTACATGCATATGTGTAAATTAGCTTGTTTTTCTCTGTATTTATTGGTGAACAGGTCGTTTTTAATAGAACATTATATTTTAATTTTTAATTGTTACGTACATAGACCCAGTGGTAATATGTGGATAACGGTGTTGATTGTATGATTATTAAGCTTAAATATAGTATTGTGTTTAATAATAAGATTATATTGTACAATTGTTTGTAATTCCTAATAAAGAAAAAAAAGAGCATTAGGTCACAAACGACCACACCGTCCACCCGCTGGTAACTGAATGCTGTGGCCCACAGCCATTCACATTTAACCTCAATCAAGAATAAAAATGCAAATGCACTGTCACGCCTGAGAACTAAGATAGAATACCTCCAACTAACTAAGATAGAATGTCTCCAGTTCTCTATACTCACCACACGAAACACAGCAGCGTCAGACTGCTACTTTACGCCGGTACTCTGTGAGAGCTTGTTCCTGCCCCGGTTGAGCCGACCCGTTCGTACTACAACTATAATGTAATAATGTAACAGGATGAGCAGCAAGCATCTTCTATAAGAACTCAAATTAACAACATAACAACTCACATATATAAAAAAAAATACCTGCGGTTACCAACGAGAAACAGAACAAAAACTATGTTAGGGTTCCGTAGTCAACTAGGAACCCTTATAGTTTCGCCATGTCTGTCTGTCCGTCTGTCCGTCCTCGCTTAATCTCTGTGACCGTTAGCACTAGAAAGATGAAATTTGGTACCAATATGTGTATCAGTCACGCCGACAAAGTGGTAAAATAAAAATTGGAAAAAAATGTTTTATTAGGGTAGCCCCCCTATATGTAAAGTGGGAAGTGTTTTTTTTTAATTTCAACCCTAACGTGTGATATATTGTTGGAAAGGTATTTAAAAAATGAATAGGGGTTTACTAAAATCATTTTTTGATAATGTCAATAATTTCGGAAATAATCGCTCCAAAAGTAAAAAACAATGTGTCCCCCCCCCTCTAACTTTTAGAAGAACTTTATAAGGACTTTCTAGGAAAATTATTTTGAACTTGGATGGAAACAACAGTACCCACTACCGGGAGCAGTTGCAGGAGCGCGGAGCGCTGCTGGAGCGCGAACATCACGGATACCCAGCTTTAAACTTATAAGTGGGAACACTTTTTGTGACGGACGGGAAACTACGGAACCCTTCACTGATCGTGGTCCGACGCGCTCTTGGCCGGTTTATTTAATTATTGTTCTGAGTTTATAACATAACTACAGATAAAAGACAAAAAATGTTTATTCTGTTATGTTTATTACTAATTACAACCCATCATAAGTTGATGAGTTCTACTTAAGGCCACCAACATCCATTGACTTTTTTTATAGAATAAGGACGACAAGTGAGCACACAGTCAGCAGATGGTAAATTAATGATGCGGCCCATAGACATTTACATCTACCCTCGATTATGAAGCAAAATTCAGATGCGTGGTGGAGGAACAAAACCTCTAAAGAGTAAGATGACATGCCTCGTTACCGAATTTCTGTTAAATAAGAAACACTCTTTTACGTGATACTACAACGCTGCGCTTGGCAAGCGGCTTGAAAACCGCAGTTTTTTGTTTATTTTTAGTCGTTATCAAGCCTCTTACGACACCTACGTGATGACATTGGGTAGTAGTGATATTCTCACACACAAAATATAATCAAAACAATCCAGGCGCTTAGGAAGAGTTCATACACACAGAGAGAAGCATTATATATATATATATATATATATATATATATATATATATATATATATATATATATATATATATATATATATATTGAATAATTTTTTAAAGTCATATTGGAAGTTTTTTTTCCTTTTTCATTATATATCGATTATACTTTTGTGGTAGTACTACAAAAATATAACTAGGAATTGGATAGCGTAGAAATGGCATAAAGTTTCACTGTATTTATGTAAATCACAAGCTATCAGCGGTCAAGAAATTAAACTTTTCATAAGAAAAAAAAAGCGTACTTAATTACCAAAAAATAAAATAAAAATCCGCGTGGTAGCTAAATGCGGTGCTAAGAGACATATTGTATAGAATAATTAGGGCGTTTTTTGACTAATAAGGAATAGTGAAAGTTATTAAAAACTTTCATAAAAATTTTTTGGAATCTATATTGAATAGAAATATACATTTCGTATACTTTTTATTAAAGGTATTGTTCCTTTTTTTGCTCGAGAAAGTAAGTGCCCTAGGTAAGTCTACAACCCCTTGTTGAATACATATTTCTTCCTTTCAACATTAATGCGTAATCTGCTTTATTTCAATTTGAAAAGAGAACCATTATAATTTACCATTATACATAACGCAGTGTTGGTACCGACTTTGTTATATGGCAGCGAAACCTGGGTATGCCAGAAGAAGCATAAAAGCAAGTTGAATGCAGTGGAGATGCGATCTCTTCGTAAAATGTGTGGCGTTACCATAGCCGACCGAAAGCGAAACGAAGAGATTCGCAATATGGCAGGATTGAAAGATGACCTTATCACAAAAATTGATAGGGGCGTACTCCAATGGTTTGGGCACGTTGAACGAATGAGTGAAGACCGAATGGTGAAGAAAATATATAGAGCGAAAGTAAATATTAAAAGGTATCGAGGTAGACCGAGACTAACTTTCGAAGACCATGTGAGCAAATTGCTCGAAGAGGGGAGGGTCAAGAGTACTCGGATACCTAGACGTGCATGTATGAAGAAGTTAATGAACCTGAAAGAAGCGAAAGAGGTATGTAAGGATCGTGACACTTGGCGATCTGTTCTCTCTGACTACCCCGTTAGGGATTGTGCGTGACGATAAGTAAGTAAGTAAGTAAGTATCATTATAATTTCCTCAATATTTAAGACATTTTTCATAGTCATCACGGGTAAATTCGCATCTATGGCTTTTTAAAGTTGGTGTCAATGTGCTGCTCTAGCCACTTACCATAAGGTAGTGTCTTAATTTGTTTTTTTTTTTTAAAGAGAAAGCAAATGAGCACCTACTGATCAGCTAAAGTATATCACCTATAGTAATCACAGTCTCTATGAACATACGCAACACCATTGGAATAGTGGGTGCATTGCCGGCCTTTTAAATAAATAAATACATTAAAATTCAATAAAAGTAAAGCAGCGTTAGAATATCCACTACCCCATTTCACCCTGTTTGTATCATCCAGCGAGATAAACTGAAACAGGAAACAGGCAGTATTATATTCCCTATATTGTTATATGGAATATAATACTGCCTGTTTCCTGTTGACGAAAAGAATAAAAAACTAAAGTTATGATTTATTAAATTTACACGAACACTACACATTGAATAAAATTATATTTACGGATTTTATCGCGTTAATTAACTACTTTAACTTATTTTTAAGTTCTCGACACTCTAAAGCATCCCCGTGACAGGGTCATGCTTTAGAGCACGATAAAATCCGTCATATATTGACGGATTTTAGGACATTAGTTTTATTCAATAACAGATGTTGTTAAAATCCTCCAATGGGGAGGCCACGTGGGAGGGAAATCAGTGAACTTTTGATTGGTTTTTACCATAAGCTTCAGGTTTAATTTTAATTAAACCTGAAGCTTATGTTATTAAATTTTCTTAAAATAATATACACTTCACGAGAGATTCCAAAGCTACCCGTGTAAACACGCTCTAATGGCACTATTACGCGCTCAAGTCGACGACACACTAGCGCCATCTAGTGTCAGGTGTCAGTCACAAATCTTTCAACCGACAGCGCCATCCGAAGAATTAAGTTTCTAGAAAATCTATACTCGACCACTCGTCGCTTTGCGCGCATTTACTTGAATATTCCGGATGCTTCATTGCTAATTTATATAAATAGGCGCTGCAAGATGCGATCGAGGTGGTATTGGATTTGGCGAGACAAGCGAAGCTTCGGAGCGGAATAAAGTGAATTAGTGTGTTTAATTATTAGTGTTTTAAGTTTTAATTTGTGTAAAGTAAATTAAAGTGTTAATTTAGGTAATTTTATCGGCAATTTTTATTGTCACGAACCTCAAGCTCGTAACAGTACTATAAAATATAATTAAGGCATAACCGTGCCTATTTTGTTGACTGTAAGGTTAAATGAGGTGCTAAGCGACATGGAATTCTGTTTCAGATTTTAACAGCTTACTTGAAACGTTGTAACTTAAATAAAATATAATTTATTCTTATACTTTACTGTAATATATCATTCTGCATGAAGAAGTTTGGTAATAAAACTGTAAATTTTTAAAATTATGAAAGTAGAATTTCAAAGATAGAATAACTTCTACATAATACCGTCTGAAGTTGAGGCTTTATACAATTGCTTTGCACCGAAATCCGAAGCTCGTATGTGGAAATTATTTTATTTTTTAATTCCTTTAAGTCATCTTTTAGTTTCCATTCAGTCAGACATACCTCAAAAATTCAGTAACTAGCAGCCATTTATCGCCAGGCGAAGTGTAGGGCGTTTTCCCACTAGATATAGTGACGACCTGGTAAGACATGCAGGAAGTCTATGGGTGCAGGTGGCTCAGGGCCTTGCTTTGTGGTATTCCTTAGGGGGGGGGGGCTATGTGCTGCAGTCGACTTGTGAAGGACTGTAATGAATGAATGATTATGATGACCGGGATGGCCCATGTTTTCAAGGAATATCAATGTTAAATCGCAGCCGAGTTTTGTATGGTGATGGCATTTTATCTATATCCAGGGTAAGAACGAATCTACATTTTGATTTTTAGTCTAGGATAGGTGTACATGACTATAGGCCATGGTATCCACTTAATATACGACTATTCTTTATTGTATACTAATACTAACTGCTAACACATTAAAACGAAAACGAAATGAAACAAATTATATAGAAGGTACATTATACCGTCTTTTTGCTTTAGAAGCGGTTACCATCAAATGAATATGTGCACATATTGCATAAAAGTATGAGCTTTGATACTTTTAATAAGAGGTATGAAATATTTTATACTTACTAATCAACTCTCTGTACTTTACAATTACTAATCAATTTCAACAATAGATATTTAGTGATTGTATAATAAGGTTTATTTGATGACTGAAATATTTCGTAAGTATTAAGTATTTTATCTGTGCTTAAATCCAGAAGGCAATGCTCCTCAATCTATACACGATATATAAAATTTATGTGTACGATAATAATAAAGGTATTAGATTATTATAAAACTTGTAAGAGTTTTAACGTATTCACAATAATTTCTAATGCGTTACTATGGGTAAGTGAAGAACTAATCTGTTTGCGGCGTTTATATTTATAATTCGGTTTCTTTTCTTTCCAATGGCAAGTGATGCTATATGGAATTATGTCATCGGTTATAAAAAAAAATTAAGAAACCTTAATAGTTTTACACAAAATCATAATGATGCCACGTCTTTATTTAGGGACAGGTTGTTCCTGCAATGAAACTTGGTGCAATTTAATGTCAAGGTTACAAACTTCCGCAGAGAAAAGAAGAAGTAATAGAGATTCCACCTTATGCAATCCAAGAAGACCAAAATGTTTAAGAATCAGACGTCGAACTCACAAAGGGGTAATTCAATAAAAACATATTTGGTCATTTTATAAATATTATGTGCAATATTACATGCTTGCCACCACTTATCACCGGGCGGGATTGAAGTCATGTAAGCATTGGGTTATAATTAGTATAAAAAAAGTTGATACGGCAGTTCAATCCTGCACTCAACTTCAAACGAGGAAGGATTTTTTTATAGAATCGGAGTGACAAACGTGCAAATAGCCCACCAGATGGTAAATGGTATTACTGTGAATCTTAGACATCAATAGTTATCTTCGATTAAGAATCAATATGCAGATGCGTTGTCACCCCTGAGGACCAAGATCGAATGCCCTGTACCCAGTAAAAAGGGTCTCCAATGCCCTACACTCATCATGCGAAACACAGCAGCATTAAGCTCCTATTTTACGCTGGTATTCTATGAAAGCGTGGTCCTACTCCAATGAAGCCGACTGATTCATGCTGCAACCATAATATAGCTGCAGCGTGGCTCTACTACGTTAAAAAGTATATTATAATAATGTAGACATATAACCTCTGAAAGCAAAAATACTTTAACAGTATTACTAATTATGATAAATACCAATTGGCAGTTCACTTACTCGAAAGTGGATATTGCAAGCTTTAGACTTTAAAAAAAGGCAGCTTATGCGCACACGTCCCTGAGGACTAAGATGAAATAACGCATGTTGTTATACTAGTTCTCATATCCTTAGAGCAGTAAATATACTGTGGTTTGGCAAAAGAAGTGAATGATTTAAGTTGGTAGTACTACTCCTTGAACGAGCTCCTGTCTTGTCTTGTCCAGGAGGCTCAGTAGCCGCGGCTTTGTCACAAACGTGGACGCGGCGCTAGAAGGCCGCTGCGTGTGAACTTTGTGTTATAGCGTGCTTTGCCTTAAGAGGGTATTGGTGAATTGTTGCCCTCCCCCGAGGATGGGCAGCTAGAACTGGTGTGAGTGTGTATGTTTTTAAAAGTGTTCCCGTGACCCTGTTATACGGAGAAAATCTGCGGCCTGGCGTAATAACATATATGGTTTTAGTAGGTCCTAGTTTGAGATAACCCTTCCTTGCACTCGCTTTACCCAGGACAGAAACAGAAACAGAAACTTTTTTATTCAATGTAGATTATAACAATACTTATTGAAAGTCACTTTTTTAATTTACCACTGGTTCGCAAAAAAACCTCTGTCCTGGGAAGAATCAGCAAGAAACCCAGCGGGACTATTTTTTTCCAATAATAGCTTACAATCATGTTTACAATTAACAACACAAGACAAATTAGAAATAACTTGGTAGCGATCACCCTTCCCAAGGGTTATTATCATCCATAAATTCCTTAATGTTATAATAACCCTTTTTAAACTTAGTTTAATAACATTTTTGTACTTCGTGTATGACAAATTTTGTATATTTTCTGGGATTTTGTTGTAAAAGCGTATACATCGCCCCAAGAATGAATTACTGACTCGGTGGAGTCGAGTAACTGGTACTACTAGCTTGTGTCTGCTCCTAGTATTTACAGAATGAATATCACTTGTTTTCGCAAAACTACTTTTATTTTTGTGTACGTACATTAAATTTTAGTAAATGTATTGAGAGGCCAGACCAGAGTTAATATATTGATTTCCTTAAATTTTTGTCTCAGTGACTCTTGTTTTTAAATTATATATTGCTTTAATGGCCCTCTTCTGCAAAATAAACATAATTTCAGTGTCAGTCGCGTGTCCCCATAGCAAAACACCATACGACATAATGCTATGGAAATAACTAAAGTAAACTATTCTAGCTGTTTCAACACTAGTAAGAGTTCTAATCATTTTTACAGCATATGCTGCAGAACTAAGTCTGCTAGCTGGTTTTGATATATGGGGGAGCCATTGAAGCTTTGCGTCCAGTGTGATTCCAAGAAATATGGTGGTATCAACAAGACTCAGTTCCTCCCCATTTAAAATTACATTAGTATTGACATGTTTAACATTAGGAGTGACGAATTTCATACATTTAGTTTTAGTTCCATTCAAATGCAAATTATTAACATTAAACAAATTGACTAACTTAGCTATAGCATTATTTACTTCGTCGTAATTTAATAACTGTCGTTTTAATTTGAAAATTAATGAAGTATCATCAGCAAATAATACTATATCATGGTTATCCCCTACTATGTAAGGTAAGTCTTTAATATATACAAGAAACAGAAAGAGGCCGAGAATTGAGCCCTGAGGCACGCCCATTTGTACAATCGACCCGGAAGATCTCATACTATTGATGACAACTTTTTTGCGTTCTGTCACTTAAATATGAAATAATTAATTTAAGAGCATCGCTTCTTACACCGTAGTGTTGAAGTTTCCTGATTAATGTTTCATGGTGAACACAATAGAAGGCTTTGGATAGGTCACAGAACACACCCAAAGCATCCTGTGAATTCTCCCATGCATTAAATATATATTTAATCAGCTCAACACCAGCATCAGTTGTCGAGTGGCCCCTTGTGAAACCAAATTGATTTTTATGAAGTAAATTATTTACATTAAAAAAATTTAACATTTGATCAAAAATAATTTTTTCAAAAAATTTACTAAGTGTTGGCAGTACAGAAATAGGTCTAAAATTAGCGGGGTCCAATGTACTACCAGATTTAAATAAAGGTATTGGAAAAAAAGAAACTTATTATCTGGTACCTACCTAAAAGGTTTTCGTCGTAATAGTCATTAAATTTACTCATTTTTGAAAAGACAATTCCTACAATCGGTTTTCACTGAACTAACGGATTAACATACACAAAAATACTATGTTATATAAAGTTAAATTTCTCAGAGCGTTTTTATAGCAAGGAAATGTCCGCCGCGCTGACTCAATGCGTGTTGGCGAATCTCATGTTTCGAAATTTTTTTTCTCATTTCTCAGACAGGTTTTCTCACGATGTTTTCATTCGCGGAGGACGTGATCAGTACTTAAAATTGCAATTAACCATTTGAATGGTGCTGACAGGGATCGAACTCAGGTTGCGCGCATACTGTAAAATATAAAGAGAGCGTATAGCCCCTGAGCTACAACGACTCTCTATATTTTAGATTCATATTAAAATAATATTAAATTATCTTTTGATTCCGTATGTCTTACGACGTCACAGAAACTTACTGCGCTCATATTATATTATGATGATGTGATGATCAGATGATGACATTTTGATTTTATTTGTATTGATTTTGCTTAACTAAGTAAATTACTGAAGATCCAGGATTTTGCGTGATACTTCCCAAATGAACAAAAATTAATTTTTCTATTTTAGTTATGTTTTCCTAAAAACATAAATATAAAGTGTTCATAAAAGAAAAAGAAAATTTATAAAAGTGTTTATTTCTAATTTTGTATTTTTTTATAATTTTAATTTGTTTTTTTTTTTAACATATTTATTTTAAACAATTTTTACGCATGCCACAAAAGGCAAAACATATGGAAACAAATATTGACTCTGTATCCTTCCGTCTGTACCCATGTTTTAGCGAAATAAATGATTTGATTTGATAATCTTTCAACTCTTTAAACTACTAAGAGACTTATAAATGAAATTATTTCAGAAATGCAACTGCAAACCTCATTGCACCCAAAATACTGCCGCTAAATACGTTCAATCGAAAGATGATGAAGGTCGCAAAACGCAAGCTAAGCCGAGTCAAGTTCACGTGTGTGGTTCTCACGGAGAACCGCCCAAATGTTGTTCGCAAGGACAAGTTGTAAACAAGAATATTTGCAGATTTACTGTTGACGCTTATTTTAATTAAATTATAATTATGACATTATATTCTTTTCTTTTATTGTCTTTATTAAAAACGTTAATGTTCTTTCATCTTATTTCAACATGGACTTCTTTTTTAAAGAATGTATTAATTAAACAGATAAACTTATATATTCTCTTTACCAGCATTTCCACTATCATCAGTCCACTGGTAAGAAAAATCTGTTATAAAAAATAAAAAAATTCTTAAGAGATTTATCTAGCCATTGACGTTAATACCGTATCTTTTACAGTCCAGTAGCTTGAAAACGTCTTCCAATGTAGCGGTGAAACGTGTCTAGGATATTACGTCGAACTTTCCGTTAACATTTCCCGGTCAAGCCGACCCTTTTTGCACTACCATAATATAGCTGCAGCATTGCCACGTAAAAAAATGTAATTCATGATATATAGAAAGAAACATTTTATTTAGGCACCCACCAACGTTAACGTGTTGTATTAATCTATTTTGAAAGAGGCCCGGTTATGGAGAATCCTCAGACACCCGTGTACGTGGTAGAGCTATGCTGCAGTTACAGTAGTAGTATAGTTGTATCTCGAATGGGTCGACTCGACCGACGCTCTCACAGAATTCCAGCGTAAAATAATAGCTTAGTGGTGCTTTTTTTCGTATGGTGAGTTTAAAGAACCGGTGACCCATTTTACTGTAAACGAGGCGTTCCATCTTAGCCCTCACGGGTGACAACGCATCTGCACTTTGATTCGTAATCGAGGATAGATGTAGATGTCTATAGGTCACAGCAACCACTTATCACCAGGTGGACTGTGTGCTCGTTTGTCACTCTATCCTACAGAAATCTAAATAATAATGTAGGTAGAGATTTCTGTGCGCTATCCTATAAAAAATAAGAAAAATATACCTTGGCAGGCCTTGCCTTTCACAATTTGAAAATTACATTCCTCACAATGCTAAAGTGAATAACATTAAACTACCTTACTCATATCAAATAACATTTATTTAAGAAATGCTTAAAAATTCTGTCTCTATTTCTCTCTTATTATGAAATACTTAATTTCAGTAAGCGGTAATCAACGATTACTGAGAATTAAGAAAGGCCGAAAATCCGCCTTATATTTAGAAAACTTATATTTAGAGACTTCTTTTCTGTGAAGAAGTTTAGCATTATAAAATCTATACAAAATTCTCTATCGTGTGATGTAAACAAAAGTCAGGTTTTAATTCACTACAAAACGATTTTATTGTATTTTCATAACAAAACAAAACATACCAAGCGGGTGTCGGCAGCGTGAAAATCACAATTATTTCAATAGACATTACTCGAATTTATTTACGTAAAAAGATAAATTATATTCACACAAAAACTTTCATTACAATTTTATAATAAAACACTATATTAAAACACTAATAAAATACTAGAAAAATCCAGAAATTAACACAACAACATTCACGCGATATATATTATATAACTAGTGATCTCATCGCCTTTACAATGGTGATTACTGGAATTCAACAACAGCGCCAAATATCGGGTACAATGGTGAATTTAAACCATCCAAGGACCAACACATTAAAAAATTCATCAAAATGGGTACAGCCGTCCTCCAGGGATGTTCTTTCATAAATACGAGAATTCATGTTAATTTATATAGATAGATGTATAATAAACTTAAATGACTGCCTCGCTGGTCTTAGTGGTTGTAGTGGCGCGACTACTGATCATGAGGTCTTGGGTTCGAATCCCGGGTCGGGCAAAAAATTAATTATTGAGTTTTACTGTCAAGAAATTCTCAATAGCTGTCCGGAGTCAGGAAGTTAGCGGTATAACACGCCCGTGGTTCGGAAGGCACGTAAAACTCCCTCCGGTCTAGAGAGTCCGGTCCGGAATAGAGAGTGCACATGTGCTTGCCCATGCCCACTTGGGCACTTTAATCCTGTTCTGCGTTGATGGCTAGTCTCCGCCGAAACCGGCCGCAGTGACCGAAATTCGGTCTGGAGGACTTTATTAAACTTGTTAATTTAAAAATGGAAATAAATTATTTTATGAATAACTCTGAAAACTATTTTAGTAACGTAATTTATTATTTTAGCTGAAGACTCTTGGTCACAGAATAAATAATAGTACCGCTCTTGGCTTTCATAATCTGTTGAATTCAAATTCCACGAAATACTGACCGGATTGGAATCCGGTCAGTATTTCGTGGAATTTGAATTCACAACTCTCACAAACTCAAAACAAGCAATTAAACTAAACCCTCGGCAGATTAATTATTTGTTTCTCCAACAAACTCCGCTGAAATATTTAAGCTCTACCACGGACAAGACAAAGTCGCACGTAACTCGAAATGAGTATTATTGTTTTAACGTACATGTTCCTTCTTTTTTAAAAAATCGTGGTGACAAAGAAACTTACATTCCACATGATGTAAGCGTCCACTGCAGTACATAGATTCTTGCAGGCAGTGGCGTAGCTACCTCGGGGCTAGGCGGGGCAGTGCCCCGGGGCCACCAAGCTCAAGGGGCCCCTCAGCCTCCGTGAACGACATGCGTCTTCGGGTTTTGCTTCTTTTTCGCGTTCTTCGGCTGTCATATCAAGTTGGCATTATATTGCAATGCCTCTTATGACAGCCGCGGCATAACATGAAGTAGTGGATATGCTTGCACCGCCACTATACGGTAACGCCTCTCTTACTGAGGGTTGAATTTTCTTAGTGGATGCTTACGTCATAAAAGGCAGCAACTGTCAGATTTCTACGACTAGTTTTTTAAGATGTGCGTCAAAATGTGAAATTTTTTATTTTTATTTCCAGTGTGACTTTCGTATTAAAAAAAAACGCTAATTAATTTTTTCTGGTCCCTCTCTAATGGATTATTCTCATAATCGCCAAATCCGTATCCATTTATTTCACTTTTTATAGGAAAACGGCGACAAACGAGCACACACTTCACCTGATAGTAAGTGGATGCTGTGGTCCATAGACATATTTATCCTCAATGAAGAATCAAAATGCAGATGCGATGCGATGCAGTCCTTAGGGGTGACCCCTGAGGACTAAGATGGAATGCCTCATTTATAATAATGTCTCTGGTTCTCTACATTCACCATAAGAAACACAACAACATTACTCTGCTATTTTACGCTGGTATTCTGTGAGAGAGCGCCGTGGTAGCTCAGATGATTAGCGCTCGCTATAGATTTCACACAACACGCGAGCAAACCGCGTAGGATCCGCGGCGGCATAAATGAAATTGTTAATTGAAATTTTAAGTGCTGATTTACCACGTGCTCGGCGGTGAAGGAAAACATCGTGAGGAAACCTGCATGTCTGAGAAATAAGAAAAAATATTTCGAAGACATGTGGTGCTTGCCAACACGCATTAGGCAACTCGGCGGGAAATTCCTCGCCGTAAAACCCTCTCAGAAATGGGCTGAGGCCTGTGCCCAGGAGTGGGACGTACATAGGCTGTAACTTTAACTTTTTATTCTGTGTGAGCGCAGTCCTACCCCGGTCGAACCTACCTAATCCATTCGTGCTGCAATCATAATATAGCTGCAGCGTGAATCTAATATGTAATATAGAGATTACCTTTAGTAAGTTTCATGTCAATCGTCCCGTAAAATAATAAGTTTCATACAAACAGTATCACCCTATTTCATCCCCTTAGAGGTTGAATTTTCCTTGATCCTTTCATAGTGGATGCCTACGTTATAAAAGGCAGCGACTGTCCTATTTTCAGATTTCTACGTATAGCAGTTTGGGCTGTATATGGAAGTACGATTAAATAGTATACGCCGCATTACACATACTTAGTTTTGCACATTTAAATTGTTTAGTTCAAATAGGGCCCCAATTTCTTTTTTGCCCCGGGGCCCTTGTTTGCATAGCTACGCCACTGCTTGCAGGAGACTTCAATCAAAGGAGAATATATTCGTTGGCACATTGCACTGCTGTGTTCCGGTCTCAGCTTTAGCCAAGATCTCGATTGAATATTTGGTCGAGAACAAAAGACACCAAATATAACCGATGTATCTATCCATTCATCATCATCCATAAGTCAATGTCAAGGTTTTTTCCACACGGTGGCGGTTTAAGACCTCAGTTTGTAACCGTCGAGTCCAATTCAAATAGTTTATATATGTATATTCTAAATATTATAGTCGCTATTTAAACAATTTACTTGTACGCAGAAGACGTTTTCAGTAATTATTTAATTTTAAACGTGTCCAATCTACACTTATTCGACTTGAGCTTAAAGTAAATCCTAATCCAGCCAACGTACAAATTTCTGGAATTGAACTTTGTATTATTGGAGTTTGAAACTTATCGCGGTTGCGCCGCTGAAAGTGTTTCTGTTATATTAAACAATCGGTTGGCTCTTTGAATACTTACACAATACATATATTTCAAACGTTCGGGTACGAAATTTTTACCAATAGACTATTCCACTTTAGTTTTTATTCACGAACTAAAAATGTATTTAAAACATTCAACACAAACGTTTTCCTTCACCGCCAAGCACGTGGTAAATCAGCACTTAAAATTGCAATTAACAATTTCATTGGTGCCGGCGGGGATCGAACCCGGTTTGCTCGCGTACTGTGAAATTTACAGCGAGCGCTAACCATTTGAGCTACCACGGCTCAGATCCACAGTCAATGTAAGATGATAATTAAAAATTTTATATAAAAAGTAAAAAATAATTATATCAGCATTCCTTTCATTTTCATATTAATAATATATACATCATCGTTATCACTACAGTCCTTCACAAATCCATTGCTAAACACAGATCTCCTCCAAGTAAAGCTACAAAGCACTGCCCGGAGGCACCTGCATCCATCTACTTCTTGTATCTCTTACCAGGTTGTCACTCAATCTAGCGTGTATTGTAGAAAACGAATACAAAATGCCAAAACCATATTCTATCAAAAATATTATTAATATGATGAAATGCCTACGCATATCCGTTTCGTGGGGGTAAGGACGGGTTATGTTAGATTCATACCGACTGAAGCCCCATGGTGTTCCACTTTCGTGGCATATTGGCTGGGCATCGAAAATATTTTCACACACTTCTATGGCCCCACCACGTTAGGCTCCCTTATGACAGCCTCCAAAACTGCTATAGTGGAGCCTACGCTGGAGAGGACAACTCTTCTCTTTTTCCTTCTCAGTTAAGGTGTACCAGAACACTAGGCGCGCCTTCCTCCGCTGCACCTAATTCCACCTGCACAGGAGGCAGAGTGTGGCTACTCTACAATTTGCTTCCCTTTACTAGGCTATCACTCGAAAATAATTATAATAATAATTTATAATTATACTCTAAAACCTTCATTCTGTATCGCATGTCGGTTTGTTGGTTCTTCGTGCTCTTACGAATAATTTATTAATTTACTGTAACATTGATATTGTTGCGCGCTATAATTAGCGCCTGCTATGTGGTGCCTGATTATTAGCGCCATCTAGTATCAAGCAGCAGAAATAGGAGCGACAAGACCTTTCTAGAACACTTCCACTAGCGCCATCCAGTATCGAATGGAAGAACCAGGCTTTATAGAAAGCTCCACACTCGAACTTTCTGTATCTGGTCGGTCAGGCCCGGTATTTTCTTGGAATATTCGGAGGAAAAGGCCTGTGTAAAGCTATTGAGTGCCGCGACCGGGGAGTATTGAATTGGCTATACGAGCGAAGCTTTCGTAACGAAATAAAGTGAACCAAAGTGTTAAGTATGATTAATTATTAGTGTGATTTAAGTTTTAATTGGTGTTCAGTAATTAAAGTGTCAATTTTGGTAATTCAATCGGCAATTTTTACTGTCACGAACCCTAAGCTCGTAACAATATTTATCAATTATTGTTATGCTATGCCTGAAAACAGATACCTTAATATTTTATTTACTTTATAGAATATTTTGAACGCTGTAGCCCATAGACACCTAGATGCGCTGTCACGACAGGTGTGTTGTTACGACCACAGACGCGTTGTCACCCCTGAAGACTAAGACGAATGAGGACAAAGATGTAATGTCTCCTTTCCGTTAATAAGTGTTCGCAGTTCTTTACACTAACCATACGTAAGTGCAGCATTAAGCTGCTATTTTGTGCTGGTGTTATGTTCTCATATGGAGCGTGGTCCTCCGGTCAAGCCGACCCATTAATGCTACGATAATAACAAAATAACAGCATGGCTTAATTGCTTATAAAGTAGGGTGAAGTTCAATATGATATTTTCACCTTCAAAACTATATTATTTAATAATAGAAAAGCAAAATACAAAAACGTCTAAAATCTTTTACATAAATTGGGTCATCGATTTAAACAGATGGGACGATTCAATTTTACGCATCAGTGCCTTTGCTCTGTGGAATCTTGGAGAATATTTCTTTCATAAAAAATATGATTTTCAAGTTCAAAATATTAAAAGAAGGCTGTGAAATGGAAGCGACTTACGAAGAAAATACTTCAACACGCTGCTCCAGTACATGTTAATGGACTTCATAATATGTGCTCGAAATAATTGCATAACTTCTCCCCTTTTCTTCCACCATCAGACAACCAGACACTCGGCCATTTTACATCCTTTTGTTGTCAACTTATCACGCATTCGAACCAAATGTTTTACTTCATCGTTCTTCATGCGTGCAGTAAAGGAGTGAAATAAATTGCCAACATCTGTCTTGCCGACCGATTACAATGTAGAAGTATTCAAGGCAAAAGTAGGTAGGCTTTTTGTTAAGTCAGTGCGCTTTACCACCTTCGACTGCACCTTCACTTATGTCATAATCTTCTTTCTTACTTTGCTGGTACTCTGACCAGTAAAGTAAGAAAGATGGAGTGCTGCATACGTTTCCAGTTATAATGAAACCGTTCTCAAATTCTCTACACGTAAGCATGCTTTTAAGGGGACTGCGGGGTTAAACTTGATTTTGGCTTAGCTTTTACATAAGTAGAAATGTACGTAGAGCCACGTCTGTTTTTCTTCATAGGCTTAGCCTCAGACATAGAGATTTCACAACTAGTGTTTTTCTTTACCCGCCGCAAGTGATAGAAAATTACAATTATCAATTTAATTGGTGATGGTCGGAATCGAATCCGGGTTGCTCGTGTACTGCGAAATTTAGGGTGAGAGCTTACCTCCTGAACTTAAACTGCTTAAACAATTAGGAAAACACAAGTATTTTTGTTATTTGCACGCATACAAATTAAAATCATTATACAATAAAAAAATTAAGTTAAGTTTTATATTTAACATAACATATAAAAGAGAATATATTCAGATAGAAGTTCATTAACAATTTTTCGATGGACTGGGCACGCGAGAACTTTATAGTAGTTACAAACTATTTCATATAAACACTTACATTTTATGTTATACATATGTATACTTTTGGTGTAAAGGCATTCAAATAATATTTTATATTACTATAGTACTCTTTCTTCATGTTTTTATGTATTACTGAACATTGGTTGTAATATTCAACTCCATATTGAATTTCTAGAGGCTGCCCACAAGGAGGTGTTTTGTCACCCCTTCTTTGGACTCTTGCGGTTGACCAACTATTGTACAAAATGGCAGACCTACGTATTGACACACTGGGTACGTCAATATTCCATTCCATTCCGTTTCATTTCATTAATTTAATTCATTTCATTCCTTTCATTAATTTCATTGACATAATTCATTTCAGTCATTTTATTTCATTTCATTCATTGCATTTCATCGTTTGATGAGAGTATAAAAAAAATTCAATAACACAACTGATGAGTATCCTATGTGTTATAGGGTATGTTCCGAAATATAACGCAGTGTACTGTCCAATGCAAATGACGCCATGAATCGACGCTATACTGGTGATTCGTTCCAAAACATTGGACAGTATATGACGTCATACTTTTGCGCCATTTGGAAAAGTGTTGGTGATTATTTTGTCATTTTGTGCTCCAAAAATCATTATATCCTCTTAATGGATATACCATCAATTATTTTATAAATTTTTGTATTTGAATAAATAGAAACAAATTCTGGCATGCTTCATTCGGCAAACACACAATTAAAAATTGTTTTATTATGGCCGGATATCCGACACAATATGGCGGCGGCACGCTAGTACAATAAAGTGTCAAATGATACGTCATTTACATTGGACAGTACACAGCGTTGTATTTCGGAACATACCCATAATCTGTTAATCGGTAGAATGACGCTTACCAAGACAAAATGTCACTTTGTTCCCTTGTTACACAACATGTAACACCCATGTGGTTCCCATTCATTAAGTTATCACAATATGTATTAAAACGTATAGAAATAAAATTAACATCAGAAAACTCAACCATAAAAATTAAAATTGTAAAAATTTTCATTCACAAAATTGTAAATGATTTTATTACCGCTACCTGGCGAGTGAATCGGTAAAGCGGGCGTGGTCTTTGACAATTGATACTCTTACTCCCCCTCCCAAAGCAGAAGTAATAAATACAAGTGCGCCCTCCTTTCTGCCAAGGAGGGTCGCGTTCGTATACGGCTTAGAGATCTCTAGTCAGATCGTTAAGCCATTTCCTAAAAGGCGGTGTTTAGTGGGTAAAAGTTTCCACATAACCACGCAGCCGGCTGCGTGGTATGCTATGAGCATTCACCGCCTCCCTCCCCCGCTTTCCGGAGGGTTGCCCATATTTGCTTCGGGCGCAAAAAAAAAAAAGCGGTGATGGTCGTTGCTATTTATGCACAGACAAAGGCTGGACATGTTCGTAGCTGCAAGCATTGATTTATATATTACACTACATCAGTAACAACCGCGCCAAAGCGTTGTCCCTGCACATATGGCCACAGCCATATGCCTAGCTAACGTCAGTTCGGTGTTCAATGTGACGCCGACAGAGTCGAGCTGCGACAAAAAATGGGTAAATGCGTAGTGAAAGAGTGCTATTCAAGGTCACAAAAACGCAATAAATCAAGCGGAATCACTTTCAACACATAATTTTAGTTCTTGTTTTCATATAAACGTAAACAACCTCAAATAATTGAATAAAATTATCGAATATTGCCATTCAGGTTCAATGTTGCCACTTTTCCGCATTTCTGATTATCCTACATTAAGGGGAAATATAACCTCAAATGGCTTAGCAAGATCCTCCGTTATGCCGAAAGTATTGCAGCATTAATTTTGAAATAAATATATGGTAAAGTTGAGGATTAATGTTAAGGTTTATGTTAGACGAAAACACGATTCCGTAAAATTTTCTCGATAGAAAAAAAATCCAAAGTTACCTCCAAACTGAACAATAAACCGCTGTTATTCATAAAATACTTTAAATAAGATCATGAAACTTTGCATACTAACTGAACTAACCATAAAGCAGTGCTTATGTTATTTACTTTTTTTAAAATATCATTATTTTCACTGTAAAAAGAAATTACCTAAACTATCGGCGCGTAAGCTTGGTTCCTGTTCCTGTCGCTCCGTTAGTATTGCTCCGGCTTTTGAAGGGAGAAGTTGTGTCGCTTACGATCAGAAAACACATTACGCAACAGGAAGAGGTAAAATTAAAATGGGAAATAACCGTTATAAAAATAGGAAGCGACTGGGTTGGCGTTAAGAAACAGGCATATATATGATAAACATAATGAAATAAGTATCTAACGACCTATCTACTTAGAGTATTAGTGATTACAAACATGTCGGTACATAGCCTACGACGCGCGGGGGAAGTGGGGGCGAAATTAGAATTTGAGCTGACTTACTCTCACCTCTTAATTGGAGACTATATAATTAATGGAGTAAGTTTATTTATTTATTTATTTATTTATTTATTCAGGATAACAACAGCTTATTAATACTTAAACAATATTACTTAAATAATTAAACATGAAAAAGCCAATTATAGTTATCCCCAAAGTAGATAACCAAACATAACACTTTACCTCTGTTAATTTGTTACCTCTGATTTTAAATACTTTGGAAATTATAATAAAAACTACGTTTTAACTTTCATATAAAATAATTAATTATTCTTATTTTAGTTTATTCATGATTTAACTATTAAATATATTTTATTACCTATTTTATATTAATAATTTCATAGTAATTATAATTTCATATAAATTTTATATTAATTATATTTTATTACCTATTTTATATTATTTGATTTATTAGTACAATGAAAATATGTTTTATTTCATCATTATGTTTACTTATATTCATCTGATAAGCTTTGTATCCTTTTTTCTAAGGGGACGCAATAAATATTTTAAAATAAAACATACTTTTTTTAATATAAAACAATTAATTGCAGCTTAAAAAACTCATTTTATTGCGTATTTTAGGTAAAATTTCATATAGTAAGCCATACCAACCCGCCATTGCATGTTTGTGTGTCTATCTTTATCTAATCTTAACGACGATAATGTTTTTGCAACTTGTGTAAGTAAGACAGATATATGTTTATTTAAAATGTTTAGTAATTTCAAAGCTACGTCGTCGCGTTTGGATAGTGGTTACACTTTATTCGACGCGCGGTAATGTGGTTTGCTCCTCTAGTGTTGTATAACTCAATGCCTGCAAGATTCTTAAGGGGTCGTGAACTGAATAACCTTCTTGACAGGCACGAAAGATTGTCCAATTTGTACCCCGTATAGGAAAGATACCAAGGTATTAGCCAAAGAGACCACTTTTGTCTACGTAGAAAAAAGCAAGGCTGGCTGCGTCGTCTCCAGATGGTTAGTAAACGGCGTTAAGAGGGTAGACGGGCTGCATTTTTTTCATACAAATGTATTCCCCTATTTTCTTCCTGGATAATGTCTCTATAGTAATCGTTTTTGTTTATAAAAATCTAGATCTATTGAAGGCATGCCCCTGTCACTTATTTTTTTTTTCAAAAAATTATTACAAAAATAAATATGTCTTACCTAAAACCTAAAAAAAAATGCCCCGTTTTTACCTCCGTAATCAGACGACTACCAAAGAAATTTGTTTTAAAAGTTTTTAAGACAAAAGCAAACGATAGAAGCATAGATCTATTCTTCCTTTAAATTTTGATACCGAAAATAATGTAATTGGCTTAGTTTTCGTGGAGAAAACAGGAGAATACGAAACGACGATCGGTCATGGTTTTTGTAGGTTTCGTCGGTGCTAAATCGTTTTGAGCTGCAGTTGTCCCTATCGCACTCTTCGGGTGGAGACCAGAGGTGAGGGACGGCAATAGTTTCCTTCAAATACCTATTTTTCAGTTCCCGCGCAGACCGTCTACCCTCATAATGTTAGAGTCCCCTGATATTGCACAGTGGCGTGTTGGAATTCGAAGAGGTCTACGAGCACCCTGCATAAATGGGTGTCGTTAATTCATCTTAGTTTTTCCTTCAGTAAAATTTTTACGCAGTCAGATATTTTAATTACTGATTTAACCATTGAGCCAGATAAACTATACGTAATATTGAGAAATAAAACTCGCGTAAGTCATATTCTAACATTTATTTTATTTTCCAAGAAATTTATATCTAGTACGAGTAAATCGAGGATTTACACAATTGAATGATATAAAATTAAATGTTAAATAATCAGTCTTTTGAAGATAAACATTATATTAAACATTTTCTCTACTTTATATAATAATTGCAGAAGCTATAATTACAATCGTTCCGTTATTTTGCAAAACGCGCTTACATCAGTAAAAGTAAATGAAAATACAAAGTTTATATAAATAAAAAGTGTGTTTTGCTTCTTTGACCGGACAATGAAACCTACTGTAGTAATTTATGGCAGTAAATATTAATCTATTTGATTCTTATATCATTTAAAAATGATATGAAAAATGTATACAATTACTATATTTAAATAAATAATTTAAGATATAAACGTATCTGTACTTTATTGCTTGAAATAACTTATCTATGTTATAGAGATCGTCGAAAATAAAATAAAAATAGAACTTAATGGTAGATCACAACCACTGAACACAATAACAAATATACCTACGGATAAATTATTAAAAATATACATTTAAATAATTTAAAAGTACAATATTTCATACAGTTTTAAAATAGTAAGGCAATATTAAATCAAAATGTTATCAATAAATTATTTTAGCTAACTTGAACGCCAGTCTCCTGCAGCTACCTGTGATGTGGTATTCTGCAGGCTTCTGAAATTATGAAAATTCAAATTATAAAAATTAGGTTATGGAATTCTCTTCCTGTTGCAATTCGTGAGGCTCAAGCAGTTTCAGTGTTTAAAAGGCGAGTTAAAGAGCACTATTTTTCTTTGTCGTCCCAATATCTAATATGACTAAAAAAAAAATTATAATGTATCTATTTATATCTATTTATATGTATTTTATTTTATGTATGTTTATAATATAGTATTTAGGTATATGCATGCTGTAAGTATATGTTTTTATTATTATTATTTTATATTAAGTATATTAATATTATAAAATTTATTATGAGGATGCACGCTAAATCTGCTTCTATTTGAATCTGTCCAGTATCAGGCCTACTGGAATAAATTTCAATATGAAATAAGCAGTGCCTTTGTACCTTTGTACAAAATATCTTTTTATAATAATAAATAAAAAATAAATGAAAATTTTAAGAAAAGTATATTTGAATTTTTATAGAAATTATAAAAATTCAAATTCAAATACATAATTACAATTATTTTTACATAATTATTGCTTTATCAGTATTAACTTACTCCTTGGAATACTTTTCAAAGTTGTAGTTCGTGAGACACAGTCGCTTTCTTCAGATTCTGATCTCATTTGGAAGCTGGTTTCTGTAAAAGAGTCGAGATTTTTTTTTAATTTTTAATAGGTCCCACTTCAGTGACAAAACGATGTAAAGATTCATGGCTACACATATTCTTGAAAATATTAAAAATTTAGTACGCGTATCATTATCCTAGTGGGGCAAAACTGCACCTGTATTTGGCCCCCACACATGGGTACCAGGCTTAATGGGCAAGGACTAGTCTATCACAGAATACCAGCATGAAATAGCAGTTCTACTGTGTTTCGTACGAAGAGTGTAGAGAACAGGAGACTCTTCCACTGGTAACGAGACATTCTAACTTAGTTTTAAGGTGTATATCTATATGATCAAGTGTGGTCCTTTATAACAATTATTCTAAAATAAAAAAGGGATTAAAACTACTTTTACGGATTTTATCGCGTTTATTTTTTTTTATTTTTTATTCGAGACGTTTCGGGTGCTTTTCAGCACCCATGGTCACGGGAAACTGAGCATCTATGCAAAACGAACTGACTATGTCCTGAGTCTGGACTGTACTATGTCCTTATCGGACCATAAACAATAATTAAAAAAGCTGAAGGTACTCCGGGTTTAACAATGACATCGGGACGTCAGTCACCTCAGTCCCCTGTGACCATGGGTGCTGGAAAGTACCCGAAACGTCGGGAATTAAAAATAAAAATAATTAAAATTAAAAGCGATAAAATCCGTAAAAGTAGTTTTAGTCAATGTGTAGAGTTCGCTTAAATATAAGAAATCACTATAAAAAAGGGAATCAAAAGCCTTCTGCATTCGATTCCTAAACGAGGATAAGAGTGTAGGTTTCTATTGGCCACAATACCATCTGGTGGACTGTTTCGTATTCTCCCGCTTGTCACTCATTAAAAGTCTTAGAAACTCTAAGAATTTTCATTATCATTGGAGACATGAGAAAAAGATTGTTTTAGTGAACACATGATAAGTAAAAATAGATTTGACTCACCGCTGTCATATCTAGACTTGCTATTACCGGGTATGTGGATCCTACTTGGAATTTCTTGATTATCAACGTGTCCGAACGTACGGAATCCGATCGCAAACTGTGCGTAGGGACTTATTTCGTAGAGCTCTGAAATAAAATTACTATTAAGGATTACAAATATCGAGACATCAGAAGCTCATGGTGTCAGTTATAACGAATAATACCAGTTAAATTGACCGTGCAGTGACGGTGTTGGAATACAACCATGGGGTAGTAGGTAAAAGTAAAAGTTACAGCCTATATACGTCCCACTGCACCCTCATTTCTGAGGGGTTTAGCAAGGAAGTGTCGCGCTCCCCAAGTGGCGAACTCATCTGAATATTTTTTCTTATCCTCAGACTTAGGTTTCCTCACGATGTTTTTCCTTCACCGCCAAACACGTGGTAATCAGACTTATGCAATTAACAATTTCATTGGTGCCGGCGGGGTTCGAACCCGGGTTACTCGCGTTGTGTTATATTTACAGCGAGCGTTAACCATCTGAGCTACCACGGCTCTTGGGGTAGTAGGTAATTTCGTTAAATTAATTCAGGCTTAACGTAATACATATTTAATTCAAAGACACATTTTAATTCCTCTTAGACAATATCCCAGGTTAAAAATAAGTAAATATAAAGTAATGTAGCTAAAATCAGGCAGAGCTCAACCGATCAGTAGCTTAAGGGTACACTAGTCACTCATTATTCCATACAAACGTAGTCTGGCGATTACTCCACTGTTTGATGGTGTACGTTCAAAATAAAAAATGATTTCAAATTGTTTCATCATTATCTAGCCCTGTATGGAAACAAAAAACTAAAAAAAGAATATGTTTAAAAGTACTAATTTTAACATATCTTTGGGCGGAAATAAATACCATAAGAAGAATGAAAATTGTAAAACAGTTACCATACAGGGATAGATTAGGTGTTCAAAAGTGCAAATAATTTTATTTTGAACAGATACATTCAATAGATTTTTCATGATATCCAGATTCCCAAAGGTCTGTTTATAAAATTTCGCGCGCTCGTTTTGTTGTAAATCATCGTGCCTTTCGCTTTCGCACGTGATGTCGGCTGAGATAGCATGCATTTTAACCCCGCCAACCATTTAGTTGGAGCTATCGACTAGGGCCACCTGAAATGGTATCGGGTCGGTTATAGAGTAATAAAGTAAATAACAACCACAGGGAAATTGGGTTTTCGAGTTCCAACCGCGTATTAATAAAAGAATTTCAGTGATAAATGACCACCAACTATATGGAGTGACGACATGATTTAACAAAATTCAATCAATTCAATTGAATTGAAGAAAATGACAAAAGTCAATTGGAGCTGGTGGCTCAGGATCATGTATTGTGGTATATGGACCTATGTTTAGAAGTGAACTTGTGATAATGATCTAAATAAATCTCTTTTACGTGGTAGAGCCATGCAGCAATTATATTAGTACTATAGTTTTAGCATGAATGGGTCGGCTCGACCGGGGAAGGACCACGCTCTCACAGAATACCAGCGTGAAATAGTAGCTTAATGCTGCTGTGTTTCGTATGGTGAGTGTAGAGAACCGGAGACCCTTTTTAGTGGAAACGAGGCATCCCCTTCTCAGTCCTCAAGGGATCTGCATTTTGTATCTGTATTTTGCATCTGCATTTTGATTCGTAATCGAGGATAGATGTAGACCTCTATGGGCCACAGCAACCACTTACCATCAGGTGGACTGTGTGCTCGTTTGTCACTCTGTCCTATAAAAAAATATACTCAAGCAAAATTCATTAATATCTTCAGGTTGCTGGTTCATACTGAGCTTTAAGGACCAAAAATTTAGGGTACTTCCTTAATACTTTATAATTGCAATAATTATGTTCAGTGCAAAAAAAAAACAGTGATTTATTAAACGTTTTTGAGATAGTACCCCCGTCGTAATACAAGTAATATGAGTCATAAATAAAACCACACATGTTTAAAACTCAACTATACACACTTACATAAAGATCCTTTATTACCATAGAACACTATAATACATACATTATAGAACGGGGGAGTGGGCGGAGCCCGCGTAGCCACTAAAATGTCACTAAGATGTCAATTCACATGTATAAATGTCAACACGAGAAGTGTGAGTGATGTGAGGTTACAACAGTTTCCATGCATGCAAGATATTTAGAAAATGCCAAATTGCACACTACTTACATATAAATATGTATTAAAATTTAAACGATTTTTTTTAATGATGGTCTTGAACATTAATCAAAAGTCTCAAATGTGTAAATTTATTCAGTCTATCAACACAGCGAATCGGGTTTGGCGACGCCAAACCTCGTACAAAATAAAGTTGACAGCCATTCTATTGTGTATTATAGTATTCTATGTTTATTACATAAATAAATATACGACAGCTTTTTGCACACATGTTACGATTCCTTTAGATCTCTTATAAATAGATTCGATGATGCAAGTGAAAACTAACTTACTAACCATGCTTATTTTAAAACTCACCTATACACACTTACATAAAGATCCTTTATTACCATAGAATACTATAATACATACATAATAGAACGGGGGAGTGGGCGGAGCCCGCGTAGCCACTAAAATGTCACTAAGATGTCAATTCACATGTATAAATGTCAACACGAGATGTGTTTTGAGGTTACAACCGTTTCCATGCATGCAAGATATTTAGAAAATGCCAAATTGCACACTACTTACATATAAATATGTATTAAAATTTGAACGATTTTTTTTAATGATGGTCTTGAACATTAATAAGAAGTCTAAAATGTGTAAATTTATTCAGTCTATCAACACAGCGAATCGGGTTTGGCGACGCCAAACCTCGTACAAAATAAAGTTGACAGCCATTCTATTGTGTATTATAGTATTCTATGTTTATTACATAAATAAATATACGACAGCTTTTTGCACACATGTTACGATTCCTTTAGATCTCTTATAAATAGATTTGATGATGCAAGTGAAAACTAACTTACTAACCATGCTTATTTTCCGCAGTCAGATGTACAGGGGTACTATACACTCGGTTATTGGCATCACTTGGCACGCTTTGAGGCGTATTAACTGTTGCATTACTACGTTCTGATTTGCATTCCGCTGTCAGGGAGTTACGATACTCGGTCAGCCTTTGGTGACTGAAAAAAATTAAAAATTATAATGGCTGATGTTAATGAGGCAAGTTCACTTGCCATGTTCACCCTAATTGTTAAATAGTTTGTTTAACGATTTTTTTTAATAACGCTAACACTACACATGCTACTTCCAGATTAAAATAATTTTAATCTCGAGGTAGCCGTGGTTAACTGTAACATTGGATGACGTTGAACACCTCAGCCCCCCCCCCCACATGACCATGAGTGCTATAAAATGCTCGAAATGTCGGGAATATAAAATAAGTTAATATACGCTATAACATCCATAAAAACTAGTTTTCTTTAAATAGTTTGTTTGTTTAGGTACACACAAAACCTTTAACTAGTGAAAAATATGTAATAAATTTATTTTCAACGGAAATAACAACATTTAATTTTTTTTTATATCAAAAGCAAACAGACGAAGTAAAATATTAGTTGTTGATTCCGTAGTACTTACTTATGCCTTTTAACCAAAATGTAAACACATGTCAGCGAGCATAACATCAAAAGAATGGAACTGCAAATTATAACTAACATATTGAGGTCGATGAAGTCGGACGGAGGACCGATAGATTCTGAAAATCAATATTTTATTAATACACGAAATACTAATTCAGAGTTCAAAAAAGATGTTATTAATATTTAATGAAATTATAAATATTGGTAATTAAAAGAATCAGCGATAGCTTAGGTGATGATATGTTTGTGCTAATAAAACTATTGATAGCTATTTTATATGCCGATTTGTTATATGCGTGAAAAAAAAAACATCGTAAGGACACCTACATGTCTGATAAATAAAATATTTCAAGAAAATGCGACGTTTGTCAGGACGCACTAGAACAGCGTGGTGGAATAATTGATCCAAAAATCTTTTTGGACGTACCCAGCAGTGGAACGTATTTGGGTTATACGTTTTCAACTATACGTTAGCTATACGTTTCAACAATTTCGTAAGTTAATCAATGGCTTATTGTTACCTCCCAAACTAGTAGTCGTAGCATACGTATAAAGTGATGTCGAAATTCCAGCTGCGTTTTCTGCAACAATTTTGATCTGATACCATTGCGCGGGTGACAGGTCGGCAATAACGAATGTGTTAGGTTGATTCAATATGGACGACACAATGTAATGATTCCATGTCTGGTCTGTTTGCGGCTGTGAAGAGAAAATAAAGGTACAGTCGAATTGAAATCCTCTTCCTTGTTTGCAGTCGTCTAAAAACAAAATCATATTTTATTTTTTTATTAGATTCAGAGACATAATGTTAAATATACCGAAGGACCCGCCTTACCTTCGCCTATGAAGAATCTAATAATTTGGCGCTATCTAGATATAGTAGATCCGCAGTAATCCGACAAACGTTTTGCAAGGCGGTGTCGGATTATCAAATTTGTCACAGCCCCCTGGTAGTCCGGAACTTTTTGAAAAAGAGTACCTTGTAATCCGACAAATTACATATCAAATATTAAACAATAAAAAAAGTCTCATGTGACATTAAGTAAATGATGGATGTACGTTAGGCTGCAACCCCATAGTCACAATTAAACTGAGACAATGGCCTGAAATAAATGCAACCTGTTTGTCCACGTATTCGCGAAGAACCCCCCCCCCCATAACGGATTCATTTAAGGCATGTCGGATTACAAGGGGGTGCTACTGTATAAGACAATCAAAGACCATTTATTTCATCAATTTATAGCTCTTCAAAATAACTCACAAAAACATTCTGTTATAATATAGCCCAAATTACTCCTGGCATTGTATGCTATCTATTCGTGAAGTTATATAACAATAGGTTCAGCCATTCTAAAGATTAGCTTAGACAGACAGACAGGCAAAAATAAATTTTTTTATAGGATAGGATGACAAACGAGCACACAGTCCACTTGATGGTAAGTGGTTGCTGCGGCCCATAGACATCTACATCTATCCTCGATTACGAATCAAAATGCAGATGCGTTGTCACCCGTGAGGACTAAGATCGAATACCTCATTTCCAGTAAAAAGGGTCTCCGATTCTCTACACTCGACAAACGAAACACAGCAGCATTAAGCTACTATTTTACGCTGGTATTCTGCGAGAGCGTGGTCCTTCCCCAGTCGAGCCGACCCATTCGTGCTACAACTATACTACTAACATAACAGCAGCATGCCTCTACCACGTATAAATTAATAATTATTAATGTCATAATGGCATGCAAATAACACCATCTGCTTAACGCAAGATAGTAATTTCGTTATTATAGACATATATAGACAGACACTTTAATGTTAGTTATATGTATAGATGATTTCGTCGCGTAGGTGTCGTATGAGGCAACTATAGAAAATTCCAATAAAAGTTTTGTGGAGAAAACATCCTCTTTCTCTCCTATAGACGGCAATATAACCATCTCGCAAATGTCAGACAAAATACACAAACCAGCGATAAGCAGCAGCATGAAGGTTGAAGAACAGGAGAATGATCACTACGTACTAAAGCATAGCCCGCCTGTCCTTGAAAATTGTAGAGTGTATAGCGGCGCTGACGTCGGTGAGTATTGACTGCGAAGTTAGCTCTTTATGAGTACAAGTAGGTGAAGTTAGTTGAATAATATACAAATTTTCTCCGTGGCATTGGTGAGAAAATTTTCATGCTCCGTAATTTTTGACAAAAAGAAACATAAAAAATGGAGAAATATTTTATTGTGTGTGGATGTGCAAGTGGTTTAGCATCTGATCGGAAAAATAGACTGAAAATGACTCTTATTGACCGAACTTAGTCATCACAGAGCCTCACTTATGGTGTCCATATTTCTGGGACACTATTTTCTACGGCGATCGTTCTCCTGTTCTCTAACCTTCATGAGCAATAGAATCAAAAATGAAAGACATGTAACACTGCACGCTCAATTCAGTGGGAGATACCTATGTTGAGATTTTAAAGGGCTGATAACAAAGGATAAGAAGGTGTTAAACTATGTAAATACCAGCTTATTCTCTGCTTTCCTCCATAATTTTCCGCCATATTCCTTGTAATCAACTTCCCATTTAGTTATTTCGCATCCATTGTCATCCCATCCGCTCAGTTGAATGTAAATGTGACTTGCATTACTCCAAAACCACTCTGTCGTTGACGGTGCTATTGGTACTGTCAATTGGACATATTTATTTATTAATTAAATGTAAAAAACAAATATCAAATGCACACAACTATAGTAAGACTCTCAATCAGTAATATTTAGCATTTAATCGTTAACTCTCTTTTTTATAAAAATGAACTGACGAACAAACTTCATACAAAAAAGGCACAGTTGCTTAGTTAATATTAAAAAGTGACATGAAATGGCTTACAGCCTGTAATTATACTGTCTCTCTAACGTTCGTCAGCACTTGCCGGCTACAAAAGAAGCCTTTTATAGGTTATTCGACTTAGTCTATGTAGGACGTGCACTGATTATATCTTATTGTTGTTGATCATGATGGTGATAAAAATTACAACAATTTTTTTAGTTATAATTCTGTGATTGTATTACAGTACTCGTTAGGATAAAAAAAATATTTAATTATAAATATTTATCACAATATTGGTTCAAATATATTCTTCATAGAATCACAGTCAAAATCGCAAAATATTATAACGAAGAAAGGACAAAATATTTTACATATTATTCGAGACTTAGAGAGAATTCGATTTTATAAATCAAGGTGTAACAAATGTAAGAGTGACAATTTCTATTAGCAAACACTTTATAGGGCGCCCTCCATTTTTTAGCAGTGGACTTTTAATAGGCTATAAAGAAAGAAAGAAAGAAAGGACTTACATACCTCCTCCTAAAGTTGTGGCATCAACGTATGAAGGCTGAGACGATCCAACACTGTTAGCTGCTGTCATTCTCAAGGAATATTTGGTGCCACACTTGAGTCCCTGCAGCGTGAACTCGTACACATCGCGAATGGATGTACCCTTGTTGGACCAAGAGTCTTGCCATGAAACATTTGCTTCTTTCCATGTCAGGTTATAGCCTATGGAACATAAACAGTAAAGTTACCACAGCGGGTCTATATTACGATTTCTGTAAACAATTACAGAAATTGGATAATCATAAGACTACCAATGAGTCCGCCGTCGTAACTTCAATGCGAATTACTGGACATCACATGTTCTCAAAACATCTACCTTAGATAGATAGATACTTTGCTCTAGTTGTCGTAAATGTGATGTTTAACTTGAAGTCCCGGGTTCAAATCCCAGGTCAAGTCAAAAACTGTTATTGGGTTTTTTGATAAGAAGTTCTCAGTAGCTGCCCGGAGTTACGAAGTTGGCAGTGGTAAACCCTGTACCTCGGAAAGCACATAAAGTCGTTGCTCCTGCACCATATCAACTATATGGTGTATCCGGTCGTGTCAAAGTACCGTCTTGTCGGAATATGAGAGTAAAGGCAAACAGATTAGAGCATACACTCTGGCATTATAATCCTGTCCTGCACAGATAGACTACTACAGACTAGCTAAAGATGAGACAGCTAGGATCATATTGAAAATACGCTACAAAAATACTAAACTACTTACTGTCAATAAAGAGACCCTTACGATGATTTTTTTTTCACCATTGAGTACGTTGCAAATGCCGACATGAATCAAAAACCCGCACATCAACAAAACTAACAGTGAGCACTTACCGCCTGAGCTACCACGTATAAAATTTTATGCATTTCGCACTTTTGTTTCTTCATAATCAGGTATTTCTAATTCACTACAGAAATAAAGCCTTTTTAAAGAATGCGACGAATGGCGTTGATAATTTTAATGATTGGCCGATACTTATTACACTGGAAAGGCAGTTAAGGGCGGAACCAATACACAAAAAATAACTTTTCTGATCTCCATCACCATCGAATGATATTTGGGTTTGGTAAAATAGCTCATAAGCATATTATACAACTGCATTTCATCATCGAATCGAATTTGGGCCAATAGTTGATCAATGACGCAGTCACTATGTTTTATCTTATCCAAATTAATAAAACTTTAACCATTAAAAATATTATCTACTTATAGTCAACCAAATCTAAGAAATACATTTTGACAGCTGTCAGACTTATTGCACCAAGCATGCCAACCAAAAAATGGGAACGTACAATATTCGATTCTTAAAAAATGGATATCGATTATTTAGAGTTGGTTATCATTTAGTTAGGTTTGAATAATACCAGAATAAATTAAAAACGGATAATTTAAAACACGAGATTTATCAGTTTCTTCGTATTTGTTGTTTCTGCTTATTTCTAGAGACACAGTTATAAAAATTTAAGATTGAAATTAGATTAAAAATAAATTTATTCAATCACTTAGTAGAGATGTTGTTTATATTAATTATTATTTGATTTTCAATAATGCAGTCAAAATTAATGTCTCTTTCAAAGTCATCCATAATCAATTTTTTTTGTTTTTTTCTACCACTTTTGCCCAATCATCTTTTGTAACATGGGCACATGCTTCAACGAATATATTTTTTATAGCATTGAGTGACAAACGAGCACACAGTCCACCTGATGGTAAGTGGATGCTATGGCCCATAGACATACATATTATTCTCAATTAAGAATCAAAATGCAAATGCGTTGTCACCCCAGAGTATTAAGATGGAATGCCTTGATTCCAGTAAAAAGGGTCTCCGGTTCTCTACACTCATACGAAACACAGCATTACGCTGCTATTTTACGCTGGTATTCTATGAGAGCGTGGTCCTGTCTCGGTTGAGCCGATCCATTCGTGCTACAACTACAATATAGATGTAGCGTGGCTCTACCACATACAAAAAGTTATTATAGGAGAAATTACAGTCCAAAAAGTTAAAGCAGAGTCACAAATAAGAAGACAAACAAAAAACCACAAATTTACGCACACTAAGCTCTCGAAACAGAAACAGAAACTTTTTTATTCAATATAAATTATGAATAATACTTATTTAAAGTGACTTTTTTCTTTTACCACTGATTCGCAAAAAAAAACTCTGTCCTGGGAAGTACCAACAAGAAACCCAACGGTACTAGTTTTTTTTTCAAATAAAAGTTTGCAATCACGCGTGTTACAATTAACAACACAAAACAAATTAGAAATAGCTCGGTAGCGATCATCTTTCCCAGGAGTTATTATCATCCATAAATTCCTTAATATTAAAATAACCCTTTTTATACAAACTCAACGTCAAATTCCGTATATTTTCTGGGATTTTTTTGTAAAAGCGTAAGATCGCCCCAAGAATGAATTACTGACTCCGTGGAGTCGAGTAACTGGTACCGAAATGGCGGGACATTGAAATTATGTAGTGGTTATTTTAGCACAGCCTTGTATATGAGTTTTTTTGTCTACACAAATTTACTTTGACAAAGTAAAAAACTTGTTTTATTCATGATTCATGTAAGTTAAGGAATTTTAAAAATAAAAATTAAAATAAAGAAATAATTAAACAATGTAATGATTCAATTATTTGAATATTTGCCGATCATTCGCATAACAACGAATTTTAATCATCCAAACACTACGGTATTATACATAGCGACATATCATTGAAACGACGTCAAGTAAAAAAAGTTAATACTGGTTATTTTGCTTTGTTTGAAAAATTCAAATTTAAATTAGTGATAAAAAACTATACACGTTGTAATGAAATATAGATAACTTCATAATTCTTCGGATTTACGTAAAAGGTTACTTTAAATCGTGTGAGTACGCTGGTGCAAAGTTATTGCGGAATGATTAGTGTGAAACGTCAAAAGGTATTTCTTAGATTTGGTTGACTTATAATAAAGTACTCACTGATCTTTTGTGCTTTCCCATTTACTTTTCTAGGTGGGTCCCATTGTAGATGAAGTGCATTCTTATGCGAGGTTACTCTCAGGCTCGGGGGTTCAGGTGTAGGTAATACAGAAACTTCGTACGAAACGGAGTCAGAACCATAGAGATTTTTGGCTAAGCACGTATAATTTCCGCTTAGCGATTGATCAATATCTGTAATTTCATTAAAATCATTTTAAAACTAGTGTTAAATACATTATTTACAACTAATATAAATTTGGCATATTTTAATTTAAATTATTTTTCAGTGATAAATAAGGCAATTTTTTTGCTGGTTGCATGGAAATGCTGTGTTGGTGCGGTCTTTCAGGGCCATAGCAGCCTAAAAGCTATGCTTAGAGTTTATCTGCATGATTGCATCCGTATTGAACTAAAGTAACTGACATAGTTTCGGGAAACAGTAAACTGAAATGATAATGGACCAACCTAAAAGCTGGAGGAATCAAAAATCGATACGGAGGAAGTTCTCCAGTGGCAGCCTTGTACAGGTAAATGAAGTGGAGGTTATTCCTCCACTAGATGAGGTGACAACCAGGTAAGATAGAATATCATTGTCAGAATCGTTTTTTGCGAACTCGTCTGGGTAAGCTTATGTTCAGCAATGGAATTATGAAGGACTATAATGATGTTGATGATGATGAAACAAGAAAATAGCCGACATAATGATAAATGTGTCAAAGGAGACTGATGTCTCGTACTGCGATCGTAATCCGCCTTCTAATGACGATTAAGACAAATCGTCTATACATCGGGAGAAAATCGTGTTCAGCAGCAGACTAACGGGATAACGAAGAATAAGAAGTATGATAGTATGATAGTAGTAGTAAGTTAGTACTTCAAGCAATTCCAAAATCTAACACAAAATGCTACAAATTACTCTTATGATCTAAGAAAGATTACTTCACAGTCTATTTACTATACTGACGATTTTATACGAGGTAGAGCCATGCTGCAGCTATATTAATAGTATAGTTGTAGCATAGTTGTAGAGAGATAGTAGCAGAGTTGTAGAATAGGTCGGCTCGACAGGGGAGGGACCGCGCTCTCATAAAAAAACTAGCGTAAAATAGCAGCTTAACGCTGCTTTGTTACGTATGGCGAGTGTAAAGAACCGGAGACCTTTTTCACTGAAAAAGAGGCATTACTCGTACATCTTACTCCTCACAGATGACAACGCATCTGTATTTTGATTCGTAATCGAGAATAGATGTAGATGTCTGTAGATGTCGATAGTCCGTAGACACCACTTAACATCAGGTGGACTGTGTGCTCGTTTGTTATTCTAGTCATATTTCAGACTAGAAAACAAAAACTGATATACTTCTTGTTTGGTAACAGAAATAGATATGTAAAACTACTAATTAAACTATAAATACAAAGAAAGAGCCGAGTTCTGAGGACTAAAAATAATAAAACAATGTCTACATAACAGTTTCAGATGTCAGTGTTAAGATATAGAGAATACAATTTTTAAAGCGATCTTGGAATCTGTTATGGGCAAATTTATTTTATTATTTGCAGTTTCTTGAAGTTGGAATTTACATTGTATATTTTTTAACTTTTTAGTAGATTTAGGAATATGATAAGATCTAGATAACAACTAAAAGGTTGTCTAAATAATTCAATTTTTTATTCCTAATTAGTTCAATTTATTATCTCAATTTCACTCCCTAGTTTCCCAATTTTAGAGACAGATTATTTCTCCTTATTTATATAGGACCACCTTGAATCTACAAAGAAAAAGGATCCATAAAATAGGCTCGCAATTGACTAAGATATCACGTGACACCCGTACAAAAATAAAAAGTTGACTTGAGTTCCTTCTTTTTTGAATTTGGCCAAAATGTGGCTACTTACTAGGTAATGGGACTTATACCTGATCTCTTTGCTCTAGTCGTAAATGTGATGATCATGGGGTTCAAATCCCAGGTTAAGTCAAAATCAATCATTGGATTTTTTTAACAAGAAATTCTCAGCTGCCCGGAGTCATGAATTTGGCAGTGGCACCTCGAAAAGCACATAAAGTCGTTGCTCCTGCACTTAATAGTTCTCCGGTCGTGTCGAAGTACCATCCCGCCGGAATATTAGATTAAAGGCAAAGAGATAATATCATACACTCTGGCATTATAACACTGTTCTGCGCAGATGTCTAGTCTCTGTTGAGATTAGTTCCCACGACCGGAATTCGGTCTGAAGGACATTACTAGCTAAAGTCAAGACAGTTAGGATCACATTAAAAATAGGCTACAAAAATATTAAACCACTTACTGTTAATAAGGAGACTATCGTCATGATTCCTAGTAAATCTTGGGTGGTGTGTGATAATATTATTGTTGTGATACCACACGGTGCGTGGTGGTGGTGACCCCGCGCAGGCGCAGGCAAGCAGCAGGGAGCTGCCCACTCCCACCGACACGGGTCCGCCCAGAGACGACACGCCGGCTACCACTGAAGTAATAAAAATTAAATTACAATATTTTTAATAGCTAGAACGAAGTGGTAGTGGTAGTGGTAGTGGTGGTTCGGATATGATGAATAAAATTCGATTATAATGTTAACGAATACTTCGACACACGTTTTTTTAAATTATACCTAGCTGTTCCCACTACTTCGCGTGTAATTTATTACGAGTGAATTTCATGGGTTAAAATTTTTTTGCTTGGAACCCTATTATTTAAAAATAAAAATAGCCTAAGTTACTCCTTATATCATTAACTATCTGGTGGTCCCGTCAAATTTGGTCCAGCCATTACGGATGTAAGCCGGAATAAGCAGACAATTTTTTTTAAATTATTTTCCTGTGAGTACCTTATATACTTTTATATGCATTTAGTAAAAAGCTATTACTTTGACATTACAAAAAGACACTTTAATTTTATTTATTTGTATAGATATATAACAAACGGGTACACATTCCACCTGATGGTAAGTGGATGCTGTGGCCCATAAAAATCTTTATCAGCCTTCGATCAAGAATCAAAATACAATACAATCCTAACGATTTTAACCACTAAGTCACTGAATTCTTCTCCTGTCGTCGCCGAATCATTACTTAAACAAAATGTAAATGTGTGTACAAAGAATTTTACATTTCATAAAGTGTCATCAAGATAGTGTAAAATATTTTAAGACTATTGATATTGTTACGCGCTCAAGTCGACGATACACTAGCGCCATCTAGTGTCAGGAACGAGAGCGAGGGGAGCATTGAGAAAATGACATCACAAATCACTCGACCGACAACGCCACCCGAAGAACTAAGTTTCTGGAAAATCTACACTCGAATACTCGTTGCCTGGCCTGGCGCGCATTTACTTGAATGTTCGGGACGCTTCTTTGCTAATTATATAAATAGGCGCTGCAAGATGCGATCGGAGCAGAGTTGAACTCGGCGACACAAGCGAAGCTTCGGAGGTAATTTTATCGGCAATTTTTACTGTCACGAACCCTAAGCTCGTAACAATATTAAGAAAACCGCAGATCTGTAGGGGATTTCTGTTGAAGTTATTGCGTCTATAATAGATACAATCGCACCTCAACTATTTATTATTTTTAATACTAGTATTGAATCTGGTGTGTTTCCTGATTTAATGAAGCATAGTAAAGTAATACCTTTATTTAAATCTGGTAGTACATTGGACCCCGCTAATTTTAGACCTATTTCTGTACTGCTAACACTTAGTAAAATTTTTGAAAAAATTATTCTTGATCAAATGTTAATTTTTTTTAATGTAAATAATTTACTTCATAAAAATCAATTTGGTTTCACAAGGGGTCGCTTGACAGCTGATGCAGGTGTTGAGCTGATTAAATATATATTTGATGCATGGGAAATTCACAGGATGCTTTGGGTGTATTCTGTGACATATCCAAAGCCTTCGATTGTGTTCACCATGAAACATTAATCATGAAACTTCAACACTACGGTGTAAGAAGCGATGATCTTAAATTAATTATTTCATATTTAGGTGACAGAACGCAAAAAGTTGTCATTAATAGTACGAGTTCTTCCGGGTCGATTGTACAAATGGGCGTGCCTCAGGGCTCAATTCTCGGCCCTTTTCTATTTCTAGTATATATTAATGACTTACCTAACATAGTAGGGGATAACCATGATATAGTATTATTTGCTGATGATACTTCATTAATTTTCAAATTAAAACGACGAAACGGTATTAAATTACGACGAAGTAAATAATGCTATAGCTAAGTTAGTCAATTGGTTTAATGTTAATAATTTGCATTTGAATGGAACTAAAACTAAATGTATGAAATTCGTAACTCCTAATATTAAACATGTCAATACTAATGTAATTTTATATGGGGGGCAACTGAGTCTTATTCATACCACCATTTTCTTGGAATCACACTGGACGCAAAGCTTCAATGGCTCCCCCATATATCAAAACTAGCTAGCAGAAATAGTTCTGCACAATATGCTGTGAAAAAGATTAGAACTCTTACCAGTGTTGAAACAGCTAGAATAGTTTACTTTAGTTATTTCCATAGCATTATGTCGTATGGTATTTTGCTATGGGGACATGCGACTGACACTAAAATTATATTTATTTTACAGAAGAGGGCCATTAGAGCAATATATAATTTAAAACCAAAAGAGTCACTGAGACAAAAATTTAAGGAAATTAATATATTAACTCTGGCCTCTCAATACATTTATGAAAATGTAATGTATGTACACAAAAATAAAAGTAGTTTTGCGAAAATAAGTGATATTCATTCTGTAAATACTAGGAACAGACACAAGCTAGTAGTACCAGTTACTCGACTCCACCGAGTCAGTAATTCATTCTTGGGGCGATGTATACGCTTTTACAACAAAATCCCAGAAAATATACAAAATTTATCATACACGAAGTTCAAAAATGTTATTAAAATAAGTTTTTAAAAAGGGTTATTATAATATTAAGGAATTTATGGATGATAATAACCCCTGGGAAGAGTGATCGCTACCAAGCTATTTCTAATTTGTCTTGTGTTGTTTATTGTAAACATTATTGTAAGCTATTATTGGGAAAAAATAGTCCCGCTGGGTTTCTTGCTGGTTCTTCCCAGGACAGAGGTTTTTTTTTGCGAACCAGTGGTAAATGAAAAAAGTGACTTTCAATAAGTATTGTTATAATCTACATTGAATAAAAAAGTTTCTGTTTCTGTTTCAAGATGCTGAAGACTAAGATGGAATGCCTTGTCTCCAGTAAAAAGTATCTCCGGTTCTCTACACTCACTAAACAAAACACCGACGCATTATGCTGCTATTTTACGCTCACATTTTTGAGAGCTTGGTTCTTACCTAGTCGAGTTGACTATCCACGTGAAATATAATTTTTTAAACAAAAAAATAAAAATAATATTTTAAACATTATATTTATTTGATTTCGCCAACCTTTGGTAGTTAGTTCTGCATGCACTCTGTTGCTTGGTGAACCTTCACCCGCTGGAGTGTGAGCTCTCACGAACACTTCGTATTGTCTCCCCGTAGATAGACCAGTGAGAGGGAATGTGAACTGACGGGACAGGTTGGATTCTTGCGTTGCATCAATTCTATAGTTTTGAGGAGCACCAGTACTGAAATTTTTACACAAAACATATTAAAAGCTGAATAAAGTTAATAATGATATGATAATGATCTTAATAAAACTAAATTTTCAACTTTTTTAAGTTATAACTTTTGTGACCTGTACAAATTTAGTTAATATTTTATGTAGGTTTTAAAACTATTAATTTTAGTAAAACCTAGACAACGCAGTTGATTTACAAATATCCATTCAGTTTCTAATTTAAAGTTCTATTCATTGTATTATTGCACTATTGTTTGTTGTCCCAAATAAATAAAAATTATTAATTCATACAGAATTGAAATAAAACAATATATAAAATATTTTATTAAAACAATCCGTCTGTAATTTATTCATCGAGAGTATACAACAATTTTAAAAATAATATTAATCAATTAATTTGAATTATTTTACTTACATTTAATACCCGTGATTTGTGGCATTCTTTGTGGGAAGCCTGTGTTCAGCAGTGGACATGTGAAATGCTTTTTTCTGAAGAAATGCGAGGCCTTTCCGGAGGGACAACTTCTCTGCCTAGAAGTCCATGTGGGGACCAACCTCTTACTTCCACCATATTAATAGCAGTGTTTGCACTGCTGTTTTCTAGTCTATTGACTATAAAGAGCTACTATAATGACAAATTTTGAAGTATAACATATTACTCACTAGTACTCAGAAGTGACAATATATCTGTAGCCTCTTACGGGCATACGACGATATAGGGCAGTGCATTGAATACTATTGTTACGAGCTTGAGGTTCGTGACAATAAAAATTGCCGATAAAATTACCTAAATTAACACTTTAATTTACTTTACACAATTAAAGTTAAAACACTAATAATTTAAACACACTAATTCACTTAATTCCACTCCGAAGCTTCGCTTGTTTCGCCCAAATCAACACTGCCTCCATCGCACCTTGCAGCGCCTACTTATTTAAATTAGCAAATATCCAGAATGTTCAAGCAAACACGCGCACGGTCCCGAGAGTCCGAGTATAGATTTTCTAGAAACTTAGTTTCTTCGGATGGCGCTGTCGGTTGTGATGTTATTCACTGCAAAGCCCCCCCTCGCCCCCCGCTCCTGACACTAGATGGCGCTAGTTGACTTATTCATGCAACACTGCCCCCTCCTAAGACATGCTCGTCCCGAGCATTATCGGTCCCATAATAACGCGCCAAGCGATCCACATGGACGATCTTAGGAGTCCCTCTTGTGCCTTTCTGTATCCGGTAGGTCACATCGTTGATCCTGGTTACAATCCGGTACGGGCCGTCCCATTTAGCTTGAAGCTTAGGAGATTTCCCTTTGCTGCGGACTGGATTGTGCAACCACACTAATGAACCTTCGTTGAACCCTTTATTGTTCATTTTGCGGTCGTACCGGGTTTTCATTTTCTCAGACATTTGCTGGCCCGATTGTCTGACGTGCTTATAAATGTCATTCATTTTGTTCCGCAAGTCATTTGCATAATCGGTTATACTGCGTGGGGCATCAGGTGGTATCCCCGTGATCAGGTCCGCAGGCAGCCGTAATTCTCTTCCAAAGTTTGCGAAAGCTGGTGTCACTGCTGTACTTTCGTGAACAGAACTTCGATATGACAACAAAAACGGTTGTATGTGCTTGTCCCAATCTCGTTGCCGATTGTCTACAACTTTTGCTAGGTACCTCTCCAATGTCTGATTAAATCGTTCCACCATTCCATCAGATTGCGGGTGATAAGAAGTCGTTCTTGTTTTATGAGTACCCATAACTCGGCAAGTTTCCTGGAATATTTGAGACTCAAAATTCCTTCCTTGATCGCTGTGAATCTCTAAAGGTACTCCAAAACGACAGAAGACTTCATGAACTAGTTTATCTGCAACTGTTGAAGCTTCTTGATTTGGAATGGCGAAGACTTCTGGCCACTTAGTGAAGTAATCCATCACAACCATGAAATACTTGTTACCGCTTTCACTCTCCGGAAACGGCCCCGCCACGTCAATGGCTATTCTCTCCCATGGTGCACCCACATTGTACAACTTCAATGCACCTCTACTACGAGTCTGAGGTCCCTTTACAGCCGCACAACTTGTACATTTGCGACACCAGTCCTCGACATCGTTTCGACAGTGGACCCAGTAAAACCGTTCTCGTATCTTCAGTAGAGTTCGTTTAACTCCCAGATGGCCTCCTGAATAATCATTATGGTACAGCTGTAGAACATCCGGTACTTTAGCTTTAGGGACAACCATTTGTAAATGACAGCTGTCTCCCCGAACATTTTCCCATTTACGGCACAGAACTCCATCCTGAAGCAGCAAGCTGTCCCACTGGGCCCAATAGCTTTTAGTGGTTGAACTCATTGCTGAGACGTCGCTCCACTTAGGCTTGGGAGCACTGGCCCTTATCCATTCCAGAATCGGCTTGATGTCCGGATCTTCCTGCTGTGCATGTTGTAAGCTGTCCTTCCATTCGTTGCTGAGGTGGTCCGTCCTGAGCATCCTCACGGATACCTCTTCCTTACTCTCTTGCCTAGTACAATGGTTGCAATCTTCAGGACAAGGTCTTCTTGACAATGCATCTGCGTTGCCGTGAGATTTTCCGCTGCGATGTTCGATCTCAAAGTCGTATTCCTGCAGTAGTTCAATCCACCTCGCAACTTGTCCTTCTGGATTTTTAAACTGCAATAGCCATTTTAGTGCAGCATGGGCAGTTCGTAAGTGAAACTTTCGTCCCAGAAGATATTTGCTAAAATGCTGCAACGACTTTACCACAGCGAGCAATTCGCGTCTTGTGACACAATAGTTCCTTTCCGGTTTTGACAACGACTTGCTGAAGTACGCTATTACGACTTCTTGGTCACCATTCCGTTGAGACAACACACCGCCGAGTCCTATATCACTTGCGTCTGTGTCAACTATAAATTCTTTGCTTGCATCAGGGTATCCCAAAATAGGTGTTTTGCACAGACGGTCCTTGAGCTCCTGGAATGCGATATTGCAACTTTCATCCCAGCAGAAATGTCGCTTCTCCTCGGTTAGCTTGTGCAGAGGTTTGGCTATATCTGCAAAGTTCTTCACGAATCGCCGGTAATAGGAGCACAAACCCAAAAATGCTCTAACCTGCGTCTTGTCTTTTGGAACTGGCCAATCCTTGACAGCGGCGATTTTCTCTGGATCTGTGCGGATACCTTCTTCCGATACTACAAACCCCAAAAAGTTAACTTGCCGTTGAAATAGTGAACATTTCTTCGGGCTCAACTTGAGGTTGGCACTCTGAATCTTCATGAGCACGCGTTCCAGGTTTTGAAGGTGTTCCTCAAACGTACGGCCCACGATGATGATGTCATCCAAGTAGACCAGACAGGCATCGCCAATTAGCCCGGTAAGTACAAGTTCCATCAGCCTTTCAAACGTTGCTGGAGCATTGCACAACCCAAACGGCATTACTTTGAATTGCCACAGACCCTTTCCCGTCGAGAACGCAGTTTTCTCCTTGTCCTTAGGGTCAATTTCAACTTGCCAGTAGCCACTTTTTAGATCCAGCGTGCTAAACCATTTTACTCCTGTAAGCATGTCCAGCGTGTCATCAATTCTTGGCAAGGGATAGCTGTCCTTCTTTGTAACGTCGTTCAGACGGCGGTAATCAACACAGAACCGCATGCTGCCATCCTTCTTTTTCACCAGCACCACTGGCGAACACCATGGACTAGAGGAAGGTTCAATAACACCATCCTTCACCATTCCTTCAATCATGGTTTCCACTTCCTTTTCACGTGCTACCGGCAATCTTCTTGGCCGCTGACGGATAGGCAATTCCTCTCCTGTGTTTATTTTGTGTTGAACTAGGCTAGTCTTCCCTATGTCAGCATCATTTGATGAGAATACATCGGCGTACTTGAGTAACAACTTCTTCGCCTTGACCAATTCGTTCGGGGACAGAACACTGCGACAGTCTTCCAAAAGTGTGGTCACTCTCGTTTCTGAATCCTTGCTGGGGGTCCCACTCGATATATATTGGCACTGACGTAACCAATCCACTTCCTCACAAGTACCAACCAGTGTGCCTTTTTCTATAATCTGTTCCCGGTCGCAAAGGTTCAGCACACGTACTCCTGAGATGTCAGTGGTCCTGACCAAGGTTCGAGCTACATTCCATGGAAGGTCATTGTTTACCCTTTCCACAAGTACACAACGGTGAGCTTGCCCAGCGTTTCGAGAAAGACTAACCGGAGCAATCGTTTCCGATCTCGGCGGAAGAACAATCTTCTTGATGCTGTACACGTTCCCTGGTAACGCACCTTCCATAAAAAGTTCCTCCTGTCCACATTTCAAAACACCTTGCTTAACGTCGATCTCGCAACAATTATTCCTCATAAAGTCTAAGCCTAGGATGCAGTCGTCCATTATATCAGCCACGATGACATTATGCAGGTAGATCACGTTGCCTAGCTTCAACTCCATCTCCTTCTCTCCACGGACGGGTATACGCTGACCGGTGGCTGTTACCAAATTAATGCGTTCTCGGTTGTATGCGGAGTCCCCAAGGAACTGACTTATAAGTTGGGAACTAACAACCGTACGAGAGGCTCCAGTGTCTATGGTCAGTTTACACGGCATTCCGTTGACCTCGCCCTTGATGATTAGACTGTTCCCATCATGGGTTTGTGAGATCGAGATCCTTGGGGCTCTTTTAACATCAGCCAGCACCCACCCCGCGGTTCTGGCTTTTACTCGTTTCCCTGCTGCTGCTGGGCGGTGCTGTTGGCCGCACTACCCACCTGGGATCGTTCACCTTCCCTTTCTAGGGTTCGCTTAGGGCAGCTGGATCGAAGATGGCCCTTTTCCCCACAGCCATAGCACCTTGGGCTGTATCCTTTGTTGCGGTCGCGAACTGTAGCGGCTGCAACCTCCCTGACGCGATGGGAACGATGATCCTGCCGCACGGCTTCTACCTCCAGTGCATGGGCCAAGGCGTCCTTAAGCGTCTCGTGGTGCCCGAGCCTCACAGCAGCTCTGACTTCCAGGTCGCGGATGCCGTCGATAAATGTCTGCACCAGGTTCCCTTCAATGAGCGCAGGTACAGACCGGTAAGCTTTTCGCACCAGCTTCTCCACCTCTAGAGCCCACTGCTGCAGGTTTTCGTTGATGCGCTCCGATGCTGCACGAAAGACGTGTTCCAGGTGAGCGTCGCCATATCTCGCCTCCAATGCCTCAAGGAGTTGCTCATAAGTCACTTCCTCACCGAGAGCTTCCAGAACTGTTAAGGCCTGGTCGCGCAGGCCTAGTGTGAGAGCAGTCATGGCCTGACTTTTATTCCAGCCGTTCGCCTTCATAACAGCCTCGAACTGGATTTTGTAGGCTGACCAGGAAGAGGTACCGTCGAACGGTGGCACCTTGAACCCACGTAGCGAAGGTGTTGTAGCTACTACGGGAGCTGTAGCTCCATCTCCAAGTATGAGTTCGTCCAGTGATTTCTTCATGTCAGCCATTACGTTGTCAACCCGATTGTTTACTTGGTCGATTCGGATTTCAGCTTTCTCGATTCGGTTTTCAGCTTCCGACAGGCGGTTGTCATGGTGAGCAACCCTATCCTTCACCTCCTTTATCTCCTTCCCGAAGGTAGCGTGAAGGTCCTTCATGAGGAGCATCTGTTCCTCCTGTCGGCGGGCCTGTTCCTCGTGTCGGCGGGCCTGTTCCTCCTGCTGCTCTTTCAACTGACTGGCCTGTTCCTCCTGTCCGCGCTTCAGCTGCTCTTCGAACCGACGAGCCTGTTCCTGCAGCATCACCATCAGAGCACCTAAGTCAGGTGCTGCAGATGTAGGAGCTACTGACGGGCCTGCAGCCGGCGGCTGGCCCTCCGACGTCTGCGGCGTCGCACCACCAAATCTTCGTTGGTCCGTCTCCTGCTGGCGTTGACTTCGGGTACGGACACCCTCCGTTTCCTCCTTAGGTAAAATCGGCATGATTTTATCCCACTTCTGACACCAATTGTTACGAGCTTGAGGTTCGTGACAATAAAAATTGCCGATAAAATTACCTAAATTAACACTTTAATTTACTTTACACAATTAAAGTTAAAACACTAATAATTTAAACACACTAATTCACTTAATTCCACTCCGAAGCTTCGCTTGTTTCGCCCAAATCAACACTGCCTCCATCGCACCTTGCAGCGCCTACTTATTTAAATTAGCAAATATCCAGAATGTTCAAGCAAACACGCGCACGGTCCCGAGAGTCCGAGTATAGATTTTCTAGAAACTTAGTTTCTTCGGATGGCGCTGTCGGTTGTGATGTCATTCACTGCAAAGCCCCCCTCGCCCCCGCTCCTGACACTAGATGGCGCTAGTTGACTTATTCATGCAACACTATAATACATACATAATAGAACGGGGGAGTGGGCGGAGCCCGTGTAGCCACTAAAATCTCACTAACACGTAAATTCACAGGCATAAACGTCAACACGAGACGTGTTTTGACGTTACAATCGTTTCCAAATTTCGCATTGAAATTATTTAGAAAATGCCAAATTGCATCCAATTTACAAATAAATATGTATTAAAATTTAAACGATTTTTTTAAATGATGATCTTGAACATTAATAAAAAGTCTAAAATTTGTATATTTATTCAGTCTATCAACACAGCGAATCTGGTTAAGCGACTCCAAACCTCGTACAAAATAAAGTTGACAGCCATTCTATTGTGTATTATAGTATTCTATGGGGCAGTGTCTTTATAGCACTGTTAAATATACGTTAATTATAATTAATAAAAAAAATTAAACCTTGAAACAGGCTTCACGTAGACTGTGTAATGAGTGATTTCACCATTAGGCTGATCTGGCTTCTTCCAGCTTACAAGAAGCGACGTAGGCGATGAAACTAGGAGCTTAATAGCCGATGGTGGGCCAGGAACTGAAATTAAGTAATGATTTATTAATTATGCAAAGAGACTCAGTTATGTAAAAAATGCTTGAAAACTTCTAATCCCGAAAATGCTGTAAGACAACGGACAATGTGCGGATATTAGTTGGAATTTGAATTTGACTGCCTCGTTGGTCTAGAGGTTGTAGTAATGCGACTGCTGATCATGAGGTCCTGTGTTCGAATCCCGGGTCGGGCCAAAAAATGAATTATTGAGTTTTTCCGTCAAGAAATTCTCAGTAGTTGCCTGGAGTCAGGAAGTTGGCGGTGTCTCACCCCCGTGCCTCGTAAAGCACGTAAAGCCGTTGGTCCTGCGCCTGATCTCTCTCTCTGGTCGTGTCGGTTTACCGTGCCATCGGATTATGAGAGTGAGGGAATAGAGAGTACACCTGTGCTTGCGCATGGGCACTATAAACCTGTCCTGCGCCGATGGCTAGCCTCCGTTGAGGCAGGCCGCCGTGGCCGGAATTCGGCCTGGGGGACATTATTAATTGGAATAGACGTGGATGGGATATGATAGCCCACTACAACTTTAAAGGTATGACTAGAATGAAGAAATACTAAAATATCAACGTAATACTGCTGTATTTCGTATAGTCGATGTAAAGAGTTGGAGATCCTGTTTTTTGGTAGGTAAGTAAGGGAGGCGAGATTACATCACTCTATGTAGTCCTCAGGGATGACAAATAATTTTTTTGCTTAAGAGAATTTAGTTGTAGAATTTAGATGTAGGTGTTTATGTATCTTCTACTTTTAATAGATATAACATGTACAGACCGGAAAACTATGTGGGATTATATCGTAAGATGTGAAAATATTAATATAAATACTGTGAGAGTCTATTCGCCTGTCAAGAGTTGCAATTTAATTAAATCCTTCATACAATGGGAGATACCTATATCCAACAGTGAGCTGTCTACAGACTGATGACAAAAAAACTATTGTGACTTAATAAAGATACTAATACCTCTCATCTGTGAGGAAATCAAAATGGAAACTGTCATGTCTGTGGTAGCTGATTTCAGCCACATCACAGGCTTATTTTTGCCATAGGTCACATCACATCATCATACAGCCTTCACAAGTCCACTGCTGAACATAGGCCTCCCCCAAGTAATGCCACAAAGCCATAAGGTTATAAAAACTATAATATCTCCAGTTCTATTTTAAATTACGATTTTATTTTCTTTATTCATTATTCAGAATTAGTTTCTGTTCCTATTTCTTTAAATCATACAACTGCAATAATATAATAAATATGTTATTATATAATTATTTTTTATTGTATTTATTTATATGTAAAAAATAAAAATAAATATTTAATTATAATAAGCATTTAATTACATCAACAGTACATATTTTAACTAATCTATCACAAAAAACCAATGCTCTTCATACAAATTTTTCAGCAAAACAATGTTTAAAACTTTTTAAATCAACTAATCTGAGGGTATACAAAAGTGACCTCCACATTTTAACGTTCTATAAACATTGCTAGTATTAATGTATACCATACAGCTAAGTTAATTGCGATCGTGAATCTTATTGCACTTAGAAAGGTGAATAAACATACGAGTTTTGTCGCAAAATACGACCGTTTAATAATGACAGAATTCAGCCAGCCCACAGACGCGGATTTTTTTTCTGGCTGATGTCTGCCACTCCATAGACGAGAGGATAAAAATTTTAGAATATTTACCGTCTTGTAACGTAGTGCAGACGACGGGGTAAGAGAACGGCCCCACGCCGTAGCTAGAGAAACCAGCCACTTTTATTGTATAATTTGTATATTTGAGTAGTCCCTGCAAATAGAGCTCTGAGTGCGGTGAAGTCAAATTGAGCCATGGACCATCTGAAAATTAATTTATTAAACTAAGATTTAGTTTTGAATTAATCAACAACAATTATTTGAAAAGCTACTACTCACACATTGGGTGCGTTTGGCAGAAAAAAGCGCTAACAAGCGCTTGTAAGCAAAATGGTGATCGTAAGCGGTAAGCGCTGTCAAATCGTAAGTAGCTATTTTCCTCTAGGACACGATGTTAGTTTTAACCGGGGAACCTAACCTAATTTAAATATATGTTTGTAAAGTATTCATATTAAAAACTTACTAATCATGAATTTTTAATAACATGTATATTATGTTTATTCATGTCATTATATTACTTAAAACTAATATTGCACAAAACAACTTATAAACTCTACTTCAAAACAAACAAATTAAATAAGCAAAATGGCGGATTGCGTCAGCGCTACTGAAGTAGCAATCGTGTCCTGGCCGAAAACTATTTTAGCGCTTATAAGCGCTTGCTAGCGCTTTTTTCTGCCAAACGCACCCATTATATTGAAATTAAACGAGAAAAAATAGTTCATATAATGTTACTTCAGATCACTAAAGTCTCTTAAATGTTTTCATTAGATTGTGTTTAATATTAAGACGTTATTGTATATTTTAAGATTTATTTTCATTATTTTTTTTTTTAAATTTAAAAAACACAATCTATAGTCTGTTAGACGAGATTAAAAGCAGGACTTCTAAAATTGGTAAAACTAGGCGTCCTCCGCGAATTATTTTTACTGATAAATAGTACGAATGCCGCCACTTCGGCTCACCCGCCCGGACACGCCCTCTACAACTGCGAGCCTCGTACCACCAAACTCTACGCATGCGGTGATAAGCGATGCCGCTCACACAGATTGCGATACTTAAGCGACAGTCGCTATTGCGAGACGTTTACATTACCAACTATTGCCGAAATTTTGCCAAAGTTGCTATTCATCACCAAAAAAGGTATTGATATTAAACCAATTGTATGCTACACTTTGAACACTCTACCTATGAAGGTTAGAGAACAAGAGAACGATCACTACGTACTAAAAAGCATAGCCCGCTTGTCTTTGAAAATTGTAGAATGTATAGCAGCGCTGATGTGGCCGTGGAAGGAAAAGGGGAGATCTCCCGCCGGGCAAGGTGTTCTACCCGGGGAGCGGCCGACACTCCTGGTGACCCCGACGTGATAGTTCGGAGATGTTCTATATATACTGTTTATAATTCGGAATGTTGATAGCGCGATTTAGGCTTCGGTGTGCTTCGCTTGTGGCGCGACGACAGCGCCGCTACACTGACGTCGGTGAGTAGTAACTGCGAAGTTAGCTGTTTATGAGTACAAGTAGGTGAAGTTAGTTGAATAATGTACAAATTTTCGTTTCATTTTTAATGAGAAAAATTTCATGCTCCGTAATTTTGTAATTTTTGACAAAAAGAAACATTAAAAAATGGAGAAATATTTTATTGTGCGTGGATGTGCAAGTGGTTTAGCATCTGAACGGAAAAATAGACCCAAAATGACTTTTATTGACCGAACCTCGAGAGATCGCAGCGCCTCACTTATGGTGTCCATATTTTTGGACACTATTTTCTACGGTGATCGTTCTCCTGTTCTCTAACCTTCATGACTCTACCAATTCAATTGCATGATTCTTCTTCTTTTTTTTCCTTTGCTGAATAATCCGTTTGTGTAAAAAGCGTTCGTTTACCAACTCCACCACTAGGCCATTGTGGGTTCACAAAAGTTTACCCACAATGGCTAATGACCAAAAGTAGAGTTTACGTACATAAAAGTGCACACACATAAAATATGTGCGTGCACTTTTACGTGTACACAATTTTATGGAGGTGATGTCGTATGGGTGTGCACTTCTAGGAAGGTGCACTTTTATGTAGGTGAAATTTAATGTAAGATTAATTTTACGTGGTACTAATGAGCATATAATCACGTTTACGTGGTGCACTTTTATGTTTACCCAAATTTTTTTATTTTCGTAAATTTATGACTAAAATTTTCAAGATCTGCCAGAAAACAGTACTTAAAAGCGATTTTTTGTATTTTTTTCCTCTACCCTTAAACCCCACTCGGGTCAGCGAGATAATTTTTTAACTACAAAAGCAAAGATCCTGGCGTTGTTAGTATTTCAAAAAAGGATTTACTTAAATTTCAATAAAAAATTGTTTGTGAAAAACAAAAACCGTTACCTTCAGTGCTGTAATGTATGGTGTAACCAAGTAGAGAAGTTCCTTGTGCAGTAATAGGCTGCCAAGCTACCCGCAAGGATGAGGAAGATACTCCACGACATTCAACGGAAGCGGGTGGATGCTCAGGTGCTGTAAATGGCACAACCATTTACATTATTCAATGCAAGGGTATATCAATGTTTAAGCAATAAATCCTCCTAGCAATATTGAGGAACCTTGCCCAAGAGCGTCCTTTTTATACGTGGTAGAGCCATGCTGCAGTTATATTAGTAGTATAGTTGCAGCATGAATGGATCGGCTCGACCGGGGAAGGACCACGCTCTCAAAGAATAGCGGCGTCAAATAGTAGCTTAATGCTGCTGTTTCGTATGGTGAGGGTAGAGAACCGGAGACCCTTTTTACTGGAAACGAGGCATTTCATCTTAGTCCTCACAGGTGACAATGCATCTGCATTTTGATTCGTAATCGAGGATAGATGTAGATTTCTATGGGCCGCAGCAACCACTTACCATCAGGTGGACTGTGTGCTCGTTTGTCACCCTATCCTAAAACAAAGGGGCTGGGGTTGATCATTAAGACTATTACGATTGTAATATTTATAATCTTCTTATCAGATCATGCAATTGCTAATATTCACAATTATTTCTATATTTAAAATCAAACTTATTTTTTGTTCCTCAGTGTCATTTCATGAGTAATTCAAGTAGTACCCACTATTTTAGTTCCCTACTTGAAAATATGAACTTTCTTAATAATTTCCTGCCTCACAAAGTAAAATAAATTTATATCTAAATCAATTTTCATGCTATTATAAGCAAACCTATTAGTTTATTGATTTAACGCACCATTACATTCTGTGAATTGTTTGTAATATAAATTTTCTGAAGATGAAACCCAAATACTGCGACTAGATGAACAAATAAATTAAAAAAATAAGTAACATCATGTTGGGATATGTGACTGCGTTTATACTTAGGAGCCACGTCCGTATGAAGGTGATCACATATTTGTCAGCACCGTACACACTATAATACGCGACCATAGAGAAAACCTTTATGCACCACACGTTTAAGCCCCGGTACATTGACGCGTAGATAATTTCATCACTATCGTAAACCGTAAAAGTTCTCCCTCGTACTTCTCCATGCAGGGAGGAGTTTCCTTATTTGTTGATTGAAATATTAAACGTCTCGCACATTTGAGGCTGCATCCCGTCGCTACTCTCGATATTGTTTGTCTGGTATGAATAAGATGATTATACCGCCATTCATCGAAAGTCTTGAGGTGCCCCAGACTGTACAGAGATGAAACCTATGTCATTTGAAAGTACAGATCTTCTATATAAAGAATTAGAAAAGTGCATGTAGCTACGCAGTAGTGGACAAAAGTTATGAAGAATTAAAGAAGTTGATTTCTACAGTCGGTTTTTATCATTATTTCACAGTGTAGATTATTAATAAAGTTCCAATTCATGAGTGTTAAGTAGGTTAATGTATATGCATGATGCCAAAAGAAAACAAGGACAGCAGTTTTTTTTCAGTCTTGAAATTATTATTTGTAACTAGCTTTTGTAACATAAATATATTAATACTATTATTGATCGAAAGGTATATTAAAAAAAAACATAGACACTCACGCCTGTCACCCAAAGGGGTAGGCAGAGACTACAAACTTCCATTTAGCACGATCCTGACACACCTCTCTTGCCTCTTCCACATCCATATACCTACGCATACATGCTTGTCGGTTAAGGGTACTCTTATTTTGGCCCATTTTTAGTATATCGCCAATTTGGTCAACAAACTTCCGCCTAGGACGTCCCTTTCTAACTCTGCCATTCACTTCTGCACCATAAATTTTCTTTGTCACTCTTTCCTCATTCATTCTTTCCACATGACCAAACCACCGAAGCATTCCTTTCTTAATCCTGGTCACTGCATCATCTTGCAAACCACACTCTTCTTCTATCACACAGTTTCTCACCCTTTCACTCAGATTCAGCCCTAACATACTCCTTAGCGACCGCATTTCTAGTGCATTTATTCTACTCTTGTGCTTCTTCTGCCACACCCAACTTTCACTACCATACGTTAAAGTAGGGACCAACACAGCACTGTGAATGGCCATACGTGCCTTTTTTGACACATTCTGACTTTTCACAATAGTGTAGAGCCCTATTTACTTTATTTCCTGCATTCACTCGTCGTTCAATATCCTTATCATAACTCCCATCCCTGCTGAATACACATCCCAAATATACAAACTCATCCACTTGCTCAATTAACTCTCCTTCTATTCTTATTTCATACCCTTTTGCTTTCTTCTCTTTCAAAAACCATCACTTTTGTCTTAATTGCGTTTACTTTCATTCCCCTTCTTTCTCTTCTTTTAATGACCTGTTCATTAATGTAACCATCATTTGCAACTCAGCCGCCGACGACGCAAGTATGACTTGATCATCGGCGTACAAAAGGCATTTGATGGTTAACTCACCCATTTTTAATCCGCATTCTTCAACTTTCAAATTTTCCAAACAACTGTTCATAAATAGGTTGAACAGTCACGGGGAAGCTACACAACCCTGTGACACCTTTATGGATGCCAAACCAGTCCAAGTAGACCCAGTTGATTCTAACACAAGCACTCGAGTGCATATACAGAGACTTTAATGCCTGTATTAAACCAGCGCTTAACCTAAACGTGTTTAGCGTTTGCCATAACACATCCCTGTCCACCCTGTCATAAGCCTTTTCCAAGTCCATGAACGCACAAAAAACTTTTTGGTTTTTCGCTAAAAACTTCTCCGCGATCATGCGCATGGAAAAGACTTGATCTGTACACCCCATTCCCTTTTTAAATCCAGCTTGCACATCCCAAATTTTTTCATCAGTTTCTTTCATAACTCTTTCAATTAGTACCTTAGTATACAGTTTTCCCACAATGCTAAGAAGGCTGATACCACGGTAGTTTTTACAGTCCTGCTGTGACCCTTTTCCCTTATATATTGGGACTATCACGGCTTTGCACCAGTCTATATATTAGACAGAAAATAATTAAACTTATGTATTACACCTTTTATAATTAGTGGAGCACTCGCGTGGGGCACTTATTAAATAAAAGTAAAATACGATGAAACACAAATACGAAGGAAAAGCGTACATACGAGTATACCAAGAAACAGCGAAGTCGGTAAACGATAAACGTGAATCAGATTCAGATCAAGTCTGACATTGACACTTTGCTGTGTTGCCACATTGAATTACCGTAGGTCTCTAGACTGCCGTCAAAAAGTCCCTAGTTATGCATGAATTTAGTAATAATAAAAGTCCCCAAATGTCGCTAAATTTAATTTTATTTTAAAAAAAAACCGAAACAAAGATAGAATCGAACAATATATTCATCTAACATTAATATTATATATATATATATATATATATATATATATATATATATATATATATATATATATATATATATATATATATATATATATATATATATATATATATATATATATATATATATATATATATATATATATATATATATATATATATTATACATATATATATATATATTATATATATATATATATATATATATATATATATATATATATATATATATATATATAATATTAATGTTAGATGAATATATTGTTCGATTCTATCTTTCTTTCGGTTTTTTTTTAAATAAAATTAAATTTAGCGAAATTTGGGGTCTTTTATGGGGTGAGTTAACCATCAAATGCCTTGTGTACGCCGATGATCAAGTCATACTTGCGTCGTCGGCGGCTGAGTTGCAAATGATGGTTACATTAATGAACAGGTCATTAAAAGAAGAGAAAGAAGGGGAATGAAAGTAAACGCAATTAAGACAAAAGTGATGGTTTTTGAAAGAGAAGAAAGCAAAAGGGTATGAAATAAGAATAGAAGGAGAGTTAATTGAGCAAGTGGATGAGTTTGTATATTTGGGATGTGTATTCAGCAGGGATGGGAGTTATGATAAGGATATTGAACGACGAGTGAATGCAGGAAATAAAGTAAATAGGGCTCTACACTATTGTGAAAAGTCAGAATGTGTCAAAAAAGGCACGTATGGCCATTCACAGTGCTGTGTTGGTCCCTACTTTAACGTATGGTAGTGAAAGTTGGGTGTGGCAGAAGAAGCACAAGAGTAGAATAAATGCACTAGAAATGCGGTCGCTAAGGAGTATGTTAGGGCTGAATCTGAGTGAAAGGGTGAGAAACTGTGTGATAGAAGAAGAGTGTGGTTTGCAAGATGATGCAGTGACCAGGATTAAGAAAGGAATGCTTCGGTGGTTTGGTCATGTGGAAAGAATGAATGAGGAAAGAGTGACAAAGAAAATTTATGGTGCAGAAGTGAATGGCAGAGTTAGAAAGGGACGTCCTAGGCGGAAGTTTGTTGACCAAATTGGCGATATACTAAAAATGGGCCAAAATAAGAGTACCCTTAACCGACGAGCATGTATGTATAGGTATATGGATGTGGAAGTGGCAAGAGAGGTGTGTCAGGATCGTGCTAAATGGAAGTTTGTAGTCTCTGCCTACCACTCTATATATATATATATATATATATATATATATATATATATATATATATATATATATATATATAGCGATAAGACCGCCTTATTGTACATACGTATATATTAAGTTTTCTCTGTAATGTATTTATTCGTTGTATATGTGTGGTGTAAAATAAAGTATATACTACTATATATATATATATATATATATATATATATATATATATATATACATATATAGGTGATGGAATGTAGTTGTACTTTTTTTATGTGTTTATTATTGTATAAGCGACATCCAGAGAACCTTTGTTTCGGTTCCTTTAGATTTTATTATTTCTTTAACTGATAGATTATAGTATTCCTTACGCCTAAAGTAGTCAGATGGTAACATAAATTGAAGTAAGTGCAAATGTCACTAAAAGTCGCCAGAATATTTTTTGGCGCTAAACATTGAATTAAACTCCCCAACTTAACAAAAAACTCGTTAGATTTAGCGACAAAGTCGCAAAAGTGGCAACACTGACACTTTGACTGTTTTCATGCTTGACGGACGGGTTCAGTGTTGCAAGTACTAAAGTAAAATAACCCTATCCTATAATGTAACGCTACATGTTTAAGCTGTTGCTGTATTAAACAAATAAATAAAATACTGTCTTCTAGTGTATTTTGATTATTTTTATGTATTAATTCCACAGATTACCTCCTAATAGATACAGGGCCACAAACGCGCGCAACACATACTTGCTGTAGCTAGCATATGAAGTGACGCTAAGAATCACGATATCATTGTCGACCAAGTTTGTGACCCGTAGGCACGTCCGAGTTTTTGAAAATTTAAAAATAATTTTGGTATCCAAAATACATTACAAATGGCTTCCTATGCAGTGAAATGGTGTAGCAAGTTAGCTAAGACATCCAGTTATCAAAAAGATGGCATAATATTTCATCGGTAAGTAAATTTTATTCTTATCACGTTAACATATTTCAAATGCACCGGAGTTCAACTTACACTGGATATATAATGTTGCAAAGTGATATCATTTGAGCACCCGTTGATGTCTTTTTGAAATGTCCCTTTCACTCATTACGTAAATTAAAATAGTTGTCTTTGTCTAACGACAGCACGTGTATCGATAGTGTTGTGATTTATGAGTCGATATTTATAGAAAGGTTCTCGAGTGGCAGCCTCGTACCGGTAGGCGTAGTGTAGGGCGACCCCCCACTAGATGGAGTGACGACCTGGTAAGACATGCAGGAAGTCGATGGATGCAGGTGGCTCAGGACCGTGCTTTGTGGCATTACTTGGGGGAGGCCTATGTTCAGCAGTGGACTTGTGAAGGGCTGTAATGATGATGATGATGATGATGATTTGTTTGGTCATCGTTTACTTTTTTTTTGTAGTCATCATTTTATACAAATAGTGGCGTATAATTGTGCTACCTATATGTTATAAGTTTCCTAAATGCCCCGATGTCGAGGGGACCATTGGTTTCCCACCAAAAATAGTGTGCTATGCTCAAGACACTCCACAGAAGACAATCCGCTATACCATCTCTATACTTGCCAGTTTTAGTATGGACTTTTACATTTTTTAAAAAGTATAATACCAGTGGTGATTACACAATAAGTAATAGCATTAAGTGGTTGATTGAAACGTGATATTCTAATATTTAGGCGAATGTTACACGTCGAAATTAAACTATTTTTAACGGATTTATAAATCATAGAACAAGTGAAAGTTATAATGTGATTAATGTTATTCTAGTGTAACATGAACTTCAGTAATATCCTATTATATTATTATTAAGTACATCTAAATTTGAAACACGTACCATATGGTTTTTTAATTAATAATACTACTTTTAGGTGCAACACTAGGCAAAAAATACAAAGGATTCACACCATTTTGTTAGTGAGATAAAAGACCTACATCTCGCTGACAATGAAACTATGGTCAGTTTTGGTGTTTAGTCACTATTCACATGCCTACCTATAGAAGACTGCTTCTCAATTGTAACTAGGAAGCTACAAGGTAACAACATGCCTGCAGCATATGCAGTATTACTCAAACACTGCTTCACATCTGGCTATCTATTGTAGAAGGAAGAGTTCTACAAGCAAGTTGATGGTGTGGCGATGGGATCACCTGTATTTCCTATAGTCGCCGACATATATCATGGAGGACTTTGAGGAGAAACCCTTCCTACTGCTCCTATAAATCCAAGATTCTACAAGCGGTACGTAGACGAACACATAACACATAAACACATAAAACACTCACGCCTGTCACCCAGAGGGGTAGGCAGAGACTACAGACTTCCATTTGGCACGATCCTGACACACCTCTCTCGCCTCCTTCACATCCATACACCTCCGCATACATGCTCGTCGGTTAAGGGTACTCCTAATTTGGCCCGTTTTCAATAAATCGCCAATTTGGTCGATAAATTTTCGCCTAGGACGTCCCTTTCCGACTCTGCCATTCACTTCTGCAACATAAATTTTCTTTGTCACTCTTTCCTCATTCATTCTTTCCACATGACCAAACCACCGAAGCATTCCTTTCTTAATCCTGGTCACAACATCATCTTGCAAACCACACTCTTCTCTTATTACACAATTTCTTACCCTGTCATTAAGATTCAGCCCTAACATACTCCTTAACGACCGCATTTCTACTGCGTTCATTCTACTCTCGTGCTTCTTCTGCCACACCCAACTTTCACTACCATATGTTAAAGTAGGGACCAACACAGCATTGTGAATTGCCATACGTGCCTTTTTCGACACATTTTGACTCTTCACAATAGAGTGCAGGGCCCCATTTACTCTATTTCCCGCATTCACTCGTCGTTCTATATCCTTATCATATCTCCCATCCCTGCTAAATACGCAGCCCAAATATACAAACTCGTCTACTTGCTCGATCAACTCCCCTTCTATTCTTATTTCACAAATCGTTTTACTTTCTTCTCTTTCAAAAACCATAACCTTCGTCTTACTTGCGTTCACTTTCATACCCCTTTCTTTTAATGATCTGTTCATTAATGTAACCATCATTTGCAACTCGGCCGCCGACGACGCAAGTATAACTTGATCATCGGCGTACAAAAGGCATTTGACGGTTAACTCACCCATTCTTAATCCGCATTCTTCAACTTTCAAATTTTGCAAACAACTGTCCATAAATAGGTTGAACAGCCACGGGGAAGCTACACAGCCCTGTCTGACACCTTTATGGATGTCAAACCAGTCCGAGTAGACCCCGTTGATCCTAACACAAGCACTAGAGTCCCTATAAAGGGACTCCAATGCCCGTATCAAGCCAGCGCTCAACCCAAATGAGTTCAGTGTTTGCCATAGCACATCCCTATTCACTCTGTCATAGGCCTTTTCCAAGTCCATGAACGCACAAAAAACCTTTTGGTTTTTGGCCAAAAACTTCTCCGCGATCATGCGCATGGAAAAGACTTGATCTGTACATCCCATTCCCTTTCTAAATCCTGCTTGCACATCCCAAATTTTTCCATCAGTTTCTTTCATGACCCTTTCAATCAGTACCTTAGCATACAGTTTTCCCACAATGCTAAGAAGGCTGATGCCACGGTAGTTTTTACAGTCCTGCTGCGACCCTTTTCCCTTATATACTGGGACTATCACGGCTTTGCACCAGTCTACCGGTACCCGCTTCAGTTCCCAGCATAAATTAAACAAGGTGTGCAGCAGGCCTGCCACCACTTCCTCTCCAGCCCTTAGCATTTCGAGTGAAACTCTATCATATCCGGCAGCCTTACCTGCTTTCATGCTTTTCATTGCTTTCATTATTTCACCTACACTAATCTCGCTACCTCTTTCCTCTTCCTTCGGAATTTCTACTTCACTTAGTACACACGTTGTCTCCTCACTCATAAACACGCTTTCAAAATATTCCTTCCATCTCTTTAAACTCAAAACTTCATCATTCAGAATATAGCCATTCTCGTCTCTTATAGCATTCATCATAGGCTGTTTTGAATGTCCCCTGGCAGTTCTTACAAGTTTCCAGAACATTTTAATATTTGCCTGGAAATTATCCGATATTCTTCTATCATTCTTATCCGTTCTTTCTTGCTTTTTTCTTTCAACTACTTCTTTTACTCTCTTATTAAGATGTCTAAAGACTGCCTTTTTTCTTTCAATATCATCATTCGTACCGCTAGAATTACCAGCCTTTGTTGCTAGTAAATCTAGCCATGCTCTCTTCTTTGCTTCAACTTCCATACGTACCTCATCATCCCACCATAACGTATTATTTTTCCTTTCATTCTTTCTCTTACTAACACCACATACTTCGGTAGCTGCATCCACTAAACCTTTCTTTACATTTTGCCATACATTCTCCAAGTCTAACTCCTTCATACATAATTCATCCAAACCACTTATATTTTCTTTCAGTCTACATTTGAACTTCTTTTTTCTCACCTTCATCTTGTAACCTTTCTGTTCTAATACGCTGTAACGCAGTGGTAGACACAGATGACCGATGGCGCCAACGCCTGAATAGACCATTAATTCGGCATAGAACCAAATAATGATCCGTTCCTACGTTAGAACCCCGGTAAACCCTTGTATCTACAACTGCGCCCCTCAATCTTTCATCCACAATTATTAAATCTATCATGCTTCTATCGTCACCTCTTTCCCAAGTATACATGTGAATCCTCTTGTGGCGAAAGCAAGTGTTCGTCACAAAAAGATTCTTTTCCATGCATACGGTGAGGAGACTTTCACCATTCTCATTTATACTTTCATCACCAAACGTTCCCAATATCCTTTCATAACCAAGCCTCCTCACCCCAACCCTTCCATTAAAATCTCCTAGCATAATAATATTTTCATTTCCCTTACACTCCATTAACACCATCCTTACCATTTCCCAAAACTGCTCTCGGATATAAGTGGGCTTAGACATGTCTGGGGCGTAGACCCCTAACACAAACAACTTCTTTAAGCCCACTTTCATTCGTATCCACAGCAGTCTTGGGCTTACACATTCATACTCTTTCACACATTGGCCCATTCTTTCTGAAAGGATGATACCTACTCCCTGGCATGCCCGCTCGATCTCGTCTACACCAGACCAGTATGCGGTATACATGCCATGTGTAGTGACATCCTTTCCCTTCCTTTCGTCTCATTTACACATAACACATCTATTCCTCTATCATTCATCATATCGCATACTTCATCCATTTTATCATTCATTGCCCCACATACATTCAACGTAGCCAGACGGACCTCTGCAATCCACTTTTCGCCTCTCCGGGAGACAGAACGTGACGGGTGGCGAACCTCGTCGCCGGTTTTCCTCCCGACGACACTTTCAAAATTTTACTGTCTGACAAAGCAACAGTATTTTTTAGACCACCTTAACTCAATAAGCTTCAAAATACAAATCACGATGGAGTTAGAAGCAAATAATACTTTAGTTTTCCTAGATGTTTTAGTCATCCGAAATCCTGATAACATTATTGGTCATACTATGTATAGGAAAATGGCCTATACCAACCGATATTTAAATGGTGAATCTCACCATCATTTTTCATAGTTAGCTACTGTGGGTAAATATTTGTTTCAGAGATCACAGGAGATCTGTGACAGAGTACATCTGACCGTCGAGCTTCAGCATGTCAAGCAAGTATTGCAAGACAACAAGTTTTGGGTCCCAAGCCGACGTCACAGCGACCGAGTAAAGCCGGCCACAGTCGGTGGATGGGTGCTGCCATCTGCTTGGGATCCTATAATTAACAAAATCTATCCAAAACCAAACATATACTGCAATACTTCAAGATACTGTAAGCTCGTTTAATGTAGACCGGGACCAAAAATCAATATTCAAAAACTGAAGATAGCTGGGCTAACTATGATATTGAGATGGCAAAAATCTCGGTCCCCCCCCCCCCCCGTGACCACAAGTTAATTAAACACCATAAAATCCATATAATTATATAGTTTTATTCAATGTGTAGTGTACAAAATATATATATATATATATATATATATATATATATATATATATATTCAAAAATTGATCAATTCATTCATCTATCAATAATCAATAAATCCCAAATTTATCGATCAACGTCCCAACCCTGTCCCATCACTATGATTCGGAGCATTCTAAGTTCAACCTTGAATTATCCAATCACAGCACATTTGACACGTCCCCCGCAACTCGAAATTTGGTGAAATCGAAACAGAACAAATATTTATTAGGAGGTAATCTGTGATTAATTCATTAATTGAAGGCTTGTTTTTATACATAACATATCACAAATAAAGTATTTTATGAGTTTAGCTATTGTTTTTCCCTACCCTTTTCTTTTTAAGTATTATATGGCCACATTAAAGGTGCTATAGAGTGACTTCAAAGATAAGAAATCATTTTAAATACTTTTAAACTTCATTATTTTTAACAGCTGCTATGAAATGTTAAAAGTTATTCAAAATTCTTTTTTTATTTTAATTAAATTAATAGCCTGCTTTTGTACAGCTTGGGGCACATTTTGGCCACCTTTTTTTATAGGATAGGGTGACAAACGAGCACACAGTCCACCTGATGGTAAGTGGTTGCTGTGGCCGATAGACATCTACATCTGTCCTCGATTACGAATCCAGATGCGGATGCGTTGTCACCCGTGAGGACTAAGATGGAATGCCTCGTTTCCAGTAAAAAGGGTCTCCGGTTCTCTACACTCACCATACGAAACACAGCAGCATTAAAGCTACTATTTGACGCTGGTATTCTGTGAGACCGTGGTCCCCCCCGGTCGAGCCGACCCATTCGTGCTACAACTATACTACTAATATAACTGCAGCATAGCTCTACCACGTAAAATAATATCTTTCATTTAATATGAAATCATTTAATACGAAAAATTTTGGCGCAAATTATGGCGCGCGTACGGTGTTGACAAATTCGAGTTTATCTTTAATTGATACCATTAACAACATCGACGTCTATTATGCTCATTCGAATATATAAGTATAAATTACGTTATTTATTTTTAAAAAAAATTCAAAACCTTATTTTCAATATAAAACAGTTTGTGCAAGCAGATAATGCTTGTGTCGCGTTTCTGGATATTCGTACATGTGCAAAATTAACGTTTGTAAAATACCTCCACGATAAGGGAGAAAATACTTTTGCGGTGGTATAGCTTTTTAATTACAAAAAGAAAAATATCATATAATTGATTCCTTAAAAAAGAATTACTAATGTGTAACCCCAATACCTCCTTCTCTCGTAGTTTGATAAACTGGCAAAGAATATGGTCCCGTACCCGCTGAATTGAAAGCACTGACCGATACGGCGTATCTGAAATTAAAACAAAACCTACATAAAAAACATGAATCGTTTTCTTGTAAGCACAACTTCTTTGTGGAATCGTCTGCCAATAGAAATTTTTCCGGACAGATACGACTTAGAAACCTTGAACGAAAGACCCTATTTCCTTAAATTCCGGCAACGCACCTGCGATTTCCCTGGTGTTGCATTTGTTCGCGATCGGCGATAGTCACTTGTCATCAGGAGAGCCGAATGCTCCTTTAACCCCTCTTATATAAAAACACTGTTTTATAAACAATAGTACATAATTGTCCGTTCGTCCATTTCTTTTTACCGGACTACCGCAAATGGATAAGTCTATTTCTTTGGTGATCTCTGTAGCCTAAACGGATTGACAGTTTTTAACATATAGGGGGGTTTCTTTTTTAGTGAACTTTAACTCTGTCAGGGTTATTTTTAATTACTGTTTAACCATTTAACATTGTTTCTATATTAACTTGTAAAGCTCCATTGATGGACAGGGGCCCTCTTTGATTGACGAAAGGGCTTGCCGTAACAACCTCGCTTGAAATAGATTTACGATCGCTCCTTCCTTTGACACTAACCGCCGTAGGTCTGGATATTTCATAGTATATATCGTCACTGGAAAGGCAAAATTACTGGAGCACCAAAAAGCCATTTCGAGAAAAAGCCATATTCATTTATTTTTAAACAAAAAAAATCGTATCTTTTTAATTTATCATCCGATTTCAATCAAATAACTTGATATGTAAACCTTATCCATTATTTTATTTTGTATTCATATCCTGTATGATACTCTGAAGGCTGTTTTGGGAAATAAGTGGTGGATAAGTAATATGGCCTCATTTCAGAGTAAGTTAAATTTATTTAAACGCCTCCAAGTAAACTTCCTTTGCCATTTAAACGTACTTATAACACATAACATAAGAAATGGGAGTACGATAAAATTTCTTTTAATATAACACACTGCTATGCCGATGAAGTAAAATTACTTCAATGACATATTTTCCATTTTCATATGTCTAGTACAAGGACTTAAGGGGTAATCAGATAATTTACTAAGTTAACCACAATTTATTTAAAGTAAGTTTGCCGTAATTATATAAGGGATCAATGACGTAAAAGACTAATGACACATTGAATAACTGAAGTGTCCCTAAATAAAATAATTAGATACTTGAAAATTACGTATCAACTGCTATCAATATTAACTAAATGACTTTCTTCTTAGGCCTTTCTTTTTTTCTTTCGGGACCTTTAAGGTAACATGAAAAACCATGTAGTAACTACCACACGCGGCGGCCCGTACCAAATTGTTTACCATCTTAGTTATTGGACGTAGCCGTAAGTTTTCAAATAAAATAGACATTATCAAAGTAACCATTTATTTAAATTATTAAGGAACATTTATAGTAGATATACCTAAAATCACCATAATAATCCCAATTATTTGATAAACTTGTCGTTTCATAGAACCGAATTAGCTTAACAAAATAGTATTATCTTCTTTTTTATTTTTGGATTATTCTTACGTTAATCATATTTCGCTTCATCATCATCATTACATCCCTTCACAAGTCCACTGCTGAACATAGGCCTCCCCCAAGGTATGCCACAATGCACGGTCCTGAGCCACCTGCATCCATCGACTTCCTGCATGTCTTAGTAGGTCGCCACTCCATCTAGTGGGGGGTCGCCCTACACTTCGCCTACTACCAGTACGAGGCCGCCACTCGAGAACCTTTTTTCCCCATCGGTTGTCTGTTAATTCCAGCTATAGGGCCGCCCCTTGCAACTTCAGCTTACTAATCCGTTTGGGCTATGTATATATCCTTATTTCTAAGTTTATTTCAAGCATTGTTCCCTTACGTAATCTCTATACCTTGTTTATTAGTATTTTGTTTGTTCTAGAAATAAAAATTGCTAAAAAATGTATAATTACAACAGAATGTGTTTGAGTGAAATTGAATTCGATATATTAGTGTACGCCTAGGATAAGACTATTATTTGTTTGTATGTGTTTTAAACTTTCTCACGTAAGTGAATTGTTGTAAATTCTTAAGAGAAATAAAGATATCTCAAACCTCAGAAACCCCGAGCCCTCTCTGCTTAATATAATTTAAATCATGGCACAAGCTAAAGTTGAGAATCAATGTTTTATTTCAGTCTTCTTACTTACTTACTTAAAAAATACTTATACTTAAAAAATAGACTTTAAGATTTAAGATTAATTATAAAACAATAATAACTCTTACGGTGAAACAAACAACAATTCTAATGACTAAGGTACTTATAAGTGTAGTCAAAAAAAACTTCTTTTAAATTTTAATAAATAACTAAATAATCTTTCTCTGAGATTTTCTCATATTATTAACAAGTAGGTAATCAAAAACAAAGAACAATAAAGTAGATGATGTATATGACCATCCCATTATTCTTCGGCAGTTTCTTCATCTTCCAAATCTGTATCAATTAAACAGTCTTGAATATTATAAGTATAGTTCAACTGTTGTACTCTTCATGATACATTACTGGTATGACTCTGTTACACAATTTGTTGAGATCCGTGTATTTTTAACTTCCCACTAAGAAAATTGAAAAACAAAAATCGGGAAGTAATTGTTCCTACCCCGTTTTTCGAAAATTGAGTTTTCATCAAATCTTGACGTTTTGAGGTCACAGGAAGCCACCCTGACAATTTTTCGATTATGTGTAATATAACTTAGATTTCCTATTAATTTTACCTATTTCGGAGAAGTAGATTTTGAGAAATCTCAAAAATAAAAATTTTGAAAAACTTTTTTTTAATAACTTTTAAGAGGCTTTGCCGATAAATTATAAAAAACTAATCAACTTTTAACCTTAAAAAACCACGGCGAACCCTTCGGAATCAAAATCGGTTGATTTGTTCGTGAGATATCGTTAACGAAAAATTTTGAAAAAATTTATTTTTTTAAATTACTCCGATATTTCATATTCAACGTCATCATTTGATGAAATTTGGAGTTATTTGCAAAACGTCACCCAGAACCAATTTTTTTTTAGAAACAATTTGTAACATAGTTTCAATCTTTTTTGTGTTCAATTTGATCAATTTCTTTTATTTGTGGTCGATTTTTTTAATGTTACCGTTCTTAGTTTGCTTATTTTACTGGCCAAATTTCCCCTCGAAATATTTTTCTGAAGTTATGTCTCATTCATAGAAGTCAGTGAACTTTACTTTATAGGGTATCGGTGACTTCCTAGCGAAAGTGAAAACTGTACTCCACTGTGAAGGTGCCAAGCACTTAAGCATTTTTCAATGATGGAATGAACCGAATCTACGCGCATATATGTATACGCAGGAAGCAAGTAATTTATATGTATCAATAAAAGATTGTTACAATTTTGGAGAGTTACATTTAGGCAAGCTAAAACTAAAACTAAAATTGAAGATACTTCATTGGTTCCTATTTTCCCGTCAATTTCAGACGATGTGTAACAAACCTATTTCTGGTGCCTGATTCATAAAAAGTTAAAATTTGTACACTGCTGTAACGTAATTTGCGGCTGTAATAAATCATCATATTTTCGCCGTGAGGCGTATTCAAGACTTTTTTGTGGGGCAAGAATTGTACATGACATAGTATCATACTTGTTATGAATATCTTTATGTGCTTTGAATCTTTTAGTTGTTTCTTCTTTATCCTTCAAATGTTTCCATTTTTCTTCTTCTTTAATGTTTTTGGTATTCTCAAATTGTGTACATTTAAAATACTCGTTTTTTTTCACGGGAAATGAAATCCTATTTTATCGCTGTGAAAACTTTTTTAAACACTTACACAACATACTCTTTGTTAAATGCGGACAAATACGACTTTTTTCAGTGTGAGGGTGAAACACCGGTATTTTCGTAAATTTTCGATGACTGTGGGGTTTTGTTACTGGGCACATGTTTGCGTCTTACATGTTTACTCGCAGAGCCATGAAGAGAGTTTGCAACTGTATTATATTATGTTTTTTGCTTATATCTAGTGTACAAAGCAAAAATTGTTGCCACACTTGTAGTTGGCCTTCGCCTTCGTTAATAAAGTAAACCGTCACAGTGTTATCGATCAATTTGTACCCAGCTGCGGCATCAAAAATATACGTCCTTTCACTAAAACTCTGTCAAGCCGACTGACTTAACCGCCTGCATGGGCACGTTCATTAACAATTTTGAACTATCAAGTCGATACTTATTCAGCAATAATAATAATTTTGTGATTAATAATTTTACTTATGAGATGGTAGTATATAATTGCACAGAAAGGATGAAATACTTTTGTGGCTTTTGCAGAAATTTAGCAGCAAAGCAATGATACCGATAACCCGAAAACTGCTCTATAACAGTCAGGCCAAATTATTGAAACGCCATTCACTCGATGAAAATAATACATCTTTTTTTATCCGCCATGCCTCATTCAAATTTACGTAAATCAAAATTACTTAAACCAAGTTATTATTAAATTCAAAGAAGAGCACAACTACTAATACAACATTCTTTTCCTAACAAAAGAAAGTTAAATTTACTTTGATGGAAATTTATATATTTTTACAGTAAGTAAACATGACCTAAATAACACTCATGTAAAAAATAACAAAAAGAGTGTCGTTTACGTAATCTAGAAGAAAATAATCCAGCTTTTATACGGGTTACTGAAGCGCCACTAAAGTGCCTCGATTGCAATGTTACTTATATAGACCGATGCAGAAAAAATCACTGATTCCGAATATGTATATACTTAACTCAATATGCCCAATTTGGCGATTAAGTAATTTGCTAATTTTTAAAAAAATTTAAAAAAATTAATAATTTTGCCTTTCCAGTGACGATATGATAACCATGGGACAAATAGAGTGGTGCGTACTTATGCGGTCACCTCTCGCCAACTATTTTTTTAAAATTATTAGTACAAATTACAGATAAAAAAATATTTCTTCATCAGATAAAGAATGTAATGTAGTTTAGACCAGATTATATCATTACATATTATGAAGTGTTTATTTCGCTATATAATATAGATGCAAAGGTTTTTCGTATTACCGTGTCATCTTGCTACAACAACGTAATTCTTTATTTCTACTACAGGCAGTAATAATGTTTAAAAAATAATTTACCTTGTATTTTTTAGAAGTCCACTTAGAATAGTCTCTTGTTTTCCATTTCGCGGTGTCACTTTTACCATTTTAGTATACGTGTCGTTGAGACCTTAAAACGATAAAACTACTACTACAAATCGTTGTATGGTTATAAATATTTAAAAGAGGTTAAAAAATATATAATATATTCATCATACACCTGTTTCAGTTTTTACTTTTTAAACTGTTTTTTTTTTCATTAAATGTGAGTTTATACATTCGAATAGAGCGTAACGAACACATACGAGTAGTGTGTTCGTTAGGCTCTTGCCTGTATTAAATTTAATTATGCTATAAAATTATTTAAGATATCCGATAACTTCAAAAGTTTATAAAAACAAACACGTTCTAGCTGTAATGGTTTTATTTTTTTAGTTAAGAGATAATAAAATGTTACTTTCAAATTGACTCGTCTACCTGATTCACCACTAATTCTCGGGACTGCTTTCACGTGATATCCCTGCAGAGGGCCATTATGTGTATCTCTTGGTGGAGTTATCCATGACACGATCAGCTCTCCTGGATTGTCCGTGGATTGAACTTGGACGCTTAACGGACTCGATGAAGGCGCTAAAATGTTTTTGCTGGATTTTTATTCAAATAAGGGTATCGAACTAGCGAGTACAAAGTTCTGTGGTAAATGAATGATGTGACCCATAGATATCTTTATCAATCTCCAATTAAGAATAAAATGAAGATACTTTATCACCTGTGAGAACAAACATTTATTAACCAGTAATAAGAAGGGGAAGAATGGGTTATCGACGATAATTCTCGCAACTTACAAACGTAATTTAGCATAATTGTTACGACTTTTACGCTGTTTTCTGTGTAGTATGTTCATTCCCCAGTACAGCCAATCCATTTCTGCTGAATTGAAAATAATACAAAAAATATTGGAACAACAGTAAAGGGCGCGTACATGTATCCACTTATTTCGGAGAGACAATGGATTTTAAATTTAAATCTGGGACTCAACAATAAGTTCCTCAACAAACAGTCGTCGAAACTTTACACTACAAACAAAATATCCTCCAAACCGAATTTCAAGCATAGTGATCAGTTTCGACGGAGACTAATCATATGCGCAGCATTATTATTTTTATAATTGGTGCAATCAGAGAACGAAATCAGGCTACTTGCTTACTATAAAATTTACGGCAACTGCTTAACGTTTGAGCTGAAAAAGTTACAGGTTATATACGTCTCACTGCTGGGCACAGGCCTCCTCTCATTTCTGAGCGGGGCTTAGGGCAAGGGAATGTCCGCCACGCTGCCCTAATGCGTGATGGCGATCTTCACATGTCTTCAAAGTATTTTTTCTTATTTCTCAGACATGCTGGTAACCTCACGTTGATTTCCTTCAATTCCGAGTATATAATCAAATTGCAGATGTGTTGTCAACCCTGAAGACTAAGATGGAATGCCTCATTTCCAATAAATAGGGTCTCTGGTTATCTGCACTATTTTATGCTGGCATTATGTAAGAATGATTCCTACATGATGTTGATGATTGGTGCCTGCAGAGATCGAAGTCGTGTGTGCGTTTAAGCTACAACAGCTCTTATATAATACAAGCATGCATTTTAAGTCTTGTCGTTTGACCAAAAAAATACAACTAGAAACTTATAGTATTGTTTTTTATTGTTTTTAAAGTATTCAACAAGTAGTTTATTACACTTTTCCATTCACTCGTACTATTTATTAAAAAATTTATTCCACTCCAAAGTGGGGGTGTTCAATATGTCTGTTTTGAAAGCGTTGACTGCTTCTTTACCGGACTGGAACCTTTACCACGAAGATTTCTCTTAATTTTAGGAAATATATAGAAACCGTTACGGTCAGGACTATATGGAGAATGTTCAAGAATTTCTACGTTTTCCTGCTTCAAATACTCAATTGTTTGACTAGCGCTGTGTGAGCTTGTGTTGTTATAGTGGAGGATGATGCATCGCTTTTGGTTGGATTTCCTAAGTCCGGCGATGATTTATGTTTCTTTTTTATACGATAGGGTGACAAACGAGCACACAGTCCACCTGATGGTAAGTGGTTACTGTGGCCCATAGACATCTACATCTATCCTCGATTACGAATCAAAATGCAAATGCGTTGTCACTCGTGAGGACTTAGGTGGAATGCCTCGTTTCCAGTATAAAGGGTCTCCGGTTCTCTATACTCACCATACGAAACACAGCAGCATTAAGCTACTATTTGACGCTTGTATTCTGTGAGAGCGTGGTCACTCCCCGGTCGAGCCGACCCATTCTTGCTACAACTATACTACTAATATAACCGTAGCATGGCTCTACCACGTTTAAAGCTTTCTCACACCAAGTGCTTCATGCAAGATCCTCTGAATGGTTGTCCCTAAGATGCCTAATAACGCCTCTATCTCTCGATATGTCACATGACAATCTTGGAGAATTAGTTTTCTCACATTAACAATGTTATATTTAGTGAAGGCGAATTATGGAAGTCCTTCACGAGATTTGTCACTAAGGTTGGTATCTCCACGCTGGAATTCTAAATACCATCTTTCGATTCATGAAGCTTCATCATGGAATACAGAAATTAGCTTTTTAAAACACTAGAGCAATGTAAGACCTCTTCGAAAGTTGTAGAAAATTATTGATATTTTCCTTAGTAACATTTATTTTCATACGTGCCCGGACAGATTCAACGACCACTCTGTGACTAAACAATAACATTAATCTTCATACTTTCAATTATTTTGAGATACAGACTTTAAACAAATTTGAATATTGAACAGTTTCAAATTATAAATTACCGGTAAATATATAAACGACAGAACTTAAAAGGCATGCTAGTATACATATGTACGTGGTTAAAATTTAATATAGCATGAACCTTGTTGCATGGTAGTGAAATGTACAGGTGGTGTATACGGGCTTAGATCTACTTGATTTCCTGAAGCTATTCGTACTCTGTAGTCTACTGCAGGTTGAAGGTCTCGTAGCTCTATGCTTTGTCGTATATCGTTTTCTTGTCTGAAACGTTACAATATTTTTACTTTAAAAATAACGAAAGTAAATGCAATTTCAATTTTTTGGTAAAATATAAACTTTTTATATTATAAAACTGAAGTAACATGTTTATATATAGATATGTTGTCACCACTGAGGACTAAGATGAAATGCTTCATAGCATATAATTAATTGGGTATTAGTACTCTTCAGAACGGAACACAGGAATGCAAGTACTGCTATTTGTCGACAGATAAGCGGATGGTACCTACCCAACGGATTCCCAGAGAGAAAAGGCGTTCTAGCACCTAGAAATAGTGTCTTAACATTTTATGTTATATGAGATCGGACCAGAAATCACGCTGTTTTTTTTTTCAAAAACATTAAGTTTAGTAGATACAGATATAGATAATGAAATATTTTTTTACACTTTTATGCTTAAATGTAATATTTTTGTCTTCATAAATATAACTGGTTTGAGCTACTCAGGGTGGAAGACGCTGACGGCTGTAACACAGTCTATACTAGTTTACTGGTATGACCGTTAACACTAACTACTTTGAAACGTAATTTTGTAATTTAATAGTGATTTCTTATATTTACGCGAACACTACACAATGATTAAAACTACTTTTTACGGATTTTATCGCGTTTAATTTTACTTTTAATTATTTTTAATTCCCGACGTTTCGGGTGCTTTCCAGCACCCATGTTCTCGGGGGACTGAGGTGACTGACGTCCCGATGTCATTGTTAAACCCGGAGTACCTTTTTTAATTATTGTTTATGGTCCGATCTATGTAAAATGAACTGATTATGTCCTGAGCTCTTGCAGTAGTATGCTTGGGTTTAGTTTTAATTTTATTGATTATAGGGTCTCAAGCAGGTGGTAGTATCCAGCCTCCTTCTCTATTGAAATTAGGATGTTTTTTAATTTCAATAGCCTCACGTATCATCCTTGGTAGAAATCGGTGTTCTTTCGCGACGATTTGTGGTCTATCAAATCTGATGTAATGGTTGGGGCCGTCTAGGATATGATCACAAACTGCAGACTTCCCGGAACGTTGATGCTTCACATCAGCTATATGTTCTTTTACGCGGGTTCTAATTGAAATAGGACAAACAAAAAGATCGGGTTTAACAATGACATCGGGACGTCAGTCACCTCAGTCCCCCGTGACCATGGGTGCTGGAAAGCACCCGAAACGTCGGGAATTAAAAATAATTAAAAGTAAAATTAAACGCGATAAAATCCGTAAAAGTAATTTTAATCAATTTGTAATTTAAAATAAAAATCTGTCAAATTGAGAGTCAAATAAATTATTCCTATTATTATAATGTATACCTCGTAATATTTATATTTTTTCCTGAATCCCAAAGCATGTAGTCGTTCGTTGAATATTGAATTGTATAATATTGTACATGCGCACTGATGGTATCCCTCCATGACAATTTCACTGAATTACTTGTTACTGAATCCACTTGTAAATCTAAAGGTGGGGTCGGTGGCTCTGTAAAAATTAACTTATATAACCTTTATGTTGTACTAATTAATAGAAAATAAAATGAACTCTCTGTACATAATATATTACCAAGAATATTGAGGTGAATTACATAAGTTGCCACACCATAGGGGTTGCTTGCTCTACACTCGTAAATCCCGCCATCTCTACTTTCAACGTAATTAATATTAATAGTACTTTTAATACCATTTGGAGTCACACTTTCCGATACTGTTATCCTGTTGATAGAATAATTACCACATTTTAATCAAAACGCTATCTTTTATAAATCTGAGACACTAAGTGGAAGTTATGTTTGTCAGAAGTATTACCTGTTAACTACAGATGTCGTGACTTTAGTTACATGGTATAATAAAAAAATACGTGTGGCACTCGGTGACTGCCGCGGTAAAGCTATTGCATAGCATTTTTTATCAACTTATGCAATTATAATTATTTATTTATTAAGTCTTTGATATTAAATCAAGTTACACTTTTTGAGCGTGGTGACCGATAAGAAAACAATTTCTTTTCTCTTATTGAATAAATGAGAAGTTAATATTGTTTAAAATATTTTTAATATCTTACAATACATGTAGGCTATTCAGGAATTTTATCATTGAGTTAGCAGCTAGTGTATACGCATACGTCTAGTCGCACGCACACAAACACCGTGTCGAAGTCTGCCGAGTGCCGAAGTCTGCCGAACTGAAACGACGTTAGACGATGCACGGTTTTCAACGCCACACCTCCCTGCCCGTCGGAATGGGGAGCGTGAGGTTTTTCTTCGTTACGGAATTTCTGGATTCGGTCCCCGCGCTCAAGGCCCGCGATAGAAGCTATGCAATAGCTTAACAACTTTTTTGACTAATAAAATGATTTATAGCTGATCCTGTTGAATTTGTCATGATATGGCGGTCTAAAAGAATCCAACAGCCATATCATTCCATGGGCGGAGAAAAGAAGAGGTGACATAAGGAAATTAAATACGAGATGGACAGTTACATCTTGACAGCAACTAAAATAACAAAAATCACGGTTGTCAACCCCACTAAACCACCCACCAATCGTGGCAACTATGGCAAATATCCCCCTTACAAGTCAATCTATGGAAGAGTCATTTGTTCAGCAGTAGACTGTAATGTATGATGATAAATAAATAATGCTTTGAATATTGCTATATATCTTTCACTAGTCCGTAATGGGTATCCTACTATTTCAATGTTATAGATTTACCACAATGAATACGCATTGGTCTCGCAACTCTTTGCCTCCATCCTCTTTTTTTCTCGTATTTTATTTCCGTTAGATACAACATGGTAAAAATATAAGTGATATTATAGATAGATCTTCGTCGTATTTTCTTGAATTGACTACACTACACTACACATACTCGTAGATACGAGATGAAATGTCTTAGATCACCGCACTAGTAAGAGTACTACTTAAGAAATATATGCTAAAAATATTTTATCACAAAGAAATACCAATACCTGGAACTAGCAAAGTCCACTGGTTTTCCATTAACGGTCCACTTAACCCTGATAGGACTGTCTCCAAGCGGCCGGCAAGGTAACGAAACAGGTAGTCCTAGTTTGGTTGTTAGGTTAGTTCCCACAGATTCAAAATGCACCGGCTCTATAAATTACTTTGTATTTAAAACGAATTTTAGTTACTTAAGCTTTTTGCATGAATAAGTGCTTGCTAGTTATGGTAATATAAATCAAAAAAAATGGAAAGGGCTCTCCATTATAGAATTTGTAAACAAGATTGACTAGGATGCATTGACCAATGAGTGAGTAAGCTAGAGTAGTATTGGAGGCCATTCGATTGAGAACAAAGTCCGCCAAAGGAAGTGCAGCCGTGTACTGGCAGTATATGTGGTAGGGACTACCAGTAGGTTGACTAGTCACAAAACTTACAAGAAGTCTATGGACATAAGTGACACAGGAGAGCTCATTTGCAGTGGTACATTACATTATAGATAGATTACAGCCTATCACAAGTCCACCGCTGAATTTATTTATTTATTTTATTTTAAATTTCTACAAGCTATACATCTCAATTTAATAAGTTTATATGCACTGTTTATTTTCTATTTTTTTTTATGGGATAGAGATCAGGTGGGCTGTGTTGACAAACGAGCACACAGCCCACCTGATGGTAAGTGGTTGCTGTGGTCCTTAGACATCCACATCTATCCTCGATTACGAATCAAAATGCAGATGCGTTGTCACCCGTGAGAACTAAGATGGAATGCCTCTTTTCCAGTAAACTCACCATGCAAAACACATTACAGCATTGAGCTACTATTTGACACTGGTATTCTGTGAGAGTGTGGTCCTTCCCCGATCAAGCCAACCCATTCATGCTACAACTATACTACTAATATACTGCAGCATGGCTCTACCACGTATAAACGTAGATTTAACTATGTGATGACCACTTATTGTAAGATGTCTATGAGCCACAGCTTCCGCTTACTATCAGATTACTGTAAGCTCGTTTGTCATCTTTATTCCATAAAAAAATAAAATATCTTAAGAAATTAAATTACTTAGGACACAATTACTTACTATTAACACTTATCCACAAATTCTTATTCAGCGCTTCCCCAACGCCATTCTCAACATTACATGCATAAACCCCTTCATCAGACAGTGACACCACTTCAATAATAAGTGTGCCATTTGGGTAACTAATAACACCTCCACCAGCCAGGTCAAGAACTGGTCGCCATATTCCAAGAGTAGCTGAAATAATTTGACAATACAACAATACAATTAATTTCTTCTACCTATTTGAAACTTTTTCGACATTAAGTGTCAAAGTCATTAAAATCTATGTGAATTTAAGAAATGCCTACATAACATTGCCTAAATAACAATAGAAAGAGACAGATATAGATATAACTAGCTGACTCCAGCATGCCCAGCAGACATTTTCCTGGCAATTAATATCATAAGGGTGTGTTCTGCAACATTTTTTACTTCAGCAAATGTAATTTAATTTATTAACTATGGTGCTTCATTGAAAAGAGCACATAAAATCTAAATTAATTAATTATATTTGTTACTCATTTTTTAGTTTATAAATATAAACCTTCTACATTGAAAGATATAATATATATATATATATATATATATATATATATATATATATATATTATTTAAGTTTGCGATAGTTGAAGGCCATAAATTTTAAAATAAATTGTATAGAATGAGAGTACAGAACAGACTAATCTATAATAACAAGTACTTAGTTTAAGTAATTTTTACAGATTATTCTTATCTGCAGAGACTTCCCCTTACTAGGTCTACTGATCTAAATTATATTTACAAAGTACTAATACAATATCAACAACTGCTCAATTATAAGTATAACGCACTATTGAACCACCCAGTACTTAATAACGGTATTTTTGTTCGATAACTGTTTTATCGCAAATATTCTTAGCACTTATTATTCGTAACCAGATAAGCTTTTTATTCTGAAAAGAACTCATCATAACATGAGCTGAAAGCAGTGAACTAAGACATAGCCAACGGCTCAATGGCGCCGTAGCTTAGCAGTGAATTGCAGCTCTATAGGCCGAGGGTTGGAATCCCGCATGGAACAAGTATTTACAGACTTCAAATAATTGTTCTGGGTCTGGATGTTTGTCCTTGTGCAATAAATGTTTGCAAACTGGTTCACAATATAGGGGAACATGCTTCTGTTGGGATTACGCCAGCAATTTGAATTTAGTCTTAAGTCCTAACAGTAATCGTAACTTTTTGTATTAATTTAGTCTTCGTTGACAAAGAAAAACATTGCGATGAATAAAATATCGAAGAAAAAGCTCAAACCTCGTCAAAATATCGAAGAAAAAGCTTAAACGGGTTGGGTTTGCAATTTGGTCGCCTGAATTTGAAGATTCTGTCACTGTGGGGGTGTGAAGGGGGTTTATCTGAAGCACCCCAACCAGATTTTTGCTGTCGGAGCAGCGTCGAAGTATTTTTTAATTATTTTTTAAAAACATTGGAAAATGACTAATTTAAGTTTCTAACCATTTCTGACGTTTCATCTGTCAATGTCATATCGATATATAGTACTGAATCGATCTAGTGAATCGATATTTCACCCTAGAGAATCGAGATCGAAACTTTTTCTGTTTTATTAAGATTTGTAAAATTATTTACAATTAGTTGAATATACCCTAACTCGTAAAGAATGACAGTTTTTAATTCAATCATTCAATGTTATCTGTACTTTATTGTATCTTTTGATATTGTAAATACAAACTTTTAACGCAAAATTAGGGGTTACAACGCATTTGCATTTTGATTCTTAATCCAGGTTAAATGTGGATGTCTATGGGCCGCAGCATCCACTTACCATCAGGTGGTCTGTGTGCTCGTTTGTCACCCTGATCCTATAAAAAAAAATCAAAAAAAGATCGATTTTTGCGAAATCGATCTTTACGATTTCAATTTTTTGTGAATCGATTCAACCAATTTCGATTTGAATCCATTTAAAAATGTGTAAAATCTTTGAGTATTAAACCAAAGGAGACGGCATCGCAAGGCATACCCCTCTGTAAAAGGTACGAGAGTCCGACTCATACTCGTTATATAAAACTAGTTGCTCCGCGTCGTGCGTTATTCCGAAGTGATCGTGCCAGTAAATCGAGCTCCGACAAAATGCCGAATTGCAGTGTATTTACATGAAAAAAAAAAACAATCAAAAACGTCAAGTATACAAAAGGACAATGTGACTTTTCATCTGTGAGTATTTTTAACATAATATTAAAGTAATTTTATCATTAAAACTCGTACTTTGTGAATATTATCGTCCAATACCGAGTGTGGCCATCATAGTTTATAAAGTGAAAAATAATCTATTTTTAAATAAATATAATTTACTACATAAGTTATATATTAACGAAAATATGTTTCCCAATAACTAAATCAGTTTATGATGAATAATAATCGTTACATATAGATGTGTAGTGGATTTTGTTAAATGATTTATATATTCAGCTCAATTTTAAAACGATACTGAATATTGTATAATTAAATATAATCGATAACTAGTATTTATTAAAATATTATACAAAATACAGGCCAAATAAGTCAAATCGAAACTTGCTGCTTCGCAGCAAAAGTGTGTAATTTTTATAAAAATAAACTGGTATCACTGCAACCGAAAGTATTGCACTATAGTGATGAACGCCGCAACTTTAGCTATCGATAAGTTAATTAACCATACGGGTTTGTCTGCCGAACCGGTTTGTAGTTTTTATTTAGATTTTATAATAAAGTACTACAAAAAGTAGTATATTTTTCTATTATTGGTTTGTTATTACAGATTTCCAAGAGATCCTCTTAGGCGGCACACTTGGATTGTAGCTTGTAGAAACCATGAATCTGACACTGCAGCTGTATATTTAGAAGACCTTTTCACCAAATTATTCTACTTGAAAAATTTTAAGTTTAAAAGCACCAACCATCTTAATTCATATATTTATATACCTATTGTTGTAATTGTAAACTTAATGTAGTATAATTTTTGTACGCCATAAATGGCAAAACATATAGTTTTAAGTTTTTTGAACACTTGTATTTTATTTACTCATGCTTTACAAAATAAATATCTTTATGTTTATCATATATATATATATATATATATATATATATATATATATATATATATATATATATATAAAAATAATAAATTCCCCGAATTATCTTAGCCTGTGCCAACGTCGGATCTTTCGAGTGCCGATTCCCAATTCACACAGTAGCTTTATCAAACGCCACTCACCATTTCTTCTGCCTAGCATTTACAACAAATTCTGCTGTCTCTTCCCAGATTTGAGGTCTTTGTCCACAAGTAAAGTCAAACACAAAATAACAACCTGGCTGCTACATGCTTCTTATCAGGAAACGGAAAACTTACTTTCCTTTCATAGTTGACCCTATACATGCACACGCGTAGACTTACACTCACTCACACACACGCGCAAGCACGATCCCCCCCCACACACAAACAAACTCACACAGACACACACACCACACACCCACACGCACGCACACACACTCGTTCGCACGCACACAACAAAAAAAAAAAAAAGATTTATTTTTCGCTTCATTTTAATTTAATCGGAGTTCTATGTATTTATCGGTGTAAACGGTGTCAGTCAATGTTCTTGGTTCCTGCGATACAAGCCTAGAGCTTAGTGCAGAAACCAGTGTATTGCTTAATTATGTAATGTTTTTTGGTTAAATAAATACATTTTCTATTTCTATTTCTATATATATATATATATATATATATATATATATATATATATATATATTCTATTTATATTAAAATTATTCACAATATCATCTACATCGAAAAAAGAAAGCTGGATGTTCCGGTTAATTTCCGCAAGTTTGCAAGAAATACTATGCCCTAACACTTAACTATTACTCACCAAAAACCTATCGCTATGTACGTAAAACTTTTGGAACACGTTTGCCTGCAAAAAGCGCTGACGGTATTAAAATTGAGAGCGGAGAGTAACCCTGATAATTTTTTTTATTGTACCTAGGTAATGGATGAAATGAAAATTAAGCAATTGACAGAATACCATGCTAGTAGCTAAAGGCATTATGAATATAACCAAAATGTCTTTTAGAACTTGCATGGTACTCCGTCAATTGTTTTATTTTCATTTCATCTATCACTAATACATAATATAATTTCTTGTCAGGGTTACTCTCTAGTCTAAGTTTTAAAACAGTTAACGCTTTTTTTGTGTAGTCAAGGCCATAAATTGTACTGTGCCACTTTGTTATAGTATGTGATGAAGGCAGACCAATTTCAAAACTTTTGATATTTCGCACATATTGTTAAGCTTTCGGTGAATAGTAATGTAAAGTTAAAGCAAAACATCTTTCTGGGGAATACTTAGCCCTAGGTAGATGTCACGTTTTATTTTTAAGCAGATGTCTGCTTAAAGTTCACTTTGTTAAACTATTATATAGTGTAAAATTTTTTTGTTTCCCTAATTTATTAAATATTTTCCAGACAGTTCATTTAATAACTCTTGAAAATCAACAACTATTTTTAATTAGCGGTTTTGTGATTGAAGCTTTACAATAAAAACAAAAACTTGGTTAACACCATCTAAGATGATAAACTGATAGGACTTATGTTTTCAAAAAATCTGATTTTTCAAATAAGTTAACTAAACCTATTTCGATTTGTTAAATGTTTTAAATTTTATCCTGCATAATGTAAAATAAACCTGTAGCAAAATAATAAACTTATTTTCAATAATTTCTTCGTATTTAGAAATGTTCTTCGGAAAAAAACAAGTTTTTTTCCGGAGAACATTTCTAAATACTTTAAAAAAGGAATTTCAAATAACACCTTGGTATTATTTATCTATGTATTACTTATAATCAAATAAAAACTTATTCGGACTATGGTGATTTGTTTATCGATAAAAAACATCGACAAACCACGCCTTACGTTCCTTACGCATTTAGACAGCGCCATCAGTGTATCGACACCTGTACAATTTGCTGGTTGCGTAAACGCGATGCACACAAACACAAATGCTGTAGTGTGCGTTTATAGTGACGCGATTTAATTTTGCATTTGTAGTTAAGTATACAGTTGTGTGTTTTCTTGCGCCCCCCTGATGTTGACAGAATTTTTGTTTAGGCATTAACGCGCATGGCCTCTCCAGTTGGTTTAATACTCAATGTGCAAAATTAAATGCTAAGCCGGCCATTCTGTTGACAGTTTTTCGTCATATCGTTGCTTCAGATTCAGAGTTTCATAATTTTGGTGAATAGTGGAATATTTGTGGCGGCAGAATACTGCTAAATATCGCAAAGATCCTTTCTTACAAATGGTGCCAGCCATAAATTATTTTTATAAAGTAGTTATAAAAGTTAATGTTTTGGTCTAACTACTCATAAAAATTACGAAACATAACCTCAAAATGAGATTTTTAAAAATTTATAAAAAAAACTAAGCACGTCCGGCAGGAAGGGGAAGTAGGGGGTGACTCTACAACTCCCTCCCCTCCCCACCCCACCCCCTAATTCAGGCGACCGAATTGTAAACCTTACCCGCTTAAACCTCGTCAAAAATACAAGTGCATCGTCGCAAACTATTCCTGGTCCATTATCCCCAAAATAATGGTGAGGTAAGTATTGTGCTCATCATTGAAGTGTTTAGTCTTTTACTATTTAATCACAGTTTCAATTATAATTTCTCCCTTTTCACTTTTGATCAAATATAGGTTATAATAATTACCATCTCTCTTCATCCAATGAATCTGGGGAGTAGGATATCCATTTGCGTTACAATATATTACACCACGTTGGCCTAATAATAAAGATGTATTGGTAGGTTCTTCTACCCATTTTGGAGCAACTGTAAAAAGAGCAATTATATATAGTCTGATTAAAGTAAAATACAGCATTAGAGTAAAGAATCATGCCCACTGTCATTACATCGATTGACCTGTCAATCCTTTAACAGGTCGCGTCTACCTACAACTAGTGTTGTATAAAAACAATTATTATTTATAATAACATAATAACGTGTCATCTTTCCATTTAGAGGCCAGGGAAAATGCTATTCAGCAAATTAGTTTTTGAGCTTATAACACATGGAGGTTATAGCCACTGACTTAGTATATCTCTAAATGGTTATTGGTTATAGCTTATAACAGCTGTCATATTAGGTCCGTCTTATATTTTGGCATGACTTCTGGCCCTTGAGCCATTGTAAAACACGATCCGGTTACAAAAGTCTATTGAGAATGACAAACATTGTAACATTGCTTTTTTCCTGGCTTTATTTGAAAGTTCAATAACGCGATACGAAATGAGCAAAAATATGTGGTTTTATAAGATATTGTGCATCACTAGACTCGTTAGAAAATTTTCAGGTCAAAACTGGACATTTTTCTTTAATTTTGTTAAAAAATTAAAAAAAAATACTGATAATAATTGAAGGATATTTAATTAAAATAAGTATTTTAATAATACAATTTTCTAAGTTACTTATTTGCTTAGAGTAGCGTACAAATCTATCAGCAAAAGTTTGTTATTACTTCGAAAGGCCGATGTGCCTCCAGGGAGTAAACTTGTAATATCTATCTATAAATTATTTAATTAACATATTGTCTCCGACAGATAGGGAATAGTATTCTCAATCCGACATGATATTGAGCTCTGCAAAATAGGAGTAAATAGATTTATTGTGTGTCTTAAGCTATTCTATTTCGGAGTTAATTTTCGTTAAGGATGTGACCAAGCACTTGCTTATTCTAAAAATAAAATACACTCTACATAACATTATATACTAATCGCTAAGAAAGACATGTAAAATGCTGGCTTAAATACAGGAAGGCTCCTCCAAAATGCTACGGCAAACTCAAAACAGCTTTTCTTTTTCACCGAACACAAAAATAAGAACCGAAATACATTGCAGTGATAAAACCAAAACTTTATTTTTAAAACACACATGATATAGATACATAAGTTTTCACTGGGTAATGTATATAGAGACAATAAAATATTTCTACATGATAAAGAATGCTGCAGTGCTGCTATTAAATTATCTATACATGGTGTTGTAATTAGTTTAAAATATTTTATTTTCTTTGAAAATTTATCTGTTTTAATTTTGACTTAAAAAGAAAATTAACTGTTTTCAAATACGTTACAAAACTATAGCTTAAGAAGAAGTTTGATGTTGTTGGAAAAGCCGACATAAATAATAAATTGCTTGAATTGTCAGATCGGGAAGAATAAGAAAATAAAAATCTATTTTATTTTTTAAACAAATTCCTGTTTACGTGAAAATTGGTGAAAATTAAATTCCTTATGTATAAATGAGTACAATTCACAGTACTTAACGCACAGTGAACCATTTTAATTTATGTGCTTGATCGACTGTTAGTAGTAGTTAGACTGTGACTACACTAATAATGCGACCCATTGTCAAAAAATAATTTTAATACTTAGGAAACACTAAACAATATAAACTTACCATTTATGTACAGATCCGCCGTCTGATTGACTTTTCCAACATGATTTGTTGCTATGCACGTATATTTGCCACAATGCTCTAACGAAACTCTTTTTATTATTAAGACGCTAAATAACTCGGAACTTCGTTCATTTATCTGAAATGAAAACTGATATTTTTTAAATTAAAATATTTACAAATATTCCTTATGGTTTCTCCAAATCTTTGAGAGATATAGCAGATGTTCCTAGCTGGATTCGACCCAAATTCCGCCAGCCATATGGTCGTTGATGTGTGATGTGAAAGTATGATCTATCGCCTGCAAGCTGCTCAGTCAGGGAAGGCAAAAACTTCGTATATACGGAGCCTCTTATATATATATATATATATATATATATATATAATATATGTATGTGTGTGTGTGTGTGTGTTTTGAGTCGTTACAAAATTTGATGGCGCTATTGGCGCCCAGTTTCTTGTAGTGGTGCTGGCAGCACCACCACAAGAAACTGGGAAGAGGCTTAAAGATGTGCGAGACATTTAATACTGAGAAGGAAAAACTTTTATGCAAAGACGAAGACCCATGTCTAGTAAAGGGATGTTGACAAACTAATAAATAGTTAGGAGTAGAAAAGAAACTATTTATATACTATGTATACTACAAAGAGGATAAATTTCTCTTTTGTAGAAAAATAAAACTTATCTCCACGAAAAGAGTTCTGTGCCAAGAAGCCATATTTTGTAGGTTATGGTTATTTCTCTATTAATTTTTGTTCTTTGTCATCATCAGTGATGGATAGGCGACTCTCATGTTTGGCATTTGAAAAGTTCTTTGCCGAGCATGGATGTCTCCCATATAATAAACAAAAGGAACTATTACGGATAAAAACTATTACTTTTAAGCTTGCTGGAATCTTCATCCCATCTTTTAGCCAGGAAAAAAATATAGGCGGATCTCCACTTATAATATTGCATGTAATTTGTACTATTTGTCCTTCTTTTAGGCCCGTACCAACGCGGAGTTCATCTAACGCTGGAGCTTCCACTACTTGAATTTCGAATGATCTGGAACCATAAAAATAAATATAATTACAAGTGATGAAATATTGTATAACTGTGACATTGTTATCGCCACCTTAATCAGTACCACCACCACCACCACCATTATCAACACATACAAACATCTGATAGACATAGAATTTGAAACTATTTTTATTCTAAAATAACACATTATTGGCTTAACAATTTTGAGGAAAATACCAACTATCCCAAAGGAATGTTACCAGCAAGCAGTTTCTATAATAATACTTATAGATTGAACGAGTCTACTGGTTTGTGGACAACCGGCGCTACCATTATAGATTATTTGTTATTCAGCGGTTGCCATGTCTGCAAGATTTATAGCGAATAATGGCTCAAGTCATTTACAACTTTAGCTTTCTATCCCATTTTGAAAATGATGGCCGCTCTGCTATAGTTTCACGTAATATAATCCTTACGGATATCAGATTCCTGTGTTGTGGCGAAACTCGACCTCAGAATCATGAATTATGGCTATGTCGGAGATGGACTGTGACTGGACGTATGATTGAATTTAGAAATATACTATTATCTTTTGATGTTATTATTTTTCTCAATTCAATTTATAGATTATTCAAATGTGATATAAAAAAATCATATTCTTTTGACATATATTCTTTCTTTTTTTTTGGATCCGTAACACATAAAGTTGTACCTTCTCTTCTTAAGTTATTGGATCTTCTGTAACATCAAAATATATATACATAAACTGCACATGGACTAACATCTGGGCCCTTTTGCTAGTTAGGTAATTAAAGCATTAACACCTATTTTAGGCCTTACAGAGTGCAGTGACATTATAAGAAAATACATTACTCTATATTTTCGCATGGGTCGCATAAGAGGCGACAATGAGATACAAAACAGAAGATAAGCAGCTGCATTTCTCTGCTAATGGCTCAAAATATTATAATTAACCCCGCCTACCAAACGTGCTAAATAAGGCAAACTTTCCGCTTCATTGTATTAAGCATTCGTTTGAAGCAGTCTATGTAGAACTGTTCTGTTTATCAGTGGACTTTTGATACTGTAATAATATTAAGCAATCAGTCCTAATATTAAACGTAACTATATAATTTTTAAAATAAACAGTTTTTTTATTTACTAAATTACCTTCTAGCCATTTCACCAGACGGACTATAAACAATACATGTGTACATGGCTCCATTCTGTTCTTTGAGCACTCTAGGTATATTGAGCACACCATCTTCCACAGGTTCAAATAGTTGTCGTTTCTTTCTTTTCTTTTTCACATTTTTTCGACCTTTCTCGATAACAAAGCGTTTATACCGTGAATGTTGAGGTAGCATCGAATTGACTATTTTTTTCCCTTTATGTTCCCATTCAAGTTTACTGAAAGAATATGAAAATACTTCATGTAGGAGAAATAACCGTACAGTATTTTTTTATAAAAAATAATTAAAATTAAAGTCGTTTAACAAAGGGGAGAGGGCTAAGCCCCGGGAGGCAGATTTTAAGAGGCAGCATTTTGGGAATTAAGGTCAGCTCTCCCTTTTACTTTTTAAATAAACCCAGTGAAAATCAAAAATATCTGAAAATTATCGGTAACTACATACTATTAAATTGTTAATTAAAAGTAAAATAAACGCGATAAAATCCGTAAAAGTTGTTTTAATCAATACATACTATTGATTAAAATATGTAACTTTCAGCTGTTTTGAAAAAGTAAGTTTTTTTCGAAAAATTCAATAAAAAAAAACTTAACATCGATCCATGGTTTAAAAATGTCACGGTTGTATATGGTAATGGTAATTTTTTTTATATACTAAGGGTGATAAACGAGCCCACAGCCCACGTAATGGCAAATTGATGCAGTGGCCCGTTGACATATACATAAATTTTGCCCTTAATTAAAAATCAAAATGCAAATGCGTTGTCACCCTTAAGGACTGAGATGGAATGCCTCGCTTCTAGTAAAAAGGGTCTCCGCTTCTCTATACTCACCATACGACACAGCAGCATTATGCTGCTATTTTACGTTAGTATTCTGTGAGAAGCAAAATTTAATGTACAATGACAGAGTTATTGCTGTACTTTAAAATAGATTTAAGCAATGGCAAAGACATAAAAGAATGTTTTTGTAATAAAATAAAAAAATATTTTATAAGTCCTAATTGTCTAATACTAGCAAACTTCTTGAGAGCGTAATGCCAAGGTTTATGAAAAAATAATTAAAAAGTTATGAATATAATCATATTATTAATTTATTTTATATAATAAAAGTCACACAAAATCACTATCGTGAGTGTTAAATATTTTAATTTTAACAAATATCAGATATTCTTATGAGACCAGAAAAAAAGGAGTATTAAACGTAGTTCAGAAGTAAAGTTAATAATAATTTTGGTTCAGAAAGCGATTTGAATTATTATTAAAAATGAATTATAGTAATACAGTAAAATTGAAACACCAACCCAAAACCCCCCTCTTCAATCGTATTATTATTAGTTGTAAACTTTTACACTATCACAGAGGGATTACAATTCAACGTTCGCCAAATGTATAGGTACTCTTCTTTGGTCTTATTCGTCTTATATTCATCGATAGTATCGATATGATACTACCCCGGTAGAGCCGTCCACCTTATTCCTAGTTGGTGACAAAATGATCTATATTTTAATTCTTAATTGTGGATAAATGTCGATATCTATAAGCCACATCATATACTTACTGTGTGTTGTTTGAAAAAAAAAATATACATTCGAATAAATTACCCGTCCTTCTTGGTCACTCGGGTAAAAACCAATCGGTTGAATCAAAACCGATGGTATACTACAGCCATAATATCTATCAAGCCGTTTAGGCTATAGACTGTGCCAAAGAAATAGACATAACATAAATTTTAGGCGATAGAGCCATGCTGCAGTTATATTATGGTTGTCGCACGAATAAATTGGCTAGACCGGGGAAGGATGCATGGTCTTTAATAATTCTTAAATTACGTAAACTATAGTTCACACAGCCGTAGAAAAAAGCGTATCAAAAAATCGAAAATGTTTTACCTTATGGGATATCCGTAGTACGGACAACGTAATTTCAATGGTTGCCCACTTTGTACTTTGATAGGCGGTAAGGTTCTAATGTAAGGCGGACCTATAAAAACAAAATGTTATTGTACGTGCGATATAAGAGGATTTGTTTGATTCGACCTACGTCACTTCAAAAACTTTTTTACCAAATTTGCTTTATGCAAAACCCTTACTTCAATTTATTAGAAAAACATCAGCTATTTTTATATTTCTCCCATTTTAGTAGATACTAAGTAAAACATAGTAAATGTAAATAAAACATAATAAATTTAATACAAAATTTAAAATAAAACATAATGTATTTAAGAAGTTTGTATGATAACTTTTTGTGATGAAAGCTGTACGGCGAAGCTTTTATTTCTCTAAAGCCCATTTCCATTGACTCTACGGTAAAGAAACAAGTCATGTGTGAAGTTAGTACACCTGGCTACATAGCTCGACCTGGTGTGTGTCAGTGGGAGACAATGACTTGACGAAGAAATTAATATTTGTATTATCTATTTATTTTTACCAAAAACATCTACACGGGCTACGTGGCTTGTGCTAGAGTCCCCTTCATACGCAACGCAAGAAAACAAGCCACCATCTTCAACTCTAGCTCTGGTTATATTGAAGTGTGAGATGACACCAATTCCTGTCGATGACATCATTTGTCCCAGAATGTATCTGAAATAAAAATTATTTTTTTATTGTATTATAATAACATTGAGGTACTTTACTCAACCACACTATTGTGCGATGCACAACTGACGAACGAGTTGCCAACAACCAACTGATGTCGAAATATTAAACCAATTTTGTCAAGCTCAGATGCAACAGACTGATTTAATGTATTTTATTTTATTTAAATTACTTGCTTCCATCATTATGAATATGTAATAATGGGCGGTGTGATAAGATATTGTGAATAAAGCGTCAACAGCAATGGTAAATTGCGAACCGCGAACAAGGTTATATTTTGAATGAATTCCTTACTTTACTTATTTTACTTACAATTAAAATATAAATATTTTCTTTTTGAAACGTTCTACGCGTTCTATACAGGCTTCTCAGGAAGGGAAATGGTAACCTGGTTACTCGTACTATTAGCTTTTGTAACTGGCTTTAATACATTTCATCTTAGGTTCGATGCTTCGATCAACAATACCAACTAGATAACGGGTCACATACAAAATCCTAGCTACTGTCCGCATGAATATAAACTATGAAAAGACATAAATTAAATAACATTTAATGTGAAATCAACCTTAAAGTATAACAAATAAAGTTCTTTTTCCCGTTATTGCCTTCCGAGCTACACTCTCACGTGCAAGAGCTCACGTCTCATGTGCGCTCTTATTTACTGAGATGGATTTCTTGCGCCGACCGGACATTTAGTTGGTATTGTTGATCGAAGGTTCGGTGAGACTGACAAAACAATAATTCTAAACAATTGATGTAGGGTTGTTGGTAGAATTATCTTCATTCTTTGGTATAAAAAGGAGGTCGTGTAATGGGTATGAATGATAAAAGTAAAAACAGATAATACTTCACCTGGAATCCGTGTTTGAGGATATCACAACGCCATCTCTCTCCCAAATAAAACGTGGCGGTTTATCTGCTGTCGCTGTACATTCTAAGCTTATCTGTAATTATATTATGATTTAAAAAGACTAACTCACTGCGTTTAATCGTAAATTCATTCAGTTCACTCTTAACCGTCGATTAGGTATACGAAATTTTAGGTTTTGGGTGAAAATATGATTTTCTTTCACGTTGAACCGTTGTTGCTCAGGGGCTAAGCGCAAGCTGTACATTTCGTAGTACGTCAGCAACGTGGTCTTTTTGAAATGAGTCGTGGTCCTTCACTGCTGGCCGGACGCTCAAGGTCGCTCAGCGAGCTATGGAGAGGGCTATGATCGGGGTATTCTCTGCGTGATAAAACTTAGAAATGAGGATATCCGTAGTGGAACCAGAGTGACCGACATAGCCCAACGGATTAGTAAATTGAAGCGGCAATGAGCTGGCCAAATAGGTCGAACAACCAACAACCGATGGGGAAAACGTTTTTCGAGTGGCAGCCTCGTAACGATCGGCGAAGTGTAGGGCGACCACACTAGATGGAGTGACAACCTGGTAACCCATGCAGGAAGTCGATGAATGCAGGTGGCTCAGGACTACTGCTTTATAGCATTGCTTTTCACTTTCATTCTATGAGTATCTAAAAATATATTGTTAAACTATAAATGCAAGCTAAAAATATATTATTGAAACTATAAATGCAAAATAAAGCAAATGTCAGGTTTTCTTTCGAGTTAGGTTTCTGTATCAAGAATTCAGATTCGGCAGTGCCAGCTACGTCATACCAGAAATTATTGGTATTGGGTGACGTAATTCGGTTGTCTCAGTGGTTCATTCTGAATGCGACTTGCTTTCTTTCTGCAACGATCTTTTGCCGTTCGGAAATATACAGAATGGGTCCCACATATATGCAATAAATGAAACCATATACTTGTTATCGCCTTTGCTGACGATATACAAAAAATGAACGTAATCAGTCCAGTAATTAGGTCAAAAAGTAATTTTAATTTTAAGCAATACACTCTATAGAATTGTCACTAAGTCAATGATTCAATGAACTTGAATCCTTAACATTAAAAGACGCCAGAATAGACAGGGTCCAAGGGTTAGTTGTCTAAACAGAGTTTCACATTTACTGAATTTATTTTAATATTTATTTTAACACTTCTACGGACTAGTATTACTTGTGGTTTCATTTATTGCATATATGTGGGACCCATTCTGTATAATGCTAGCGTGTACGCCGTTTATAAGTATAGGTGTAAATGCTTGTGAACACAGAAAAAGTAATCTGAAACTCAATCAGGAAACCTGACGTTTGAGCTCCTACTAATAGCGCAAGTGCATAATATCCCTAAAATGTATTTGGAAATTACACTGGCTTAAGTTATTAGTAACAAAATAATGTTCGTAAATATAAATTAAGCGTTTGTTTGTAATATCGTTATAACTGCTTTTAAATATATGTTAAAATAATAATTTAGCTAATAATTTGTTAAACTTTTATCAGTCTGTATGTCTCTGTGTACATGGTAATCTTCAGAGTGGCTATACTAAATGTGGTAAAACTACACGAACAGAAAGAGAGAGAAGAGAGAGAAAAGAGAAAGCAATGCCATAATTTATCTAAGCTCTATTTTATCCGAAAAACTTGGAGTATTTTTTTAAACCGAAATATTGAAAAAGTGACGATTATTTTAAAAACCTAAATCGGGAGTGGGTTGCAAATTATTAAATATAATAGAATTTCATATAATATGTAATTTATTTTGTATTATTGTCTCAGAAGTTGATTGGTTTTCCATGAAAAGCTAGAATAGGTTTTTATTATTTAAAAATATGCATCATATTGTATTCACTTCCCTGTATCAAACTATGGAATCGTTTACTGATATTTGCATATAATTTCTACAGAAAAAGTTGCTTTTTCACAGGTCGTAAAAAGGTATTTTATCTAGCATGAGTGTCAACTACCCTATAATAATCGTAAAAGCGTACTTACATCTTCTCCTGGAGTAACAATTTTTTCCGTAAAATGTTGAGTGATTATGATATTGGATGGTCCCAGTTCACGTCTAAATCGTAAAAGGCCTTCATCTAAAAATATAGAAAATACATACATAATATTTCTATATTATTATATTATGACAAATCAATACCATACGTTAACGTATGGTAGGGAAAGTTGGGTGTGGCTGAAGAAGCACGAGAGTAGAATGAACGCAGTAGAAATGCGGTCGTTAAGGAGCATGTTAGGGCTGAATCTGAATGACAGGGTGAGAAATTGTGTGATAAGAGAAGAGTGTGGTTTGCAAGATGATGTTGTGACCAGGATTAAGAAAGGAATGCTTCGGTGGTTTGGTCATGTGGAAAGAATGAATGAGGAAAGAGTTTGCAGAAAAGAATGGCAGAGTCGGAAAGGGACGTCTTAGGTGAAAATTTATCGACCAAATTGGCGATTTTTTGAAAACGGGCCAAATTAGGAGTACCCTTAACCGACGAGCATGTATGCGTAGGTATATGGATGTGACGGAGGCGAGAGAGGTGTGTCAGGATCGTAGCAAGTGGAAGTCTGTGGTCTCTGCCTACCCCTCTGGGTGACAGGCGTAAGTGTTTATTATTTTATGATAAATCAATAATTTATGTGACTTTCAGTTAATTATATATGCTATAGGTGTCAAAGTCAAATAATTTTATTCAAAGTTTGTTTTTACAACGCACTTTTTGAAAGTTAAAGCAATGCCAATACTTCAGGAAGTCCCTGGTCAGTGTTCTGTCGTGAAGTCCTGAGCAGAAGCAGCAAAAAACTCACAAGTAAATAGACTATTTCACTCTCAACATTTACAATTTATTCTTAAAATATATAATACTTAAAAATATTTTAAAACATCTAGGGAAGCTCTTTACGTTCAAGCATTATCATTTAAAAAAAATTTATAATATCCTTTCTTTATAATAATGCTTTTCACCTACGCTTTAAATTCCAAAAGAGGATACTCTGAAAAACACAAGGAAGTTTTTACGGTCTCCAACAGAGACTTAAATAATAGTGTGGTGATATAGTAAGGTGATGCCGAGGTGTAAGAATATCCAATGCCCATATCGTCCGACATCCACGATGTCGTAAGAGGCGATGGAAATTGAAACAGGTGATGGGCAGCGGCATCTACTTGATAACAACTCAAAACATTAAAAATTGCAACCAACAGGATACAAAACCCAATATGAAGGAGACCTATGTTCTGCACTGGACTTTTATAAGCTGGAATAGATGGAAGAACTTCAAACTAGCCTAAATTGAATAAAATTTTTGACTTTTTACTATATTTATTATTATTAACGTTCATTGCTTATATCAGCTACAGTATTTTTAATTTTTTTATCTTGAAACAAGAGCAACAATAAGATTGTGAAACATGTTGTCCGTATTAACATACCTAAATTGCCGAAAATTTGATTAGACTCGTTACTCCTTTGCTTTCTTTTTCTGTGTGAACTTGACCTGTAATGCAAATTTTTCTGTAGCTTTATTGTTAACTTATAAATGAAAATCGTTCGGTTTACATAAAAACTCTTTATTAGTAAAATTAAATATATGTGTCTACTTTTTTTAAAGGAGAAATTAACGTTATTGAGTAGACAACTTTTCTATAGTAAAATGTTCAACAATTTTTTCTTCGGTTTTCAATGAAATACACACAATAAAAGAAGAAAAAGACTTGTTGTTATCTCAGACAACACCTTGAGTTATTAGAGCCGGATAAAATGGTCCTTCGACGTGAGAATGAAGACCAATTCCTCAAAACCTTTTTATGCAGAGATATTGTTTAATTTGTTTTATTATTTTTAAAAACTTAAGACAACTTAAGACAAACTTAAAAAAACTTAAAACATGTCACAAACTGGATATTGCTAAAAACTGTTTATATATCCTTGTGCCAATCTATATTAACCTACGATATTACTGTTTGGTGAGGTTCCAATATAAAACACACATGCTTGAATTGGAAAGAGCTCAACGAATGATTTTAAAAGTTGCACTTTATAAAACAAATTTTTTCTCAACAACCAGTTTATTCAGTGAAGCTAACGTGCTTACAGTACGAAAATTATATATATTGTATTCAATTTAAAAAAAAAACACACTTGCACTGTGTTCACCAATTTACTACTTTCGCCCAAAAGTTTTATGGGTACAGAATAGGCAGGTTATATAATAAGGTTAATAAAAAACACTCAATTATTCAACAAAAAAAATATAAACGTAAGAAAAAATTACCAGATTGGCTTATGAAATTAGATTACGAAGAAACAGAGAATTTACTGTAAAAGCGGAATAGTGAGATACACACACACACACATACACACACACACACACACACACACACACACACACACACACACACACACACACACATACACACACACACACACACACACACACACACACACACACACACACACACACACACACGTATATTTGTATGTAAGTATGTGTGTATGTATATATATATATATATATATATGTATATATGTATATGTATATATGTATATATGTGTGTATGTATTTATATATGTGTATATATATTTATATAAAATTTTGATTATATACTTTTATTATTATCATTTAAAACATATTGCATATTATATTTATTCTATATGACTTTAATTGTAAATTACACTTTGGAAATCTCATATTCGATCTCCACATGCAACGCTCACTTCATGTCTAAGTACAGTATCATCGAAAAGTATGTAATAAAGCCAAGAGGGGGAGCCAGGAGACCCATAGCACAGGGTAACCTAATTTGGGCTCCTGTCTCCCACAACTACTCAAAAACTCTTTAACTATTTATGAAACTATTGTAACTATGTAAAAAGTGGGAGAAATAAATGTTTATTATTATTATGAGTATTTTTGTGTATATACATTATCATCAGAAAATGTGTATACCAGAGGCCTATATTCAACCTTTGCATCTGTTACCAGGCCGTATGCATTAAGGCAATTATCGAGTATCGGGACGTAAGGAGGACATTACTTTCAGTGGCAAAATGTGAACATTTCTACAAGCAAATATTCGTATTGACTTCTACTTTAAGGGTAAATGGTGGCCATATTTATTAAACTGTACAGTTACATATAAAATTGTTAAAAATTCCAAGGAAAAAAACCATTTTCTCCTGTCAAAAATTTTGAGAATAATTTCTTAAAACATTGAAATAGAGAAATATATCAAAATTTATAAGACACAAGAGAGCTGTTGAATCTACAGAAAGTAGCACAGCAGTTTGCTCGTATTTTAAAAATAACGTCCAAATTAATTACGTAAGTTTAATAATTAGCAACATTAAGTTAAATGGACCAAAATGAGAAAGGGAGTAAAACGTATAAAAAACTAAGCTTTTTTTGAGTTGTGCAAAACCTTGCTTAGGTATTTTAAAAAATAAAATAAATAAAATGCTTTCAAAATGAATTCGCCTTATTATCAATTTTAAATTCACCAAAAAAGATTAGAATCAACATCAGTTACAAATCAGTGAAATATTAGAGCAATACGTCACTCTCACAGTCGTCATCCATCCCTTTCAGCCTTTAAAATGAAGTTTAACTTCCCCACATATTGCATCGTAGGCTTGATTTTGCCATAGTTAACACACTTGGCAGAAGGGCTGGCAACCGCATTTTTAATTATTTTGAGTATGAGTTTTTATCAGGAAGATGCTATTTCTCCCGGTTGTAATCTTAATATTTTCTGTTCAATATTTTTTACTGGTTATACAATCATTACCTTCAAATATTTCACCCTCTGTATTTTAATTACAATTATATATTTTCATAACAGTAATACAAAATAACAAACTAAAACTATCCATTTTATATTTAATATTTATAAATATAAATTTTAAAACACTTATTGATAAACTATTATATTATAATGTTAACGAGTATGAGTAAATAAAAATATATCAGAGCACAATCCACCCAAGATAGGGTGGTTTGCGCTGCAAATCAGTATTGCAGATTCTCAGAGTATAACAATGGATCTTGAGGATAACCGCAAATTATGCACTGGCTCTTTTACGTCGTACTTGTAGTGCAGTGAATGTATATATGGTCTATTTCATTTGAAATTAGTTTTTTTTTATTTTACCATTCATGCATCTTCTTTAACTGAATGCAGAAAAGAGGTTTCCATACGACTGTATTTTTTTGTAGGTATGTTTCGCGATATCTTCGTCAAGTAAGCGAACCGATTTTCAACGTTAAAACTTCTTTAGAGTTGTGTTTCGAAACTCGAAAAAACGGAAAAACGGCACTAAAGAGAGAAAACACATATACATATTTAGGATCTAGCCTGCAAGAGAATGAGATAGTAGAATATTATAATTAATATTTAGGCCACCTAGCGTCAATTTTCCGAACCAGCTAGAGTCAGTCAATATTTGATCAATAAAATGACGTTTACCTACAAAATAAAATGTTTTTTTTTTAATTTATTACACTAAAATTAAGACTACGTCTAAAAGTATTCTAACATTTATTTGCTAACAAAAATCTAACCCGGCTTCGCAAGTGTGATTTCTAGATCTCAACAACAACGCCACCTATCTAGTACAATTCTGAGTCTAAACCATCCAGGGACCAACCCAAACGCACAAGAAAAATTCATATAATTCATACATTAAACATTAATATGAGTGTCAGCGGTCAATACCGGTTTCTTCAGAGCCGGTGTGTGCTGATAATATTATGTCACCACCAAAACTATGACAGTACCATAATAGAGGAGATTAAAATAAAATATAATTCAAATATTATCAAAAATAATATAATTGTGTATAGCGATGACATGGGAAAATAAATTTCAATAACACTTTTAAGGTACAAAAAATTACAAATTGCTACATGCCTGGAGCATCTCTTAGTGACACTAAAATAAAATTATAGTTACTAAACTTTGTCAAAATAGTACAATAATAGTTTTGGTTGGTAGAAGAGGCAGGTTAAACAACCTGTTTCCAGATCTAATGAAACATAGTAATGTTAAACCTTTATTAAAATCTGGTAGTACATCAGACCCTGCCAATTTTAGATCAATTTCTGTACTACCAACTTTAAGTAATATTTTTGAAAAAATTATTTTACATCAGATGATAATTTTTTTTAATAAAAATAAATTACTCCATACAAGTCAATTTGGTTTTACAAGGGGTCAGAGTTGAGCTTATAAAACATATTTTTGTACATGAGAGAATTCAGAGGATGCTTTGGGTATATTTTGTGATCTTTCCAGGGCCTTCGACTGTGTTCACCACGAGACATTAATCAGGAAGCTACAGTGTTATGGTGTCAAGAACACAGCGCTTAAACTAGTTATTTTATATTTAAGTAATAGAGTGCAGAAAGTTGTTATCAATGGTAAAAGTTCTTCCGTATTACCCCTACAGATGGGTGTCCCTCAGGGCTTGGCCCACTCCTATTTTTAGTGTATATTAATGACTTACCTTCCCCTGTAGGGGATAATCATGATATAGTATTATTTGCTGATGATACTTCCTTGCCTTTTAAACTTAAACGTCAATCATTTAAATGTGACGAAGTGAATAATGCTATATCGAAATTAGTGCATTGGTTTAACTTTAATAATCTACATTTAAACGGCGATAAAACTAAATGTGTTAAATTTATAAAAACAAATGTTAAAAATCCGAGTACCAATGTGTTTTTCAACGTGGAAGAACTGAGTCCTGTTGAATTCTCTGTTTTTCTTGGCATAACTCTCGACGCTAAGCTTCAGTGGGGCCCCCATATACCTAAACTAGCAAGCAAACTAAGCTCTTCAGCTTATGCTGTAAAAAAGATTAGAGATCTCACTAGTGTCGAGACAGCTAGATTAGTTTATTTCAGTTATTTGCATAGCATAATGTCATATGGAATTTTGCTATGGGGGAATGCGGCTGATTTAGAAACTATTTTTGTTTTGCAGAAGAGAGCCATTACAGCTATTTACAATCTTAAACCGAGAGAGTCTCTTAGATAAAAATTTAAAGAAATAAATATATTAAATTTGATCTCTCAGTATATCTATGAAAATTTGGTGTATGTCCACAAAAACAAAGGTAGCTCTAGTAAAAACACAACCTAGTGATACCAGTTTCTCGACTCCACAGTAAGTATTTCATTCTTGAGACAATGTAATCGCTTTTTCCCAGAAAATATACAGGGTCTGTCTATTACCAAGTTTAAATATTTAATTAAACAAAAACTGTATAAAAAGAGTTATTATGATATAAATGAACAAATGGTTGATAATAACCCCTGGGAATGAGGTGATCACTTCCAAGCTGTTTCTGAAATAAATTTTGTAAATATTTCGTGACCATTGTAATTTTTTTTAAAAGTCCTATGGGGATCTTGTTGGTTCTTCCAAGGACAGAGGTTTTATTTTTGAACCAGTGGTAAAGTAAAAAATTGACTTTCAATAAGAATTACTTGTAATCTATATTGAATAAAAAATTATTCTATTCTATTCTATTCTATACGTCACTACCTTATGGCAGAATCGCTGGAGGACCTTAGCACTATGCTCAATGACCTCAATGGTGTCTCCCAACGGATAGGTCTTAAGATGAACATGGACAAAACAAAGATCATGTTTAATGTCCATGTCTCACCTATGCCGGTAGTTGTTGGGAGCACTATGCTCGAAGTTGTTGACGAGTACGTTTACCTGGGACAAATAGTCCGACTAGGTAAGTCCAACTTCGACCGAGAGGTCAATCGACGGATTCAACTCGGCTGGGCAGCGTTCGGGAAATTACGACACATCTTCTCGTCAGGTATACCTCAATCTCTGAAAACTAAAGTGTACAACCAGTGCGTGTTGCCAGTGATGACTTACGGATCAGAGACGAGGTCCTTCACTGCTGGCCGTATGAGGACGCTCAAGGTCGCTCAGCGAGCTATGGAGAGGGCTATGCTCAGAGTTTCTGTGCGTGATAGACTCAGAAATGAGGATGTCCGCAGTAAAACCAGAGTGACCGACATAGCCCAACGGATTAGTAAGGTGAAGTGGCAATGGGCCGGCCATATAGCTCGAAGAACCGATAACCGATGGGGAAGAAAGGTTCTCGAGTGGCAGCCTCGTACCGGTAGGCGTAGTGTAGGGCGACCCCCCACTAGATGGAGTGACGACCTGGTAAGACATGCAGGAAGTCGATGGATGCAGGTGGCTCAGGACCGTGCTTTGTGGCATTACTTGGGGGAGGCCTATGTTCAGCAGTGGACTTGTGAAGAGCTGTAATGATGATGATGGTGATTCTATTCTATAAAAGTCGTTCAATCACTTTTCCAGCTTTTTAGCGTGACTAACGAAAGCAATAGATTTTTATATACAGAGATAAAATTAAACTTTTATCTTATATTTTTATACCGCATATAATTTGCATATTTAATTAATCATTTTCAAGAAATATTTTTATTTTTTATTTCATTTCATTTGAATGCTTCACTTCTAAAAAATGTGAACTGCATGTATTTTTTTATCAAATAGCTTTTTCTTCAAGTTTTAAATAAATTTTTACTTCTAGAAGCTTAATTTATTTATTTTTATATCTAAGATGATGAAATACAAACCCGCAAGTTTGAAGAAATATATTTTTTAATTTTTTTTTGTTTTAATATATGTACACTTACGCGAATTAAGGATGAGATAAGATATTTTTTGCTTGCAAGTAATTATATTTAAGTGTACCCATAAAACACGTAATACAATAAATTCAAATCGAGCGCACATTATGCGCCGCCATGACCGCTCCATGTTTCGCGGTAATTTCATTAATCTCAGTTTAATTTATGCATAGTTAACCGTTGTTAAACTACGCCTGCGGTGTTTGCTTACGAGATGGGGAATAATTAGATTGCAGAAGGCTTGTGTTGTTTAGATTGAGAGTCTAAGTTTAATAAGACAATATAATGCTTAAATGATATTCAATTTACGATTCTTTTATATATAATATCTATATAATATAATGATACGTGAAAATTTTGTACCCTTTTAAAGCATATTTTTGCGAACGGAAGAGTATAAGATTAGGCATATATAAATTTTATATGGAGAAGGAGAGAAGGAAGCAAATTTATATATAATATGTGTTGCAAATATATTAAATAAAATGAAATGAAGCATATATTGATTCCCAATATCAATCACAAAATAATTTTAATTTGAGCCATCTCTTTGATTTGGACAAATTGTGTCGTTTGGTGACGTTCGTGTTGCCAATGCCTTACGGTAAGTTAATTACTTGAAGGAGTGAGTGCTATGTATGATAATACTCTAAGGTCTAAAGCCGATGTCAAACAATCAAAAGTTTGTGGTCAAATAGTCACACAGGGAAGAGATATAACATATAACTACTGTTCTGTTCTTTATTGATAGCAATAATTAGTGTAATGTGTGATGGGATTTTATTTATTTATTTATTTATTTATTTATTGATCCACCAACGTTTGTTTACATCAGTACATATACAAATATAAATACATAGTACACAGAAATTAATCTAGGTGTAACAAACACTTACAGGTAGATACATCATGCTTAGTAGGGATATAATAAAACTTCTAAGTACGAGCTAAGGCAAAAACAAAACAAATAAGAAAAGGATAATACAAAAAGGCAAATACATTTCTATTATAATTAGCGTTTGGCATTTAACAGTAATCGAATCTTATTGGTTGAATCTGCATTAATATCAAGTAGGTCACTGTAGTCATTGACCAGCCTGCAAAGTCTAGGGACAGGCGAATTTGATCCAAACACTGTTTTCCGGGGTGGTGGACAGAGGGGCGTTATTTTATTACGAGGAGGTCTCTTCGGTACGCGCATATTAAATTTATTCAGTAACTGAGGGCAATCGATTTCATTAGTGAAAATTTTCGAAACAAAAAATAGGTCTAACCGCTTTCTACGTTCTTCTAAGGAAATCATTCGGAAGTGTTCCAGCTGTTTATGATACGAAGGGATTTTCTTTTTTTGAAATCCCGTTTGAAGATAAGAGATACCGCAAAAATCTTTTCTGTATGCGTTCTATTTGTAGAGAATGAGTCGCATAGTGAGGCCTCCATACCACTGAACAATATTCTAAAATACTGCGTACAAGGGAGTTGTACAACAGAATCCGAACCCTGTTGTTGCGTAGCCCTTCAATATTTCTCAAAACAAACCCCAAAATTTTTGAGGCCCGGTTTACCATTTGCTCCATGTGAGGTACAAATGTCAGTTTTTTGTCAAATAATACACCCAAATCGCGGATTTGCTCAAGTTCTTGGATATTACCACGAGCGATATGATACTGAAATGTAACGAAATTTCTCTTTCGACCATACCTTACAAAAAAACACTTTTCTGGATTCAGATACATTTCATTGTGCAAACACCATTCAACAAGCTCATCGAGATCTCTTTGAAGCATTATTGAATCATGTATTGTATTTATGACCCTAGCAATTTTCAGGTCATCTGCATACATAAAAACTTTTGAGAAATTAACAACAGTTGGTATATCATTAACAAACGAATTGAACAAGATTGGACCCAAATGAGACCCCTGCGGCACACCAGAAGCTATTTTCCGCCAGTTAGAATGAAACCCATTAACCACTACAGAGAATGTTCGACCTTCCAAGTAAGACCTTAACCATCGCAAAAAAATTCCACAAATTCCATAAGCAGACAATTTGCTTAACAATATATCATGAGGCAAACGGTCAAAAGCCTTGCTAAAATCTGTATATATAACGTCTACTTGCTTATGACAATCCAGAGCCTCTGCCAAGTTTTCTGTGAGATCTACCAAGTTGGTACACGTTGAGCGAGAGGGAACAAAACCATGTTGTTGAGTGCACAAACTCTGTTTAAAATGACGCTGCACAAAAGGACAGATGAGAGATTCCAATACCTTAGCTGGTGTTGATAAAATGGAAATGGGTCTGTAGTTTGAGATGATATCATCGTCATTTGCTTTATGAATTGGAACTACTCTTGCCTTTTTCCATTCTGTCGGAAACGTTCCCGTCTGTAAAGACATATTAAATATTCTCAATAAAGGCTCAACTAAGTATGTAGCACATCTTTTTATAAACATAGGAGGAATCCCATCCGGGCCTGCACCTTTGCTTTCATCGAGATTTTTTAGCTTCCTCAGTAGAGTATCAGAGTCTATAGTAGGTATTATTAAGCATTGATTGATATTCTCGACATACCCCAAGGTATCTCTGCTACCAGAGTTTCGAGGACTACTATTTATGTATGCAGATGCAAAGTGTGACGCAAACATTTCACAAATTTGTTTACCATCCGACGTAGTAACTAATCCATCAGTCATACTAATTGGGTAAGAACTCGTGCCACCACGTTTAGCTTTAACATATGCCCAGAAATATTTAGGATTCTTTGAGATGTTTTTTTCCGAATCGCTAATGTATTTATTATAACAATTTTTAGCTAAACGGGTGCAACGTGAATTTAATAACTTCAACTCCAGTTCGTCCATAGGGTTTTTATATTTTTTATAACGACGCCAAAGATTGTACTTTTCATTTAAACATCGTTTTAAGTTACGATCAAACCAGGGGGGGATATCGTGACTTTTTCAATTTATGTTTAGGAACATATTTTTCTATTATAGCACCAATTGTATTATAAAATTTTCCAAGAATAGTATTGACATCACTGCTGTCCCCAAATATCTGTACCCAATCACACCCTTGGAGTTCTTTATTAATATTAAAGAAATCGGCTTTGTGGAAGTTTAATTTAAAAGTTTGGTGATTAAACGAAAGTCTTGGTTCTCTGATAAATGAAATATCTACATCTAGGGGAGGGTGTAGTTGGTCAATGCTACTAAATATTGAGTGACTCTGACGTACTATGCAAGCCGGAAAATTAGACAGCACCAAGTCAAGTATTCTGTTAGATTTATTAAGTACACTATTATGTTGTTTGAGTTCATATAAATTTAATAAATCCAACAGTGGTTGACATAAACCCGGCGCCTTATAATCATAGGAAGTATCCGCCACCAAACTCCAATCAATACATGCCAAATTAAAATCACCTAAAATACAGCAACAATCACTATTATCAAGTACAACACTACAACTTTCGATAAAGTGACTCAACATTGAACTGTGCACTGGAGGTGGCAAATACACTGCGCAGAGAGCCACTCGACGCAAGGAATGTGATATCGGAATTTCCAGTGTGACCCAGAGGTCTTCAAGTTTAGATTCCCAACTGTACATACGTTTAGAAGGTATCCGTCTCGAAACCGCCACAAGAACACCACCACCTTCTTTTTTTGTGAATTAATTTGGCATTACTCCTATCCCTTCTATAAACCACATACCTTTCGTCGAATAGCTCACCACTTGACACGGAGTCGTTTAACCACGTTTCTGTGAGTACAATTATATCGTAATCATTACAAAGTACTCCTTGAAGAAAGCTATGTGTTTTAGTTCTCAGTCCACGTGTATTTTGGTAGTATAACTTAATTAAATCGAATTTTAAAAGAAAATTGACAATGGCATACCAGCACCGCAAAAGATATTAATCAATGTTATGAGCATCAACGAATTATTTTATGTTTTTTAACGTATCCAAGCTTTTCACCAGAATGTACTCAGTTTCCTCACTTTTCCGTAAGAATACTCTGCCATTTCGAATCCAAACAAACTTATATCCGGCTTCCTTCGCCTTCTTCCTAGCTGCAGCGTGAAGAGCCTTGTTTGTAGGAGAAAGATGTTCGCAAACAAAGACTGGTGTCCTGTCTCCTGGAAATCCTAGTGACGCAGAGTTCAGTTTACTTTCAAGCGCTTTCCCCTTATTATATTTAATAGACGCGGCGAGAAGCTCATCGCGTAACCTAGGTGAAGATAATTGCACAATTATAGATCGTGGGCGTGGAGAGCTTCGATTTAGCTTGGCAGTGCGGGTGCAGTTTAGTATGTCCATCTCTTTCAGTTGACAACCGACAGTTTTTCCAAGATCACAAACTATTTTAATGAGGTTTTCATTTCTGTTTTCCGGGACACATTGAAGCTCAATATTATTTTGTCTTGCTTGTTGCTCCATTTGATTAATTCTTCGATTAAGGTCATCGACTGTAGAGCTAAGGTTTTCCTTTGCAGCTTCCAAATCTGATATTCTGAGCTTAAAGACCTCGACCCCCTTTTTCATTTCTTCATATTTCTCGTCAGCGAAGTTTAAAAACTTTTTAATTTCAGTAATATCTTCTTCTAACGGTTTCATTTTACTATCGATAATCATGCTGATTCTATCTTCCATCCTCGAAAAAAATTCCTCTATTTTCTTATCCATAATTTCTTCTATTGCCTCGCGTAAGTCATCTCGAGAAATGCTACTGGTCTCCTGGGTGGGTGGAGAATGTAGTGCAGGTCTTTTACTTCCTCTTACATTCGATACGTTGCGAACAGGTGTGTTGTCCTTTTTTACAGATTTAGAGATGTTACGACTACATTCAGGGCAGGTCCACCCAGTACGCATTTCGGTGCCGAACAAAGTTATATCAAGGGACACGCATGCCATATGATAATGTTTTTTACACTTTGAACATATTATAAAGTCATCGTCGTTATCCTTTTGCGGTAAACAACAACCCCACTTAGATCGTGACATCCTACTATTAATATTTTACAAATTTATAATTATAAAAATATAATTAATTATATAATTAATGAAATACACAAAATGATATACAATGAAAGAAATTTAGTCATAAAATATAAGATCAAAATATCGTCCTCCCAGAGTCAATCGCGTAGTTCTTATATGCGTGTCTCATCTGCAGTGCTTAATCTATGACACGTGATTTGAGTAACGTCACACAATGGTACAACAAACTTATGCGCGCGATACTAGTGCTTCTGCGCTGCACGCAACCGTGAGATTCGATCACAATTGTACTCTGGACACTGTGACAGTACAAATGTTCAACTGACCGCACAAATTTTCACAAAAATAATTTCTTGGAAAATATTTAGTTATTTACGATAATTTACACTTTTATTGTGGCTGTTTGTATCACTAATATATATTAACACACTTTATGCACTGAAATACTATAGCCGATGTAAGCAAATGTTAATTATAATAATTTTCAACTGAATTTTTCTGTGGAACTCGCTCAAAGAAGTGTTACTTTTCAAACGCTCAAAGAGTAATTTAGATTTAAATAAAGATGTATAAAATAATATGCAAAACTGAAAATTACCGAATTGCGACCTAACTTCTACCATTAGGCGACTAATAGTACCTATATATTATTGACCGAGTAATGGCGGAGTAAGTATATCCACTTTTCTATATTATCCCGTCCTCTAGTATCCCGTGGGTCTTACGACACTTAGGAACATAGGCGACATAGGAAATGAAACATGAGATAACACGAGATAAGCTAGAAAATCTTTCTGATAACAATGAAAAGTGATAAAAAAACCTTGGTTACCAAACCGTCTGCCAAACGTGGCAAATATTTCTCTATCGACTGTGCAGTGGCTTAAATTGAGTTGCGGGTATAATTGCCGCGGGTTTGAAATCCGCATGAAACAAGTATTTTTATTGGCTAAGTGAGTGAAGATTAACGCAAATGCTCTCTACAACAGGATAGGTTTACCTCCAGCAGTGGAATTTCGTGGGACAATATTGAAAATAGGAATAGTAAAAAATATTAATAATAACCTTTATTTTTAAGACTATGGCTGTAAAATTATATGAAAGTAGCACATTTTTTACAAAGTTCTACATTTAGCGTTTTCAAATATTAATGGTTAAGTAACTAACATGGTAACTATTACTGAATTTAAAACGATACATTCAATAGATTTGCGTCGTTGCTCATGGGGGGACATTGTACCTCGTACCGATGAAACCTTATTTTACCTCGCCTCGTACCGGTAGGCGTAGTGTAGGGCGACCCCCCACTAGATGGAGTGACGACCTGGTAAGACATGCAGAAAGTCGATGGATGCAGGTGGCTCAGGACCGTGCTTTGTGGCATTGCTTGGGGGAGGCCTATGCTCAGCAGTGGACTTGTGAAGGGCTGTAATGATGATGATGATGATGATTCAATAGATTTAAAAAAAAGTAAAGAGACAGCCTATATGATTATCTTAGTGCTAAGCGCTGGTCATCAATCATTTCTGAGACGGATCAGTCAGTCCGCCTCTCTGCTCCAATGTGTGTCGGTGGAGTTTATATGTCTTCGAAATGTGTTTATTTCTCAGACATCCAGTTTCCCATACGATGTTTCCTTCATAACCAAGCACTTGTTCAATCAGTACTTGAAATTACAACTAATAATTTAACCCTTTTTTATTTACGTTTTTTTAATGTTTTACTTCACACAAGGAATTTCTCCGATATCATTGGGGCAGTATAAATACATAAAATTCACAAGGAGAAACATCCAGCCCAGACAGACTGATTGCTGGTGCCGAAGGATACTTGGTTTAGTCGCATATGATCTGTACCACAGAACAAATAATAGTGTATACGAGTAAATAATATTTTATAAATTTAAGTAAAATTGTAAACAATATTTAATAAATTTCAATAATAAAATCTTTATATATACCTTAATAAATAATTTAATTAAAATTTGATGTAAATAGATATAATTTCGGAAAGTGTTCAATAAATCAAGATAAATTTTTTACCTAATTTTTACATCCACAATATTGGCTTACCTTACAATTATTGAATTATATGTATTTGCTTGAACACCTGTAACAAAAAAAAAAATACATTTATATAATGAATTGGTTGATAAGATTCATTTTAATATTATTATTTTCATTATTAGTTTAATTAATAAATAATAGGTATGAAAGGATTTTCTTTCTGTTTTGGGATTCGTACCCGAAGGGTAACCAACGGGACCTTATCCCTCCCGTACCCCCACCCCCGCTGTCCGTACGTCCTTCTGTCAGTCTGTCTGTCAGGGGGCTCTATCTCAGGATCCGTAACAGGTAGACAGTTTTAATTTTCACAGAATGTGTATTTCTGTTGCCGCTATAACAACAAATAACATAAAAATTTAAATAAACTGAAATTAAAAGGGTCTCCTCTACTAGAAACGTGTTTTTTTTTGGGATTTTTTTAGCTCGATCTTTATTATGGAATCAATTAAACGGTGGAAATGCTCACAGAGTTTGTATTACTATATTCGCTAAAACTTATAATACAATAAAATAATATAGTACTTGAGCGTAATATGGGCATCCAATTAATATGGTCACTTTCCTATAACTCTAAAACAGCAGCCATGTTAACATAGATGGCTTTGTGATACGATAGCTTTTCATCGGTCAGTAAAATAATGAAGGGTCAAAAGGGCACTGCTTTATCGACTCCGTTTTTGTTGATAATATAGTAATGTAGTATAGTATGGTATTTTAGTCGACCTTAGTATGGTGTAGTCTATTTTTTGTTGTTAATCGATCACTAGTTCTTTATTAATGATCGATGGTGTAGTTAGTTTTTTCAAGTTGATTTTTCAGTGTTCATAATTATTGTCAAGACTTGTTTGCTACTTTTTTAAATACATTAGTTATAATATACGACTTCGTGTTTTTGTTCTGTTCTCTTCCTAGTTTTGGTTTTATAGGACGGCAAAGCTTAAGGTGACCAATTACACTTAAACTTGTAACTTATTTAAAAATTAAAGGAGATCCCTATACAAGAGACGTGTTTATTGGAGTTTTTTGCCTGATTTCAACGACGTATATATCTACTGTAGATTATAATTATGGCAATACATAATAAAGGCAATAAATACAAATGTCTCCGTAAAAAAATATAACTATAATCCCGTAATATAATGGTTATGGTACCCTTCATGCGCGAGTATGACACGCACTTGGCCGGATTTTCTACCAACTATTTTATTTATGGTCGTAATATGTCCAAAAGATGATAGTGGCTTTGGAGAACAAGGCTTTGGAGAACAAGGCTTTGGACCTAAAATAGTTTTTTTTTCAATATTTTTATAATGATAAAAGTTCCAAAGTTAAATCTAGGTGGTAGGGTTCTTTTTGTCTAACAGACTGGTCAGGTACTGCTCTCTTATTTCCGCCGCTGAATAGCAGTGTCGCAGTGTTCCGGTCTGTAGAGCAGGTAATATAATTACATTACAAACTGTAAGTATTCTTGATCGAGGATAAATGTAGATGTTTGTCAAGGGTGACATTCTATAAAAAAGGTCAGCGTTATGAGAACAGAACTAGTGTAGCTCAAGAGATATATGCGATCGCTGTTATTTTCATAGTAACAGTAACAACCAGAGTTTGACCCATGCGGGACTACTGCAATAGTTTATTGTCATTGTGTTTTTTTTATAGGATAGGGTAACAAACTAGCACACAGTCCACCTGAGTGGTTGCTGCGGTCCATAGACATATACATCTATTCTCGATTACTAATCAAAATGCAGATGCGTTGTCACCCTTGAGGACTAAGATGAAATGCCTCGTTTCCAGTAAAAAGAGTCTCCGGTTCTCTACAAGCACCATACGAAACACAGCAGTATTAAGCTACTATTTTACGCTGGTATTCTATGAGAGCGTGGTCCTTCCCCGGTCGAGCTGACCCAATCGTGCTACAACTATACTACTAATATAACTGCAACATGGCGCTACCACGTATGTGTACTGATCTACCACTTGGCTGGTGAAAGAAAATTCAGAGAAGTAACTGCGCGTCTGTAAAATAAAATATTTTATTATAGGGACATATGCCGTGTAGTGGCGGTTAAGGATATCCACTACCTCATATCTTCCCGTGGGTGTCGTAAAAGGCGACAGAGGGAGACAGGCAGGAGATGGGCAGCAGCATCTTCCTGATAACAGCAACTGTACGACAAAAAAAAACTGCGGTTGCCAACCCGCTCGCCAAGCGTGGCAACTATGGCAATATACCCCCCATGAACAATTACACAAATAGACGGCCCCCAGTCCCCGGCGGCCCCGCTATTCCTCGCTACGGTGGCGACCATGGTAACGGCGGGGCAGGGGTGCTAAGAATCTCCGGTGGAGGTTCCGTTGCCACCTACGACGACTCGACCTGGCAACATTTAACGCACGCACACTGAGGACTGACGAGAAGATTCCTGGAGCTGGAAGAAGAGATAAACAAGTTGCGCTGGAGTATTATAGGATTATCCGAGGTCCAAAGAGAGGGGGAGGACACGGTGATTCTCGAATCCGGCAACTTGTTCTATCACCGGGAGGGCGACCATCTGTCCCAAGGAGGTGTCGGATTTATCGTCCACAAGTCTCTCGTCGTCAACAACGTTGTAAAGATTGGGAGTGTGTCGACGAGGGTCGCGTACCTGATACTCAGAATCACCAAACGGTATTCGCTGAAGGTCATACAGGTTTACGCACCAACCTCGGCACATCCCGATGAGGAGGTAGAGGAAATGTATGAGGATATTTCCAAAGCCATGCATTCCTCCAAAACACACTACACGGTGTTGATGGGAGACTCCAACGCAAAACTAGGCACAAGAGAAAGCGGTGAGCTGAAGTTAGGGAAATTTGGAGTAGGGCAACGGAACCGAAGGGGCCAGCAGCTGGCCGACTTTATGGAGAAAGAGGGACTCTTTATGATGAACTCTTTCTTCCAGAAGCGGCCCCACAGGAAGTGGACCTGATCGAGCCCCGACGGTTCGACAAAAAATGAGATTGACTTCATTATGACGACCAGACGCCAACTGTTCAGTGATGTCTCAGTGATCGCAAGGGTGAAAACTGGCAGCGATCACCGAATGGTTAGAGGCACACTGAACCTAAACGTTAAGTTGGAGAGGTCTCGTCTAATGAAGTCAACGCTCCGTCCCCCCTCGTGCTCTAGTCCAGAATCCCGAAAACTTTCAGCTCGAGTTACACAACCGCTTTCAGTGCCTACAAGATTTCAATGCAGTGGACGATATGAATGACAAGCTCGTGGAAACTGTCCATGCGGTCGGAGCTAAGTTCTGCAAGACCCACCGCAGAAGAACACAAAAACTCTCCGATCACACTCTTAATATCATGGCTGTTAGACGGGAGATGAGGCTGCAATCGTCAACAGATTTGACAGCATACAGGCAACTGAACAGACAGATCTTCAAATGCATGCGGCGAGACTTACGCAACTTTAATACTGCTCGTATTAAAGAAGCGATCGAGCGGAACCAGGGCTCCAAAGTCTTTGCCAGAGATCTGTCTGCCAGAAAGAGCCAAAGTCTCTCACTGTCAAAGCTGAAGACTGAATGTGGCAGCATCGTTTCCGGGACACCTGAGATGTTGAGTGAGATTGAGAGGTTCTATGGGCAGCTGTACACATCATCGTTGGAGCCACACGCAAGTGTGAGTAACGATCCAAGAGCAAGTCTTATCCGACACTATTCCGATGATATCCCGGACGTCAGTCTAAGCGAGATTAGAATGGCTCTCCAGCACCTTAAAAACGGCAGGGCCCCAGGCGAAGATGGAAATTACAGCGGAGCTTCTAAAAGCGGGTGGAACACCGGTACTGGAAGTCCTTCAGAAGCTCTTCAATTCCGTCCTCCATGGTGGCACTACTCCAGAGGCGTGGAGCAGAAGTGCGGTGGTCTTGTTCTTTAAGAAAGGCGACAACGCTCTCTTGAAGAACTACAGACCGATTTCCCTTCTGAGCCGCGTCTACGTGCTGTTTTCGAGAGTCATTACGAATCGTCTCGCACGCAGACTCGACGACTTCCAGCCTCCCGAACAAGCCGGTTTCCGAAAAGGCTTCAGTACCATAGACCACATACATACCCTACGGCAGATTGTACAGAAGACTGAAGAGTACAATTTGCCACTTTGCCTGGCGTATGTGGACTATGAGAAAGCCTTTGATTCCGTCGAAATTTGGGCGGTGCTGCAGTCCCTTCAGCGGTGCCAAGTTGACTGTCGGTATATAGAAGTGCTGAAGTGTTTGTACAGTAGGGCTACGATGGCTATCCAAGTACAGAACCAGAGCTCGAAACCTATCCAACTGCAGAGAGGTGTAAGACAGGGTGACGTTATATCCCCGAAACTCTTCACCGCTGCTTTGGAAGACGTTTTCAAGCTACTGGACTGGAAAGGATACGGTATTAACATCAATGGCAAGTACATCACTCACCTTCGATTTGCCGACGATATAGTCCTTATGGCAGAATCGCTGGAGGACTTAAGCACTATGCTCAATGACCTCAATAGTGCCTCCCAACGGATAGGTCTTAAGATGAACATGGACAAAACAAAGATCATGTTTAATGTCCATGTCACACCTATGCCGGTAGTTGTTGGGAGCACTATGCTCGAAGTTGTTGACGAGTACGTTTACCTGGGACAAATAGTCCGACTAGGTAAGCCCAACTTCGACCGAGAGGTCAATCGACGGATTCAACTCGGCTGGGCAGCGTTCGGGAAATTACGACATATCTTCTCGTCAGGTATACCTCAATCTCTAAAAACTAAATTGTACAACCAGTGCGTGTTGCCAGTGATGACTTACGGATCTGAGACGTGTCCTTCACTGCTGGCCGTATGAGGACGCTCAAGGACGCTCAGCGAGCTATGGAGAGGGCTATGCTCGGAGTTTCTCTGCGTGATAGACTCAGAAATGAGGATATCCGCAGTAAAACCAGAGTGACCGACATAGCCCAACGGATTAGTAAGCTGAAGTGGCAATGGGCCGGCCATATAGGTCGAAGAACCGATAACCGATGGGGAAGAAAGGTTCTCGAGTGGCAGCCTCGTACCGGTAGGCGTAGTGTAGGGCGACCCCCCACTAGATGGAGTGACGACCTGGTAAGATATGCAGGAAGTCGATGGATGCAGGTGGCTCAGGACTGTGCTTTGTGGCATTACTTGGGGGAGGCCTATGTTCAGCAGTGGACTTGTGAAGGGCTGTAATGATGATGAATGATGATACACGGACTTGAGCAGCCCGTCCAAAAACCTCAAAAATCAGAAGAAACTTGTGCCCAGTAGCGAGCGTAGGCTGTAATTTACTGTACCGAAGATTTTCAAGCAATGTAGAATTGTAAATGCTATTATTTCGAGTGCCTGAAATTCAGCGGTATGTAATTCCGTTTTTTTATCTTTTATTATAAAAAAAATGACTCTACTACAAACACTTCAGTACGTGCTTGACTTGTCTTAGAAACCTGCATAATTGAAAAATTACTTGAAAAATTCAAAGACAACATTGAAAACTTTAAGTTCTAAGTCATCTTAGAAATGAGAGCAGGCATGTACTTTAAGGAACAATATCTAAAGTATATAACTACCTTTAGTCTATACTTCATAATACTCTCTCTCTCTCTCTCTCTCTCTCTCCGGTTAGACACACCGCATTTTAAAACTGTAGAAAATTTGGAGAAAAATTACATTTAATTTCCCTAAAATCTAAGTACCTAACAAGCTTTGCGCCTCCTTTCCTTAATTTTAGGTTAGAATGCAAACTCTCCGAGAACTGAGAACTTTAATATTGTAATATGCACAGTGTATACAGGTACAAATGTTTTTTTAGAATAAAGGTGAAACGAACACATAGTCCATGCGATGGTAAGTGGTAGTGGCCCATAGACCTCCACATTTATCCTCGATTAAGAATCAAAATGCAGATTCGTTGTCACCCTTGAGAACTAAGATGGAATGCCTCGTTTCCATTTAAAGGATCTCTGGTTCTCTACACTCACCATACGAAACACAGCTGCATTAAGCTATTATTTTACCCTGGTATTCTGTGAGAGTATTGGTCCTCCCTGGTCAAGCCAACCCATTTGTGATACAACCATAATATAACTGCAGCATGGCTATATCACGTGAAAAAATTACAGAAAATAAACGCAAATATAAACTTATGTTTGCGTTTATTTACCCTTGAAACTTTTAAAATTATTATAAAACGGTTATATCGTTATGCAATTTCCACCCGGTTTAGTTTAAGAGAGCCCAACGAGAGACTAACTCGGCAATGCACTCAAAACTTTCCGAGCGCTGCGGTCCGAAGTTGCTCCCGACCCGTAATCTATATCGGAGTTAATAATGCGAGCCAATTTCAACTTTGCATCAAAAGGTATAAAGGAGAATTAGGCATTGCAGAGAACTTCCAAAGTTTCAAGCGGAATGAATACTTAGCTTCTTTTTTATTTTCAATTGCAAACGTTTTTCGTTCCTTCCTATGAAGTTTGGGAGCAAGTTGCAGCGTGATGAATAAAAATAAAGTTCTGGATAGTTTAATTTTACTGCGGTAAAATTTATGAACTAAGTGAAAGATTTGATGTGAGTTGACAGCCTAAGGGAACCCATTACCTCATTCTCGATGAAGTATCATAAGAGGTGACTACTGGTAAAGCCAGTAAACAAAAAGTAAAATGCATACGTGAAGCAGCGGTGCGGGACGTAGTACCGACTACTGATATTTGATACTGATATCGTCAACAAGCCTGCCAAGAGTAATGATTAATGTAAATCCTTCTTACTATAAGAATGGGAAACTGATGAAAAAGATGAAGAACAATATGTAAAATCCTGATATCATCTACCTGGTTGAGTTTAACCATAACAAGTTTACGTGTTAAAGCCATGTTGCAGCTACAATATGGTCGTAGTACAGATGGGTCAGCTCGATTGAGAAGGGACCACGTTCTCTCAGATTACCAGCGTAAAATAGAATCCCAATGTTGCTGTATTTCGTATGGTAAATGTAGAGAACTGGAGCCCTTTTTTGGGAAACAAGGCAATCCATCCTAGTTCTCAAGGAGCAATGCGGGCAATAAATGTGGATATCCACGGGCCACACCGCCTACACCGCCGCTTGTCACCTTTATTCCATATGAAAAGTGTTTCCCCTCAATATTTTTTATAAAGCTGAAGTGATAAAAGATTTCACAGTCCACCATCAGCGTTTACCATCAGAAATTATTTAAATGGAAACTGCAACCCATGGACACCGGCAACCAACATCAAAAAAGAAGGCCTCAGATGCGTTGTTACTTTTGAAAACTAAGAATGAATTTTGATGATTAAAACTCATTTGGTCGTTATTGGCTCTCCATAGAACACAGCAGTGTGGACACTGCCTATCGCGGTAGAAATAGGAAAGGAAGTGGTTCCTACCTAGACAGACTCCTTGACGAAAAAATTCCTATCATCTAGCAATAGTCTTTTATTCTAAACCTAGTTTAAGGATTTAACAGTGCCTCATGGAACAGCTTTGCTTCAGTTTCTACCAACAAAGCTCCTAGACAAAAAAGTTCCTACCTTATAGGAAAAATACACTTTTACTATGAACGTGCCTTAATAATTTTATGGTGCCACTTGTAACAGCTTTGCTTCCGTACTCTTATGGCTGATAAAAAAATGTGTATAATACATTAAATGTGTATAATAAATTGTACATTAACATTTATCACTGATGGTATTTTAGCAATCCAAAAGGATATTTCAAAACGATATGAGTTAAGTCATTCCTTTTTTGTTTCTTCTTTTTTACATATTTTCTTTAGCGTCCAGTTTCTTCTCGACGTGTTTTTGAAACAGCAAAAGTTTAAAAATAAACTTGCACTCGTAAGCGGTAACAATAAAATTGAATCTGTTTAAAGAAATCATGTATAATAAAGTATGTGAATGTATGTTAAAGTTTAGATGTTTGTTATTCAATTACGAATAAAAGGTACAACTCATTTGGACTGAATTCGGCACACAGATAAATTATATGCTGAATGCACGGAATGCTATAAAAATTTGAATGAGAGAAAATAAAAATTACCACCGGAAAATGTACAGATCAGCTTTCAGTTTACACCACAGGCTTAGAAGTTGGCGGTGCCGTAGGCAGTAGCTAGTTAGAAATGAGCCACAACCATGAACCTGTACCTAAACAGTATTATAAATCTGTCGTCACAGCTCATTGACATTAGAAAGTCAATTATATCATTCGTAGTTTCTTTAGGTTAATATTACTTGATATTTGTCATAATTAGTATTGATTTTCTTACTAGTTGATACTAATTTTATAAAACACTTAAAATTATAAAATTTCGAAACAATAATTTTAAATCATATATACAATTTATTATTATAAAACATATATAATTTTTAAATTTTATAATTTTAAGATTTTTTAAAGCGACAATATTTCCTTAAATTTCTTAGAGGGTTATTGAGAAATCAGATCTCCGCCCTGCCCTATTGCGTGTAGGCGGACTTCATATCTACCGGTTTTCTTATTCACTGTGCGGTTTCCGCAGTAATATGTATGTAAAATTACAATATTTTTATTTACTACGTAGTGCCCCGCTGCAGCTAAATACGACCAAGTCGCAGTGGATATGGGTTGGTTCGACTGGAATAGGATCACGCTCTCGCAGAATATTAGCGTACTAAATAGCGGAATAATGTTGCTGCGTTTCATATGGAAAGAGTTGGATACCCGTTATACTGGTAAAAAAGGCATTCCATATTAGCGCTCATGCGTGATCTGCACGTCGATTTATAATCGATGTTAAATGTAGATATCTATAATATGCTATGCTAGCATGTATTAACCATCAGGCAGACTGTGAGCTGACTTGTTACCCGTATTTTATAAATATTTAAAATTTTAATGGTGCCAGTTTGGATCGAATCCGGTTTGCTCGAGAAATTACAGAAGAGAGCTTTATCCTACCTAAGGATCTACCACAGCTTTCAAATCTGATTAAGATAATTGAGTTTAACTTACCATTTTTTAATTCTAGTGCGGAAGCTGGAACTTTTATATAAAAGTCAACTGTTGAGATCGTGGTTTTCTGTATTGTATTCCTGAAAATATAGAAACATCAATTTAAATTATTGGTGACTTAATTTTATAGCTCTAGAATAGTCGTATTTGGAATAGTGACAACACGAGGAATTTTCTAAAGGTAAAGTCTAAGCGTAAAGAAGGTCAAAACTAAATATTTTTTCGACAATAGATTATTCTGGCTATGATAGCCAGTTAACTATTGGTAAATAAATATATAACGAGCACAGAATGTTTTATAAACCAATAGACAATATTTTTAAACAACATCACTTTATTTTCTAATTAACCCATGTTCCTGATGTTAATGATGGTGATGTTTCGAAAAACCGTAGAATAAATTCGCGTCAAAAAAAAGATACGAGGCAAACGTAATCTCGTGGCGTTTTATAATTTCACCCCGTAGATTTAGTAAGAGGTGCTTTAGGGAAATCTTGAAATATCCCATCTTTGTTAGAAAAGTGAGAGGCATTTTGCACTGCGATCGACACTTATATGTTTTTAGACGGATACTGGCCTCGAAAGGTAAGTAAAGGATGAATACTGGACTTATAGATGCCCAGTAGTAGACTGTTTAGGGTTTATGAGTATGAGAAAATGAGAAACGGTGTTGAATTCGAAGGATTATTCTAATACATTTATGTGGTAGAATCTGCTGTGTGGTTCTATTGTGACGGCAACATTAGTTGGGTAATCCAGGAAAGGAGCTTTTTTAGATTATTAGCGCAAAAACAGCATAATTCTGCGGTGTTTCATATTAAAGGAGACAAAAACTCGAGCTTTATTAACTGTGTTAACTAACGAGGTATACCATCGTAGTATCTGTATTTTTATTATTACTCGGATATAGATGTAGGTGTTTATGAGGCCTAGCATCCACTTACCATCAGATGAATTATGTGCTCGTTTTCCAACTTTTATTGTGTAAAATAATTAAAAACTTTAACTGATATTTTGGTTTGACCTTGTGAAGCTTCAAGCTCCTGATATTACTCGAAGTTCAGAGAATTTGATCATGATCGGGTCCAAATAATAATGTCAAACTCTACGTAAAATCATGACTGAATAAAATTTAAGATTTGTAAGATTTCAGCGTAACTGAATGTTGTTCACTTGAGTCATAAAATAATAAGACACGTGATATACCGTGCGGAAAAGTAAATATAAGTTATTTAAGTATTATTACTCTTATACAAAATTGAAACGAAAAAAGAACTTACAGACCACATAATGGTAAGTAACTAACTGTATATAAGGCTGGGGTCGGGTAGGTGTATATTAGTTTCTTCGAATTTCATATATAAATTTGAGACATTTTTTTTTCGAATTTTAATTACGTTTAACTATAATATATTTGTGCCATTTTGTTTGATAACTTGTTGCTATCTTGTAGGTAGTGATACAACCTCGTTGCTGTAGAAATATAGGGATTTTTGATCTAACAAATGCGACAAGTAGTTTTGATAGTTCTCTCTTGATGTTAGCCTAACACTACCTAAATAGTCCTGAAGAGACCGAAACAATTGAAAATCTGGGGGTGCAAGGTCGGGACTATATGGTGGATGCACTAACACTTTCCAACCAAGCTCTTTCAATTTTTGATGAGTAGCCAAATATGTGTGTGTGGTCACTCCTTTTCTGATCGATTCTTGATTTTTAGGCGCTAGTAGAACATACCTAAGTGCTTTTACGCTGAAGCCATGCAATATGGATAAAGAAAATTACGCTTTGATTACAAAAATGTAATCCATAGTTAATACGAAAACAAAGAGGCGCAAAGTATAATTTTTATAAATTAAACGTTGTGCCATCACCCTTACTTCCATCAAAACAATAAAATTTAAAAGGTAATAAAAGTAAGACCATTCGCAAAACAGCTGATAAGCACCTTTTTTTTTAACTGTCGGCCGTTACCAAGCCAATTTTCTTTGAAGCTTGTCGCTTTGCTTTGTTATTAGTCTTGTTTTTATGTATTTTATTATCACAATTTTCTATTTGGTTGTATTGTGATATCTTTATTGGATTCAATATCAATTTAATTAAGAAAATTGATGACAACATTATTAAGAAATAAAATATTATAAATATAACTCTCGGCTCACTGCAGAGTCTACTTTATCTTGAAATTTAATATAATGGATTTCCGCAAAGTAAAGCCTGATTCTATTAATTATCCTCACGACATTTTTTTATCGGGGAGCATGTAGTAAATTGGTTAGGTTAGTGTTTGATTTCACGTTTTTTTTATAAGGATGCTTTGTAACCCCTGAGTACTGTAACCCGTTTCCAGTAAAGCGGGTCTCCGGTTTGTTACACTCTAGATGTCTATGGGTCACAACATCCAGTTACCATCAAGTGGACCCTGTGCTCGTTTATCATCCTTATTCTATAAAAGAAACTTACCTTTTGTCATGTCTGGGGTGCTCCAAGCGCAAGTATTGTTTTTCTGCAAGTACCACTCTCACAGCGATAGCTGAAACAATTGAAATAAGGCCCATTTATTTTATTTCTAATAACCATAATTGATAAAATAAAAATGTTATTGAGCACAGGGATCTTCTCAAGTGCAGCGGACTTCACGTATCCTCGATTTTTTTTAATTATTTATATTTCCAACTCAAATCGACTTGTGATGAACTGTAATAATGATGATGATTCGTTAACTATGATATCAGGACATCAAACATCCCAGTCCCGGCTGTGACCATGGGTGACGTAAAATGCCCGAAAATAATTAAAACGCGATTAAATCCGTAAACTTAGTTTTCTTCAATGTATAATGTTTGCGTAAGGATAAGGAATCATCTTTCGTCATTTTATTTTCGTCAACATCAGCTACAATTCACAGCTGAATATCGCCTAAATATATGAATTCCAACAAAGGCCTCACCATTGACTCTGACCACAGATTGTCTAAAAACGGATGTTTTCCACGCTCTCACGCTTGACAGGCTACACGCCGACAACTGTAGTTTTTTTATTATTTTGAGCTGTAATTAGGAAAAAGCTATTCACCATCTCACCACACTCACGGTGGTGAATTATATTTTTTTATATAAAAAAGCCGACCAACGAGCACACAGTGTACCTCTACTCTCTTCTCTCTCGACTAAGAATCAAAAAGCAGATGCGTTTATACCCCTTTTTTTTTGCGGATGGAAAATCATCTAATGACCCCTTTCGCTCTGGGTGGAGCGTAAGGGAGTGTCAGACTTTTACTGACTAAAAACCATCCGTGTTCCTTCAGTGCCCTTACGTTCCGGAGCCGCGGTATCTCTTTCGAACAGCCCGCAGCCCCGGCAGGTGTTGGCCCTTACGGGCCCCTTCACGCTGCTGACAGCTCTTTGAGGCGCGCGTGGAACAAAACGCGCCGTCGACATGGCCTGTCGTCGTTAGACGGACGGACGGCGAGCTACCCATTGCTCGCCGTCCACAGGCCCGCGCCTACGGTGGCCGGGGGCCACGACGTAGCCCCCGACGCCCGGGGCGTCTCCCGCGGCGGCCGGGGAGGAAAGCTGCTGCTCTCTCCTTCTCCCGCTCCGCCACCTCCTTCGCTAGCATCACTGCTTCGCAGAAGGTGGTGACGGCATCCCATTCCGTCTCGCTCCGGACCATGGCTTCGACCAGGGCCGGACGCGAGAGGTCGCCGCCGCCTATCGCCGCTACGAGGACACGGCGGTGCTCCGCCCAAGCAGGGCACACCTCCACGGTGTGTTCCACCGTGTCCTCCCGTCCATCCTCGCAGTGGGAGCACCCGGGCGTTTCCTCCCGCCCGATTCGGTGCAGGAACCTCCCGAACACACCATGTCCGGTGAGGACCTGCGTCAGGCGGAAGGTGAGGATGCCGTGGCGTCTCTCAAGCCACTCCTCAAAGAGGGGTCTTATCGCCGCTATAGTGGCGTGCCCAGCACGGGGTTGCGACAGTCGCTCTCTCCATGTCGCCATGAGATCGTGCCGGAAGTCTGTCCGCTGCGCGACAACTTGCCGCGGCAGCTGGGTTTCCCCTCGGCATAGTGCCTCCGCGCGCCATTCGTGCAGGCGTGCGAGGATTACCGCCTCCAGATCCCATGGCGGCAATCCGGCAAGGAGGCTCGCCGCCTCGCGGGAGATCGTGCGGTAGCCGCGAACCATTATCACGGCGACCACTCTTTGGGGCGCGTTCAGGTGGTGGACGGCAAGCCGCGCCAAACCACGCGCCCACACCGGGGCCCCGTAAAGGGCCATGGATCGCACGATCCCCGCGTAGAGCCTCCGGCAGGAGGCGTTTGGCCCCCCCAGGTTCGGCAGGAGCCGCCTGAAGGCAACCCCGGTCCGTTCCAGTTTGGGAGACAAACGTCGGAAGTGCTCAATGAAGTTCCATCGGCCGTCGAGGACGAGTCCTAGGTACTTCAGCGTCGACTCGACGCCGATGGATACCCCTCCTACCATCACTGAGGATCCTGGTGGTGGCCTGTTCCGAGGACCATGGAAGTGCATGGCCTCGGACTTGTGCAGAGCCACCTCGAGCCCCAGTTACCGAATCCTCTCAATGACTATCGCAACCCCGCGTGTCATAGTTTCCGCCGCCGCCTCGTACGACCCCCCTTGTGCCAGTACCAGCGTGTCGTCAGCGTAGCAAACTACGCTGACGCCGGTAGGGAGGTCAGCGCGCAGCACCCAGTCGTAACCGATGTTCCACAGAGGTGGCCCCAGAACCGAACTCTGTGGGACACCGCACGACATCTCTCGCCGGTTCCACTCACCGTTGCGACCGGGGTAGATGACGGCCCTGTCCGTCAGGTAGTCCCCGACTATACGACGGAGATAGGTCGGCACCCGGTGATACCGGAGTGCCTCCCTAATGCAGCTCCAGGGCATGGAGTTGAAGGCGTTGGCGATGTCGAGAGACACCGCCAAGACAACCCCCCTCTGGCCACTGCATCCCCCGTCGTGAGGGCTCTCACGCGCATGATGGCGTCCACCGTAGAGCGCCTCTTGCGGAACACCAGTTTGGTTTCCGCAAGAGTCCGGCCCCGTCCCCACAAGGTGCTCGGCGAGGCGGTTTGCAATGACTCTTTCAAAGAGCTTGCCCACCTAGTCGAGCAGCACCACGGGCCGGTATGCGGACGGAGAGTCCGCAGGGCGCCCCGGCTTCCGAATGAGGACCAGCTTCCCCGTCTTCCAACGAAGCGGGAATTGGCCTCTCTCCAAGCATGCGCTTAGGAGCCCCTCCAGTCGGGGCCCGAGAGCCTCCGAGGCCAGGACCCAGGTTTTGCCAGGCAAGCCATCGGGTCCTGGGGCGGTATTCCTGGCCTTGAGCCTACGTACCGCCACTCTCAGGTCTACCCCGGTCCCTTCCGGGATGTCGTCGTCGTCGTCCTGGTGGTCCGCTTCCGGCACCGCAGGTGGCGGAGCCATAGGCGGATGTTCCCCTCGCGTAGGGAACAGAGCGCTCACCACGTCCTCCACGAGCTGGGGCCGGAGTCTTTGCGTCAGCGGGGGGGCCCAGGTGCGGAGTTTATCCCGCACCATCTTGTAGGAGCGCCCCCATGGATCTCTGTTGAGAGTCTCCAGCATCTCCTCACGGACCCGATCCCGGGCCCGCAGGACAGCCTCTCGGAGGGCGGTCTTCGCCGCTCTGTATCCCTCGTACAGCTCTGCCTCAATGGCTGCCGCATTCGGTGGACGAATGCGGAGCCTGCGATGCCTGGCGTACAGGTGCCGCGCGGCGACACACGCCTCGCGCAGAGACGTCAGCTCACGCGACCACCAATACACCTGACGCCGGGCGCTTCCTGGCCGGACGCGGGGCATTGCCACGTCACATATCTCGGACATGGCCTCCTGGAACCACCCTGCCTCATCATTGACGTCGGCAGGCCTGTCCGGTGATGACACCCAGGCCTGCACGATCGAGGCTTCCAGGAGGAGCTCCCGGTCCAGCTGCTTCAGCGCCCATCGCGGACCACTCGGGGCGTTTATACCCCTGAGTACTAAGATTGAATGCCTCGTTTCCATAGCAAAAGGTCTCACAGGAGTACTGTGAGAGCGTGGCCCTTTCCCAGTAGAGTTTACCTATTCGTGCTACAACCATAATATAGCTGGCTTTAACGTGTTATGAAAACTATGAAGAGGAAAATTTTTACCCCTTTTTCTCGCAATAGTTTAGTATGTATAGATATATAACATGAAAATAATGTGATAGACTTAAAAACAGTTTACTTTAAAGATCGAAGAAGTAAAAGTAATTAGCATGATAAAATAGCAACTCGGCCCCAAGCTTTACAGCGCGTCGTAAAAATTAAATTTGTTCGTCGCGATATAACCTTTGATTGCTGCCGTGAGAGGACTATTAAAACATACGCGTGAAGCTATTTGGATGATGAGACATAAAATAAATGGCGCTCAACATTTTCAGAGTAGATACGGTTTTAATGGAATTATAAAATTTTACTTCCAATCTCTCTACAAACTTGACGTTTAAAACGTCACGTCACGTCACGCCTTCGGAAATATTTTTTATTTATTTCTCAGACATACAGGTTTCCTCACGATGTTTTCCTTTACTGCCTAACACGTGGTAAATCAGCACTTAAAATTGCAATTAACAATTTCATTGGTGCTGTCGGGGATCGAACCCGGGTTGCTCGCGTAATGTGACTTTACAGCGAGCGCTAATCATTTGTGCTACCACGGCTCCTATCAGAAGTAAGATAATTTAATTACGAAAATAACCATATAGGTTCGCCTTCAAAAAGACGTTGAAAAACATGGAGTATTATTGCCATATTTTAAAGTTTTGAAGTTGAATAGTTGTTGAAGAAGTTGAATATGTGCGATAGAGAAAGTGTAGCGTCCGAAGTCCGTGTGATAGAACAGGACACATAGCAACTGCGCGCGACATCTGTACAATGTGACCCACTGCGCATGCTTTTTACATACTACTGACATAGAAATTGTTGAAAATTTTATTGTAAAAAATATTTTGGTGCGGCTGACATTAAACTTTATTCCGATATTAATTCTGAAATATGACATTTCAGTTTTTTAAATATTGTATTTATAGAATATGAATGAAAAAAAGAACCAAACACTATTTCTTATTAAATAAATTAGTTCGTCATTGAAATTAAATTGAATTATTAATATACTAAATACTTCAAGTTGTAACTTATTGAATTGTAAAAATACATAATTATTTTTTTATAGGATAAGGTGAGTAAACGAGCACACAGTCCACCTGATGGTAAGTGGTTGCTGTGGCCCATAGACATCTACGTCTATCCTCGATTACGAATCAAAATGCAGATGCGATGACACCCCTGAGGACTAAGATGGAAAGCCTCGATTCCAGTAAAACAGGTCTCCGGTTCTCTACACTAACCATACGAAACACAGCAGCATCAAGCTGGTATTTTACACTCGTAGTCTGTGAGAGCGTGGTTCTTCCCCGGTCGAGCCGACCCATTCGTGCTACAACTACATATTAACTGCTACTAATGTAACTGCAGCATGGCTCTACCACGTATAAACAGTAACCTTCGTTAAATTTTTATAGAATAAGGTTAAAAAACGAGTATGCATTCCACCTGATGGTAAGTGGATTCTTTAGCTGAAATGTTCGACGTCCCAACGCTGTAAAGTACTTGTAATATCAGGAATATAAAGCAAGTTATTATACGCGACAAAATCCGTAAAAAGTAGTTCATAAAAAAATAGTACATAAAATTCATATCCGCCAAATAGAAAGCTCCTGGTTTTTCAGCTTGGTTAAAAATGTAAGTCAGTTTGAATTCTTGTTCTAAAATCCTTGTATAAAAATAGTTATAACTACTTATTTTAACTGGGAAACATGTTCAATTCGAGAAATAAAATATAAATTATAAAGTCCATAAGCGTAATCATGAATAGAAAACGGGTGAATGGATAGGCAGTGGGCATATAAAAGACCTGGACTGAAAGGCTTTGAACGCCTGGTACGGTTAGTTAGCTATTAGCTAATCACGCGTTCCCATTTATTCTGCCATTCATTTCGTGCGTTAGAGCTATTTATTGCTTGCTTGGATTTTGAATGGTGAATGTCTATCTTGAAAGATAATTAGTTGAACACTAAAAAAGCTTGATAAATATTATATTTAATTATTTATTTAAATAAAGTCTACCTACAATTGTTAAAATTTAACATACAAAATTTTAAAATACTACTATACTATATAGTCTCATACTAAGTACACAATTACTTACAGTTTAACACCGTTAAGCTATAATTAAAATCTTAATTAGCATATTATGTTTAAAAAAACCTATTCTATTATATCTAGCCGGTGCCTTTACACGGGAACTAAATATGAGCTGTTAGGAAAAAAGGACACAGTAAAGAGAAAACCAAAAGAACAGCTCAAGATGATTTTTAAGGGAAGCACTTACCGGGGTGGGTTTCTTCCTGCTTCTTGGTCTGAGGCCTCGAGGACGATGACCCTTGTGTTGCGACTGCGTTGCAAGAGTGGTGAGCGACGACAAATTGCACCATAAAAAGCGGTCACTACTAGATTGATCTGTGGCCAACTGCCACAGAGGTGCAATCACATCTAACCTCTATCTTCAACTGCGATGCAAGAGAGCTAACGGCGGCAACGGACGTCTTTTTATCATTTTCGGCCGTCTCCACTTCCATATAGGAGGGCCGCGTTTACTCGTATTATTGGCCGCAAAAATGACGCCACGTATTCTAGCTTCCTCCCCCCCTTTCAGTACGTGTGGAAGGCATGCGGATGGTTTGGAGGAAGGCACCGGCCAACTACTAACCAACTCAACAAAATGCGAGGGTAATCGTATCTCCCCGGCTTGGAGGGTTCCCTTCAACTAACTAAAGCTACAAATAAGATCTAATTTAAACTACTAACCTAGCCTAGAAATATATTTCAAAACTATTGATTGGGCAAAGGCCATAGACGGACAACGGACACATATATGAACTGGTTGCGGTCTTAACACGAGTTATCCTAGTTATTCCGTCGGATCCAGAAAAAAACTTTTTGACGATTCCCAATGGCCAATGAAGAGGCTGGGTATTCTCTTTGGTGAAAACAACTACCGTTCCGACCGTTAATGGTTTAGTTGTCGTGTACCATTTCTGCCAAGATTGCAACGTATTCAGATATTCCGTTTTCGATCGCATCCAAAACCTGCACTAGCCGTTCTAATAAGTTATGACGTGAAAGAACATGGAGTTTATCTTCGTCTATATCTATAGCAGATCACTGGCGAGTTCTATGTGTACAGCGCGAGTAGTCAAAAATACGAAAACACAAACATACGCCTTCGTGGATCTTCGACCACGTCCACGAGTAGGCGTGACCTTGAACGGACCAGCAAAGTCTGACCCGGTGTCCATAAAATGCTTTCCAGATTGTGTTACACGACAAGACCTAAGATCCGCCATACCCAGGAATGACGGCTTAGGATGAACTCGAAAGCAAGCTATACATCTGCGCACCTGATTACGGATTAATTTTCATGCAGAAAGAATCGAATATTGCTGACGCAAAAAAGACATCAACATTTCAGTGACAATTCAATTTATGGTGATTATAAACTAATAAATTCAAAATATAATCTTTACGCGGTAAAACTCTAGGGTGTCGATCGAAACTCAAATGTGAGTTGGATAAGTGCTCACCCACTCTATGACTATAACTGTGATGAGAATATATTAATGTTTTGAAAATCTTAGCCATGCAGGAAAGTATGCTTATAGGCCTATAATTTTTACGTATTGTTTTATCACCGGATTTGTAAATGGGTATGGTAAAGGCATTTTTTTTAATTTTTGGGAAAGTATCCGTTCTTAGTGACTTGTTGGAAATAATGGCAATGGCAAACTAAACACTTCTGCACACGTCTCCACAAATATAGCAGGAATTCCATCCGGCCCATGAGTCTTCGAAGCATCGAATTTACGACGGTTTAGACACACTAACTCAGCTGCGATACGTATATCCGATAAAGTAAGATGATGTTTTGGTGGAAACGTAAACGACGCAGATTTATTGCTATCCGAATGGTCGAACACAGATGAAAATATGAAAAGAAGAGTTTGCAGATAGCCTTCGGTTTGTTTGTTGTGAGACCATAAGTCATCGTTTCAGGTATATTTCCCCTTGCTCCCTTTCTTTTGATAAATTTCAAGAAAGCTTTCATATTACAGTTCTGGTCACTTTCCACATTCAGTAGCAAGTACTTATAAAGCTCTTCTATTAATTTTTTACTTCTATTTCTCAATGCATTAAAGGTAACTAATCGTAATCTCTTGGATTGCCAAATTTCTTATACAGTTTATGAAATCTTAGTTTCTCTTTAATACAACGAATCAAAGCGGGACTGTAGCAGTAAATTTAAGGTTTCAGATATCTTTGATTCTTCAATTCATATGAAGTTACAACAATTCACTTACATGAGAAAGTTTAAATACAAACAAATAATTATCTTATTCTAGGCGTACACTGTATATCGAATCAATTTCACTCAAACACATTCAATTGTAATTATACATTTTTAGCAATTTTTATTTCTACAAACAAAATACAATAAACAGGGTACTTTTAAAAAACTTACATAGCCAAGGAGCAAACAATGCTTGGACGCGCACCTTACACAGACCGAGCGTAGCTAGAAGCAACGCGTGAAATAGTGAAATCAAGGTACGCTCAGGTTAGATGTTAGATAATATTATAAGAGCTTTCTAAATATTGGTTTTGCTTCTTCGATATTTTTCGGTAATTGATTATACAATTTCGCACCTTCGTACAGTTTTTTTACCTTAATTAGTTCTTGGGGTTAAGAGGCAAATGTCGTTTACACATCTTAGTCCAATTTTTTGTATTTGCTGTTTCTTTTAATTAGTTTATTTTGTGACCTTTGTAGTGGTTCTAGATTTGTCTTTGCATTGGGGCCCCAAATTTCCGTAAAGTATTCTAAATGCGGTTTTATGAGAGAGTTACATATATTCGGTATTTAACTCGGTGCGGTAAACATGTAACCATACCCCGTAGGGTACCAGAGAAGAAGAGCAGTTAATTTTGTTTTAATTTTAGAAATATGTGGTTTCCATGTTAAGCCACTTTGCCTGGCTATATAGACTATGAGAAAGCCTTTGATTCCATCGAAATTTAGGCGGTGCTACAGTTCCTTCTGCGGTGCTAAGTTGACCGTCGGTATCCACTCAAGCGTCCACGGTGACTGTAGTCCCCAAAAAAAAGACGGTTTTTTTTTAATTGACACGGTGACTACAGTCCCCGAACGACATCTTTCGCTTTAAATGTCTACAGCACTAAAGACCGATGTCAATAATACAGTAGAAAAATAAGAGATGGTGCTATTTGAAATTTGTCATCCATGAGAGTGAATTTTATCTTTGCAATGGCAACAAAGTATTAAAAAAAATGTGGAAATAATAGTTCGCCATTCTTATTTGTGGACTGTTAAAGTGTGTGGAGTACATCAAATTAACATACATACATACATATAATCACGCCTCTTTCCCGTAGGGGTAGGCAGAGACCACTTCTTTCCACTTGCTACGATCCTTACATACTTGTTTCGCTTCGTCTACTTTCATTATTCCCTTCATACATGCTCTACGGTTTAGGGTACTCTTAACCTGGCCTTTTTTCAAGACGTCCCCAATTTGGTCTAGAGAAGTCCGCCTAGGTCTACCCTTCCAGCATTCATTCACACTCGCCTTATACACTTTTTTCGTCAATCGTTCTTCATTCATTCTCTCGATGTGGCCAAACCATCTCAGCATACCTTTCTCAATTTTTGTCACTACATCTTCTTTCAGACCACAACGTTTCCTTATCTCACTATTTCTTATCCTGTCACTCAGTTTACCTCCTATCATACTTCTTAATGCTCTCATCTCAACTGCATTTATTCTACTTTCATGTTTCTTCTGCCATACCCAACTTTCACTTCCGTACATGAGTGTCGGAACCAACACCCCCTCATGCACAGCCAAACGAGCCTTGTTAGACACTTTCCGACTGCTCATAAAGGAGTGCAAAGCTCCATTCACCATGTTTCCTGCATTCACTCTTCTTTCGATATCACTCACACACTTTCCATCTCTTGTAAACTTTGACCACAGATACACAAACTCTTTCACCTGTTCAATTTGTTCATCTTCAATCACGATATTGCAGTCTGTCACTGCCTCATCTTTTTCAAACACCATCACTTTCGTCTTCTTTACATTCATCTTCATTCCCTTTCTAACAAAAGCTCCACTCATAGCAGTTACCATCTCCTGCAACTCCTCGGCCGAAGACGCAAGTAATACTTGGTCATCCGCACAGAGAAAGCATTTGACGAGTAACTCATTCATTCTCAACCCACTTTCATTCTCTTTTAAATTTGTCATACAATTGTCCATGAACAGATTAAACAGCCACGGTGACGCTACACATCCCTGTCTAACACCTTTTTCGATATTAAACCATTCAGTGTATGCCCCGTTTATCCTTACACAAGCACTAGAATTCCTATAAAGAGATTGCAATGCTCGTATGAGGACACTGCTCACACCGTTCATGGACAGTGCCGACCACAATTCATTCCTCACCACTCTATCATAGGCCTTTTCTAGATCTACGAAGGCGCAGTAGACTTTCTTGTTTTTAGCCAAACACTTTTCGGCTATGCACCGCAAGGAAAAGACCTGATCCGTACATCCCATTCCCTTTCTAAATCCCGCTTGTGCATCCCATATTTTCTCGTCTGTTTCATTCACAACCCTTTCAATCAACACTTTCGCATACAATTTACCGACGACGCTAAGAAGGCTTATACCACGGTAATTTATGCAGTCCTGCCGTGACCCTTTTCCCTTATACAATGGCACGATTACGGCTTTGCACCAGTCTCCCGGCACTTGCCCATTTCGCCAGCACAGATTGAAAAGGCGGTACAGCTGACTAGCCACCAGGCCCTGTCCAGCCCTCAGCATCTCCACGGTAATCCTGTCATACCCTGCAGCCTTACCTAATCTCATACTTTTCAACGCTTTCACTATTTCATCCATGCTTATCTCATTTTCATCAACATTTATATTCGTTTCCGTGGAAGGTGGCAGATGCTGTACCTGCACTTCGTCTCTTTCAAAGAGACTTTCAAAATACTCTTTCCATCTCTTTAACGCACATTCTTCTCCTTTTATAATGCTCCCATCTTGGCTCCTGATTGTACTCAGCTCCGAGGTAGAAATTTTTCCTCTGGTTGTTTTGATGGTTTTCCAGAAAAACTTAATGTTTGACTGAAAATCTTCAGTGAGCCTCCTATCGAAATCATCTTTTCGTTCTTTTTTCTTTCTAGACACAGTTTCTTTCGCTGCTGTTTTCAATCTTTTATACTTCGTTCTTGCTTCCTTTATCTCGTCATCCGTTGCCTTTTGAACTTTTTGGTTAGCTTTTGTTGCTAACCAATCCAACCACGCTTTCTTCTTTTCTTGCACAACCCTTTGTACATCTTTATCCATCCATACGTTATCATTCTTTCTCCCTTTCCTTCTTTTAGCTACCCCGCATACCTCAATCGCAACATTTACAACCCCTTTCTTAAATGTCTCCCACAAATCTTCAATCACTCCTATCTCTTCTATCCCTTTAAAACTTTCTTTCAGTTTCTCTACATATTCGTCTTTCTTTTCTTTTTCTTGTAGATTTTCCTCATCATATTTATTTCATCAAATTAATTGTTATGATATTTCTTTCAGGAAATATGTATTAATAATGTTTCAAAATGTTTATATATAACGCCTCGATAAGGCAGAATGTATAGGAACTTTTATGTTTTAATAATACTCTTGTAATATGTACCTACATTCTATGCAAAGAAATAATTATGAATTATAATAATTTAGGTCGAAATTTTAATCACTATACGCGATCTTCGTTTTTTATTATACGTTGTTTAAAATGTATTCTAATCGGTTGTTTCTGTTAAATAAATGCTAAATATAAAATAACGCTTCACTATTAACACGATAATAGCCATTTATAAAAGAAATAATTTGAGATGTATATAGAAATCATTAAAATGCAACTCATGCAATTCATGACTGCGTTGGGGAGTGAATATTTATATTGAGTTAATGTTATATCTTTATTTATACTGAGTAAATAATATTGAGATATTGGTGTCATTTTAAAGTGTATATCATGTACTATTATAATATAAAATAATTGTCACCAGTAACTATTACAATTTTCTTGTAAAACTACTATAAGTATATATATTGCGTATCTTGTAAAACTACTATATCATACTATATCATTTCAAGCCGTGGTAGCTCAGATGGTTAACGCTCGCTGTAAATATAACAGAACGCGAGTAACCCGGGTTCGATCCCAGCCGGCACCAATGAAATTGTTAATTGCAATTTTAAGTGCTGATTTGCCACGTGCTCGGCGGTGAAGGAAAACATGGTGAGGAAACCTGCATGTCTGAGGAATAAGACAAAAAATTTCGAAGACATGTGAAGTTCGCCAATACGCATTGGGACAGCGCGGCGGACAATTCCTTACCCTAAAACCTTCTCAGAAAAGAGGGGAGGCCTGTGCCCAGCAGTGGGACGTATATAGGCTGTAACTTTACTGTACTTTACTATATATCATTTAGTCACGAATAAATTTCCGTTTGGAACTCGATTCGATTCGTACACCGCGCCACCGCGCGTGGGTGCTAGGAATCGAAAATAACGATGATGATAAATTCTCTTGAAAAAGAGACTTAAACTGTATATATATACATAAACCTCATTACCTAATATCCATGTTACTGTTTTGTCTACTCTAAATGACTAAATGCATATGTAGAAACCACTGATGGAAAACTTCACATGTCCCACTTTTTCCGCAGTGTGATAATTAAAACGTGCTCGTATTTCCCGCACAACATTTGAAGTATGAGTTTGAACAACAATAACACACGACCTACTTTTTTGTTATATATAAGTTTGTTTCAAACATTCAGTTTCTATTTCAAAGATACTTTTGTCTTCTTTAATTGTCGTTTCTTTGAGTGTTACCTACAATAAAAACGCAAAAGAATGGACTTCATATGTCTATACCAACATCTTTGGTGTTGTATTTCAAAATTCACGAAACGGAGCACTTTATATTTTTATAGAATAAGGGTGACAATCGAGCACACAGTCCACCTGATGGTAAGTGGATGCTGTAACCCATGGACATCTACATTTATTCTCGATTAAGAATCAAAACTCAGATGCGTTGTCACCCCTGAGGACTAAGATGCAATGCCTCGTTTCCAGGAAAAACGGGCACTTGTTTAATCAGCTTGTTAGTTATCAGTGAGTCTACAAAATTTACTGAAGTATGCAAGTTTTTTGCCTGTCTGTCTGTCGGTATACACGTTGAACAAATTTTTACCATTCACTAAAAATCCTCTTGATGAACTCCTATGAAATTTGGTATTTTTTCTTTTCTATCCGCTGTTAAGTGGCCATTGCAATAGATCGGCACGTACAGCCGACTTCAATAAAAGAAGGCTACAATGCAGAACCTTTAAACAGGAACACATTAGTGCAAGAACTGTTATTTTGGCAACAGAAAAAGATAGGTGGTGGTAACTACCCCTGAAAACTCCTAAGTAGAAGAGGAGTTCTACCACGTGGTACTACTATTATTTATTTCTTGTTAGTGTATAACTTTTCATTGGTCACATTTTCCTATCCTTATATATTATTTGTGGCTCGTTATTTTTTCATTACACTACCATCTACACTTATTTTATCTTTTTCCCCATCCAATTGTTTCCTGGGTTGACTTGAAGAGATAGATATTCACAATAATTTCGTTCATTATACAACTTATTAAGACGCATAATCCTTTTTATAGTAATTTTGATTGATGTTGTACTACAGTAAATTTGTTATTATCATTTTTGATATATTTCGTAGTATTCTCGTCTGGTTGGAATTTTTAAATCTATGTTTTAATACATGAAGAAAAACTTTGTAAATATTTTTACGCGTATTTCGCGCACGGATTAGTGTTAAATGTGGCATAGGAAGTAAGCAAAAATTTATATATATTATAAGCTACAAATACATTAAATAAAATATTAAGTTCATACTGTCAACGTCAAACACATAATTTTCGCTTGGACAAATTATTCGTTTATTGATGTTTATACTGACAATGCCTCAGAGTGAATACTATGTATGTTATAAACAAAACACAATTACTCTCTACCGAGAGGTGTTATAAGTACAATGTAGAGATTATTTGGATGTTACTTTAAAGCCAATGTCAAACACTCAATTTCTCTATATCGAAAGAGTAGAGATTCGTCGCTTAATAATTTTAAAATGTTGCCGACAAATAATTACTGGCGGATCGGTTGATTCTAAATGCTCCTTTTTCTTTAGTCTGTGGAGTGTGTGTCAAGGTAAAAAAATGATAAATGATATTATTTAAGATAAATTATACGTTAGATATAATAATTGTTATTATTTTATAATATATGGCATCGTATGTATATTATTATTTATATATATTATTATTATTATATTAATATGTATAACATTAGTAATTCCGTTTTATATCTACGCGATGCAGTGTAGCACATGCGCTCTATAGGTTGGGTGAACAAACGCAAGCACTCAAATAAAATTGATGCCCGAGTAAACTTCGCTTTAAACTTTTATCTCAATTTGTGCGGCAAATGACCGATAAAGCGGACGCTTACAACGCTGCAATGTTGACGTAAAAAATTGAATTCGTTTGTTACAGAAGATATTATGTTTATAGTTCTCTTAAAAGTTGTTTCTCAATGAAATAACTGTGGTGTGATGTTTTTACGTTAATTATTTATTAAATTAATTAAAATTTTGCCAGGTTACCAACCAAGTAATGCTGTGTACTGATAGTGTAAGAATACCCGCTGTCCCATATCGTTCCATGGGTGCAGTAAAACGCGATAGAGGGAAACAAATCAGGAGGTGAGCATTAACGTCTTCCTTATAACGGCATAAAAATAAAAATAAACTGTGGTTGTTAATAAATCCGCCAAGCGTGGTATAGTGGTGGTTTTGCAAAATCACTTTGTAAGGTAATTTATAAACCACTAGCTTGCCAGGCAGACGTTGTTCTGCCCTTTTCGACGACCCTTTCTCATGGCCTATTAAAAATCCTTTAATTCGCACAAAATGTGGGTCACTCATGGGCAAAAAAACTATCCTCAAGTTGGAACTGCTAACAAACTGCACACGGTGTGCAAATTCGATTAAAATTGGGTAAGGAGTTTAGGAGTCCATCGCGGACAAACAACGTGACACGTAATTTATATATATATATATATATATATATTTTATATATATATATATATATATATATTTATATATATAAGATTTATATATTATAAGATTTAGCACAGGACTTTCAAAGGCTATATGACGATACTAGTAAACTTAAAATGGTTATATTTAAAATGGCTCACGACAGCATTCCAATTTTGAAATTAAAACTACGACTTTGACGATCGTCATTTTACGTAATAAAATTATAAAAAATGAATGTTAAGATGAATTACAACGATATCACCAATAATTTTTTGAATATTGAAGTACGATCGCATGATTTAAACCATGTTTTCTTAAAACGAAAATGGAACTAAAATACAGAAAACGAAGGAATATATTTTTAAATTTCGACTTGTAAGAGGATTAAACGTTTGCTATAATTTTTTTTATAGAAGGGTATTATTTAAAGTATAAAACGTACTTTGTACTCTTTCAACGGGAAAGGTAAAACATCTTTAAGCTACGCAATAAAAACAGTATTATTAAATGCTACAACATTTCAACGTCAACCACGCTTCAGAGTATATTGTTTACACGAATGGGTTTGCTTCACCAAGAAAGGACCACGTACATATGGAAGTAACATAAAATAGCAGCATGATGTTCTGTGATTTATAATAGTGACAAGAACTTACAAAAGAGTACTGAAGTGCTGTGAGGAATTGTTCGGATTAATCCCAGCCGCCAAATTTCATGAACGCACTACGCGGCAAACCTTCTAATACCATCCACACCATCTGAATGCTTGGCGGTCCACCACTGTACATTCACTAGGAGTTTTCTTCCGCGACCGATATGACCTAGGGACCTTCAAGAAAAGAGCTTACTCCTTTCTAAAATGCCGGCAACGCACCTGCAATTCCCCTGGTGTTGCGGTTGATCATGGGCGGCGGTAGTCACTTAACATCAGGTGAACCGTATGAAAAAAAATCTCTCTTATGAAAAGAAAAACCCCTTCACTTGTCAAGTCTTCTCATGGGAATTGGCTTCCCTCACAATACCTAGATATGTTCAATTTTCGTCCATCGACTTTCTTACCAGGCGATTACTCTACTAGTGCTACTACGGGACTCTTCTTCCCCAAGGACTCGACAGTCCTTCAGTACTGGGATTTGTTATACCACCATCGAACCACCACCGCTACGCAAAAAAGCACCCAAAGAGGTAAAGAACCTCTTGAGATTTTTTCGTTCACAATGCGTGTACAGCTCGTTGTTACCTGTCTTTAAAAATGCACATAAATCCTTGCAAACATCGCACCAGGAATGTAGATGCAGCCTTACTGAATACAAATTGTTACTGTATACAAGTAAAATAGAAATTTCACTGTAAAATTTCCAACCGCGTTGACTCCGGTGAATGAGGCCTCATTAAACGCTATGCCGTCGCGCAAATTGCAATTTATTGTATGTCGCTGCTGGTGAAACTGTCGGCGTGAAAATATTTGTAATTTACTTTCGACTACTATCGTTTGAAAATCCCTTGACGCCAAGAAGTGTTATCATATTTTCCAACTATCAAACTACCCGTCCTCTCAGGGTTGGAATCTATTAATGTGACATTATTTAGATTTAGGATAATTAACAAACACTTCTTTTTTAAGTTTTTGTGTCATTTTCGTCGTACTCCCCGCGGTATACTGCCGAAGACTATTTATTTTTGATTGTTTCAATTTTTCGAAAAAAAAAATCTTCAAGTTTTTGAATAAAGTGTAGCCTGGTTTATTGCTCTCTATCTGTTGGTAAATTTTCATTAAAACCGGTTAAGCTATTTCCAACATTAACTGCTACAGACAGACAAAAGTTTTAAAAATATTTATTCATGTCTTAACTGCATGCAAATAACTAAATAACACTCTCATCTCAATAAAAAGCAGTTATTTTGTTATTAACGACAGAAACTTTAATTTTATTTAAATGTATGGACTATTATAATTAATGTATAGAATACTATAATAAAATTATAGATTTGTAAGCTCAGGAGGTAAGCAATCGCCGTAAATTGTATATTACGCCCGAATCCGATCCCTGTTTTCTTAACTGAACTTGTTATTTGCAGTTTTTTATCATAACTTACTATTTGATGGTGAAGAAAACCTGCGGGCTTTCTAGCATCGCCGCGGATCTTGCCTCGACTAAAACCCTCTCAGAAATTTAAGGGGCTTTTGCCCAACAATATCTTGTGTTAAGGCTAAATAGCTACTTTACTTATTTATTTTTAAAAGTATTTTCAAATTTCGTGGGTTGAGAGAATTTTTGTTTTAATCCTATAGCTTTAAACGAGCAATTCTTGTATATATATATATATATATATATATATATATATATATATATATATATATATATATAATCGGAATCTCGGAAACGCTCCAACGATTTTCATAAAATACCAGGGGCATAATCCAGAACTGCTACAATATAAGAAGGTAAATTTTGACAGCTCACTAACGATCGTTATAGCTCAGGTGGGATGTCGGTCGGGCGTGGTATCGGAGTTCCGTGGTTCGGCTTTTTTCCTTTTTTTTGTGAGTGAAATCTATTATTTCAAGCCCTTTTCTTAGTATTTTTTAAAAAATACGTAAATTTTAATAAAACTAATTGCACTCATGATTTTTTTTTCAAATAACCAGTTTAGTTTTTTCTATCCTTCAATAAGATCAAAAATATTATTTATGTTTCATCCGTATGTAATTTATAAATGAAATTTCAAAAAAAACCGTGCAAAGCTCGGTCATCCGGGTACTAAAATTAATACGAATAACGAACTTCAAACACAAAAAGTTGGAAATACATTGTCACCTCTGAGGGATAAGATAGAATGCTTTACAGCCTGTGATTAAACTGGCTCTATATACCCTTTACACTGGTACACGGGAATTCAAACATTGCTATTTGGCGGCAGAAATAGGTAAGAGAGTACTTACTTAACCAATCCAGATTAACAATTAGTAAAAAAAGAGTCTTATTTTCTAGAAAATACGTAACCTTTTAAGTTGTTAATTAACATTTATTCGAAATTATAATATTAATAATAGCATGTTTCAACCATTTCATCGACGCTAAATGACAAGCCAGTATGTGTTACTGAAATTCAATTATCGGAAACTAATTATGCCTTATGTGTGTTCCGTGTACATAAGACGTGGTTTGTACAACGAGCGACAAGCGGTTAGAATGGAATTTTCAATACATTAACATCCATTTTCTGTTAAGCAAATTTTCAGTAGCTGCCCGGAGTCAGAAGAAGACGATTAGAATGGAATTCTCAATTTATTAATTTATTTTCAATTTTTCGACAAGAATTTCTCAGTGGCAGCTCGGAGTCAAGAAATTGGCAGAGCTTCAGCCCCGTGTCTCGGGAAGCACATTAAGTAGTTTCTACTGCGGCTGATCTCCCGGTCGTAACAGATAGCCATTCCATCAGATTGAAACAATAAAGTGCACCTGTGATTGTGCACACACTTGGTACTATAATTCTCCTCATTAATTACTTGGCAGTGCCATGCTGTAGCTTATATATGGTAGTAGCACAAATTAGTTGGCTCGACTCGCGTTTCGTGTGGTGAGTGTAGAAAACCAGAGACCCTTTTTACTGGAAACGAGGCATTCCATCTTTGTCCTCAGGGGTGGCAACGCATCTGCAATTCGATTCTTAATCGAGGATGGATGTAGATGTATATGGGCCACAGCATCTGTTTACCATCAGGTGTATTGTGGGAAAAACTCGTGTCCTGCGCGATGATTATTTTTAGACTACCCGCTGTGAACAAAATTCTATCTGGTGGCCATTATTATTCATTATAATAAAGTTGTTATTTGCAATTTTTAGTGTTAATTAAAAGTGCTCGGTGGTGAAGAAAATCTTCGCGGGAAACCCGCATACATGACAAAATATTACTAAGGTGATTATTCCGCAAACACGAACTACAGCAAAACGACGGACAAATTACTCTTTAAGTCTTTCAGAAACTTATTTCTGAAACACTTAAAGAGACGGACCTCTTAAGGAAGCCTATGATCAGTAGAGTACTCAGGTTGTTATTTCAAAAATTTTATTATTTCTTATGTTTACCACAATCTCATTTATTACTTTCATGATACATAATTACATAAGTTTATTTTATAGATGTACATTTTTTTTAAATTAAACCAATAATAACAAAGTGATGATTGTATGAAATCGGCACGATTTTATTGTTCTCAATATGTTTAATTTCGTCTTTAGTAGCTTAATATTTCACTTGTGGATTAACATTCAGGGCTAATAATCTTTTCAGGAAGCCTAACTGATTGCACTGTATGCCACTGACAATCACTTGGGATACTATTCGAGCACTGGGCTATAAAAGAAAGAAATAAACTACCAGATAAAAGGCTTCGTTATTAGTAAAATTGGTCTACGGCTCTCACCAAATACAAAATACAGCAGTAATGTTATGCTACTAATTTCACGATGCTATATTTTGAGAGCATTAATGGTGGAGAATAGGTTCGCAGCATTATTGTTCATCAAACAGCACGCATAAACGAAAAATGAAATTCGAAAACAGATTAATAAATCACACATTTAATACATGTACAAAAACTGTAAAAAAAATTACGGTTAATTTATAAATGTCATCTATATTTCCTTAACGTTGTATAATAATGCACAGCCGACTACACTCACGTATATTCACCTTTTTAATAAACACAATAGATATTCGTCTATTTTAATTGGGATGAACGCCCTGCATTAACGTAGTCAAACAATTGTTCGTGGCAGGCGTATTGCTGCATAATTAATGTTTCATTTCCACTACCGCCTGGCGTAATTAAAATTTGGTAACGAGATGAGAACAACATTCTTAATGCATCGCAGTACTAACAAATATACCTACGTGTTGTTTTCACCAACACCAAACAATTGCCGGTAACGTTACAGCCTAATAAATCCCACTGCTGAACACAGGACTTCCCCATAGATTCGAAAATAGTGGTTGACAACCGCACTTTATTTTTATTTTTAAAGCGTTTGTAGCGGCGCTGTCGTCGCGCCACTAGCACACCGAAACACACCGAAGCCTAAATCACGCTATCAACATTCCGAATCATGAACATTATATATAGAACATCTCCGAACTATTACGCGGAGTGTCGGCCGCTCCCCGGGCAGAACACCTTGCCCGGCGGGAGATCTCCCCTTTTCCAACTTTGGCCACAGTGGTAACCCCGACGTGATCTGAACACGCAACCAACAACCTTCGGAAACTTCAAGCTTCATCATCGTCATAAAAATATCCCACCCATTCACTCCTGAGCAGATATCGTCTGCAGTCTTCATATCCTGCAAGCTATCTAGCTTCACAAGGTTCATCGCAGCACTGGAATAATAATGCTTCCTGTTCCTTCAAGCTACACTCTGCGCTACAGTGTTCAGCAAGGCTCTGAGCCTTACTGCTCGCCTCTGCTTCACGGCACTATCGCAGATTACTTGCCTTCTTCTCGACTCACCGCAGACTACAAGGCAATCTCCTGGCACTTGCACATTCGTCGACAACGAGGCTGCACTATCGACCTCCGGTCTGAGCAGGGGGTGATGTAGCGGCGCTGTCGTCGCGCCACTAGCACACCGAAACACACCGAAGCCTAAATCACGCTATCAACATTCCGAATCATGAACATTATATATAGAACATCTCCGAACTATTACGCGGAGTGTCGGCCGCTCCCCGGGCAGAACACCTTGCCCGGCGGGAGATCTCCCCTTTTCCAACTTTGGCCACACGTTTTTAGGAAGACGCTGCTTGCCATCTCGTGATTTGGCCTCCCTTCCCTCTGTCCCTCTTACAACACCCACGGGATGATATGGGGTAGTGGATATTCTTACACTGCTATTTTACGGTCATTTACCCCAAATTCGTATAATTCAATAATAATAAGTAAATATAATACTAATTTAATATATATTCTAATTATAATATTCTTCAAATATCATTAAGTTTAATATTTAGGTCAACCTAGCAACATTTGGTACTAACGACGCTCCTTACGCACATTAGTAACATCCATGAGCAGTTATGGCCCATTATAAAATAATATGCATAGTTCGGTTGAATATCAAAATAATTTTAAGAATACAAATTTGCATGTATTTAATTTCAATAATTAAATTAAATAAATACAATGGACCAGTGTCTAGTGCGTATATTAGAAATTCATTATCAATTAGAGCCTATGAAGTACATTACCGAACACAAGCCTTTACCATAGATTGCTTAATGGGATTTTCCTATATTTGCTGTGTTTGGAAGACGGAATGGAAACCGCAGTTTTTTATATTTAAGTTGTTATTAGAAATATGCTGCTGCCCATCTCCTGCTTGTGACCCTCTGTCGCCACTGACGACACCCACGGCACGATATGGGGTAGTGGATAATCTTACACCGCCATTACAAGGTTAAAAATAAGCAATAGGACTGTCAAACTTGCATTTCTCATTGTGCACTAACTTCGAGTGTGTTGCGCAATGTTTAGAACATCAAACGATAAAATCATCATCGTCATCGTAATATTAATATCCACTACTAGACATAAGCCAGCTTTTGTTAGATCTATCATACTAACATTGAAAAATTAGCAGAAACTATTGAAACTTGCATATAAATTCTGTTGTGCAAATTCGTTCTACAGAAAACCTATTATTACTGTCTTGACATAAAGCTAGCAGTGAAGTAACGAAAGCAATGATTCTATAATCATATATATGACAGATTCAAATTTGTTGCTAATTTGCTACTGAAAAACATTGTTAGAAAAACAAGAGTCAATGCTTTTGTAACCCGCTGTTTTATAGACAGCTCAGAAAACTAACAACAAAAAAGAAGAAATCGGTTATTACTGTCAAACGTTGGCTAACCATCATAGGCTATAGCAAATTCTAGCAGTGAATTATTATGTGGCGAAAAAGACGAAGAACAACACTTTTAATTAGTTGGGAACTGGGTAGCTGCTGTATTCCAGGTTGAAGAGTATAGAAAGCAGTATAGTCACAGGTTGTGAGGCATCTCATCTTAGTCCTCAGGGATGACAAGTAATCTGTAGCCTGTCTTGTTTGATTGGCTGCAGTTGTCCACGGACTGCAAAAGCCATCTACCATAGTCAGGTCTCTTAAGCAGGTCCATCACTTACTTTTTTGACAATAAAACGATAGTCCCTCTGTAGTACATTGCGAATTGTTCATAGCTTTTCTATTAGAGTTATACGGCTCACAAAACATCCGATACGCAATGTACTACAAAATTACTATCAATTTAAAATTATTATTACTATAAAGTTAACTAATAGGCATGCAGGTGAACTGTGTTATTTTGTTTATCACATCCGTTTATTTAAAAAAAAACCGGAATATACTGAGTGATATACGTTTCCACAAGAAATAACATGGTGTCTATGTTACATATATGTCTACAGTTTTCCTACAAGAGTTCTTTAGTTTAATTTTATACACAACGTATGCTTGTCAATAAAGTTTATTTAATGTTGCAGACTCGAGCCAACGACTATTTATTCTGGCGGCATGCAGCCTGGCCATTAACACGCTTATTTATTTAAGCTGCTATGGCAGTGCAAAATTGCTTACGCTGTCACAGCTTGTCGTTACAGTAAAATATTCGAGAGGTTTTGTATATTGACTTCATCGTTCTTTTAGTGTTGATATGCGTGACTGCAGATCATGCGAACCCTGGTTCGAATCTGTGGTCAGCCACAAATTAGGTACATGCATTTTCTGACATAAATGTACAACAGGTTTACAACATACAGGTTTCCTAACAATGTGTTCCATTCCGGCCGAGCGATCTCAGTAATTCCGGCAAAAAGATACTGAGCTACCACGGCACTGCATTTTTATTTTTAAGTAAAAAAGTTATGCTAAGTTATTCATTACATATTCTATAATGGTAATATATTGCTATAATTTGCAATTTCTGCTCATCATAATAGTAAAAATTTGCTTTTATAAAATAAATATATACATAGTTGCACGCCTGCCAATGGCAATACCGAAGGGGTTAGAATTCAATGAAAATTCAGTGAAAATTCAATGAATAGCTAGCTATTCAGACCACTTTAGCTAAAAAGTGTGGGTTAAGATGCCAAATTGTAGATGATAATTGTAAGTTTAGATGGAATAGTTATAGGTGGCTAGACTATCACCTACACAATCAAGAATCCAATATCACATTAATCGCCTTTATCGATTACATCCGCTAGTTAGCACCTTCTTTTTTATGTGTCCCACATAAAACATATAAGTTTCAGACTAACAAAGGACAAAGTAATACTGATAAGTAATTATTAAAGAAAATAATATCATACTCAAATTATTATTTGGTATATAACAAGTACTTTCATAATATTTATCTATCTCTTAACTCTGTATACACAGTAAATTAGTAACGAAGTTTCGCGTTGAATACAGCCATTTAAGGCCTTCATTACCACGATATTGTGAACGGAGGCAGTTGTTACGTAATGTTACGTAGATAACTTAAGTCTAACAAATTACACCCTAAATGCAAGTTATTCCAGAAAGCAAGGAATTTAAATTACAACTTTTTTCATCCGTTTCTGCCGATCAAAAGTTCTTTTTTAAACATAAGCCTTCACCATAGAGAAAAAATAATCGCTGAGAAAAATAAAACAGAAAACTAATATGACAAAGCCTCATCATATATTATGTTAACTTCGTCCTTGTCCCTTAATAACAACAAAACATCACCGACGTCACTTTCTGACACGTTAGGGTATATATTAATATTGGTATTATTTCTATTAAATATATGTAGATACCTAATATATTTAACTCTGATATTCCGTGCCGACCTGGTCCTTTCCCGATTGAGCAGACTTATTCGTGCAGTAGCCATGAGGTACAGAATATTGATATAAATAGCTATTTAAAAAAAGTTATAAGCGAACTTACAGTCCACCTGATGGTAAGTAACTGCAGTTCATAGACCAGCAAGCAATTTCAAACGAAAAAGTCTATGTAGACGTTGTCACCTCTGAGGATTTAGACAGAATGCCCCACAACCTGTAATTATACTGACTCTCTTTACACTTCAGACCGACTAGCAGCCGTGGCAGGTCTCAAAAAATCTACAAGATTTTCGGATAAATATAGCGAAGATAACTTCTGGCATTGGTCTCGATCCTTTTTGAAGTTTCACCACAGTCAGTTCAGCAATATTGACGGACAAAAAGACAGACAGTGTTTAAAAATATTAATTCTTGATTTCTTAAAATTACGCGAACCCTAAACATTGAATAAAACTATATATACGGAATCTATCGCGATAATTCCCGACGTTTCGGGTGCTTTACAGCACCCATGGTCACGAGGGGACTGAGATGTTTGACGTCCCCATTCCTCTACAAGATGCAGGAGTGTTGTCTCTCATATAGGCAAAAAAATTAGACCAACAGCTATCAATCAATCTATTTGCTCAATTCTAGATGGCCCCAACCATTACATCAGTTTGAACCAAATCCTCGCGAAAGAACATCATTCCTACCAAAACGAGAAAAACATCCTAATTTCAATAGAGAAGGAGGCTGGTACTACCACCTCTTGGATCCTATAATTAATAAAATTAAAACTAAACCCAAGCATACCACTGCAAGACTTCAAAATACAGTTAGTTCATTCTGCGTAGATCGGACCAAAACAATAATTAAAAAGCTGAAGGTACTCCGGGTTAACTTTGACATCGGGACGTCAGTCATCTCAGTCCCCCTCCCCCGTGACCATGGGTGCTAGAAAGCACCCGAAACGTCGGGTATTAAAATAATATAAATAAAACGCGATAAAATCCGTAAAAGTAGTTTTAATCAATGTATAGTGTTCGCGTAAATATAAGAAATCATTAGATTCCCTAAGATCAATTCAATTTTATTTATATGTACAGATATTATTTTATACTGCCTTTTGTCTAAACTGATATTTGTAATCAATTGACCTATGTATATTGTAGGAATGCTTTTAGGCAAAGCAACGCGGTTTCCTTTATCAAATTACAGGATTAATATTAAATACTCCGAGGTTCGTAATTAAATTAATACTAGTGCATCTTCAATGTCCTTGTGGTCGGTTACTAAGGTTATGTGTGTTATCTCTCACTTTGAAACAGTCTCCTTTTCTGCAAACAAACTAGTTTAATATAAATAAAGTTATTTAATATGGAGAATTATTGCACTATAAGTTAGCATGTATTACTTACAATTTAAGAAAATTGTTTAAAATTGTCAGTTTAGTAGAAAAAATCATTTGTTTTGTGTCATTATTTAGGGGAGGCCTATGTTCAACAGTGGGCATGTGTGGGCTGATAGAGTAGGGCATGATAATAAATGATGATGATGGCCGCATTCAGATGTGGTTCGTCATTGGAGTTTGTACAAATATGATTTTGTATATTCCCTGCATACAATGAGGTTTTTATTATTGAACCGTGTTGTAAAATTTCACGAAATTAACAAATCAAGTTAAATTCCCGCTGGTACCAACGAAATTGCTTATTGCAATATTTACGCGCTCATTTATCACATTCTCGTCAAAAAAGAAAACATAATGAAAGTAACTGAATCTGAAAAACAGAAAAAAAATCTAAAAGTTTTCACGTGAAATCAAGTCCAACACGCTTTAGGACCATGGCTGGACTTTTCCTTGCCCTAAAAATCTCTCATAAATGAGAGAAAACCTGTGCTCAACTTTGGTCGTACGTTTGATGTTATTTTACTTTATTACTTGATCGTCTCGTGATTGAAATGAATAATAAATTAATATTTTATGTTTTTGAAGAAGAAATGGACTTTAGAACTTAATTACTTTTCTATCCCGGCTTACCCGGAAGCAATTAATATTTTACTGTCGTGGCGAAGTTAATCTTTTCGGAAAAGTTAATTTTCTCGTTACCGCTTCTGATGCCCTCAGGTTTCTAAAACGGGTTCACAATTTAAACTTATTTTATGTGGATTTCATTCGAGGTGATAATGGGAAATTCAGATTTTTGAGATTTTTACTGGCCTCATCTATTGAATTGAGGCAGGAACGGAGTGGATCTCAAACCAAAAATGCTGTCCCCTAAACTCCGACACTTGTGTGACTATCAATTATATGTCATAGAACCTTCTGCGGTGGAGCGGCGTTTTATTGTACTACAATAATTATAACCTGTCACAGAAGGCTTTCCTTCACCCCAAGTAACATCAAAAAATATGGTCCTGAGTCACTTACATCCATCAATGTTCTGCTTGGCTTATAAACAGTTTTATAAAGTCGGAAAAGAAGTTTCTTCGTATTTTACACAACAATTGAAGACATTTTTTTCAAATTTTAATTACATTTAATTATAATACTATGTTCAGTAATTTGTTGCCATTTTATAGGTAGTAACATAATCCCGTTGCTGTAGAAATCTTAGGATTTTTGATCAAAAAACTACCTCAGGTAGTTTTGACAGTATTTTCTTGCTGCTAATCTAACACTACCCAAAGAATTCTGAAGAGACCGAAACAGGTAAAAATCTGAGGGTGCAATGTCAGGACTATATAGTGGATGAATTAACGCTTCCCAACCAAGCCCTCAATTTTTGCTGAATAGCCAATTATGTGCGTGGTGTGGCGTTATCATGATGAAAGACTACCCCTTTTCTGTTGATCAATTCTGACTGTTTTTCCTCAATTTCTTGCTTTAGTCTCATTATTTTTTGGCAGTAGAGGTCCGAATCGAAGGTTTTGCCCGGCGGTAAGAGTTCATAATAAACGATGCCCTTCTAATCCCACCGTACATACAGTATCACCTTATTGCGTATTTATCAGGATTTCGCCACAGTCTATGGAACATGACCTTTTTCGCACTTTCTTGTCGTAGATCATCAACTTTTCGTCACCAGTAATCAATCTTTTAAAAAATGGTTTGCTTTTATTACGTTTTAATAGAGTATCGCAAACAAGAACACAATTCTTTAGGTTTTTTTCAGTGAGCCTCAGATGAAGTAAAAAATGGTAGATACAGCGCGGCCTTTGTAATTGGTGAAGCCAAAAAACTCAGCTCCTTTATGTAAGCACACGCGTTCACGCACACACATGCATCAAACTACGCTCATTTATTATTATCTAACTACTTCCCGGGGCGTCGTGCAGTAAATTTGCCTACAAAATGCCGTTCTGTGTAGTTAAATGGTGCAAAAACAATACTAAAGTGAACAAAAAGTCTAAAGCAATATCGTTTCACTCGTAAACACTCATTTAACTATATTTTAATTTGTTATTCCAACAAAATTTTGAAGGTTATTCGAAGCACGAATGTCAATGTTTCGAGATTACGTAACGGGAGAATGTTGCCAGTATTTCTTATTTCTAATGGTCCAAGATTTGGGTAATTAATTTTAGGCTAAATGTAAAAATATATGTAGTCAGCATATTTTTTTAATTAAATGTTATTATGTTACATCAAATCGAAGTCAAGGTAAATATTTAATAAGGATGTTGAGTACTTAAAAACTTTTTTACTAGCAAAAAATATTTATGATTTTAGGCTACCAACGAATATTCTAATAAGACACGAATTTTTACGTGGTAGAGCCATTCTGCAGTTATACTATTAGTAGTATAGTTATAGCACGAATGGTTCGGCTTGACCGGGGAAGAACGACGCTCTCATAGAATACCTGCGTAAAATATTAGCTTAATGCTGCTGTTTCGTATGGTGAGTGTGGAGAACCGGAGACCCTTATTATATTGGAAGCGAGACATTTCTTCTTATTCCTCACGGGTGACAACGCATCTACATTTTGATTCGTATTCGAGAATATACGTAGATGTCTATGAGCCACAGCAACCACTTACCATCAGGTGGACTGTATGCTCGTTTGTCACCCTACCCTATAAAAAAAGGGTAGCTGCTGTAAGACTGATCTGAAATGTGCAAACGGCAAATCCAAAATGACAGCCATCCTCTTGACTTGACTGTGGTAGAGCCACGCAGCGGCCTTTGATGTTGCATGGATGGGCCAGCTTGAACCGGTGTGGTACCACGACCTCACAGAATACCTGCGTGAAGTAGAGGTTTACCTCTGTGTTTCGCTTGGGCTGGAGGCCCAATTCCCCCTCCCCCTTAACATCGTAGCGGAATCAAATAAAAACTACCCCAAGAGGGTACGCTTACTCCTGGTAACGGAGAACCCTTTGCTGAGCATCAACGACCAAGCTACTTTACTCTTCCTGAGCATGGGTGCTTAAATGTGCTGGGAGTAATAAGACAAAAGCAACCCCTGTCACGCTATCCGTGAATTTTTGTAACATCAGGACACTTTATTCGAATCTTAATGCTGTCCACTACCACCCGGAGACGGCGAAGTCGGCCTTGCTCTTTTTAACCGAGACTGAGGTGTCCTCTCCGGCTGATACTTCATATCTCACCTACCTGGTGTACAAATTAGAACACTCCTTTGTGCCCCCGGCTGGAGTTTGTTCTATTTTGCATTTACTAAAATATACTTTTTTTCGTTTAGAAGAGATTTTTTAACTCCATGGAAATTTATTTTTTATACCAACTATATCCAATAACTTAATACCAAAAATAACTTTAGTTTTAAGTTATTTTTTATAATAAACATGTTTCAATACGATGTGTAAATCTATGTTTCTTAAAACATGTTAATCTGTCACATGACAGAAAACATGTTTTTTGAAGGAAAATTAAAATAGACGTTACTTTCGCATGGCTTTTACTCTAGTCATGTAAGACTTTTAAAAAAAGTGGCAACACTTCTCTGACTCACACAAAGTTATAAAATTGGTTACAGTTTCTTGTTCTAGGTGCGATATCTACCTTTTTTACTTCATCTGGGCAGTGAGCAGTGAGTGTGGTAGCCAAATATCCAACTTTTTTATAGCCATACTTTTTCAAATGGGTGCTAACTGCTTTGTGGTTAATCCTCAATTCCTCGCCTATGTCGTAACTACTAATAAGTCGATCTTGCTCAACTTTTTCAAAAATATTGAAGTACTTTATCCGTATGTCCAGAGCGAGCTGAATCTTTGACATCAACTTTCCCGGAATGAAAACGCTTGAACCATCTTTGTGCTCTTAATGACATTGTATTAGGTCCGTAAATGATACAAATTTTTTTTTGCGGTTTGGGTTGCATTTTTTTCTTTTTTAAAACCTTCGAATGTATCAAATTTCTTCGTTAGATTCACTCATTTTGGTGGAAAAAAAAAAAACAATTTAAAATGCCGAGTAAATGTTTTTATTTTTTATTTTTCGTATAGTTACGGAAATAAAATTCTTAATACAATTATAATTATAACTACTTAATAATACTCAAAGGCAACAAGGCGCGAACACCACGTTCGTCTCAACCAAACACAAACAGTACGAATTAATAGTTTTTTCTTTAATTTTATACTAACAAAATACGATGAAACTTTTCTCCGAGCTATTTGTTTATAAAAAAGAATTTACAAATTGTGACCAGCAATGGAGCGTGAATGCAGCCTATTCACATTGCTGGACTTCTTAACATTTACTAAATTAAATTGAATTTGTACGAAATTATGGCGTATTTTAATCGCACTGCTTCACTTTCAAATTTGCACCTTAAAAATATATTTACCCGACTGCCCCGGAAGAAGGGTTATGTTTTTCGAGTGTATGTATGTCTGTTTCCTTGGCACGATCTGTAGCCTAAACGGCTCGACGGATTTTGACATATGGAGTGTTTATAGATTCGTCTAAGTTGTGGAAGTAATACAGGCTGTAAAGTTATTCTACTTTAAGTGATCTTTTTTACACAGTCGAGTTTTTATTAATGTTTTCACAATTGGGTTTGTTTTTATATTTTCTTAATATTTGTTTAGAAACAAAAAAAAATGCTTGTTGAACTACACCAAGACGTGAAAAATTATTTTTTGCTTGGTGTAATATAGTAATTTCAGCTTTTTAATTCCCGAAGTTTAATAGCAAACTCTCCCTTCAATGGGAGATGCCTATGTCTGAACGTGGGCTTTAATAAGCTGAAGAAGAAGCAGAAAAATGGTATCTTGCCTACGAAACTCAAAACGACGACTGCTTCGGCAGTAGACCAATTACTATTTTGAGTCACACCCTTTACAGGAAATAAAAAAAGTCCCGAAATATCAGTTAAAAGGTATAGATACATACAGTTTACATCACCATTCGATCAGGCCCTAGAAGAGTTATCGAAGGTAGACTGAAGAACGTGTTTCGAAAATTGGTTTAATGCATGCATTTTCGTAGAGATTTTAATAAAGGCTTTTTTCGAAAAGATTTTAAAAAAGTCATAGATTTTTTTTAGTTTATAAATCTAAAAATAATCATAGAACCGCCCCTCCGTAAAAACTAGTACTTATTATTTCAATAATCATAGAATTTTTATTAGTTTTGAAAAACTTTCTGTGGCCCACGTAATCAATACGCCACGTTTACAATATATTTCAATCCTATTTTGGAAATAATATAGTGTTAAAATATAAGTAATTATAAATTAATTCTGTTTTCAATTATGCGAACAGTATATAGTTATTGATGTTTGAGTATTATCTGCACTACTCATGATTAAAATTTTCAGCATAGGAAGCTGCGGCGCCCAATAAAACATTAATGATTCATCTACATATCCAGCATAGGTTCTGGAGCAACAGAGGCACGACTTTATCAGTAAAAAAACTGTATTTAAAATTGCATTAGGGTAGACCTAGGCCGAGTCTTGGTCGACCTTGAATGGGTTTTCAACTTGTCTAGTTACACGGTTACCGCAACAGTTAATGTACACTTTAAAATAAAAATATGTAACACTTGGAGTTAGTGGTGTTTACTTTTTTTACTATTGATAAGCCAGCGCTTGGCCACTATCCCACATAGTGGTATGTGGTGATGCAGCCTTAGATAGTAAATCGCACAGTCCTTGCCTAGAAAATACTCAGATTGTATTCTAACGGAATGATAGATGCAAGCAAATTATTACACTCTTTTGTTGTACGCATTTAAAAAGTCGAAGCAATTGAATAAAACTAAATTTACGGATTCTATCGCGTTTATTTAACTGATTTTACTTATTTTTAATTCCCGACGTTTCGGGTGCTTTACAGCAACCATGGTCACGGGGTGGGGGACCATGGTCATGGACCATGGCATCAGTTAAATAAACGTGATAGAATCCGTAAATTAAGTTTTATTCAATGTGTAGTGTTCGTGTAAATTTAAGAAATCATTAAGTCGAAGCAAGCCATTTGGTTCCAATGCTTGGAATATTAGACAACAAAGAGGTGAAAACGCACTGACAGCCTGGTCGTCCGATGGTGGAAAGCATAGGGAGGAATTAAAGCATGCGATTCCTGCGCACACTCTCCGAAATGTATCCTAATAGAATACCAAGATCCTGGCTACTCTACGGCTGTGCTTGAGGCTGAAAAGTTTGGTTTCAACCAAATCAAGTTTTGTTACAATAATAATTTGTTTATGTGTTACCGTACAGTGGCGGTGTAAGAATATCCACTACCTCATATTATCATCCCTCGGGTGTCATAAGAAGCGACAGAGGGAAACTGAAACAGAAGATGAGCTGCAGCATCTTCCTGATAACATCTCAAAATAATAAAATACCGAGTTTGGCAACTATAGCAAAATACCCCCTACGAGGCAATCTATGGGGGATGCCAAGATATGTTCTGCAGTGGACTTTCGTAGGTTGTAAACGTAATTATAATCCTTTTGTTATAATGTGTCTGTAAGCGATCCTAAATAAATATATTCATAATGAACGTAGCACAACTATGTTTGTACTTCAGTTACGTTTATGTACGAACAAGTTTCATCGTAACTATCTATTCATGTGTACAACGAATTTACTACAGAGTTTCTTGCTGAATACAGCCATTTAGAGCGTTCATTACCACAGTATTGCGAGCAGAGGCGCTTTCCACATAATATTACGGTCCATAACTTAGGTCTATTGAATTGCACTTTAAATGCAAAAGTTATACCCGAATATTACAGTAGTTGCTTCTAATTACACCTGCGGCAACTCTTTGTGATGTTGTTTAATAAACCTTCATAGACATATAGCCAAAGACGCCATACTGATATTGATTACTTCTCTATAACTCTAGAAATTAGTTGTCACCAATACAATTAAGATTGAATGCTTCACAAGCTGTGATTATACTGGCTCTCTATATCCTTTACAACGGGACACAGGAATTCGAACATTACTGTTTGGCGTCTGAAATAGATAAGAGGGTGCTCACTTAACTTATCCAGATGAACAATAAGTCATAAAGCGAGTCTTATCATCTAGATAATACGTCACATTTTAATTAATTAATTTACATTTATTCGTATTTCGAAATTTTAATATTAATAATAGCATGTTTCAACCATTTCGTCGACGCTAAATGACAAGCTAGTATGTGTTACTGAAATTCAATTATCGGAAACTAATTATGCCTTATGTGTGTTCCGTGTACATAAAACGTGGTTTGGACAACGAGCGACAAGCGGTTAGAATGGAATTTCCAATGCATTAACTTCAATTTTCTGTTCAAGAAATTTTCAGTAGCTGCCCGGAGTCAGAATAAGACGATTAGAATGGAATTCTCAATTTATTAATTTATTCTCAATTTTTCGACAAGAATTTCTCCGTCGCAGCCCGGAGTAAGAAAATTAGCATTGCTTAAGCCCCGTGTCTTGGAAAGCATATTGAGTAGTTTCTACTGCGACTGATCTATCCGGTCGTATCAGATTTCCATTCCATCAGACTTAGAGAATAGAGAGGACACCCGTGATTTTGCACACACCTGGTACTGTAATCTCCTCATTAATTGCGTGGTAGAGCCATGCTGGAGCTTAATTACGGCTGTAGCACAAATGGGTTGACTCGACTGGGAAAATACCACGCTCCCACAGAATATACCAAATGTAAAATAGCAGCTCAATGCTGCTGTGTTTCGTGTGGTGAGTGTAAAAAACCAGAGACCCTTTTTACTGGAAACGTGGCATTCCATCTTAGTCCTCAGGGGTGCCAACGCATCTGCATTTCGATTCATAATCGAAGATGGATGTAGATGTCTATGGGCCACAGCATTCGCTTTCCATCAGGTGTATTGTGTGAAAAGAACCTGTCCTGCGCGGTGATTATTTTTAGACTGCACGCTTTGAACTAAATTCGATCTGGTGGACATAATTATAAAATTGCTTTTTTTTCAATTTTAGTGTTAATTAAACGTGCTCGGTGGTTAACAAAATCTTCGTGGGGAAACCCGCATACATGACAAAAATATTACTAAGGTGATTACTGTGAAGTCCGCCAACACGAACTACAGCAAAACGACGGACGAGTTGCTTTATAAGCCTTTCAGAAATAAGAGGAAGCCTATGCTCAGTAGTGGGACATATTTAGGCTGTAATTTCACAAACCTCATTATTTCTTATGTTTACCAAAATCTCATTTATTACCTTCATTATACATAATTACATAAGTTTATTTTATAGATGATCAATTAAAAAAATTAACAATGATAATAAAGTGATGATTGTATGGAATCGGCACGATTTTTTTGTTTTCACTATGTTTCATTTCATCTTTAATAGCTTAATATTTCACTTCTGGATTACAAACAGGGCTTATAAAACATTTTCAGGAAGCCTAACTGATTACACTATATGCCACTGGCAATCACATATTATTCAAGCACTGGGTTATAAAAGTAAAGAAATGCAACCAGTTACAAGGCTTCGTTATGAGTTAAAATTGTCTACGGTTCTCAACATAGACAAAACGCAGCAGCAATATTAGGCTACTAACTTCATGATGCTATATTATGACAGCATTATTGATGTAGAATAGGTTCGCAGCATTATTTTTCATACGCTATTCTAAATCAGATTTATTACATTTAGAAAATGTAAGAAAAACCATAATAAAACCGGCCAAGAGCGTGTCGGGCCACGCTCAATTTAGGGTTCCGTAGTTTCCCGTCCGTCACAATAAGTGTTCCCACTTATAACTTTAAAGGTATCCATTATGTTCGCGCTCCAGCAGCGCTCCGCGCTCCAGCAACTGCACCCGGTAGTGGGTACTGTTGTTTCCATCCAAGTTCAAAATGATTTTCCTAGAAAGTCCTTATAAAGTTCTACTTTTCAGATTTTTTTCATATTTTCTAAACTTATAGTTCAAATGTTAGAGGGGGGGGGGGACACATGGTTTTTTATTTTTGGAGCGATTATTTCCGAAATTATTGACATTATCAAAAAATGATTTTAGTAAACCCCTATTCATTTTTAAATATCTTTCCAACAATATATCACACGTTAGGTTTGAAATTATAAAAAAAATCACTTCCCACTTTACATATAGGGGGGCTACCCTAATAAAACACTTTTTTCCAATTTTTATTTTACCACTTTGTCGGCGTGATTGATACACATAATATTGGTACCAAATTTCAGCTTTCTAGTGCTAACGGTCACAGAGATTAAACGAGGACGGACAGACGGACAGACAGACATGGCGAAACTATAAGGGTTCCTAGCTGACTACGGAACCCTAAAAAAGCGGATAAATTGAAAATGTGATCTATATTTTTTTTACGCTTTATAATTAATGCACAACCGACTACAATCACGTATATTCCTTTTTAATAAACAAAAAAGATATTCGTCTATTCTAATTGGGACGAACGCCCCGCATTAACGTCGGCAAACAATTGTTCGTGGCAGGCGTATTGCTGCATAATTAATGTTTCATTTCCACTACCGCCTGGCGTAATTAAAATTTGGTAACGAGATGAGAACAACATTTCTTATGCATCGCAGTACTAACAAATATACCTACGTTTTGTTTTGACCAACAACAAACAATTACCGTTAACGTCACAGCCTATTGAAGTCCACAGGTGAATATAGGCCCTCCTCATAAATTGGACCATAGTTGCCACGCTTGGCAAGCGGGTTGGCAACCGCACTTTATTTTTATTTTAGGCGTTATTAGGAAGATGCTGCTGCCTATCCCCTGATTTGCTTCATTCTGTCGCTTCTTACAATACCTACGGGATGATATGGGGTGACGGCTGTTCTTACACCGCCATTTCACGCCTTCGTTCCCACGCTCTTCTTCTAACAACAAAATCTGTATTCCTGTTCACTTCACCGAGTTCTATGGTAACTCCTTCACAGTTCAGGCTACACGTATTTGGAAATCCTTGCCCGATGACATCAGAAAAGCACCCAATAAGTACTCTTATAAAAAGTTGGTCCGTGAACATCTATTAAAGACAACGCATTTTACATGACTCATCCATTTAATATTTATTGCTAAGCAGACATATTATAATTATATTCATAGTCATTTGTATGTGCTAATTATGTATGTATTTAAATATGTATAGTATGTATATATGCATGTATTTATATATTTGTATATATGTATAGATAGGTCATATAATATGTATAGTTTATTTATTAGTAGTTTGTATATATTATCTAGTTAATTATCATTTGTTTGTGTTCTTTTATTCTATATAGCCACACCTACGTCAAATTCTCACCACTCCATGGGTTAAGTGATAGAGAATGCCTCAAGGCATTAAGTCCACCCTTTGTGTTCTTTTGTATTAAGGATGCAATAAAAATAAATAAATAAATAATTACTACAAATTCGCATTATTCAATAGCAACAAATAAGTATGCTACTAATTTAATATACATATATTCCAATTATAATATTCTTCAAATATCATTCAGTTTAATATTTAGGTCAACCTAGCAACATTTGGTACTAACGACGCTCCTTACGCACATTAGTACCATCCATGAGCAGTTATGGCCCATTATAAAATAATATGCATAGTTCGGTTGAATATCAAAATAATTTTAAGAATACAATTTTGCATGTATTTAATTTTAATAATAAAAATAAATAAATACAATGGACCAGTGTCTAGTGCGTATATTAGGAATCCGTCATCAATTACAGCCTATGAAGTTCATTACTGAACACAGGCCAGAAAACCAGCAACAAAATAGAAGACATCGGTTGGTACTGTCGAACGTTAGTTAACTGTGATAAACTATAGTAAATTCCAGCAGTGAATTATTATGTGACGAAAAAGATGAAGAATAATATTTTTGATTAGTTGGGAAGCTGCTGTGTTCCGGGGAGTATAGTCACAGGTTGTGAGGCATCTCATCTTAGTTCTCTGGGATGACAAGTAATCTGTAGCCTGTTTTGGTTGATCGGCTGCAGTTGTCCACGGACTGCAAAAGCCATCTACCATAGTCAGGTAGGTCTCTTAAGCAGGTCCATCACTTACCTTTTTTGACAATAAAACGATAGTCCCTTTGTAGTACATTGCGTATTGTTCATAGCTTTTCTATTAGAGTTATACGGCTCATAAAACATACGATACGCAATGTACTACAAAATTACTATCAATTTAAAATTATTATTTCAACAAAGTTAACTAATAGGGGCAGGTGAACTATGTTAGTTTGTTTATCACATCAGTTTACTAAGAAAAAAACGGAATATACTAAGTGATATACGTTTCCATAAGAAATACATATTCATAGTGTCTATGTTACATATATGTCTACAGTTTTCCTACAAGAGTTCTTTAGTTTAATTCGTACGTATGCTTGTCAATAAGGTTTATTTAATGTTGCAGACTCGAGCCAGCGACTATTTATTCTGGCGGCATGCAGCTTGGCCATTAACACGCTTATTTATTTAAGCTGCTATGGCAGTGCAAAATTGCTTACGCTGTCACAGCTTGTCGTTACAGCTAATTTTTCGAGAGGCTTTGTATATTGATTTAGTGGTCATATGCATGCTCAGACTGCAGATCATGCGATCCCTGGTTCGAATCTTAGATCAGCCACAAATTTGGTACAGGCATTTTCTGACATTAAATTACAATAGGTTTACAATTTCACAGGTTTCCTCACAATTTGTTCCATTCTCGCTGAGCGAGTTCATTAATTCCTGCAAGAATCGAACTGAGGATGTTCGCATACCGTAAGTTTAAAGTGATCGCCTAATTTCTGTGCTACCAAGGCACGGTATTTTTAGTTTTAAGTGAAAAAATATATACTAAGTTATTCATTACATATTCCATTTATAGTAATATATTTCTATAATCTACGATAGCTGTTCATTATAACAGTAAGAATTTGCTTTTATCAAATTAATATACACGTCGCTGCACACCTGCCAATGCCAATCCCGAAGGGGGTAGACAGAGACAAAGAAGAGCGAGCTATTCAGACCACGTTTAGCTAAAAAATATGGCAAAGGTTTAGATAATTGAAGGTTTAGATGGAATAGTGATAGGTGTCCAGAATATCACCTACAAAATCACGAATCCAATATCCCATTAATCGGCTTAATCGATTATATCTGCAAGCAACGCAGGTTAGCACATTCTTTTTTTAAGAGTCCCACATAATACCTGTAAGTTCCAGACTAACAAAGGACAAAATAATACTTGATAAGCAATTATTAAAGGAATATAACATACTCAAATTATTATTTAGTACATAACAAGTATTTTCATAATATCTCTCTATCTCCGAACTCTGCATACACAGTAGGTAAATTAGTAATGAAGTTTCGCGTTGAATACAGCCATTTAAGGCCTTCATTACCACGATATTGTGAGCGGAGGCAGTTGTTACGTAGATAACTAATTACACCCTAAATGCAAGTTATTCTAGAAAGCAAAGAATTTAAACTACAACTTTTTTTATTAGTTTCTGTCGATCAAAAGTTCTTTGTTAAACGTAAGCCTTCACTATAGAGAAAAAATAATCACTGAGAAAAATAAAGTAGAAAATAAATATGACAAAGCCATATCATATGTTACCTTTGTACACCTTTGTCCCTTAATGACAACAAAGCTGACACTACACCGACGTCACTTTCTGACACGTTAGGGTATATATTAATATTGATATTATATATATGTAGATACCTAATATATTTAAATCTGGTATTACATGCTGTCCCGGTCCTTTCCCGATCAAGCAGACTTATTCATGCTGCAGCCATCAGGTACAAAATATTGGTATTAATATTTATTTTGTAGAACAAGTTATAAACGAACTTAGAGTCCACCTGATGGTAAGTAACTGCAGTTCATGGACACCAGCAAGGAATTTCAAACAAAAAAGGCTATGTAGACGTTGTTACCCCTGAGGATTAAGACAAAATACCCCTCAGCCTCAGCCTTACTCTCTTTACCCTTCAGACCGACTGGTAGCCGTGGCAGACCTCGAAAAATCTAAAGATTTTCGGATAAATATAGTGAAGATAACTTCTGGCATTGGTCTCCATCGTTTTCGAAGTTTCACCACAGTCAGTTCAGCTACACTGACGCACAGAGACAAACAAGAATTTTTAAAAATATTAATTCATAACGATTTCTTAAATTTACGCGGACACTACACATTGAATAAAACTATATAAACGGATTCTATCGCATTTAATTTTCAGTTTTTTAATATTAATTAAGCTCGTTCTGCGTAGATCGGACCGAAAATTAAATATGGACGGGAATTCTATATAAGTTAAAATAAGTAAATTAAACGTGATAGAATCCGTATATATATAATGATTTCTTATATTTACGCGAACACTACACATTGATTAAAACTACTTTTACGGATTTTATCGCGTTTATTTTACTATTATTTTCAGTCCCCCGTGACCATGGGTGCTGGAAAGCGCCCGAAACGTCGGGAATTATAAATAATAGTAAAATAAACGCGATAAAATCCGTAAAAGTAATTTTAATCAATCCGTATATATAGTTTTATTCAATATTCATTCATGTCGTAAAAGCATGCAAATAAAACCCTAAGATCATTTCAATTTTATTTATATGTATAGATCTTATTTTACCATTTGTCTAAACTGATATTTGTATTCAATTGACACGTATGTATACTATAGGAATGCTGTCAGTCAAAGCAACGTGGTTTCCTTTATCAAATTACAGAATTAATATTGAATACTCCGAGGTTCGTAATTAAATCAATTCCAGTGCATCTTCAATGTCTTTGTAGTCGGTTTTTAAGGTTTTTTGTGTTGTCACTCTTTAACACATCAAATAACATGTATACCGGTTTGAAACAGTCTTTTTTTCTGCAAAGAAACTAGTTTAATAAGAAATAAAGTTAGTTAATATGAAGAATTATTGCACTATTTTTAGCATGTATAATTTATAATTTTATGAAATTATCTAAAACTGTCAGTTTAGCAGAAAAAATCATGCTTTTTGTCATTCCTTAGGGGAGGCCTATGTTCAACTGTGGGCATGTGTAGGCTGTGATGATAATAAATGATGATGATGGCATAATTAAGATGTGGTTCATCATTGGAGTTTGTATATATATGATTTTGTATATTCCCTGCGTACAATGAGGTTTTTATTATTGAGCCGTGTGTAAAATTTCACGAAATTAACAAACTGAGTTAAATTCCCGCTGGTACCAACAAAATTGCTTATTGCAATATTTACGCGCTCATTTATCATATTCTCGTCAAAAAGAAAACATAATGAAAGGAACTGAATCAGTGTTGAAAACCTGTGCTCAACTTTGGTCGTACGTTTGATGTTATTTTACTTTATTACTTTATTATCTCGTGATTGAAATGAATAATAAATTAATATTTTATGTTGAAATGGACTTTAGAACTTAATTACTTTTCTATCCCGGCTTACCACAGTAAAATATTAATTGCTTGCGAATTAATATTTTACTGTCGTGGCCAAATTAATCTTTTCGAAAAAGTTAGTTTTCTCGTTACGGTTTCTGATCCCCTTAGGTTTCTAAAACGGGTTCACAATTTAAACTTATTTTATGTGGATTTCATTCGAGGTGATAACGGGAAATTAAAAGAAATTTCACACATTCTACAATAGTTTTCAGATTTTTGATATTTTTTCTGGCCTCATCTAATGAATTGAGGCAGTAACGGAAGGAGTTTGTCCAAACCTTGGCTTTAGTAAGCTGACTGTAAGAAGCAAAAAAATGGTAACTTGCCTACGAGCCCGCGCACTCAGCGCTCAAAACGACGATTGCTTCGGCAGTAGACCAATTAATATTTTAAGTCACACCCTTTACAGAAAATAAAAAAAAGTCCCAAAAATATCAGTTGAAAGGTATCGATACATATAGTTTATATCGCCGTCTGAACAGGCCATAGAAGAAGTATCGAAGGTAGACTGAAGAACGTGTTTCAAAAACTGGTTTAATGCATGAATTTTCGTAGAGATTTTAGTAGAGGCTTTTTTCGAAAAGACTTAATAAAAATAATCATAGAATTTTTATTAGGTTCGAAAAGCTTTCTGTGGCCCACGTAATCAATACGCCACGTTAACAATATATGTCAATCCTATTTAGAAAAATTAATAATATACTTAAAATATAATTAATTATAAATTAATTCTGTTTTCAATTATACGAACAGTATATGGTAATTGATGTTTGAGTATTATCTGCACAACTCATAATTGAAATTTTCAGCATAGGAAGCTGCGGCCGCTGATAAAACATTAATAATTCATCGACATATCCGGCATAGGCTATTGTTCTGGGGCAATAAAGGCACGACTTTATCAGTTAAAAAAACTGTGTTTATGCTTGTATTTGGGTAGTCCTAGGCCGAGTCTTGATCAACCTTGAATGGGTTTTCACCTTGACTAGTTACACGGTTACCGCAAGAGTTAATGTACACTTTAAAGTAAAAATATGTAACACTTGAAGTTAGCGATGTTTACCTTTTTTACTTTTGAAAAGCCTGTGCTTGGCCACAATCCCACCTGGGGGTAAGTGGTGATGCAGACTTAGATAGTAAGTTACACTGTCTTAGCGTAACAAAAGCCTATTCACTCTTGCCTTGAAGATGCCCAGATGGAATTCGGACGGAAAGATAGATGCCAGCAAATTATTCCACTCCTTTGCTGTAAGCATTAAAAAAGTCGAAGTAAGCCAGTTGCTTCTAATGCGTGGAATATCGACAACAAAGGGGTGAAGGCCCGTTGCCTATCTGGTCGTCCGATGGTGGAAAGGCGAGGGAGGAATTAAAGCGTGCAATTCCTGCGCACACTCTCCGAAATGTATCCTGTAGAGTACCGAGAGCCTGGCTACTCTACGGCTGTGCTTAAGGTTGGTTTCAACCAAATCAAGTCGAGTTTTGTTACAATAATAATTTGTTTATGTGTTACCGTACAGTGGCGGTGTAAGAATATCCACTACCTCATATTATCATCCCTCGGGTGTCATAAGAAGCGACAGAAGGTAACTGAAACAGAAGATGGGCTGCAGCATCTTCCTGATAACATCTCAAAATAATAAAATACCAAGTTTGGCAACTATAGCAAAATACCCCCTACGAGGCAATCTATGGGGGATGCCAAGATATGTTCTGTAGTGGACTTTCGTAGGTTGTAAACGTATAAAAAAGTTCAACTCTTCAATACTACAAAGTTTCTCTATACCAAATTCATTACCACAGTATTGTGAGCAGAGGCGCTTTCCACATAATATTACGGTCCTTAACTTAGGTCTATTAAATTGCACTTTAAATGCAAAAGTTATACCCGAATATTACAGTAGTTGCTTCTAATTTCACCTGCGGCTACTCTTTGTGATGTTATTTTATAAACTTTTATAGACATATAGCCGAAGACGCCATACTGATATTTATTACTTCTATATAACGCTAGAAATCGGTTGTCATCTATACAAATAAGATTGAATTTTTTACAGCCTGTTATTATACTGGCACTCTATATCCATTACACCGGGACACGAGAATTCAAACACTGCAATTTGGCGTCTGATATAGGTAAGAGAGTGCTCACTTAACTTATCCAGATGAATAATAAGTCATAAAATAAGTCTTATCATCTAGATAATACGTCTTATTTAATAATTTTTCGTATATTTAATATTAATAATAGTATATTTCAACCATCCTATCGACGCTAAATAACAAGCCAGTATGTGTTAGTGAAATTCAATTATCGGAAACTAATTATGCCTTATGTGGTTTCCGTGTACTGCTCCGTACATAAAACGTGAGTAAGACAACGAGCAATAAGGGGTTAGAATGGAATTTTTAATTCATTAACTCAATCACAATTTTCTGTTAACATAGACTTATTATGCTACTGCGTATATGTTAAGCTATTTTTCAGTAGCCGCCCGGAGTATAATTCTCAATTTGTTAATTTATTCTCAATTTCTCGACAAGAATTTCTCCGTGGCACCATGGAGTCAGGAAATTGGCGGTGCTAACAGCCCTGTGTCTCGGGAAGCACATTATGACGTTTCTACTGCGACTAATCTCTCCGATCGTATCAGATTGCAATTCCATCAGACTGGTAAAAATGAGTAAACCTGTGATTGGGCACACGCTTAGTAGTATAATAATTATTCCTCTCATTAGTTACGTCGTAGAGCCTTGCTGTAGCCGAATTATAGTTGTAGCACAAATGAGTAGGCTCGACCGAGAAAAGACCAAGCTCTCACAGAATACCAGCGTAAATTTGCAGCTCATGGCTGCTGTGCTTCGTATGGTGCTAAGCTAGGATTCATTTTTAGAAAATGTCCTTTTGTCCGTGTTTTCAGGCAATAAAAACTGCTACAATATAAGAAGGTAAATTTTGACAGCGTATTAACGATCGTAATAGCTCAAGTGGGATATCGAGCGGTCGCGAAATCGTAGTATATATAGAATCGCGTCCTGTTTCTAGTCCGACTTTTTTTCCTTTTTCTTCAAGTTCCCTTCTTTTGTGAGAAAATCTCTTATTTCGAGCCCTTTTTCTAGTATTTTTTTAAAAATACGAAAATTTAAATTAAACTAATTGCACTTATGATTTTTTATTCAAATAACCAGGTCAGTTTTTTCTATTACGTCAATAAGATCAAAAATATTATTTATGTTTGATTAGTATGTGATTTGTATTTAAATATAATTTCCAAAAAAAAAATACCGAGGAAAGCTCGGTCATCCAGGTACTTTTAATTTTATATACAACGTATGCTTATCAATAAGCTTTATTTAATATTGGAGACTCGAGCCAACGACTATTTATTCTGGCGGCATGCAGCCTGGCCATTAACACGCTTATTTATTTAAGTCACAGCTTGTCATTGTAGCTAATTTTTCGAGAGTCTTTGTATATTGACTTCATCGTTCCTTTAGTGTTCCTTTAGTGGTCATATGCGTGACCGCAGATCATGGTCGTTCCTTTAGTGGTCATATGCGTGACCGCAGATCATGCGATCCCTAGTTCAAATCCTAGGTCAGCCATAAATCGGGTATAGGCATTTTCTGACAAGAAATTTACAACATACCGGTTTCATCACAATGTGTTCCATACCCGCTGAGCTATTTCAGTAATTCCGGCAAGAATCGAACTCAGGGTGTTCGCATACTATAAGTTTAACCCCACAATCCCAACAAAAATCCATAGCGGTCGCATGCAACCGCACCCACCCGCAGCATTTAAAACCATTAAAACTTATATTTAGAGACCATTTTTCTATGAAAAATTTTGGCATTATAAAATCTAAATAAAAATCTCTATATAAAAGTCAGGTCTTACTTTATTACAAAAGGACTATTGTATTTTGATAACAAAAACAAAACATACCAAGCGAATGTCGGCAGCGTGAAAATCACATTTATTTCAATATATGTTACTCGAAATTATTTACGTAAAAAGATAAATTATACTCACACAAAAACTTTCAATCTAAAACACTATACTAAACACTAATAAAACACCAGACAAATTCAAGAATCAACACAATAACATTCACGCGAAAATGGCGTACGAAATGAACGTAGATTATAAATAAATATCCATAATTCGACTTTTTATTGCATTAGAGGATAGAAAGTTTCATATTGATTCTATAATGCCAAACTTCTTCATAGAAAAGTAGTCTCTAAATATAAGTTTTAATGGTTTAAAGTGTTGTGGATGTGCGCGGTCGAATCCGACCGCTTGGTTTTTGACAGAATAGCGCCGCGGTCAGATTCAACCACTAGGGGACTGAAAGGTTAAAAGTGATCGCTTAATCCCTGAGCTACCAGGACATTGTATTTTTATTTTAAGTGAGAAAAGTTATATTATGAGCATGGAGTATTTTTGCCATATATGGGCTGGTGCTACAAAATGCCACCTAGCGGCCTTGAACTCAATGGAAAGGCGTGCTAAGAGGCTTATTGGTGACCCGAATTTGGTTAAAATCAATCTTACCAGGCTCGAACACCGGCGTAAAGTAGACAGCCTTTCGGTCTTCTACAGGATGCATTTCGGAGTGTGCGCAGGAATTGCATAATTTAATTCCTTCCTCTCCCTTCCACCATCGGACAACCAGACGTTCAGCCAGTCTCCACCCTTTCGTTGTTGAGTTACTACGCATTCGAACCAAATGGTTTGCTACGTCGTTCGTCATGCGTACAGCAAAGGAGTGCAATAAGTTGCCAGCATCTGTCTTTCTATAATCTACGATATATACAAAATTTATAAATTGTATATTAATTGTATATATATTCGTTCGTTATAACAGTAAAAATTTGCTTTTATCAAATTAATATACACGTAGCTGCACACCTGCCAATGCCAATCCCGAAGGGGGTAGACGAAATTCAAAGTGCAGCGACCTCCTCAGACCATAGCTAGCTAAAAAATATGGCAACGGTTTAGATGGCAAGTCGTAGAAGATAATTGAAGGTTCAGATGGAATAGTGATAGGTGGCTAGACTATCACTTACAAAGTGACGAATCCAATATCACATTAATCGCCTTTATCGATTATATCTGCAAGTAACGCAGTTAGCACATTCTTTGTTTATGAGTCCCACATAAAACCTATAAGTTTCAGACTAACCATGGACAAAATAATATATAAATAATATATTCAGATGTTATACAAGTGACAGTAGCCTTGCAGCACAGTAGCCTAATGGCTGGGCGCGGACCGCGAACTCAAAAAGGTCGTGGGTTCGAATTCGCCATTCGACTACTGGCGTGAACCACTCGTAACACAAGCAACTCGTAACGCAAGTAGAAATGGACCTTAGAATTTATTACTTTTCTATCCCGGCTTACCCGGAAATATACTTCTCTAAGTTAATCTTTTCGGAAAAGTTAATTTTCTCGTTACGGCTTCTGATGCCCTCAGGATTCTAAAACGGGTTCACAATTTAAACTTATTTTACGTGGATTTAATTCGAAGTGATAATGGGAAATTAAAAGAAATTTCACACATTCTACAATAGTTTTCAGATTTTTGATATTTTTGCTGGCCTCATCTAATGAATTGAGGCAGTAACGGAGGGAGTTTGTCTAAACCTGGGCTTTAGTAAGCTGATGAAGAAACAAAAAAATGGTAACTTGCCTACGAGCCTGCGCACTCAGCGCTCAAAACGACGGATTGCTTCGGCAGCAGACCAATTAATATTTTAAGTCACACCCTTTACAGAAAATAAAAAAAAGTCCCAAAAATATCAGTTAAAAGGTATAGATACATACAGTTTATATCACCGTTCGAGCAGGCCATAGAAGAGTTATTGAAGGTGGACTGAAGAACGTATTTCGATAATTGGTTAAAGGCATGAATTTTCGTAAAGATTTTTGTTGAGGCTTTTTTGAAAGATTAAAAAAAATCATAATTTTTTTAGTATCGAAAACCTAATAATAATCATAGAATTTTTATTACTTTTGAAAAACTTTCTGTGGCCCACGTAATCAATACCACGTTAACAATATATATCAATCCTATTTAGGAAAATTATATAGTATTCTATTAAAATAAAAGTAATTATAAATTAATTCTGTTTTCAATTATGCGAACAGTATATGGTAATTGATGTTTGAGTATTATCTGCACAACTCATAATTGAAATTTTCAGCATAGGAAGCTGCGGCCGCTGATAAAACATTAATAATTCATCTACATATCCGGCATAGGTTATTGTTCTGGGGCAATAAAGGCACGACTTTATCAGTTAAAAAAACTGTGTTTATAATTGTATTGGGGTAGACCTAGGCCGAGTCTTGATCGACTTTAAATGGGTTTTCACCTTGACCAGTTACACAGTTACAACAACAGTTAATGTGCACTTTAAAGTAAAAATATGTAACACTTGAAGTTAGCGATGCTTACTTTTGTTACAGTAATAATTTGTTTGTGTTTTACCGTACAGTGGCGGTGTAAGAATATACCAGATAATATGGGGTATACTATCGTCTCTTTGGTGTCATATGAAGCGACAGGAAACTGATGAAGATGGGCAGCAACATCTCCTGATAACATCTCAAAATAATATAATACCGAGTTTGGCAACTTTGGCAAAATCTAATAAAAATAATCTATGGGGGATGCCTAAATATGTTCTGCAGTGGACTTTCATAGGCTATAAATGTAATGATAATCGTTAGTTATATTGTGTCTGTAAGCTATCCTAAATATATCCATAATGAACATAGCACAACTATGTTTGTACTTCAGTTACGTTTATGTACGAACAAGTTTCATCGTAACTATCTCTTCATGTGTACAACGAATTTACTACAAAGTTTCTTGCTGAATACAACCATTTAGAGCGTTCATTACCACAGTATTGTGAGCGGAGGCGCTTTCCACATAATATTACGGTCCGTAACTTAGGTCTATTGAATTGCACTTTAAATGCAAAAGTTATACCAGAATATTACAGTAGTTGCTTCTAATTACACCTGCGGCTACTCTTTGTTATGTAACTTAATAAACCTTCATAGGCATATAGCCAAAGATGCCGTACTAATATTTTTTACTTCTATATATGAAAGAAATAATTCGAATAATTTCCACGCTTAGCAAGCGCATTGTTAGTCGTAGATCCAATCTCGGACATTTGACTGTGCCATATTAAATAATTTTACGAATTATTTACTTGTTAATAGAATCGGGCGTCACTTTGAGGAAAAAAATTATATTAAAGCGCTTAAAAATTAATTAGCATAATAAAATAAGCTGTGTCTTAAACAGTTTAAAAAGTTTTTAAGATTTATTTGCGTAAAAATTTTACTAATTTTTAGTATTTTTATAATAATTTTTAGGAGCGGTAGAGTAGGGTAGGCAAATTGGCATGGATTAGGCGAAAGTGAAACACTTTTTCTTCTCCGTGACAATCTCTTTCTTCGCGCTTACGATGTTTTATTTCACCAGCATGTGCATCAGCATTTAATAATTCAAACTGTCAAAGAGTCTTGCTCCCGTGTTATAGTGCAAAGAACGCTGGCTGCGTTTCCTCGCTGAATAGTTATACTTAGCCTTTGAGCGAGAAAATAACCAGTCATCTTGTAACCAGTAGCGACGACCAGTCACGGACACAGTTTCTTTAGGAACTTCACCGTACATGGACACCCCACGGACCGATAGTCTCTACAGCAAATGGCACAAATATGTAGTCATTTCTCAAAGACTCATATTTGCGCCATATACTAAATTGAGCTGCCTCTGATTAAATTGTAATATTACTATTTCTCTGTATGAAGACTTTCTGCAGCAACTAAATTTTCGCTCTATGCGTGAGTGTTAATGCAAATCCTTCTTAAAAAAAAAGAAGGAGGAGAAGATGATGGTTATAAATGAGGTTGTAGCTATCTATATGTAGACCACATAATCCATTTATCATGAGGTGAACTGTTTACAAGATTCAATGTTAAAAAAATGATGCTGTAAATTGCAATATTTTTGTTACAAAAAAGTTTAGTTATTTAGTTTTGTTAAATTGAATCTTAGTTATTAGAGGTGACAATGCGTCTGTAGGCACGTAGTAGCTACTTACTATCAGATGGACTGTAAGTTCGACTGACATTACAGCTGTTCTTAAAAAAAAACTTTTTTTATTGAATAGGTTCATTTCAGAGTTAAAGCATTATAAATTTAAAGAAAATGTTCTATAAAATTTTACTAAATAGTGGATGAACATTTTGATTTAACTATTTTGACGACATTCTAGTTATTGACAGCAATAAGTACCTTTTGAAGTCCTTAGTACTTTTTATTATGAGTTAATTGTTAGGCAGTTTCATTGGATCTGAATGAGTTTATATACGTAATCGAACGATGATCGTTTGAAAATGACTTGAAAATGTTTTCTCTTATAAAAAAATGTCCGTGTCAGCTCCGATCTGTGACGGAAAAACTATTATACTGTTACCCCTGCAAAACTATTGTCTTGAAATATTATACTCAACAGGCAAAATATATTACATATAATATATTACATAAAAATATATGACGTATAATAAATTATTCATTTCGCGCCATGAGATGTGTGAGTATGTTGCGCAGATGAAAAAACCATTACAGCTTCAGACCCCCATATCTAAAACTTCTTCAAAAATAATTTCCCTTATAAAAATTACTAACCTTATTTGCAGACGGGATTTCTTTTTGCCAATAAGCCTATACATATCACAAACGTGAATGATGTTCGTCAACACATCAAAGCGGCGAAGAGGTCACGCGTCTATGCCACTTCTATTGTCTTATTATTACGATTTCTGTGATAGACTGCATTCAATTTTTTTTTATTTTTCCCAAAATAGTCAACAACTTTAGAGCAGTTTCTCGTAAGCGCAAGACATAAAACGTGGATGTCGTCTAGAAGAGCATCGCTTAACGCCCTATCTTTAAAACGCCGGACGGTGACTTAGTGTCATTAGCCGCCTTTACACGACACGTTCATTCACTCGCGATGGGAGTGTGCGTGATTGAACGCAGGAAAGCCTGCACATGCAATCGTGAGTGATTGTTTTATACACTTTTATGTGCGCTAACTCTTCCGCGTGCTATTACTTCTCTATTTTTATTCTGAGAGTAAAGAGTGTCGTTTAAAGGCTAATTGCGCGTGTGTGAAAATCACGCAGTTTTGTTGAACAAACGTTCTGAAGAAACGAAAAAAAGGATTAGAAAAATATTACACAAGCAGTTATGTTTGCTGGTCTAAGCGTATAATTGATATATATATATATATATATAAAAAAATATATATATATATACAGTGACTACGTCACTCGGGCGCATAGGGTATCCATGAATTTACGGACGGTGTTGGACAGAAACTTTTTAAATTTTATGAAAGAAAATAGCGTTTTTTTTTAAATTCCTTGAATTTACGTTATATAAGTGAAATCAAACCACGGATAACGGTGTTTACACAAACAACCTGTATATTACTTTTATATGTTATTAAACAAAATTAAACATAAAACATCGGGATTTAAAAATAAGTTAAAATAAGTAAATTAAACGCGATGGAATCCGTAAATATAGTTTTATTCAATGTGGAGTGTTTGCGTAAATTTAAGAACTCAGGATTTACCTAATTCGCCACACTCGACGGTCGGATTGATGATCAAATTAACAGACGATTTGTATCTTTGACGCATCTGCCTGTCGTTAGTCTGGTATTTGACGTTTGATGAAAGCGAGATGGTTATTTTGCTATCTATTGTACGCCGTTAGGATTTGTCTGGCATTTCCTATAGACACTTGTGCCTCCCACACGACGAAATGGCTAGATGAATTCTCTTTCATTTTTTTTTATAGGATAGGGTGACAAACGAGCACACAGTCCACCTGATGGTAAGTGGTTGCTGTGGCCCATAGACATCTACATCTATCCTCGATTACGAATCAAAATGCAGATGCGTTGTCACCCGTGAGGACTAAGATGGAATGCCTCGTTTCCAGTAAAGAGGGTCTCCGGTTCTCTACACTCACCATACGAAATACAGCAGCATTAAGCTACTATTTCACGCTGGTATTCTGTGAGAGCGTGGTCCTTCCCCGGTCGAGCCGACCCATTCGTGCTACAACTATACTACTAATATAACTGCAGCATGGCTCTACCACGTATAAATTACCATTATCATTACCACCACACGGAAATTATTTGTAACTATACTAGCTCTTTTAACTTTCTACCTTGAGCTTTTTAACTTGGTCGGCTTTAGAGATAGCAGAGTTAAGATATGAATAGGAGCCTAGCTCCGGGTGCAGTTCTTTTAAATTATATAATGTACTACATTCTTTAGTTGACTTTAAATAAATGTTACGTTCTTTTATATTTAATTTATAACTTGACAATTACTGTACAAGTACAGTACTTGCCAAGTAGTATAAGATACTTGTACTATATAGTACTTAAACTGACTTTTCTTATAAAATTGTTCTAACCGAATATCGATAATTTGTAATTTACATATTTTTCCTTTAATATGAAGATCTAAAATTAGACTAGGTTGTTGATGAGTGAATGAGTCATCATTATAATTCATCATCGCAGCCCAGTACTGTATAAATACAGTACTTGCCAAGTACTAGATACTTGTACTCTATCGTACTTAAACTGACCTTTCTTATAAAATTGTTCTAACCGAATATCGATAATTTGTAATTTACATATCTTTCCTTTAATATGAAGACCTAAAAGTAGACTAGGTTGTTGATGAGTGAATTAGTCATTATTATCATTCATAATCGCAGCCCTCATTCATGTTCAGCAACATAAGCCTCCCCAAAGGAATGCCACAAAGCACGGGGATATCGTATATTAGAAGCGCTGGAGTTCGATGACCTATTGTCCTCCAATAAATAGATCTTAAGATGAACATGAACCAAACAAAGTTCATGTGAGTGATTAGTAATTCAAAACCTATACTAGATTTATTCATGTGATTTGAGATTCATTAGATAATTTCATTAGAAGTGTGTAAATCTGACAGTTTTTAATTATGAGATGTTCTAAAGTCGGTAGAAATGGTTCGTGTAGATAAACAATGTGTGCTTCACCCTTTTCTTTTTCAAATTCCATGTTTCTAGGTAGGGGGCTCAACTATGTGAGCGCCTAGCCAAAAAAGAGCCCTAATTACTACAAATTTCATTTTAAATTACATCTGAAAGGTTTATTTAAGTGTGCAAGCTGGTGATTAAACCTTTAAATAATTATGCCGAAAACGAATATAGAGTTACTCGCGTACTCTGAAATATGAGATGAACACCGGTTCGTTAGTAAAAGCTGAAACAAATAATGAATTAACGAACAACCTTTTTGTATTGTATTAAATAATAATGCATGCGCTAGGATAAACCGCTCTTACAATATAGTATATACGAGTATGTCGTCGTACGTACATACGTCACGCCTGTTATCCCCGAGGGTTAGGCAGAGTCCAAAGAGCAGCAAGCGACTCGGACCACGCTTGGCTTAGTAAAAATAAATGATAAAAATATGAAAGATGTGAAATAAGACTAGGCAATTGCCTACACATTCGCAATTTCAATACTCCGTTAGTCGACTTTTTTGATCAGTTAGGCACTAAACACTGTCGGTACATTTTTCGTTATAAGTTTCACAAAAACATAGAACCTGTAATTCCAAGACCTACATGGGTCAATAATATAATAATATAAAACTAAACAATAAAATTTTTGCAGTGGTAGAACCATGCTGCTGCTATTTTTGGCTGGGGCACGAATGGGTCGGCTTAACCGAGGAAGGACACGCTGTCACAGAATACCGGCATAAAATAGCAGCTTAATGCTGCCGTGTTTCGTATGGTGAGTGCAGAGAACCGAACATTCTTTTTAATTTTAAATCGGCATTCCATCTTATTCTTCAGGAGGGGGGGGGGGGCAACGCATCAGCATTTCGATTCTTTATCTAGTGTAGATGAAGATGTCTATGGGCCGCAGCACCCATTTACCATCACTAGACTGCGTACTCGTTTGTCACCTTTATATTAAAAAAAAATTGAATGTCATCGAAGTTGAGACGCACTAGCTATAGTCGCCATAGCCGAAATCGGTATGTAGGTTACCAAGAATATATTTCTCTGCAAATTAAGTAAAATTACATAATCTGATGAAAAACTGCGCTTGCGACCCTTCAAGTTCGGCAGTTATGCTAATTATTGCTTCTATGTAACATTCGACAGAGGAGACTCATATATTTTCGATAGCTTGTATTGAATGAATAAACATAGTATACCGTTCATATTAACAGGAATTGATTAAATAAAATAATTACGTGTTTTATTAAATCTCTCGTTGATATTGTCAGCGGTGAGTATTGTGGTAAAAAATTAATGTTTCGTTGAGAGTTTTATTACAGCGTGTAAACTTAATTAAAATTAAAAAATGTTGGTAATAACCACAAAAATTTGTGTCTCATATTCTGCGTATATGTTATTCCTATTTTGTTTTTCACGGTTATTAAAAATTTTCGTTAAAAATTAACGTAATTTATAACTATCAAGATATATATAAAACTCATCGATCTATATGTATATATATGTACACACACACACACACACACACACACACACACACATATATATATATATATATCGATCGATGAAAATAACTTAGAGAATACCCAATCTGTTCAACAATCTCTTAAACCTCTATGTACTTTCACCATGTATTTTACCACGTTTTTATTAAGTCATTTTATTGTTTGTCATTCCGGGTGAAATATTGCAGCTCTAATTCCGGGCACTTCCCGAATAGCTAATCCCGAATCCGAAATTTAGAAAGTTGCTCAGAAACCAGATGATAATGTAGGAAAATAACGTGTTAAAAAAGTTTTAGGTACAAAATTAAAAAAAAACACTTGTTTTGTATTTTTGGGCTTACAAAATTTAATATTATTATTTCAAAAAATAATAAAGCATTAAAAATATAAATTCGTTTAATTATCATAAATTGCGGGTTATACATCTAACGGGAAGCACTACAAAAGGAAACCCCGAGTAAGCGTTTTCTTTGTAAATGTTCTCCCAGTTAGAAAATGGATAGTGAAATCTTAGCAATGCCTTTTCTAAAGGAACAGTTACATTAATGAGACTACTATTTCCCCACAATTTCGTCTCAGAAAACGTTTTTAGAGAAAAACTTGGCCGCAGAAAATAGAAATGTTGATATATTTTGCTTTTAGTTAAAAGCTAAGTAAAAAGGCACAGTGGCGTTTGCCTTATTTGAGGCTGCTGGTTTGAATTCCACACGAAACAAGTTTGTATGACTTGTAAGTTGTATTGTTCTGGGTGGTCGTCCATGCGTAATTTTTTTTATTATTACAAGCAAGTACTTGAATTTGATTGATATTTCTGTGGGATTGACCCCGCACTAGTATCGTTTTTTAAATAAATAGACAATTATTTCTTTGCCATTCGATTTCAAATAATTTAACTTTTAATTAAAAAAATAATGACTTCAAAAGGAAAGAAGGAAAAATCTATATTTTATTCTATCTATTTACTACCGTAGGTATGTATTCTTTTTTCAAATTTAAATGTGGTTATACATGTCTACCCCCTGCGGGTTAGTGCCAAGAACGGTGGCTGTACTACCTTTCTTTAAAAAAGCTTGTAGAACTTAGAATTTGGGCGATAAAAAAACCAGCCCTCTTGCTTTTATCATTTCTCAGACATGCAGGTTTCGTCACGATGTTTTCCTACACAAGCACGTGATAAATAAGCACTTAAAATTGTAGTGAACAATTTTATTGGTGCCTGCAGGGATCGAACGCAGGTTGTTCGCGCACTGTGAAATTTACAGCGAGCGCTAAACTTCTGAGATACCACGGTTCTAAATTTAATAATATACTTAAGGCTTTATTGTTATTTATCATTAGCCACGCAAATATTTATTCACTATGACAACCGAACCCGAAGCCTACTCTGACTCCGTCAGTCAGTAAATAGTGTAATGAAATATTAGCAACATAACATACTTTCAACATTACATTATAATACCATTCTGCAGCTTATTATGGTTGTAGCAACAATTAATCAGTTTGATCGGGGAAGGATCGCGCTCTAACATAATACTAGTGTCAAAAAACAGTTGTAATTCGTATGGCGAGCGTAGAGATCGGAGACTTTTTTTTACAGGAAACAAGTCATTCCATCTTAGTCTTTAGGGGTGACAACGCATCTGCATTTTTATTCTTAATCAAGGATAGATATAGATGTGGCCACATCATCCACTTATAATCATGTGGACGGCGGGCTCCTTTGTCACCTTTGAAACCAAGGACCATCTGCTATAATTTATAAGTATTTTAGGAAACTATGTTCCTTACTTTTTGTTGATATTGAAAAAAAAACTCCTTATAAGGGTTTTTACATGCTCGTAGTAAGAGCCATCTTCTTTGAAATTTATGGTAATGACTATGCGTTTACTGAGCCTTCTAAACAGGATGCCTTTGTATTTGCAAGTCTGTCAACTTATAAATATTCATGTGTCTTGGCTTCGGTCTTACATCGGATATTTTTCTAACGGTTAATGGTGGTTTATTCAAATAAAAAAAAAAACTTTTGGTAAAACAAAATGTGCATGCCTTAAGCGCTCACTTTATATGTCAATTTTTTAAATACACACAAGTCCTCACTCATAACCTTATCTTCGTAGTTCGATTTGATTTTTTTTCGTTTAAAAACTTCCACGCGCACCCTTTTTCAACATTGCGCCCTTCGGTACGTTCCTAGTTTGCCTTAAGGATAATTCACCAATGTCCGGAGATAAGGTCTCATCATAAATAACAAAACGTGCCCAAACTTAGCACACTTATTACTACTACTACGCATCGAGGAGTTCCAGTTACATTCACCGAAGTATACCTACAGGTCACTCGGTCAATTCGGAGGTAAGGTCTCATCATAACTAACATAACGAGCACAAACTCAGCACATCTAGTTGAACTCGTCAAGAATTTCCAGTAGCTGATACCAAAGTACACCTTAAGGTCACCCCATAAAGTCCAAGACGTATAAGTATATTAATATATAAATCCTACATACTTTTAGTAAAAAAATATATTTAATAAAAATCTGTGATTATAAACATAATAATAATTATCTTACCTTGGTGAAGTATGTATCAAATTTGTGTTTTGGAATTTTAATAATCCACTCACGATGGCGATGACGAGGCAGCCGAACCTGGAATGAGTCAAGGTATATTTAGTAAAGTGTATTGTAACAAGGCTGCTCAAGACACCTAAATTTTCAGAATTTCTCAGTCTTTCTTCACGAAGAAAATTAACTATAACTAAACAAAACAAAATTAAACTGCCGTTTACATTCCATGGCTTCCCACATGATAGATGAAGAGATTAAAAATTTGATTGAGTTGAACAATTGATGTGTTTACCCCTCCATATGGACTTGATAAATCTACATCTTAAGCCACTAAAACCACTTTTTAATGTAAAAAGAGCAATTAATAGATTTAAAAAAAAATAAGTTAAACAATCATTTATGTTTCTGACAATGTGTTTTTTATATCACTTATATGTTCAATATGATCGTTAGATACGACTTAATGCGACAAAATGCCGGTTATAAGTATTAAATATTTTTAAGCGCTAGTAAACATAACAAGGCGCTTTGCGTTGATAAACACTTAAATGGTCGCATGTTCTTTATCGCATGACGCGGTCGCTCGCTACTTCAGTAACGAGTGGTTGCATCAGTGAGTAGTATAAATAGCAGCGTTTTGACTTGCCGCCCTGCGACCCTCCTTTCTGCGAAGGAGGGTCGCGTCCGTCTACGAGTTAAAGATCTCTCGTCAGATCAGTAAGGCAAATCCAAAAGGTGGAGTTTAGTGGGTAAAAGTCTCCACATAACCACGCAGCCGGCTGCGTGATATGCTATGAGCATTCTCCACCTCCCTCCCCCGTTACCGGAGGGTTGCCTTTAATTGCTTCGGCCGCAAAAACAAACTTGCCGCTCACTTAGCGGTTAGCTACCGTAGAGTCTACATCACCTGAGGATGCCTCGTGTAGAGGTGGAAAACGTGTTGTATTATCGTCGATGGTGTGTCTTTCCTAGTGGAAGTAGTGGTGCTGGGATTAGTGGTGACGGGATTAGTGCACGCGAATGACGAAGGGCGGGGGGTATTCAAGCTAGTTAATTTCTTGCCAACTTTAATAAAATGAATTTCCTCAAAGTAACGCCTAATCCTATTAAAAATCTTGATAATTAAGCCAAATCCTGTATATAAAACGGTTCCTTCCTGTATATAAAATAGTTCCATGATCACTGGCAAAACTTTACTAAAAATATTTTAATTAAATTGACCAAAATAATATGATATATATATATATATATATATATATATATATATATATATATATATATATATATGTGTTTTGGCTTAGGTGTCATATATATTCACGGTTCTTCCGGTAGACGAAGAAGAGCCACGCTTCAGCTCTATCACGGCACGAATTGTTCTGCTCAACTGGTGAAGGACTCTCACAGAATACCAGCTTATAATAGCAGCTCAATGCTGCTGTGTTTCGTATGGTGAGTGTCGTGAAGCAGATACCCTTTTTACTGGAAGCGAGGCATTCCATCTTAATCCTCATCACCTTATGCATATGCATCGTAAATCTGAATCGAGGATAAATGTAGATGTCTATGAGCCACAGCAACCACTTACCATCAGGTGGACTGTGTGCCCGTTTGTCACTCTTATTCTATTATATTTTAAAGATTTTTATTAATATTTTTTGGTTATTGTTTTTTATAATGGATTGGAATTACAATTTCATGATATGTTAATGTAAAAGCAAAAAAATTGTAAAATATCAGTGCCATAGGTTTTTTTCCGTTCACCTGTTACACCCATGTCGCCCATCGGCAAGTGACCGCCCGGGATATTCTGCATGTACATGAAAAATTATCGGTAAAAAACCTAAAAGGGGGGGGTCTATCTTAAATACTTTTTAAGTTATTGAATTTTTAATTTTTTGAATGATGTTGGTCACCTTGTTCCACACTTTTTGCTCTAGCTCCAATGCTACGGGCACGATTTCGATTCTGTTTTCTTATTTCATCAGGTTAATAAGTTGTTTTGTTGGATTACGTAACATTTTTAGTTAAAATAAGGCGAATCATAAAAATAAACGTAGACAAAGACATTTTTTCTAAGCAAAAAAGTGATATTTATTTACAAAAACACGTGTAAGTACATAAAATGCCCCCTTAACATGGGCTTTTTACTCATTATTAATAATCTAGAGCATAACTACTACACATTTACAATACACTATCAATATCTATCTCTTAAAATTTTTTAATAACAGCGTGTCAAAAACGGGTCCCTCCTTGCTGTGCATCATCGTCATCCAGGTAGAGAGCGGTTCCTAGAAACCGGTAGATAGATAACGCACGTGCGCACCCTTTAAATAATTGATGCGGACGACATGGCGACATAGAGTTAAAACTATTAATGCAGAAATGCCTATTTATAATAAAAATAACAGGCATGATTAAAAAAAACAACAATTTTAATTAATTAAGTTTTCAAAATGGCCCCCACCCTCCTGTAAGCAAATAAAAGCCCTCGTGGCTACACTATTGGTTGTTCGCAGTAATTCTGCAGGATTTTCTTTAATTTCCTCTGCGGCAGCAAAAATCCTAGCCGTTAATTGTTCGCGGCTTTCAATGCGCGCGGCATACACCTTCTGTTTCATGAATCCCCATAAATAAAAATCTAAGGGTGTCAGGTCGGGCGATCTCGGCGGCCAAGCAACGGAGCCTCCTCGACCGATCCATCGCGGATAATTTTCATTCAGATAATTTCGCACTAGTCGTGCGAAATGTGCTGGGGCTCCGTCTAGTTGCAGATGCATTCTTCTTCTCGTTGCCAGCGGCACTTCATCCAAAAGTGAGGGCAACGTATTTTGGAGAAAATCTAAATATGCGTGTTGATCTAGCCTGTGAGGCAATACGTAAGGGCCAATGAGCATATTGTCAATTATTCCAGCCCATACATTAACAGAAAATTCTTTCTGAAAAGATGTTTTTCTTCTGACGTGTGGGTTTTCAGCGGCCCAGACATGAAGATTTCGGTGGTTTGTAATACCCGCCCTTGTGAATGTACTCTCGTCCGTCCACAAAATCTTCTTTAGAAACTCAGGATTGGTTCTTTGTTGCGATAAAATCCAGCTACAAAACACAGATCTCGCACGGTAATCCACATCTTCCAAATGTTGAGCACGCCGGAAGTGATAAGGATGGAGGCCTTCTTTCTTAAGAATTCTCCAGATTGTTATTCTTGGTACATTCAGTCTTATTGACAAGAGACGAATGCTTGTCATAGGGTCAGCGCGCACTAATCTTAACACTTCCTCTTCCATGTCCACGTGAAGTGCCACGCCAGGCTCATTTTGTCGTGGAAGTCCTTGCTCACAAAAACGACGATGCACAGCAATGAAGGACCGGTACCCAAGTACTGGCCTACCTGGATAACGACGTTTGTACTCTTCGACAGCAGAACGTGCATTCCCATCACAAAAACCGTATACAAAATGCATATCAGCTACGTGAGAAGGCGGTAAATCACGCAATCGTAGCATTACGATGCTTGAAACGCACAGGAATGGTCCTCGAAAAGATAAATAGCGCACAAATTAAAAAACACGTAACGTCCCGGGATCAGTAATCGAGCGACTGAATGATGCACAAACAACCAACCGAGAAGAGTGCGCACGTGCGTTATCTAGCGGTCTCTAAGAACCGGTTTCTACCTGGATGACCTTTTTTTTGCTTGATATGGAGCAAATTTTTGACACGCTGTTATTAAAAAATTTTAAGAGATAGATATTGATAGTGTATTGTAAATGTGTAGTAGTTATGCTCTAGATTATTAATAATGAGTAAAAAGCCCATGTTAAGGGGGCATTTTATGTACTTACACGTGTTTTTGTAAATAAATATCACTTTTTTGCTTAGAAAAAATGTCTTTGTCTACGTTTATTTTTATGATTCGCCTTATTTTAACTAAAAATGTTACGTAATCCAACAAAACAACTTATTAACCTGATGAAATAAGAAAACAGAATCGAAATCGTGCCCGTAGCATTGGAGCTAGAGCAAAAAGTGTGGAACAAGGTGACCAACATCATTCAAAAAATTAAAAATTCAATAACTTAAAAAGTATTTAAGATAGACCCCCCCCCTTTTTAGGTTTTTTACCGATAATTTTTCATGTACATGCAGAATATCCCGGGCGGTCACTTGCCGATGGGCGACATTGTAAAGATATAAATAAAATTTATATTTCTGTCTGTGATATTAAAAAAAAGCTTGCTACTATTAAGCAAGATTATTTTCAAGCTATTAAGACATTCATAACCATATAAAAAATAATGTCTAACTTTCTGTCCGGCTTGATCTTAGCAATGGCTGAATCGATTGTGATAAAAGTTTACAAATAGATAAAGATCATCGCCAATAGGGAGGCTACATTTATACGAAAAACTTAAAGATTTAAAAAAAGAAAACAAAAATTTATTAAAACAAATGTTCTTTGGTTACCTTAAATCTAAATAACGCCATATTAATAGATCTTAACCAGACTAGTCGGGGCGGGTAGCTAAGTTTGCAAAAAATAGGGTGTAACAGGTGAACGGAAAAAAACCTATGGCACTGATATTTTACAATTTTTTTGCTTTTACATTAACATATCATGAAATTGTAATTCCAATCCATTATAAAAAACAATAACCAAAAAATATTAATAAAAAACTTTAAAATATAATAGAATAAGAGTGGCAAACGGGCACACAGTCCACCTGATGGTAAGTGGTTGCTGTGGCTCATAGACATCTACATTTATCCTCGATTCAGATTTACGATGCATATGCATAAGGTGATGAGGATTAAGATGGAATGCCTCGCTTCCAGTAAAAAGGGTATCTGCTTCACGACACTCACCATACGAAACACAGCAGCATTGAGCTGCTATTATAAGCTGGTATTCTGTGAGAGTCCTTCACCGGTTGAGCAGAACAATTCGTGCTACAACCGAACATTTGTTTTAATAAATTTTTGTTTTCTTTTTTTAAATCTTTAAGTTTTTCCTATAAATGTAGCCTCCCTATTGGCAATGATCTTTATCTATTTGTAAACTTTTATCACAATCGATTCAGCCATTGCTAAGATCAAGCCGGACAGAAAGTTAGACATTATTTTTTATATGGTTATGAATGTCTTAATAGCTTGAAAATAATCTTGCTTAATAGTAGCAAGCTTTTTTTTAATATCACAGACAGAAATATAAATTTTATTTATATCTTTATATAGGGTAAAATTTTTTACGTTGATATGGTATGACGAATTCTCTAACGTCGCTCCGGCACGGTTAACTACTTGGATAATATAATACAGAGGATAATCGTTATCCTCATAAACAGAAAACCCTTGTTTAAAATAAGGAGACCCTTGCAAAACTTTAGTAAATTCTTCCATAAGTTCCAGACGTAATGGTCAATGGAAAATGTAATAAGGTCTTTTATTACTTTTGCTCATTTTAATCGTAACACTAACCGTTGTTTATTACGAGCTATGTATTTTCTTTTAAAAGAATGGTTCTAAAGTATTTTTATAATTATCATCATAACCATCCTCATCATCATCACATACCACTACAAGTCTACTGCTGAAAATTTGTCTCTGTCAAATATTGTCTCAAGGAAATCCCCCTTGAAGAATATTTGCTACAATTACTACACTTGTCAGGTGTGACAGTAATCAGTATTTGTTATTAGGGAAATACTGCTGGACATTTCCTGTTAAGTTTCCCTCTATTACCTCTTACAACATTTACGGGTAAGTTGAGGGTAGTCTGTGTACTGGGTATACACGAGATTCATAGCAAAGCTGGAATGTCTTACTTCTGGTAAGAGTGCGCAGGAATAATATGAAATTATTAGAATACTATTACTAATTTCTATAAGCGAAATAGCAGAATGATGCTGCTGTGTTTCGTAATGCAGTATTGTGAGAATCATGGACCCTTTATACTTGAAACGAGGCATTCCTTCTTAGTGCTCAGGGATTCATAATTGAAGATAGATGTAGATATCAATGGGTCTCACCATCCACTTACCATCTGGTGGACTGTGCGCTCGTTTGTCACCCTTATTCTATAAAATAAAAATTAAAAATATCCTACGTGCTACGTGAGTCATGGGCCATCCCTTTTGAATAAAATAGACTGCCTGGCCACCAGTTAAAAGGGTATCTGGTTTTCTAGTCTCACCATACGGCCGGAGTATTAAGCTGGTATTCTGTGAGAGCATAGTCCTTCTCCTGTAGAGTTGACCCATTCGTGCTGCAACCATAATGTATTTGCAACGTAGTTCTACCACGTCAAAACGTTTTTACGTTAACATTTAGGAAAACGCGATGTGCAAAGGCCCTTAGGCTTTAAATCGAAGGAGTGAAGAAATAACTTGCAAGACAAAAGAAATAGGTCTTTAATCTAACTAAGCCAGTGCGCCTTCTTATGTTACTTCAACTATTCTTACCTTCGACTACATCACGAATTAATATTATATGGGATATTGGTAGTGAAGCACTGGCATATATAAAGTTTAAAATATCATTTTACAGCATATCTTTGGACACTGCAGAACATAGGTCTCACCATAGATTACCAAGGGCACCACAAGGTAGTTATTTACTTACTTACTTACTTATCTTCACAATCCCTAACGGGGTAGCCAGAGAGAACAGATCGCCAAGTGTCGCGATCCTTACATACCTCTTTCGCTTCTTTCAGGTTCATTATCTTCTTCATACATGCACGTCTAGGTATCCGAGTACTCTTGACCTTCCCCTCTTCGAGTAATTTGCTCACATGGTCTTCGAAAGTTAGTCTCGGTCTGCCTCGACACCTTTTAATATTTACTTTCGCGCTATATATTTTCTTCACCATTCGGTCTTCACTCATTCGCTCAAAGTGCCCAAACTATCGGAGTACGCCCCTATCAATTTTTGTGATAAGGTCATCTTTCAATCCTGCCATATTGCGAATCTCTTTGTTTCGCTTTCGGTCGGCTATGGTAACGCCGCACATTTTACGAAGAGATCGCATCTCTACTGAATTCAACTTGCTTTTATGCTTCTTCTGGCATACCTAGGTATTGCTGCCATATAACAAAGTCGGTACCAGCACTGCGTTATGTATTGCAAGGCGTGCACTCTTCACTACGCCTTGCCTTTTGACTAACACATTCAGGGCACCACTGACTTTGTTCCCGGCAGCGACACGCCTGTCCACATCTAAATCACCTCTTACATCCCGGATGAAACCACTCCCCAAGTATACAATTTCATTTACCTGTTCTAGACATTCCTGATTTATCCATATTTCACATTTTCGTTCTATCTTCGTCCTTTTCAAATACCAGTTATTTATTCTTTTATTTTGTTTTCAGTAATATGTTGCTGCACATCCGGGTTATTTCCTGTTTTGCCTCTTATGACACTAACGCTATGATATGGGTTGATGAATATTCTTACATCGCCACCTCATGGTTACTTAATTTGCGATACAACATATAAATCCATTAAATTTATAGTTTTTGTTCTGTATTCGATGGAAACTAACTGTTGTTTCTAATTGTTTATTCTAAGGATATAAGTTATGTCATTAACAATGTCTTATTAGCACTGCTACAGTAATTTTACTTTGCGAACTTAAACTTGTGGTAATAAAAATTAAGAAATAAAAATTGTTTGTCATATTATTATGTATATAGATGTGGGACATGGGTTGACTGCCTTGTTATTTAAGTGGTCGTAAGCGCTTTTATCACAGCTGACTAAAATGAAAGGTCACTGGTGAATTTTTTGAATCTCGGTTAAGTAGCTGGTAATTTTATTGAATCTCTTACTCTGTTGATTATTTTATATTTATTAAATAGGCATAAATACCACATGTGCAGGTTACATGCGGTGTTAATGAAACGTTCCGTAAACTAAACTTCGAGAAAATAAGACGAATGCAGAGTATAATGAGTGGTATATTAATAATCGTAGGGTGTATTTATGAAGAAATTGTAACCAAGTTTTATAATTATTTATGGACACCCATGGATACCTGCAACCAACTTAAAACAAAAGAAGATATAGATACGTCGCAGATAGAATGCCTCAAAGCTTGTAATTCAGGCTTTCTATACCTCTTAGACCGAGACTCAGCAGTGCACGCACTAATACTTGGTGGTAGAAATAGGCAAGAAGGTAGTACGTGTCCAGACGGAGACGTGTGGAAACGGAGGTCTATCTACACACAGTGGTGTCGTTCTTATGTTCCGAAAAGTTTTAGTAGATGAACGTATAACGTACTCTTTACTTATGACAAAGACAAACTTTTTTTATAGAAAACCTACGTAGCAGGAGCAGTTATACAAACCCATTTTTGAAGTGAAAACTTCTTTAGAATCGTTGTGATTTGAAACTCATTGCAAGAAAAAAGCTACACAAAAAGAGATAATCATATACATCTATAGGATTTAACCTGCGAGAGAATGAGAAAGAATACAGTATTGTACGCGACAATAGCCTAATGGCAGGGTACAGACCGCAAACCCAAAAGGTATTGTGGGTTTGAATCCGCCATTCGACTAGGTACTGTTGTAAACCACCCCTAATACAAGATTTTCAGCCATTTACCAGTATTGGTTAAAGCGAATATTAGTAACGTATTTAGCATAGCTAGAATTTTAAAAAATACAGTTTTTCCTATTATCTATTTGTGCGGAGTTTTAAAGGTGGTTAATGAATATGTAATAATAATGTCCTTAAGACCGAATTTTGGTCACTAGATTTTATTAGACTTTGAGACTAGCTATCTACGGCGCAGGATGGGATATCCTGTTCAAATGTATGCGCAAGCACAGGTGCACTCTCTATTCCCTCATTCTCATAGCCCGATGGGATGGTAATCCAAAACAACTGGAGAGAGAACAGCCGCAGGACCAAAGAATTTACGTGTTTTCCGATGCACGGCGCGGGAATGAGACAAAGTTTAGAATAAATAGTAAAATAATTTTAAAACTTGGTAACAATTTTTTAACAAATAAACCCTAAAATTGTTATTAGTTTACTGAAGTTTTCATTAACACCGCGTGTATCCTGCAAATGTGGTTTTTTGGCTATTTAAATACAAAATAATTAACAGTGTAAGAGATTCAATAAAATCGCCAGTTATTGTACTGAATCTCTTACTCTGTAGCCTTTCATTTTAGACAGCTGTGATAAGACAGCTTACGACCACTTAACTAACAAGGCTAAAACTAATAATATGACAAACAATTCTTATTTCTTAATATTACCACAAGTTTAAGTTCGCAAAGTTAAATAACGGCTGCAGTGCTAATAAGATACAGTCCGTTTAACATCGCTAATGGCATAACTTATATCGTTAGAACCAGCAATTAGAAGCAATAGTTATCTTCTATTTAATAAGAAACGAAAACTATAAATTTGATGGATTTATATGTTGTGGATACCCGCAGTAGAACCAGAGTGACCGACATAGCCCAACGGATTAGAAAGCTGAAGTGGTAATGGGCCGGCCATATAGCTTGAAGAACCGATAACCGTTGGGGAAAAAAGGTTCTCGAGTGGCAGCCTCGTACCGGTAGACGAATTGTAGCGCGACCCCCCACTAGATGGAGTGACGACCTGGTAAGACATGCAGGAAGTCGATGGCTGCAGGTGGCTCAGGACCGTGCTTTGTGGCATACCTTGGGGGAGGCCTATGTTCAGCAGTGGACTTGTAAAGGGCTGTAATGATGATGAGGATATGTTGTATCGCAAATAAAATAATCGTGCGGTGGCGATGTAAGAATATTCGTCACCCCATAACATAGCGTTAGTGTCATAAGAGGCAATAGACGAAACAGTGTGCAGCAACATATTCCTGATAACAAAGTAATAGAATAAATATGTGCCGGACGGGCGAAACTCTCCGGAGTAAATGTTGTCGAAGATACTTCGCGAGTCGCTCACGTCCTACACCCATAGGTTCCTGTGGGTACTCTCACCGCCGTCTTTGTTGGTGCCGCTGAAATATTGTGGACTGTAGTTAAAATCAAAATGCACGATTAACAAATACAAATAGCAAGGTAGTGGCCAGCGATTCGACTGATTGATTAGTCGCGAAATTTTATAACTATTTATCACGGTTGTTAAACTACGGTTGTTCACTGTATATTTCAAAAGATTTCTTTAAATTGTACGGTGGTATCAAATATCTATTGGTAGTAGCTGGTTTTCTAACACTACTGACTAGCAGCTATTATCAACTAAACTAGCTGATTTTATCACTTGTGTAACTGCGGATATCAGTTACCACTTTCACTATATGTAACTGCGAATATCAGTTACGACCTTTTTCGGCTAGCTAACACTTTCACTATATGTAACTGCGAATATCAGTTACGACCTTTTTAGGCTAGGTAACACTTTCACTATGTAACTGCGAATGTCAGTTACGACCTTTTTCGGCTAGCTAACACTTTCACTATGTGTAACTGCGAATATCAGTTACGACCTTTTTAGGCTAGCTAACACTTTCACTATGTAACTGTGAATGTCAGTTACGACCTTTTTCGGCTAGCTAAAACTTTCACTATTCACTATATGCTGCTACTAGTCACTTCAGCTACCACCGGATACCACTCACTTCACTTCACTTGTCACTGGTAGTTCTTCACACTACTACGGGTACTGGGTCCCGAGCCCCTAAGGTAGACTTTAGCAATACTTTACAGTGAGCCGCTTGCCATTTTCCGTTTTGCCTCTTTATTGCATAAACATTTCACTGTACAAATGGCATAAATTGCAATATTCTCTATACAAAATTAATTGCTACACTAACATGCTATATATCATTAAATCGGTAGTCTGGTACTTTATTAGTATATCATAAAGGTTATTAAAAACATTAACATTGTAAAAAGTTATTAAACGAAATGTCCCAAATTTTCATAATATTTGGGTATTTTAATTCTTTAATTTTTCTATAACTACGAAATGCGTTTAATTATAAAAAATATTCCTATACTTCTTTAATCTATAAGCCATATGCTAATTAAATGTCATATTTATAACTCTTTTAGAACATAAAATTATTTTCGTTATTTTTGGTATAAACTATTACGCAGTTCATTAAAAAACTTCTAGAGAGTTCTACGATAAGACGCGCTGTGATTGGTCGATTTTTTGGTATATAATAAAAGTTGTTTATATTACTTATTATCAAAACGACATTCTATACAAACATACTAAGAGTTATAAATATGTTAAACAACTATATTAATACACGTTTTCACTCAGTTTTCTTGGTAATTTCACTATTAATACATAAAACAATATTCTTTATCACTTTGTTTCTTAAGGTTGTTAGGCCGTCGCGAACAAAATAACTGCGGTGGTCAACCTCTTGTCGCATGGCAAATATATCCTCAATAAGCCAATCTACGTTCTGCAGTGTCTAACGATAGGCGGTAATATGATATTTTAAACATTATATATACCAGTAAATTATAGCCTATATACGTCCCACTGTTGGGCACAGGCCTTCCCTCATTTCTGAGAGGGTTTTACGGTAAAGAAGTGTCCGCCGCGCTGCCCCAATGCGTGTTGCGAACTTTACATGTCTTCGAAATATTTTTTTCTTATCCCTCAGACATGCAGGTTTTCTCACGATGTTTTCCTTCACCACCGAGCACGTGGTAAATCACCATCTAAAATTGCAATTAACAATTTCATTGGTGCCGGCGGAGATCGAACCCGGGTTACTCGCGTTCTGTTATATTTACAGCGAACGTTAACCATCTGAGCTACCACGGCTCTTATCGGATATATACCACTGTTTAACCACTATTATCCCTTGCAATTCGTTATATAGTCGAAGGTAAGAATAGAAAGTAATACAGGAATGCGCACTGGTTTAGTTAGACTAAAGACCATTTTCTTTTGCCTTCCAAATTATTACACTACTTTGCTTTAAAGCTTAAGCGCTTATTACACTATACAATTTTTAGGAAATCTAATTAGGAACCTAAATTGGAAGCTAATGATCACACTACACTAAATTGAATTCTAAATCGTGACGAACCGCATTCGTAAAGAAGTATCGAGGGTGACGTTTGATCGATGGCGCCGTATTTATCAAAACAGCAGAAAATAGGACTTACCTTAGCCGTGGCGGGAACAATAGATATTAAAAAAAGAAAAAAAGAGAAAATGCTGGGTTAAAGAATACTTGTCATTGAGAAAAAAACTGTCCAATATGAATATAGTGCATATGTTCGAACCTGGCGACTTTAGAAATTTTTTAAGAGTTGATTCTAAGCAGTTTGATTGTTTATTAAGTTTGGTATCCAAACATATTGAAAAAGAAGCCACGATATTTCCACTTAGAACAAAGCGCGGGCGCCGACTGATTGTTCTAAATCGTAACGTTGCGATTACACTGTCCTAAATTGTAAACAATTTAGGAAGTAGAGCGATTGGGACCTCCAATTTGACTAAATCGGATCCTAACTGTTCTAACTACGATTACACCTTCCTATTTCCTAATTAGATTTTCTAAAAATTGTATAATGTAATAACCGCTTTAAGGGCCTTTGCACATATTGTTCTCCTACATAGTAATTTACGTTTAACGCGGTGGAGCTACGTTTTACATACATTATGGTTGCAGCATGAATGGGTCAACTCCACTGAAGAAGAACCATGCTCTCATAGAATACCAGCTTAATACTGTCTTGTCCGTATGGTGAGACTAGAGAACCAGATACCATTTTAACTGGTGACGAGGCAGTCTATCTTATTCAACTGGGATAGAACACATTGAAATAATACTAGTTTTTACGGAATTTATCGCGTATATTTAACTTTTTTAATACCCGACGTTTCGAACGCTTTACAGCACTCATGGTCATGGGCGGGACTGAGATGTTCAACGTCCATATGTCATAGTTAACCGCGGTTACCATAGATTAAAATTTAACTTTTGTTCCGATCTACACAGTATGAACTTATGGTATCTTGAAGTCTTGCAGTTGTATGCTTGGGTTGGGATTTAATTTTATTTATTATAGGATCCCAAGCAGATGGTAGCACCCAGCCATCTTATCTATTGAAATTAGGATGTTTTTTGATTTCAATAGCCTCGCGAATCATCCTTGGAAGGAATCGGTGTTCTTTAGCGAGGATTTGCGGTCTATCAAATCTGATGTAGTGACGGGGGCGATCCTGTACGTGTTCACAGACTGCAGACTTCCCGGAGCGTCGATTCTGCACATTGCGTCGATTCAACAAAAAGTTAAATATACGCGATAAATTCCGTAAAAACTAGTATTATTTCAATGTGTAGTGTTCGCGTAAATATAAGAAATCATTATGGGATAGAACACGTATAATATTAATCATTTTATTTTATAGAATAAGGCTGACAAACGAGTACATTGTCAACCTGATGGTGTGTATGCTGAGGCCCATATACTTTTATTTTCTATTTATTTGGATCACCAACAGATGAGACACAGCACAATGACTCAACAATGTCTCAACACTACGGTAACGTGCTACGTGTTCACCTTTTTAGACTTCTAATAGAATCTCCGGGTCTCTACCTACATGATACATGAAAAATCAGTTTTGCTGATTTTCTGGTGTTCATGTTTATATAAGTTTAGTTTGAAGAAATTTTTCGTCGTGGATTTCAAATCTGCTATTCGACTAGTGTGGTGAACTACTTCTAACAAGTGCATAAGTCCCCTTAACAACTTTAAGCTTGCTTAAAGTGGTTAATGGGTTTATTAATAAAGTTATGAATATTACACATTCTTTAATAAATATAAAAAGAAAAGTCACAGTTTTACATTTAATGCATAAATAAAATTCATACTTTTTATTTTGTTTTATTTGAAAGTTTAAAAAGATAAATAAATGCAGAGAAAGTTAATTAATTGAAAGCCATTGTTAAATCAGACTTTACGCTGTCGTAGCAAATGAAATTATATAACTAACAGCGCACCAATAAATTAATTAGCATTGTGTGCATATTCGTATGCCGTCTATATGATTTACGCTAATTTGATGGAATGTTAAACGATGTATTGCTTAATTATATCTTCATCTATGCAAAGGACATAGCATAAATTTGCCCGAAGCTGTACAAAAATAAAACTTTTGCTATAATTTAAACAAAACAAAAATGATTTTGAATAATTATTAACATTTCATAGCAGCTGTTGAAAATAATCAAGTTTAAAAGTATTTAAAGTCTTCTATTTGAAGTCACTCTATAGAATTAAAGTACCTTTAATGTGGCCATATCATATTAAAAAAAATATCAGAGTAAGGAAAAAACAATAACTAAACTCATAAAAATACCTTTTATGATATGTTATCTACAAAACAAACCTATTATTGAATTTTATTTGTTTAATATTTTATATTCATTTATTTAATACAGCAACAGCTTAAACATGTGGCATTGTGTAGACAGAGGGTATGATTATTTTACTTTAGTACTTGCAACATTGAATCCGTCCGTCAAGTATCAAAACAGTTAAAGTTACAAACTTGACTAAATAACATACATAAAATATAACATAAACACTGACGCCTGTCGCCCAGAGGGGTAGGCAGAGACTACAGACTTCCATTTAGCACGATACCTCTCTCGCCTCCTCCACATCCATATACCTACGCATACATGCATGTCGGTTAAGGGTACTCTTAATTTGGCCCATTTTCAATATATCTAATAGTTACAAGCAAATATAAATATTCTCGAAGACTGAAAAACCTGCTGTCCTTCTTTGCCTTAGCTAAACTACTATTTATCCTAAACATCTAAGGTAAATGCATACACATTAACTTATATAACCTAACTTACATGCAATTATATCTTTATGAATATCGAAATTGTGTAGTTATAATAAAAACCAAGAGACAAAATCAACTTTTTTAAACCTTCATAACGTTTAATCACTACCGCGTAGCTATATGCATTTTTCTAATTCTTTATATAGAGGATCTGTACTTTTAAATGACATACATTTCATTTCTGTATTGTCTGGGGCACAGGCTCATACAATTCTTGGCCATCTCCTTTTTATAAATCATGAGCAGTAGAAGTACTACAACTACAAACGATAATTCTCAATTTTTAAGACATATCAAAGGTACACTGATGAATGTATTCCATAGTTGCTATGAATAGCAGGCTGATTAGAAATCGTAGTTTTTTTAAATTGAAGTTTTTTTTTAAAATGCTGCTCCGATCCGCTCTGGCTTCTAACGGGTGATTTATGGATCTCAATAACAACGCCACCTACCGGGTCTAACTATTCCTACCTCTAACCTCTACGTCTAACCTTAGCAGAAGTGCAAGCAATATGTTGACAAAGCTTTAACGCAAACTATATATATCTGCCAAACAAATAATAGTTTTTATATAGTAGAAGAAGATATAGTTAATCATTATCTTTCATGTAAAACAACACAATAAATAAGAATAATTTCTAATAAAAATACTTTTTACTAGTTTGTGAAGCTAAGATGTTTCAGAAGGCTCGACTGACAGTGTTTTTTTACATGACCAAACTAGCAAAGGATTTCTTTCTCAATCCTAATCACATCTTGCATGTATACTTTCTTCTTATCATAAAACATTTCAACCTGTTATTCAGAGAAAATTATAATCACAGTTATAATAACTATAAATGCCTAAGGTTCATATTTATGTACAAAATAGTTCAAGGTAATACGGCATTGTCTTTTAAAAACAGTTGCATAATAAAAGCTTAAAGCTAAAACGCGTATTTTTTTCTCAGTCATTAAAATTTTATTTTTCGTCACTGCTTTCGGAGGGCGTGAATGTTTAAAAAGTCAGCGTAAATGGTGCTTACGTTTACACAAAAATTTGCTTTTCATGCCCCTCGTTACGTTCCGTAAATACATATGTATGAGGTAACCAACTCAGCACAAACTAAGTTTTTTGTAGTTCTAATTATAAAACTGAAATAACAGATGAACTTACAGTACACCAGAAGGTATCGGTAAATAGTTATAATACATACAAATTTTGTAAATACATATTAATTTTATAAAATTTCATCCATTAGATTTTCAACATCACCATTATCAATTTTAAATATCTAATCGTGACGGTCACGCGAGTTCAGTGCTTTTTTCCAATCCCAAAAGTGTGTCAAGAAGTTTTCACTTCAAAAATAATGACTAAAGAGTGACAAAGCAAAGTTATGCTGCAGAAGTGAGTGACAGATGGAATTTTATCGACCAAATTGCCAGTACAAAAAGGGGGGTGCCCACTGTTCATAGACACTTCGGCCATGGGTGCCCACATATAAAAGCATATGGAAATGATAATATGCAATTAAAATAATGAAATGGTTAAGGAATTGGTTTAAAAAAAGTCGGGATTTTTATGATATAAAGCTTTTTATTTTCACAAATACAGCTTTTTAACGACTACTTTTACCAATTTTATTGCTTTTAATTTCTTTAACTTTTAATTCCCGACGCGTGATTTTTCTTTTGGAGGCCTATGCCAAAAGGCACACCGAACAGAGGGACTTACTTAAACTAGTATTAAATATTATTATTAGGAACTCAAACACAAATATTATGTAACCCCAAAGTTCGGAAATAAATGGCTATATTATTATTATACTATTATTATTAATTCCTGAAGTTTCAGGTGCTTTATAGCACCCATGGTCACGGGGTACTGAGTTGACTGCCATCCCAATGTCAGTATTGGGACATGGAGTATCTTCAGCTTTTTATTATTATTTTTATAGTCCAATCTACGCAGATTGAACTTACTCTATCTTTAAGTCTTGCAGTGGTATGCTTGGGGTTTGTTTTAATTTTATTAATTATAGTGTCCCAAGCAGGTGGCAGTACCCAACCGCCTTCTCTACTGAAATTAGGATGTTTTTTAATTTCAGTAGCCTCACATATCATCCTTGGTAGGAATTAATATTCTTTAACGAGGATTTGTGGTTACAGCAGGCACACGCTCAACTGCGGTCGGCTTCACTCGGTCACTGTGACGAAGACGTGGGACCCGAAGCTTGATTTTGTGCAGACCTGCTTGACGTGCTGAAGCTCCGCGGCCAGGTGCTTGTTCTCACAGATCCCATATGCTCTCTGTAACAAAGATTTGCTCATGGTAACTAACTGTGAAGGATTATGGTGAGATTCACCGCTTAAATATCAGTTTGTATGGGTCTTTTTTCTATACACAGTGTGACCTATGATGTTGTTAGGATTTTGGATAACAAAAACATCTAGGAAAGCTAAGAAATTATTTGCCTCAGATATAATATCATAATTACTGAATAGAATTTGGCACAGAGAGTGGTAACGATGGATAAAATTCATAGGAACAACATCCTGATTTAATATTTTTTGGGCCATATTCATGAGCCGCTCTAATTTGTTTCTTGGTACTTGCAATAATGCCTATATGCATTCATCACTATCTCCTGTTCTTACTTTTATCAAATATACAGCAAGTGCAAAGCATCCACTATATTTACTTGACATTTTGGGCACTTCAGACAGAATTTATTGGCATTGTGCCTTTGATAAGCGTAGATAATAATGTACAGTATATTCGGGCATATTGTAAATATTTTCAAAGTCTATATGATGGTAAATATTATCTTACAATAATATAGAAAAATCTATAATTTGTGCTACACTAAATGTTTTAATATGGTTATATATTAATTCTAAAAGTAAATACCAAGAGTTACTATTTAAATGGTAGTTACTGATTCTACATTCTGGAGGTACATAGTAATTGTATTCACAAAAATACATACCCGCAATGCTGATGGAACAGTGAGTTGATTGGAATTGTTACAACCAGGAAAAAACATTGATTTTGTGTGAGTGGTGCTCTTACAAAATTAGGCAGCAGTATATTGTATGATGTATGATCTAAGCTTTGTTGTTCTAGGTTCAATACATTACTCACTTTAGATTGCTACAAGGATGGACTAGATGATTCAGATGGTTCCCGTTCTAAAGTTTAACGTGTTGCTGCTTTATCAATCCTTCGCAATCATGACACTCACGCGATGACGATGGCAACTGAAATAATATTAAATAAAAAAAATAAGACAAAGTGAACAAAATAAAATAGATTTGTTTACTTTAAACTCAAATATAGGTAAACGTTACTTAAAACTTAATGCCCTATATTATTTAATAATTAAGGACTGACTGCCTACCAGTAGTCCAAAAACAATTAAAAATCGACTGTCTTATTTCTTGGTATTTGATAAAAATTGTCCATTTCGTAACTATCTGGTGTTAGCTAGCTAATCTTATCGCCGTGTTACAAATAAGCTATTTTGTTTGTCAGGTATAGCTTGTGCATATGTTAAAAAATAAAACAACTTCATCATTTCATACATTCATCACTATCAAATATCAGCACTAGAATTAATAAATTAAAAACTGTTGAACACTTACTTTTAACTGTTGTCACACTATAATGTGATCGACAATCTCACTCCATATGAGTTCTTGAGAATTTATTTGAAAAATAACAAACAAAATAACACAATGGCAACTATTTAGTTGTGAATTCACTAGTACCTTTTTACTTGTTGAATTGTGATTTCATTTCGCATGACATATTTCCTATAGCTGTCAGATTTGATGTTGCCACATAACTAACATAAATACAACGAAACGATATCGATTTGTATTTGATTAGTAATTTAATGAAAAAATAATAATATTTGAGTTTCGCTTTCAGTTCTACACGCTTTTTAAATATATTTTCTTTTATTTTTTTAAATTATGTTTTAAACGTATTTTTAAGAACAGTTAAAATGTGGAGTAGCGTATTGTTATGCTCTAAACAGTTCATGGTAAATCAGCTAAAAATTCACTTGTTTAATTATCATAACATGATTCCATTTTAAATGTATTGTTAAAACAGATAACAATAACAGTTAAATTGTGCAGTAGCATTTTATTGTACTCTAAAGAATTCATAGTAAATCAGCTAGTAATTCGCTTGTTTAATTATCATAACATCATAATATCCATAGCGATTCGATTATTATTCGATTAATAATTTCATAAAAAGAGAATAATCTTGGAGGTGTTTTAACTTCTGCTTGCTTTTTAAAATGTATCTTCCTTTTTTATTTAAATTCTATTTTAAGTGTATTTTTAAGAACAGTTAATTGTGCAGTAGCGTTATGTTATACTGCATAGAATTCATTGTAAATCAGCTATTAAATCGCTTATTTATATATCATAACTACAGATGTGAAGGCGGTTGTTAACGTTTTCAACCAAGCCGATAACAACGGTTGTTTTTGTCTTGAAATTGATAAAAATTGTGCAGTTGCGTTTTGTTAAGCTTTAACCTTTTGAGCGCCACGCCAAAAACGCATTACCGTGTCCTGTACGCCAAAGCGCCAAAACAAAATAGTGTTGCCAAGAGTTGATATATCGATAACGTGAAATAACTTGTTTTTGTTGGTTTTTTATGCTATAAATGACTCTTAATAAACTGTATGTTTTATTTAATCTTGTGCCGTCTTCCACTCTTTTTATATATGTACCTTGTACATATAAACATAAATAAAAAACAAACAATAACAATAAAATAGTAGTAAACATTAGCACTACTCTCCATCCTAATGACGACACTGTCGCGACTGGACGACAACGGCGTAGCTGACCTTCCCTTTTGAAACATTCTTAGAATGTTGTGTATCGATTTCAAAATCGATCTAACCGAAATATACAGACATCGATTCATAATATTTTATGTGTCGGGGAAGGCGTAGGCCAAGTGACGCACAAAAGAAAAGTCTTACACTCTTATGACAATGGGGATTTGATATGATGCTGATGCTGCTAGATGATTTTGAGACTGAGAAAGAAAATGGCACAACACAAAATGAAAAATTGCTCTTCACACCCTAAGTAAAAAAAAACATTAATTGTAATTTTGTATTATTATTAAAAAAGGTACATAATTATTCATTAATCAACAATTGTATATAATTATTCGCACTAGGTAAATCAGCCTTATAATACTAAAATCTTGGTCATGGAATAAATAAACATATTTGTTCACCAATAAATCAAAAATTCAATTCATCAATCAAAAATCAAAATTCATCATCATCGACGCTTTCCAAAATCCGAATGAGTTCTGAGGAATCGTTCATGTTGCATTGCTCTACTTTTCTCGGTAATCACTTATGACGTCATCAGGGTGTCGTCTATCCTTGATCACGGTGCCCAGTGAACTGATTTTCGATGACGCGCTAAAGATGCGCTAGAGTTGAGATATTAGATTTATTATGCGAAGATAATCTGATAACATTTTTTTATTCATGTAGCTAATTATAGTTTTATGTTTATAACCTTTAATTTTATTCAAATATCAATAATAATAGAAAAAAAAAACACCATTGAGCTGAATTTTGGATAGTTTTCAAGAAATCTATGCCTCCCGCGTTTGACACTAGCGGTCAACCATAGACGACTTTGGCGTGCTGGACATAGTATTTGCTTAGATAAAAATCCATTTTTATTAGTTCAATGTTTCTTAGTACTTGTGGCTCTAGAAGACTTGTTTTTATACTCACATGTTGCTGGGTTATTCCTATTTTGAGGAGTGTAGAATTAAAATACCTGTAATAATTTTCCAATATCTATATTTCATATTTTTCGGAGCCGGGTTTTTTGTCAACTGTAGACGTCGTTGGCGCTCAGGGCCTGCAGGTGTTGGTCAAGTATAGGCGACTTTGCCGCTCAAAAGGTTAAAGGATTCATGGTAAATCAGCTGGAAACTAACTTGTTTCGTTATCATAACATGATTCTATTTTAAATGTGTTGTTATAAACAGATAAGAATAATTTAACCGATCTTCTTTAAAAACAGATAAGAATAACAGTTCTTATCTGTTTTCAAAGAAGATCGGTTAAGATTAACAGTTAAATTGTGCCGTAGCATTTGTTACTCTCTAAAGAATTCATTAGAAATCAGCTAGTAATTCGCTTGTTTAATTATCGTAACATCATAATTATTTAAAAATTATATTAGCACTGTAATGATGACACCGTAAATAATCGATTGAAAAAGAGAATCGATTTTTTAAATGCGTTTTGTGATTGGCAACACTTTTTTTTATTCACAAACTAATGGGTGCGTTTGGCAGAAAAAAGCGCTAGCAAGCGCTTATAAGCGCTAAAATAGTTTTCGGTCAGGACACGATTGCTACTTCAGTAGCGCTGACACAATCCGCCATTTTGCTTATTTAATTTATTTGTTTTGAAGTAGAGTTTATAAGTTGTTTTGTGCAATATTAGTTTTAAGTAATATAATGACAGAAATAAACATATACATGCTATTAAAAACTCATGATTGGTAAGTTTTTAATATGCATACTTTACAAACATATATTTAAATTAGGTTAGATTCCCCGGTTAAAACTAACATCGTGTCCTGGAGGAAAATAGCTACTTAGGATTTGACAGCGCTTACCGATTACGATCGCCATTTTGCTTACAAGCGCTTGCTAGCGCTTTTTTCTGCCGAACGCACCCAATGACATAATGATTTACCAAATTTTTATTATTATGTTTCCGGTACTTTTAATTTGTGCAAAAATATTCCCATTGTTTGAGGATAAATGAATACCGCGATTAATAACCATAAATAAAGATATAATTTTTTAACAAATTCACATTGTTGGGCGTTCCATGGCCGAAAATGGGCGTCCCCCTTTGGGCTAAATTAAGAGTACCTTTCACCGACGAGGATCTATGCGTTGATTGGACGTGAAAGAGGCGAGAGTTGAGCCAGGATCGTGCCAATTGCAAGTCGAAATAAATTAAATTAAATTGAGATTACATTATATATTACATTTTATTTGCAAGTTATACAATTTAGTCATATTACCTTTGTATTGGCCGGGGTGTAACAATATTGTCAAAGACCCCGTTTAACGGACGCGCGTGTCAGTTAGAGGTAATAAAATCTTCAATTCACAAATGAAATTTGATTTTAATTTAATTACATTTTTAGGCGAGTTTTCTGAATTTTTTTATAGGATACGGTGACAAACGAGGACACAGTCCACATGATGGTAAGTAGTTACGGCGGCCCATAGACATCTCCTCCATCTCCATATCCTCGATTACGAATCAAAATGCAGATGCATTGTCACCCGTGAGGACTAAGATGGAATGCCTCGTTTGCAGTAAAAAGGGTCTCCGGTTTCTACCCTCACCACACGAAACACAGCAGCGTTAAGCTACTATTTCAGGCTGGTATTCCGTAAGAGCGTGGTCCTTCCCCGGTCGAGCCGACCCATTTGTGCTACAACTATACTACTAATATAATTGCACCATGGCTCTACCACGTATATACTCGTCCACGTATAGATGAAATGAAGTTATTTCTTAAATTGACACTTGACGGAAACTACAGGGTTGTGTTACATGCTGTATATGCTTTAAGCTTACAACCATATTAAGCAATAAAGACTGCTGTACAGCATTATCTACCAGTCACTCTGTTGCTATTTAGAGGATATCTTTATTAATTTTTTACAGTCTCCACTTTAATCATAATTAGTTAACGCAAAACCAAACAATATATCGTAAGCAACGCATTACACCCGCCTGAAACAGTCTTACTGCATGCTAATGACAATACGTTTATAAGACACGCTGTAGCTCAGCACCGTGTTTGCTCATACATATTAATGTAACCTGAAACAAGATTTGAATCACAAATTGTAAAGCTTTGTAACAGCCTACATCATTCTGTACATGATTTTCTAAATGTCCGTAGTAATTTGTACGAAAGTTTAGTTTTATTTCGATACAATCAATCACAAGGTTTACGAAAACACGGTGTTAGTCAAGAGACATACTTATATTATTTGGTTATTGAACGTTTACTGAACGTTGAACAGGATAATGGGCTTTATTTACGTTTTGCAATCAATATTTATCCAGGTTTACTGGAATCAGTTTATGTATGATGTCTTAAAGTCTTACTGGGATTAATGAGCCATGACGGGACGTAGGAACTTTCTCGTGCTTACTACTATTAAAATTCTTGTGAACGCTTAACCCCCATATACATCATAAGACAACCGTCTTTCAGTGGCAACGTTTTTATAATTGTTATAGTTTCATTGATATTAATCTTTGTCCAATTGCATCCGAAATACATTATAAGCTTCCGTTGAGGTAATAACGTTGAAACTTCCAGTTTATACAGTTATAAACAAGGATTTTGAAAATTATCTCGCAAGCACGCGATGTATATGATACTTTTTTAATGTACCAAGGTCTTGGGCATAATCCGTTAAAAATGCTTACCAGAGCAGAGTAGCTTGCCTCTAAGTTAAATTTCATGATTTTACTTACTTTAATTAAAATATATTCCCAATGATTAAGGGGAGGTAAAAATTAAATACATAATATAATAAATTACAGCTCTGTTGCGGAGAGGTTGAGCAATAAGTTGCGGCGTTGGGTCCTGCGGGTTAGAATCCCGCTTAGACCATGTATGGAATGATCATATATATGGCCTACAAATGATTGCTGAGAGAGAGAGAGAGAGAGAGAGAGCAGGTGAAAATCCCAATGTGGGAAATGTTTTTTAAAGAAAAATCAATAACAATGTGGGATTCAAGTCAGGTACTGGCTTATAATAGATTAAAAACGAGGTCAGGTTGGTGTTGTGGGGTAGCAATACCAATACATTTACCAAGTACCTTGTATACGTGGTGAGTATGGGCAAATTTTTTAAGTAGCACGAATGGGCCGTGGGACTACTGAATACCAGCGTAAAATAGCAACTTAATGTTGCTGTGCTTCGTATGGTAAGTGTAGAGAACTGGAGATCCCTTTTACTGGAAGCAAGGCATTCCATCTTAGTCCTCAGTCGTAAGTTGTTACGACTGAGGACTAAGATGGAATGCATCTGTATTTTGATTATTTACTGAGGAAAGATGTCTATGAGCCACAACATCCAATTACCATTAGCTGGACTGTGTTTTGTTACCTTTATTCTATAAAGAAAACGGATTGCATATTCCTGAAAAGGCATTATATGCCTGTTTCATTCATTCAAGTTCATAGACTGTAATCTTAAGTCTGAATATCGACCTGAGTATTAGATTTTCAAATAGTATGAATTTTACCATAATTATCACGCTTGAAACCAACCACCGCACCAACTAATCACCCCCACCGTTTTTACTGTTGTTACCAGGAAATTCCTACCGCCTATGTTAGGTTGACTCTGTCACCTCTTACGACACCTACGAGCTGATATTGAGCATAAGATAATTTTACTCTGCACATAAACGGCGATATATATATTTATATACTTACCTGCACTATAAGTAAAAAAGACTGTCAAATTAAATGTAATATTGAAAACATAACGTTTTTTTTTAAATTTTTACATAATCTTTTAGTTCGTTATCTGACCAAAAACGTCCTCTGTTTGAAATAAGATTATATTGACAGGATGACATCAGGAAAGCTTACCTCTTTCCCATTTATAATTACTTTACATATAATAATAATGTCCTCCAGACCGAATTTCGGCAACATCGCCCTGCCTCAACGGAGCCTAGCAAACGGCGCAGGATAGGATTATAGTGCCCAAGTGTATGCGCAAGCACATGTGCACTCTCTATTCTCTCACTCTTATAATCCGATGGGACAGTAAACCGATACGACCGGAGAGCGATCAGGCGCAGCGCCAACGGTGCGTGCTTTCCGAGGCACGGGGGTGAGACACCGCCAACTTCCTGAATCCGGGGTATTAAAGCTACTGAGAATTTCTTGACAGAAAAACTCAATAATTGATTTTTTGGCCCGACCTGAGATTCGAACCCTACAATCACTACTACAACCGCTAGACCAACTAGACAGTAACATATACATGGTATTCCAAATAAAAATAAAAATATATCGCATTTACAACATTATATACATTATACAACATTATATACTTAAGTTAGATTGGCACTGTAAAAGAGAAAGGGCATAGCATATCTTACGTTAGAATGAGATAGAATGGCTAGACCATACACGTACACGCTATAGACCTACATCGGTGTACGTCAATTGTTAACGAAACAAATTCCGTTTATTTTGCGAAATGTCTTTGATTTCGAAGTACTAATAAGTTTTTAAAAGGGGTGATTAAATATGGTGACGTTTATATTACCTGAATGCAGTACATCGAGAAAAGAAAATCCACAAAATTAAACATTTCACACGTAAGTACAATTACAATGTTTAGTAGTAGTTAGTACTCTAAAAGCAATATTTTAGAACTAGTACAAATGTTTTATACACAAACGTACAGGGAAAAATATCGCATTTTATTAGGATAATGCTCTAAATGCGTAGGAATTATAATAAAATTTTTAACAAATACGTAAATTCCCGCTATTTCTGATCTAATTTTTGTAGAGATTGACACTATCGATATCATCTTAACGATAACATGTTTATAACAAGCAAAGGCATATCTTTGGATGCAGCCTCTTTTAATATAGTTTTTTTTTAATAATATTTATAATGCCAAAAATAAAATATTTAATTTTTGGCATTATAATAAATAATTTAGTGAGATAAATTAAACTTTTATCATGTTTCAGATTTTCAAAAAATACTGAGGTTAAACAAAAAATGCTTAAAAATGATAATTAGAGAATACTGAGAAAATATACAACCGTATGTAGCAAGCACTTTGAACAAAAATGTTTTTCTCATAGAAGTGCACAAAGAGTAAAGCTGCATTCTGGTTCAATACCCACGTTATTTATCCCCGTGCTTAGTTTCTTAATTATATATATTTATTGTACAAATGTTCATTTCGTTTGCGCATGTTCAAATGTGTACAAATTGTTGTCGTCATCCTTGTGATGTACCTATGTTTTTTTAAACGAAAGTAATAAATGAACTTACAGTATCACTTGATTTAAACGGCTACTGCAGTATTCTAAATATGGTTAGCTACAGTCAGCTTAAAACAAAGAAAGCTACATATGTGTTTTCACCCCTGAAGGTCAAGACAAAATGCCCTACAGCTTATAATTATATCGGTTCTCTATACTCAACAGGCCGTAATGTGCCAGTGTAAGCCCTGCTGCTTAGCGGCAGAAATAGGTAAAAGGATGGTTAAAACGCCATTTAATTCATTTTAATCATAGATAAGTACATAATATATACGCTAATTATATTTGTTTGTAGGTTGTATTGAAGCCGAAATGCAAAGCATTGTCATATGTATATAGAGATGTACCCCTAGTACCCAGTAGCCCTACTGCAAACGTTTCTTTTATAGACTATTCCCCGAGAAAGAAAAAAATGTAGAAAACTATTGATATTCGTCGGAGACGCCTAGATATCTTGAAAGGCTTCCCTCACTTCAAAATAACGTTAGTACTGTAATGATATCTAGTTCAAACGATTTGTTGCAGCATCTGCTTGAGAGGGTGATTAAGAAAAAATAAAACAAAAAAATTAAACAAGAGTATGATACGAACCTAAAGATATTTGCCTTAAGTTTCACTTTATAACTATTTGTCTTTGGAGAATACTGGTATGCTCAACCTGCAAAGAAAATCTACTATATTATATATATATATATATATATATATATATATATATATATATATATACTACAACTGGCCTTAGTGCAATGACGACGCCAAACGATGATGTGGCTGACCCAGGCCAATTTAATAATGAGGATTCTGATTTCGTATCATCTATGCCGTGGATTCCAGAATGCATGGAATATGTAGTTAAGTCCATTGTTTAGTATGTATGTGGTTGCGTGGTGAAAAAAAAATTGCAAATAAAATATTATGTGAATCATGTGTACTTTACGGTGAAGTTAGGAAAGGTATAAACATGAAGGATGTAGGTGGCCTCGTTTATCCTTCTCAAGACGTTTATGAGATAAGTATTCATTCTGAACACGTTTTTCGAAAATATATGAAAGGAAAAAATATAAACGAAAATATGTTTCGAAAATTAGTAAATTAATATCTTGTGTTTTTAAAAATATATTTTGACATACTTGACATACATATGTATGATTCGCCAGCAATATCAAACCATAAACACTAAATTATGAAATTAATAATGGAAACTTATTTGATTATTAGATTGAAGTATGAAGCAATATTGCAAAATATCTCTAAAGAGACTTTACGACATTTTTACAATAAATTAGTTATTTTCAGTGGAAAATAAACATCACAAAATTTTTTGTAAACTGTAAAATAAAACAATAAGTTTTATTTTTAACAATAAGTTTTATTTTTATGCCTTCAAACATAAAGATATTTATTTTATGGTACGGACAGAGCGCTCTGTGTCGATAATTGAAGTTGATGCAGGTGCAGCACTATTCGTTTCGCACACATTTTTATTTCACTCACACTATTACATTTCATTTTTGCTCTCACCCTAATCACTCCATCGCCAATCTAATGTATACTATATCTATGTTCCTACCTAACTGGATAGTATTATGCAACTAAATAGGTGACTATCGAATTAAAAATCTATAGGGTTTGCATAGACAAGATGTAGAACAAATATCAATAATATCGAATTTACATAGTTGTACCCTTTTGATATTAAGTACTGATAGTGTGTTTATAGCACGACTAATTGACCTTAGAATAACTTCTAAATAACAATAAATACAAATAATGTAATAATAATAACTTGCTTATTTAACCCAAATATTACGGTTAATTTAAACACTAACCTTATGAAGCATCATGATTCATGACATAGCTGTTTTTTGTATTACCTGTGAAGAGTAAAAAAATTAGATTATTAATTTTTGTTAAATAAAATAAACAAGACTTGAACAACCTATATCATTTTATTCACGAAACATAACCAAAATAATAAACGATGTACACATAACAGCTATTTTGTATATTGCGTATATTTTTTTTATATTTTGTAAATTATTTTGGTTTGATACATATGTGATGGCAAAATTGAATGCCTACGGTGTGCTACCGCTAGGTTAGTAGCGATTTTTGGAAGATTCATAGAAAATATTGGTATATGTACGTATACTATTCTCCCGTTATTTAGAAAAAACACTATTCTTAAATGAAGTAATAAAACGATCGAAACCATCATCATTTTCATCATTTTTCATTATTAAAATTACAACTGCTGGACATATATTTCCCCAAAGTAAAGCCTCACTTCGATTGTGTTTTTTTAATGTGCGTGTTACCTCAATTTTTTTTCTATATGAACCGATTTTGATGATTCTTTTTTTATTTGAAAGCTGGTGCTGTTTATGTAGTTCTATATAAATATGATCAAGATATGACCAATAATTTTTGAGTTATCCTTAATAATACGTATTTAATTGACTTCGATTACATTGAAGTAATAGTTCATTTTGTTTATATTTAAGTCGGTTGTAAAGATTTTTTCCTTTTAACTCTTGTTTTCACCTGATGTCAAGTAGCTAATTTAGCCCATGGACACCTAGCTATGGAGCAAAGAAGACTATTGATGTGATGTGACCTGTGAGGATTATGATGAAATGCTTTTCAGAACGGAACACAGCAGCGCAAAAGCTTCTATTTTGCAGCAGAAATCGGTTAGAAAGTTGTAATCTGTCCAGTTGAACTCCTAGGCATAAAAGAAACCATACCACTTAGAAAACATTTCTTTACAACTGTAGGTGTGCTGCGCACACACATGTAAACTTCGCAATGTTGTATTGTAACTATATTATGTAGTGAATAAGATTTTTCAACCAGTCACTAGTTGCCCGCCAACTGTATGGCACGTTCCGCTATAATAAATATATTAGTAAAAGATTTCATCTTTCATTATGGTCACCAATAGGCACCCATATGGAGTCAGCTCCTAAACTGGTGACCCCGACGTGATCAAGATGACCGAAGTGGTCTATGTGATGTTAATGCAGTAGTGGGCAATATTCGCGTGGTTGTGATCGGTGGACAATAGATATAGTAACATGAGTGCGCCGTTTCCGCCTACGTCACAGAACGTGCCGCCTGTTAACGTGCCACCCGTTCAAGACATCCAGCCACCTGCGCAACCGCCCATTATGGCGCCAGGTGTAGATGCAGTGTCCCTACAGTCTCGCCTCGCAGACTTTTGGACGGACCAGCCACGCGTATGGTTCGTACGCACGGAAGCTATCCTCGCACCTCAGAGGTTGAGTGATGAGGCGAAGTTTGACCTGGTCGTGTCTAAGCTAAGTAAGGAGGTTATCGCGCAAGTGACGGACATATTACTCAACCCGCCTCCTACCTACAAGTACGACGCACTCAAAGCTCGGCTACTCCACATCTATGAGGAGTCAATGTCGAGGCAGATCGAGAAGCTTATGAGCGAGCTAGAGCTGGGCGACCAGAAACCATCTCAGCTGCTTCGGCGGGTGCGTGAGCTCGCTACTGACAAGGTTCCTGATGAAACCCTTCGCGTCTTGTGGCAGGGTCGTCTTCCGACACAAGTCCGAGCCGTGCTAACTGTGTCCGACTCCAAGGACCTGGACAACCTAGCAGCAGTTGCAGATAACGTCATGGAGGCTGTGCGGCCTTCCTATGCCGCCACCGCTACTTACACCGTGCCAGCGCCAGCATCTACTACCGCCTATGACTTGGCCCTGTTGAGAGCTGAGGTGGCTAAAATAAAGGCTACCGTGGACCGGATCGATCAGCAGAGGTCGCGGTCCCGCGCCCCCTGATCGCAACCGGCGTCGTTCACAGTCCAGGCGCCGTAGCAGTCCCTGCCGTCCCCGGAAGGAGAACTACTTATGCTTTTACCATTACAGGTTCCGAGAAAAGGCCAACAGGTGTACGAAGCCTTGCGCGTGGAAAACAACACAGCCGGAAAACTGAGCAGCGAGGTACAGTCCGAGGGTCTTCAGGTCTGTACCGTTTTTCCATTCAATCGTTTGTGTGTGTCAGACAGTAACTCCGGACTTAGATTTTTAGTTGACACCGGTGCCAATGTGTCTGTTTTACCAGCCGTGAGAAAAGATCGTCTGAATCAGTGTAGTGAATATAAATTATACGCAGCTAACGGCAATGAAATCGCAACTTACGGTACCAAGACAATAGTGTTAAACTTAAACTTACGCCGACCTTATCGTTGGGAATTCGTTGTAGCAGATGTCAAACAACCAATTTTGGGCGCCGATTTTTTAGCGTACCACAAACTATTAGTTGATTTAAACGCGCGTAAATTAATAGATAAAACTACAGAATTGAATGTTTCGGCATCTGTTGTCAATGTATCTCAACCTAGTGTTAAAACTATTGATGTAAATCATCCATATCAGGATTTATTGTTAAAGTATCCGGACATCACTAAACCAGCGTCATTCCGAGAAACTGCGAAACACGATGTCGTCCACTATATCGAGACCTCTGGCCCGCCCGTGCACGCGAAAGCGCGCCCGTTGCCACCTGACAGGTATAAAAAAGTTAAAGAAGAATTTCGCATCATGCAAGAACTGGGCATCTGTCGTCCTTCAAAGAGCGCGTGGGCTAGTCCGCTCCATGTAGTTCCTAAAAAGAATGGAGATATAAGACCTTGTGGGGACTATCGCCAGCTGAATGCGATAACAAAGCCCGACAGATACCCGATTCCTCGCTTGAACGATTTTACTTTTATTCTTCCGGATAAAAAGATATTTTCAAAATTAGACATCAATAGAAGTTATCATTTTATACCTGTCGCACCAGGTGACGTGGAGAAAACCGCTATCATAACACCATTCGGACTTTTCGAGTTTCCTCGAATGACCTTCGGTTTGCGCGGAGCAGCACAAACCTTCCAGCGCTTTATGAACTCCATTTTACAAGGTCTTGATTTTGTTTTTTGTTATTTAGACGACTTACTTATAGCTAGTGACAACGAAGTTCAACACAGGCAACATTTAGAAATTATTTTTAAAAGGCTTAATAAATATGGAATTTCAATTAATTTGGCAAAATGTCGTTTCGGACAAACTAAACTAGAATTTTTAGGACACGAGATTAGTACCGACGGCGTCAGGCCGTTGCAAGATAAGGTTCAGGCAATTGTGGAATTTTCGAAGCCGAAAACTGTTGCAGAACTAAGACGTTTTCTCGGTATGGTCAATTTTTATCGAGCTCATCTTCCCAACGCAACTTTATATCTAACAGAATTAAATAAATATCTTAAAAGCTCAAAGAAAAATGATAAGACTCCCATCGTCTGGACGGATAGTGCGAACGAAGCATTTACGCAATGTAAGGCAGGTCTCACACAGGCCGCTACATTGACGTACCCTAGAGTGGGTTCCGCACTCGCTTTAATGACTGATGCATCTAATACATGCGTGGGAGCAGTCTTGCAACAAAAGGAAGGAGATAGCTGGAAACCATTGGGCTATTTCTCAAAAAAATTGACCACCACCCAACAGCGATATAGCACATACGATCGCGAGTTGCTCGCTATATACTTAGCTATAAAACATTTTCGGAAATTATTTGAAGGGCAAGAAATAACCGTGTATACGGACCATAAACCTTTAACTTTTGCATTTCAAAAGGTAGGACGCGATGAAAGCGAAACGCCTCGGAGAACGAGACATTTAGCTTTCATAAGTGAGTTCACTACAAATATAAGACATATAACCGGTACGAATAACATCGTAGCTGACACCTTATCGCGCATCGAAGCCGTGACTATGCCAACTGCGTTGAATTTCGATGACATTGCAAATGAGCAGCGTAGCGACAGTTATATCATGAATGTTATGTCTGGTTTAAATACCGATAATATTTTGTTAAAGGAACTAGTTATACCTATGTTAAATAAGTCTATTTTTTGTGAGATGTCTACTGATACAGCTCGTCCGTACCTACCGGAAAAGTTTCGACGCCTAGCTTTTGATAGTTTACATAATTTGAGCCATCCTGGAATTCGTTCTACGTGAAAGATGTTAGCCAAAAAGTATTTCTGGCCTAGTATGAATCGTGATGTTTCTTTGTGGGCAAAAACGTGCATACAATGTCAACGTTCTAAAGTTAACAGACATACGGTATCGAATCTGACTAAGTTTCCGGAAGTAGAGCGTTTTGAGCATGTGCACGTCGATATCGTTGGCCCTCTTGAGATCTCACCAGATGGTTATAGATACTTACTCACGATAATTGATAGGAGGACCAGGTGGCCTGAAGCTTTTCCGTTACGAGACATTACGGCAGAAACTGTTGCCAAACATTTATATGAAGGTTGGATTTGTCGTTACGGTTGCCCGATAAAGTTAACTAGCGACCAAGGTCGCCAGTTTGAGAGTAGTCTTTTTAACCAGCTGTTAAAAATGTTGGGGGTTAATAGAATTCGAACTACTCCTTATCATCCGCAAAGCAATGGCGAAGTTGAACGTTGACACCGTTCTTTAAAAACAGCACTTTCAGCTCGCCTGTCACATGGGTCCTGGGTGGAAGAGCTACCCACAGTATTACTTGGGCTTCGCGCGGCCGCCCGCAGTGACTCAGGGGTTAGCGCCGCCGAGTTAACGTTCGGACGAAACTTACGTCTACCGGGAGACTTTTATGACGGCTCTTCGAACAACCGTAACGTCAATGATTATTGTTTAGTGGATAAGATTAGAGATACTATTCGTAGTTATAAGCCTACATCCGACGATTCACGTAACTGTCATAGTTTTTTTGTGCACAAGGACTTACGTAACTGTGAATATGTCTTTGTTAGGGACGATTCAATACGTAAACCTTTGAAACCACCCTACGACGGTCCATACCGCGTGATAAAAAAGGGGCTCAAAAGTTTACGTAATTCAATTACCCGATAGACAGGTACATATTTCTATCGACAGATTAAAGCCTGCATATGTATTAAAGGAATGTGATGGTAACGAAGCAACGCCACGCCAAAGTAACGCTGACAACGCAGCGGATGTGGCACCTGCGCATGTACGGTTTCCGTTACCACCGTCCACACCGCTGACGTCGTTGTTACCCGGCCCGAGCAACCCGATAACCGTGAAAACAACGCGAAGTGGTCGGATTGTTAAGTTACCTTCACGATTTATAAGCTAGTGTTAATATAAAATATATATTATACAATTACATGTCTAAATGATAATCAGGTTTAGTTACTATGGATGTGAAAGTATTATTTGCATTGTCAAGTGCATAATATTTTCATTCAGGATATTCAAGTTACATTATTTAAGTTGAATGTAATTGTAGAGGTATCGTGTTCAGTATTTTGCGTATACTGCACTTTCATATAGGTTCCAGGTAGCTAGTTTAGTTATAATGTATTTAATATAATTTCATTCGAAATACTTCCTTTGCGATAGCATTAGCGCGATAAGTTTTACGATTTTTACTATGGGTAATTTTCAAGAAAAACCAGTTATTGTTTCTCAGGCTCAAAATACTGTAGAGAATAAAGTGGATAATTTTCAAACATGGTTATATGTGATAGCCAGTTTTATGGGGGCGATAATCCTGTACACTATTTGGGTAAAGTTTAATAAGAAGTTCAAAAGCTGGCTTCGTCATCAGGTGTTAATGACAGGCGTTCCGATATCGGGCCAGAATATGGGTCAGATGATAGGTGCTTCTAGCACCAGTCTGCAGCATGTGACCGCGCCCGCCGCGGCCGCCACCCCTTTCGCGGGGGGTCTCCGTACAGCCCTGCGCACAAGCGCATTAGCAAGTTTTTGTTGTTAGTTTTAAGTTTATATTCATTGTATAGTTTTAAGTTTTTTGTATTCATTTTTTGTAAAGGGGGAAGTATTGTAGGTGTGCTGCGCACACACATGTAAACTTCGCAATGTTGTATTGTAACTATATTATGTAGTGAATAAGATTTTTCAACCAGTCACTAGTTGCCCGCCAACTGTATGGCACGTTCCGCTATAATAAATATATTAGTAAAAGATTTCATCTTTCATTATGGTCACCAATAGGCACCCATATGGAGTCAGCTCCTAAACAACGTTAGTCTATCAGCTTCCTGCACGCATTACCATGTCGTCAATCCCTTCAGTGAAAAGCTGTCCTACAATCCTGCTAGTACGTACTAGGTTTTCACTTCATGGAATATAAGCTCGATAAATCGAGAATCGATGAGGCAGAAGGGTTTTAAAATGGATCATCCTTGCTTAAATTAAAAGGTACGTGGATTCCAACTCCTACACTAGGCGATATAGTTTTTTTTATTTCGTCTTTCAGCTAATGTATTTTGTTACGATCATTTTTAATGAATCAGAGTATTAATCTGAAAAATTACTATATTTACAGACAAATAGGGCAAAACCTTTTTATAATAAGTAACTGGACTTCTAATTTAATCAGACTTATTATAAAACATTAATTGATAGTCTCAGGTGAAAGCTATGTTGTAAGAATAGTCTGTCTAACTAAAGAAGACCATTTGTCTTGGCGCGACATTCTTCGAAATTTGAAATTTTGTGTTCGAATTCTATACTTTTAAAACAGGTTTTAGTTATAGAGTACTATTCTATAGTTTGGTATATTATTATAGTTTAGTATAATATATTAATGGTATATTAGATGATAAGATAACTTACAGGTTCTGAATCTGAATTACAGGGTGAGAAATTGTGTGATAAGAGAAAAGTGTGGTTTACAAGATGATGTTGTGATCAGGATTAAAAAAGGAGAGCTTCGGTAGTTTGGTCATGGGTCACAAACAATGAACGAGGAAAGAGTGACAAAGCATATTTATATTGTAGATGTGAACGGTAGTCAAGATGGAACGCCCTAAACGAAGTTTTATGGACCAAATTGGCGATATATTTAAAATGGGCCAGATTATTATATATTAGATGGGATAGATTATTAGATTATGATTACAGAGTACCCTCAACCGACGAGCGTGTCGACGATGCGTAGATATATGGATGTAAAGAAGGCGAGACAGGTGTGTCAGGATCGTGCCAAATGGAATTACGCAGTTACTACCTACCCCTCTTGGTGACAGGCGTGAATTATTGTTGTTTATATTATGTTAGAATCAACATTATATTGCATGATTTGATGTGTTTATTTCTACTAATTTATCTCAACTTTTTAAATTTATTAATATACTTAGTGATTTGTTAATAAATCTATAATTTTACCACTAGTACTTATAGTAATAAATAGATGATATACCACTAGCAATTAAACCATCTGCAGTTTCTGCTGGAGGGCTAAAAATTTTTTGTATCAGTATATATTTTTTTAAATTTTGAATAAATAAAAAAAGCTTTAACAATTATAAAATAGATTTCAAATAAGGCTGAGTAGACTCAAAGTAGAATCTGTTTCACGAAAGAATTTCCTCGGAACTATGTGAAATAAAATGTAACCTGTAAAATAGGACAGAAAATGCCACTGCGGCTAAGAGTCTTCGTTAATTTTAAGGACTTTTCTCAAACCATTGTATTAAGCCGAGACTTTCATGAACCCCCTTTTGTAGTAATATTTTTTATTTAAAGACTTACAAACTTTGCTACATGGTAGAACTACGCTGCAACTATATTATCGTTGTAGCACGAATGGGTCGTCTCGACCAGGAAAGGATCACATTCTCACAGAATATCAGCTTTAGAGAGCAGCCTAATACTGCTGTATTTGGTATGGTGAGTGTGGAGATCCGGAGACGCTTTTTACTGCAATCGAGCCACTCCATCGTAGTCCTCAGGGGTGACAACGCTCTGTATTTTGATTCTTAATCGGAAATAAATATACATTTCTATGAAGCACATCATATACTTACCATCAGGTGGGCTGTGTGTATTCTATAACAAATTAAAACATGTACGTAATACAGTAGTGTAGCAAACATTTTACAAAATATTTATATAAGCAACTGTGTCAAGCAAAAGATTAAATATTGAAGTTCTAACACGAGCTGAATGTATGTCACGTAGGACATGAAACGCGTCGTACCTTACAATAGTGCGCTAATGAGCACTCTAACTAGCAGTATTCAAAGGACAATTTCCTAATACGATATTTAACGAAACGAGTCTGTATTTACCTTAATTAGTTTATTTACGTATAGGAATATAGCGAATAGACTTGTTTATCAAAACTTGGCTTTGTTCGACGGCTCTGTGGTAGCGTGAGTTGCGACGCTGTGGGTCAGGGTTTAAATTCCTCTTTTTTATGCTGCTCACCTGATGATGGCGACAACGGGAGAATAACAGATGCGTTACCGGCGTTTGTAATAGAGTGGGCTCTTTTCTTGAAGTTTCCTAATTCCCTTATCGGTCCGAAAAAATCACTGATGGTAGGCGGTTTCACAAGAAAGATGTACGAAGAAGAAAACCAGATCCAGAAATCCAGATGGTACGGATGGTATACTCACAGCACAAGAGTATTCGTATGATTTAAAAATAACTATTCTTTTTATACAAGATATGTAAAAATAACTATTCTTCTTTTATAGCATAAGGGTGACAAACGAGCACGCAATCCACCTATCCCATCTATCCTCGATTAAAAATCAAAATGCGGGTGCGTTGTCACCCATGAGGACTAAGATAGAATGCCTTGTTTCCAGTAAAAAGGATCTCCGATTCTCAATATTCCGGATCTAGACATTTATGCTTGCGTAATTAATGTATTATACTGCCTACTGTCTACTTATAAAGGCATTTCTCATATATTGCCTCATATATTTGCCATAGTGCTCACGCTTAGCTGGCGGGTTGTCAACCGTATATTTTTAAATTAAATTAAATTTAAAGTTGTTGTTCGTAAGATACTGCAGCTGTTTAATTTCCCTCTGTCGTCTCTTACTACTCCCACAGGATGATGTGGGACAGTGGATTCTCTTAAACAGCCACTATACGGCGATCTTGGATATATTGCGTTAAAAATACTTTTATTTGGAAGAGTCTTGCTTCAGAATATTATGGCACTAATAAGTCGATATAATTCATGTCGCGATTCGTGGACAAAATTCCATTCAGAAATTAAACAATTGATTATAATCAGGGAATGAATTGTAGAAAACCAATAAACGATGCATTAGGACAATACAAATAATATGAAAGAAAAATAACATAAAAAACTCACGCTTGTCACCCAGAGGGGTAGGCAGAGACTACAGACTTCCATTTGGCACGATCCTGACACACCTCTCGCCTCCTTCATACACATATAACTACGCATACATGCTCGTCAGTTAAGGGGACTCCTAATTTGGCCCCTTTTCAATAAATCGCTAATTTGGTCGATAAATTTTCGCCTAGGACGTCCCCTTCCGACTCTGCCATTCACTTCTGCAACATAAACTTTCTTTGCCACTCTTTCCTCATTCATTCTCTCCACATCAACGACATCTTGCAAACCACACTCTTCTCTTATCACACAATTTCTCACCCTGTCATTCAGATTCAACCCTAACGTACTCCTCAACGACCGTATTTATACTGCGTTTATTCTTCTCTTGTGCTTCTTCTGTCACACCAAACTTTCACCATCATACGCTAAAGTAGGGACAAACACAGCATTGTGAACTGCCATACGTGCCTTTTTTGACACCTTTTGACTCTCCACAATAGAGTGTAGGGCCCCATTTACTCTATTTCCTGCGTTCACTCGTCGTTTTATATCCTTATCATATCTCCCATCCCTGCTAAATACGCAACCCAAATATACAAACTCATCTACTTGCTCGATCAACTCCCCTTCTATTCTTATTTCACATATCATTTTACTTTCTTCTCTTTCAAAAACCAAATGAAAGAAAAAACAGATATATATTAAAAAAATTAACACGAAAATTATGTCGATATTGCCTTTTTTTGTTTCGTCCCATAGTAATGAATACATGAATAAAATATCTCATAACGTATGTATTAATACTATGAAAATAATTATAAATATAATCCTGCTGAAATAAATTTTGAACCGTGGTAGCTCAGTGGCTAAGCGCTTGCTATAAATTCCACAGTACGTGAGCAACCCGGCTTCCATTCTCGCGCGCACCAATGAAATTGTTTATTGCAAGTGTCGATTTACCACATACTCGCCGGTGAAGGAAAACATCGTGAAGAAACCTGCATGTCGGAGAAATAAAAAAAAAACGGCTCAAAAATGACAGGAGGCCTGTGCCCAGGCGTTAGACATATATGGGCTCTAACTTTAACTTTAATAAGTTTTGCGTTTGTTTTAAATACATAATATAATGTACGAGTAACAAAGTTAAATACAATTAATCACATTTACTGGATCGATTTAGTATGTTTATGTGAAGAAAACCTTTGTACCTGTGACTATACTTGGAGACATACTTTACGAAGACGAAGAATCGACTACGAAAATGATTTTTAGACATTGTAAATATACATATAATGATTTGATAGATTTATTAATTTAAATATTTTCAGGATCCTCTAAGTACAGCAATTCATATAAATTCTCTGCGCCAATTATTTCTTTGCAATCATTTATTTTTAAATATTATGTTAATTTATATATAATTAAATAAAATACTACTTCTCCTTATCTAATCAAAGTTAATTTTATAAAACTTCTTTGTCATCCTCCTTAAATAAAGCCGTGTTATTTCAAGGGCTTATAGCACTTGCCATAAATATCACAGTACACATTCAACCCAGATTCGATCCCCAGCCGGCACCAATTAAATTATAGTTTCAATAGTTGATTTATCACGTGCTTAGTGTTAAATTCAAGCATCGTGAGAAAACTTGTATCTAAGCTTTTTTCTTAGAAACTTCTATCTAAGAAATAAAAAGTATTCAATACATGTAAAGCCCGCTATACGCACTGAGCAGCGTGGCGGACATTTCCTTGCCCTAAACACTCTCAGAAATTAAAGGAGGCCTGTGCCCAGAAGTGGAGCCTATAAACGTTGCAACTTAACATGTTCAAACTTAGATACACAAGAGGACTTTAAAAATATTTTTTTAAAATATATGTAAACATTATCGACTTTTCAAGGCTCTTGAACGCCTCTGCTATTGAGAATTCAAGTCGGTTGGCGCATACATATTTATGGAGACTGGCTCGAGACTTGAATCGCAAAGTTTCCGGTCGGTTTACATTTAAACTTAGCGTGACATTATTTTAATTGTTTTATTTTAATAATGAAATTATAAACCAACACCATCAAATTGTCAAAGTCTGAGTGTTTCACCCCAGTGCCTCGGCTCCATGACCGCTGCTCCTGTGCCTGATCTTTCCTCGGTTGTATTGGATTGCTGCCCCAGTGCATTCATTATTCGCCCCAGGGTGAGTGAATAGAAATCACACCAAGCACACACTTGAGCTATATATATATGTATGTATATATCTATATATAGTTGTATATATAAACAATTCTATACATTTAAGTCATGGGTGACAAGGGTTTGAGTTCTCATTTGTCTCAGCAACATTTTCTGAACGCACGTGTGATTTCAAACAAAGAGAAGAAGTAAAAAACGGTCCCATAGTAATTCGAATATCATTTCGTCTGTAAATATCAATAAACGTTAAAATTTTTAGACAGACCTTACCTGAAATGTGGACTTTACTTAAACCGAAAACCTCGTTAATATTTGATAGTATTAGGTTTATTTAAAACATATAACGGCGGGAGTTTTCAAAGAAACAAAAATGTCTTGTATTAATAATAATATTAATAGACTCGTGTATTATTATTTATAATATATACCGTGTAGTGGCGGTGTAAGAAAATTCACTACCACATATTGTAGGAGGCGGCAGAGGGAACAAAACCAGGAGATGGGCAGAAGCGTCTTTCTACGGACAACTATGAAAACTGTGGTTGCCAATCCATCTGCCAAGAGTGGCAACATTAGTAAATGACTCTTTGTGAGGTAATCTATAAGTCGTAATACTATATTATATGCTAATGACAGACGAGATAATAGTCCCCTTGATAGTAAGTCGTTCCTTCAAAGAATGCGCGTTTACTTGTTCACTCATTTCTTAATTTCAGGATAATGCTACTTCAGTTTATTTCCTGTTTCAGTTTTATTCTGTCGTATACTACGACACCCACGGGTTTATATGGACTAGTGGATATACTTACTCTATATATTCTGCACATATACCCCATATTTATGCATTGTAGAGTCACGCTGCAGCTATATTATGGTTTCAGCAAGAATGGGTTGGGTCGTCCCGGATAGGGCCACGCTCACAGAACACCAGCATGAAATGGTAGCATAATTCTGCTGTGTTTCGTATGGTGAGTGTAGAGAACCGGAAAACGTTTTTATGAGCCTATACTACATCAAATGGCTTAGCATAATCTCCCGTTTTGCCGAAAATATTGCAGCTTTAATTTTGAAATAAATGTGTGATAAAGTTGAAGATTAATGTTAAGTACAATGTTAGACGCAAAACTCGAATCAGTAAAATTTAGTCCATTGAAAAAAATTCCAAGTTACCTCTAAATCGAACAATAAACCGCTGTTATTCACAAAATACTACCTACCCATTCTGGGGTTCCAGTAGATTAAATAAAAATAAGGTTAGACTAATAAATATATTATTATCAAAATAAGATAAATATAAATTAATGAAAGCTTATACTACACAATAAAGTTATATAAAGCATTAGTTATATAAATATTGTTAAATAAGTATTATCATATACTTTAGATACAGATAAATCTATATTAAGTGAGTAATAAATAAATAACATAGAGTAAACCAAACTAACACATGCAAAGATTATAAGTAATGTAAATTTACAGGAAACAAAAGGCTTTTTTATTTTATTTATTCACAAAATACTTCAAATTAGAAGAAACTTTGCATACTAACTGAACTAACTATAAAGCAGGTCTTATGTTTTTATATTTTTTTAATTACCATTATTTTCATCGTAAAAAGAAGTTACCTAAACTATCAGCGCCCTGAAGCTTGTTTCCTTCTGTCCGATAATGTGAAAAGCTGTGTCGCTTGCGCTCAGAATATGCATTACGCAACAGGATGACGTAAACTTAAAATGGGAAATTACCGTAGTAAAAATAAGAAGCGACTAGGTTGGTGTAAGGAAACAGGCATAAATATGATAAACTACCGATCTATCAACTTACAGTATTAATGATTACAAACGTGTAGGTAGATAGCATACGACGCGCGGGGAAGTGGGGGCGAAATTAGAATTTGAGCTGGGGATGTACAGGCTCTTAATGAAAACGAGGTATTATACTTTAGTCCTCACGGGTGACCACGCATCCGCATTTTAATTCTTAATCAAGGATAGATGTAAGTGTCTATGAGACACAATATCCACTTACCATCAGGTCGATTGTCATAATTATTCTATAAAAAAAAGGAATTTTACTATCAATAAATTAAGTCATCAGAGACAAAAGAAATGGTAACAAAACGCTATACAGAACAACTGTTTTAACGGCACGTCTGTAATGAAATGTTCAGTCGTGCAAATACATTGGTATTCCTTTATCGCTTTTTAAATATTTGTATTCAATTTTCGCCTTTGCCTTTTCATTCTGATCAGAATTTAAAATTTCGAATAACATTGCTTGAAGTAACTAATTCTTTATCATTTCATTCTTTTAAGTATTATCTTTAAGTTAAAATTATTACTTACACAGATATATAGTGTAAGGTTGGTGTAAGGTAATGGTGCATGTGATTATTTATACAGTTTTTATGAGCACACACTCGCCAACAGGTTGATTTCATTTTGTCAACTTTACTATGGTAAAGTTATTAAACTTGTTATAAGATAAATAAATAAAGTTTTGTTTTATACTGTGTAATAATATCCCAATCACGTAAGTGTCGAAAGAGGTGACATGGGGAAACTACAAGGGCAGCAACGCTATATTAAAACGCACTACTAGAAACAAAACTGCGTTTGGCAATCCGTCTGCCAAGAACGATAACTTTGGCAAATATTCCCTTTATAAGTAAACCTAAAGGACCTCTATTCAGCAGTCGACTTTTATAAACTTTTAATTAATGATTGTATATACACATTTAAGATGTACATTTAAGAAGTACTAAATCTGCAAAATTCCTTCATGTTAGCTAAACAACGGTGTCCTAAAGGAAACTCTAGACACTAAAAGGTCTGATATTTGTATATTATTTTTGTTTATTCATTTGTTACAGCCTTTCAGGCAGAACTTTGACAAGTCGTCCCCAATAGATTAGCGGGCGACAGGAAGGGCCGTTCTGACAATTGCAGCTTTTTATTATTTTAAGTTTTTATCAGGATGGTGCTGCTTACCATCTCCAGTTTCATTTCACTCTGTTGTACGTATCTTACGACATACGATGACTACACGGCCACTATTATTGTTTTAATATGAAAGTTTTTAATCATTATTTTAATTATTTCACATTATAAGTTTCCTTATTATAATTTGCAACGTACATACACAACGTGAATAGTATTACAGTTTTTAACTTAATAAATGCCAATCAAATTCATGAGATGGATAAGCAAGGGGATTGAAAGCTGTAAGAAGTTTCAAGCAATCATGCAAAGTGCAATATTCAATTATCCACTTACAACTTAGCGTTACAACTTTATTGCCCCATAATTGAATATTGCACTTTGTTACCAGCAGAGTAGGTAAAGTTCAATTGAATTTGAATTGTTTAACTGAATGGAATACCTAAAAAATGGAATATCTATTGTTATAACTTACTTATGTTCCCTGAGGAACATCATATTAGTATAGTCATTAATCACTTAATTCAGCTTTCTGCTAAGAGAATTCTATAGCAAAAAAATTTTAGAATACTCTGCACCTACTTTTACAGCATAGTTATTGTAGCATAAGTTTAGTTGGAAATATAGAAAGTGTACTCGTCATCATCATCATTATTACAGCCCTTCACAAGACCACTATCGAACATAGGCCTACCCCAAGGAATGCCGCAAAGCACGGTCCTGATCCACCTGCATCCATCGACTTTCTGAATGTATTAAGAGTTTAGTGTAGTGGCGGTGTTAAGATATCTACTACGCCATATCAGCATCTTACTGATAACTACATAAAATAATAAAAAACTGTGGATGCCATTTCATCTCTATGTGTCAATATATGGCAGAATCCCACGTTCACCAGTGTCTTTTATAGACTGCAATGGATAGAAGCACTTACCAGTGTCTGGACTGGTTGTGGAAGAACTTCCGTATTTCAAGGTGACTCGTATCTAAAGATTCAAATTCCTAGTGAATTGATGGATTCTCGTAGTTTTCTGTTTCAATGCGAGAGTAATTTCCTACTAGGGTTATACAATAACATGAACGCAGCTTTTACATTCCAAATATTATTATCTCTTCTTTTAGCTCCAAGATCTTCTCTTTAGTCCTCAGTGTGCTTGCGTTGAATGTTGCCAGATCGTGTGTTAAGTGCGCTAAGTGTCAATCGAAACTCCGAGGGAGATTCTTAGCGCCGCCTGCTAAGACGTTACCGTGGTCGCCACCGTATCAAGAGATATCGGGGTCGCCGGAGACTGGCCATGGTTACCGCGTTTGGCAAACGGGGTGGCAATCGCAGTATTTTTTATATAAAATCGCCCATCTTGGTTTTTTTCCAATGTTGCCTCTTACGACACCCACAAAAAGATATGGGGTAAATGGATATTGTTATACCGACATTACGCGATCAATTTCACGATATTATTAATGTGTTCAAAACGATATTATTAATTATTTTGTAGTGTCATGTAGCCCGTACGACAACATAATAGTTCGACGTAATATTAAAGTTTTAGTACCAACAACACTTTTCTTATGATTACATTACATGGTGACCCTGTCAGGCGGTGCGCTGCGATAATGTATGGTCTTCGCCGGGGCCTACATAAAAGAACAAAAATAATTAAGAAAATGAAATTAAAATTTGAAATATATAATATTGTAATAATGGATGTGATTTTAGCCCGGGTGTAACAAAAAATCACTCAAGACCAAAAACAAACATAAGAAGTAGCCACAGTATTACATATTTTTAAATAAGATAATATACGTAGGTTTTCTGAAAAGTTTTCGACTTAATAAAGATACAAGAGATTTTTGTAAAATTAATTTTTATTTTTCTACATAATCTCCTCGTAACTCTACACACTTCTCCCAGCGATGCTTCCATCTCTCTAACCCGTCCAAATAGTACTCGGCGTTTGTCTCTACAAAATAGTTGTTCACGAAGATAATTGCCTCCTCATTGGACGAAGATCTTCGTCCTTCCAGCGCAATTTTTAGATGGGGGAACAAAATGTAGTCGCTTGGAACTAGATCTGGTGAGTAAGGTTAAGGTCAAGCAGTTGAAAGGATTTTCGCCATGACAATCGCTGAGATGGCGCGTTGTCTTGGTGAAACAGGATTTTATTTTTCCGCAAATGTGGCCGTTTTTTTCGCAATTTCTGTATTCTGTTTGTGAAGTGATGATGGGTTGCTTCTGTAAAGGTTTTTTTTTTTTTGAAGATAGTTCGATTAAGATAAATTCATGAATATCCCATAAAAACATTTGTCATCACTTTTTCAACCGAGAAAACAGTTTTGCCTTTTTAGTATAGTGGTGTATGCGCGTTTTATTTACAGTAATTAATCGGCGCCAAAACTCGAATTTATTAAAAAAAATTGCGTCTAAACTGCACCAACAGAGCGTTGGAAATATTCATTGGAATACATTTTTGGTGTAACGTGAGCAAACGCGGTGACAGCTTTCTCATGCCTAACCCTTGATTCAACTCGTAACAAAAGCTTTTTGGACATTTTCATAGCCTCTGCTATCTCTCTCACTTTGATTCGGTCGTTTAGCACCATTTGGTGAACTTTAGCAATGTTACCGTATAGTTGCAATTTTTGAACGTCCCAAATGTTCATCGCCTCCTAAGCTCTCACGGCCACGCATAAATTCAGCTGCCCAAAATTTTACTATGATAAATGATGGTGCAGTCCCTATACACAGATTTCATTTATCTCTGATTTGAGGAGGCGTACTGCCTTTCGAAAAGAAAAATTTAATGACAGCTCGATACTCATTCCTTTCCATTTTCACAAAAACATTCACATCGATGCACTCATACTATTGTCAAATAACAACTACGCGTCCAAAATGGCTGAAATTTTGGTGCATAACTATCGAAAGATGCACACTTACATTCATTAGATTTTATTGGCGAGTGCTGCCATCTTCACGTTAAGGTTAGAAGCTTATCAGGCCAACCTGATACATACCAATAAACATAACATTTTGAAGAATAAAAAATACGAGGATTTGAAGACTAAAAGTATTCCATGAAACAAGATCAAAAGAAAATTAATTACATGAATTTACAAAACCAGAAGAAATTGCAGCCCAGCGAGCCTTAGCCGAGAAGATTAAAACAAAAAGAATAAAGAAGAAACTAAGAGGTAACCACGCACTTGTGTGATTTATAATTCCATTTAAAACGACAAGATTTTTTTTATGTTGGTTCTGTTATTATATTTCAGCGGATATTTTTAAAGTAAAAGAACAACTTAAGTATTAAAAAAAAAAAATGTTATCTCTGTTCGCCGTTGTAGAAGAAAATTTAACTTGTTATTAAATTGAACGTATTTATCAGATAATTCACGATTCAATTGATTTTTTAAATATTTTTATTACTTTATATGAAAAAATAATAACAATTAATAAAAAATCATCAGTAACATTTTAACATTTTACTTATATTTAGTTTTATATTACTGTTATTACTGACCTGCCAAAAATAAATGAAATAATAATATAAAAGATTACATTATTAATGTCAATTAATGCTTAATTTTACGATAATTTATAGTAATACATTTGTTGTTTTTTCCATAATACAAAATTTGAACAGGGTTATAAACAATTCGCTATCATTATAAATTTTAGTTTTTTTTTCTATTCTAAAGGCAATAAATCTTAAATTGTTCTTATGGATGTTCAAATAAAAATAATGTATCGGAGTGTCGAGTTGATAGCCGTTATAGTGATTTTTAATTATTTTCTGTATACGATATAATAAATTTCATACTTCTAGCAAACTTTTTCTATCTATGTCAAAGTGATATACTAACCATGAAACTATGTAGACTTCTGTCGTAAGAAATTTAAAATTTCATTTTAAAGTATATTTTCTTTTGCTTTCATGCATATAAGTAATAACATGTACAAGTTATGTTGATATTAGATATGATCATACGATGAGATTAGATTTTAACGTAATTAAATTTACCATAATATACCATTTATTATCAATTAAATTTTTGGTATTATCTAGTTAAAAAACAATTATTTTCATGATTGTTTTGTAACCTACGTGGAAAGCTGTCCCTGAAGAGTCCGAGCTATAGAGAAACATTACCTCAAGCATACGAGTCTGCTAGCTAATTAAGCTTTAAACAAATTAATAGAGACTTTAGTCTTCGGTAATCTACACGCTTTTCCTTAGTAAGGTCGAAATATTCGTAACGAAAGCAATGAACAAACTGTGCTTTTATTTGCAGAATCTGGTCCATAAATATCGTTAATATTATGTAGAGTATGCAGGTATTTCGTACGAAAATTTAACATTAATTCGAAAATAATGCGATTTTCAAATATTGCTTGGTATCGCTTAACTGTCTACAACCTTTCAAAGTCACAAACATAGGCCTCGCCATAGATGTAACTAATAACTATGACACTTTACATGGTACACTTGGTATACGGGCCAGTAGTATCAGTATTCTATTTTCTAATTTTTATTAGGAAGTCGTTGCCTTCCATTTACTGGTTTGTTTCCACACGTCACCTCTTAACATACCCACGGGACGATATTATTAAAGCGCCACTTCGTAGTAACAGATTGCGATATCAAATGGGTAACCAAAGGGAAAAACATATGAATCACTGATTTGAAACAAGCTATACTCAAAGCTTTGTTATGTCAATTTAAATTTGAAATTCCGTGGAATTTAAACTAGCCGGTATTAAAAAGATTATTTCATAAGTATGAATCTAATACGTCAGTATCATAAAATTAATTTCAATTTGTGCTAAAAGGTGACTAAAGAATTGTTCACAAGTACCTCGTGTTTCTCGTAAAGCGTTTTGTGCAATAAAATAAGCTATTATGGTCTCAGCACCGACATTACGCGCCGCCGTTTAATATAATGCTAGCAAATGATACCTATTAAGTAAGACCGCCAAATTCAGAGAATGGCCACAAAAATTATTTACAATTTCTGTCGAGTCTACTTCATAACAACAGAGAAATAACATTTTAATATCGTTAAAAAGATTTTTACGTATTGCAAGTAAAGATATGTCTATATGTATCTATGCGTGTCTATGTCTGGTATATGTGTTTTTTTTTACAAAAGTAAGAGGTGGAACTAGCTCACAGTATGTGATGGTCTATAGTGACTAATTGTAGTCCTATTAGGACTACTTTTCTGACTAGGATTTTTCCATTTGGGTAGGGACCACAAACCACGTAGCAATATGTGCACTACTATGTTCCGGTCTAAAGGGTATATTAGGCAAAGGTTTCCTCTTATTTATAATAGATTTTTGCAGCTACACTCCTCATTATATTTTATAAATATTTATTATTATCTCAAACATGAAAGTTTCCTCTTGATATTTTCCTCTCTGCCCAGAGCTTATTACAGATAGCATACAGTCTAATTGAGCAGTAAGCTCTGGTGCATCGTAATGCAGACGCGTTGCCAACTCTGATGCCTAAAATGGAATTATTTGTAACCAATAAAAAAGGTCTATGATTCTCGTCACTAGCCATACGAATTAAAGCAGCATTATACTGTTTTCTTACCTTTGTCGTTACCTCCACACTAGGATTTTATCCTGTCTCGTGGGGGTAGTGTGATTTTTACAAGCACTAACCCGAAACCACTTTTTATTCAGGTTATAAAACGTTATACCCATATTAGGATTTGTCCTGTATCGTTGAGGTAGCTTGCATAAATAAATTGCATCAGGACACTCATCAGGATCTGGAAAAATTATTCGTAGACCATAAAAATACTTGCTTTGTGCGGAATTTGAATCCGTGGTCCTCAACCGCCGTGACCAAACGCTTAGCCACTGCACTACTGGGCTATCAAATTACTTCTATAAGTAAAGGTATATAATAAATATAATGAAATAATATTCTAGCTCCTTCCTATATAACTATTTATTAATGTGGCGTTTATTTATATTTAAGGTATTGATGAAAGATGTTATCAATTTTATAATTGCTCAAAAAAAAAAACAATAAATTGTAAAATACAGCCTGGATCACTTCTGACATTTCTCTCTACCTGTTCGTCAAGTCCTATTACGATTAGTTCAGCCATTACGAAGATTAACCTAGACAGGCAAACATAGAGACAAAATTTTCGAAAATGTTTGTTCTTATAATAATGGCATGCAACCAAACCTTTAGCTCAAAAAAGGCAGTTACAGACAGACTTTTCAAATGTATTTACATATACAAAAAGTCAACGAAATATTACTTAAGTAAGTTATGTTATCCAAAATTTGTTCGGTGATCGGTAACTGCATTGACGAAGTCACGACCGAAATTGGTAAAGTTTGGTCGTGTTATAGAACGTCAAAGTTCTTGACTAACAACATCAGATTTTGGCGAAAGATATGTCTTAGTTATGTTTTCCAGCCGATAAATAGCGATACGTTTTACCAGCAACGCAAATTTCAACAGTTCGTTGCGGTGAAAATTTTAGAGCACCTAATTTTAAATTCGCACCTAGTTAGCACCTAATTAGCACCTAAAAAGCCCCTTATGTCAGCCTTTTCTAAATACAAACTCCTGATTTTGCATTGCCAGCGAGACGCAACTCTTCTTGCCGTCTGTACACTTAGATCTTTTAAGCTACGCAACGGATTTTGATGCGGTTTTCAATAATAGACAGAATGATTTTAAGAGAAAGGTTTATACATAAGTACATATAAACATACATGTCGAAATCAAAAATTACCTGTGCGAAGAAGAATCGGATTGCCAGTTAAGAAATAAAATGTTTTAAGTAGGTGTGAAGTACGCAAACTCTGTGCGGGGGCTAACTACTTTAAACCCTCATGAATTAGAAAGGGCCTGTGCTCAGTAACGGGTTATATTCAAGTTAAGGCGAAATGACCACCGTTCTATTAAACTTCGTTACGCAGCCTATGATTTACTAAAGTAAGACACAAAAGTATGTTGGAGGACGATTTACAAATTATGTCAATTTAATTTTCTTTGATATATCATCTCGAAAAAAATTAAATTGGCATTATTATGTTCATCGATATAACACATAAGAAAAGTGGGAACCTTCGCTTATGTAACCTGTTTGTGACTTTTTAAGTTCTTGAAGTATTAATAAGCCGATGGCAAATTTTTAAAATTTAATAAATTTTATAAATTCTTAATAATTGCTTAATAATTCAAAAAGAAAAGTAAGATACTTATAACATGAGTTAATATAATATTTATTATAATAACAATGTTAACGCATACTGTGATAATACTAAAAATCGAAATAATGGTTTTATACCCACAAAAGCTGTGATAATAATAAAAATGATGCCAGTAACAAAATTATTTAAAACATAACAGAAAATTCTTATATAAATGTACAGTCTCACTACAAATTTACAATTATATGTATTAAGGAGTTACAATTACGTGCAATTCATTACCCTATTTCATCCTAAGGGTATTGTAAGAGGCAACAGATGGAAATAAGTTGTTGTTTAATAGTCTTTGAGTGAATTTTTCTCCAAACTTTTTGCCAGAACACCGTCTTTTTGTCAGGATCACAAGCATTTAGTGGCGTTGTCAGTCAGACAGAAAAGTTTTATATTTACGTGTAAAGTGTTTTATATTCACAATCCTTTTAATTATAAAATTTAATTTAAATGTTTGGTTCAAATTAAACAATAGAGCATAAATAATTGACAGGTATACAAATTAAAATGAAATTTCAAACAATATCCTGCAGAATATTCAATTGTCCACTTACATTCAACAGAACTGGAGCTAAACTTTATTTTATTACCAAGCTATAAAGCTTGCTATTAGAATTGTGCATTGCTACGTAACCAATAAAGTTAGGAACTTTGATTACATTTACTCGTAACTGTTCAATCATTTAATCCATTGACCTAAAACCACCAAAATCCATGTACTTACAAGCATAGAGCAACAAAGGCAGCCGGCTGACCAGGGGGTCAGCGGTCAGTAGTCATTGTATATTTAAACGAAATCTTCGCACATAAAACAATACTCCGTCCCTACAAAACGCACACATAAATATTAACACAATGAAGTAACATTTTCACACACACATAAATATTATAACACTATCGCTCGATGAAAACGACAACTCGAATATAGACTCGAGTTAGTCACTCCACCGATCTATACATATTGTATGCGGGCAAGTGCGGGCTACACAGGCCGTGTTAGTAAACAAATCCAAAACATCACGACCGTTATTTTCGTATTAGCGGGAATACATCTGAAGGTTAATTGTTAAAAGATAATAATAGTATGAGAGCGGAAGTTCAACTTACTCCCCTGCTAACGTAATTAATCATTATCAGCAATAAAACAGCGTACTAGACTGCCTCTCACTGTCACTGTTACTAACACTGTACATTTGCCTCTCGTCTAGCCAAAACCTTCTAAAGGTCGCTATTAAAAAAGTACGCGTCTGTCCACAACCTTTAGAGGGTTGCAATTTACTTATAAAATTCTTACACGAAACAGCTGTAGCAAATGTATCTGTATGGGAGATACAGATACATTTACTACAGCTGTAACATTGTAACTCTTCTATTCTAACTCGTACAACATTGTTTTAATATCATTAACTTACTTATCTCGGTATGGAATTGTCGCTATTGAAGTATAAAATGTGCCTTTTTTGTGCCTGTTTCGGGTCATCTTAAGTAGCCCACATTATTGTCGAGCTTGTGGTGTAAAAAATGTACGCCGAGTTTTTTTTTTATTAGTTATTGTAAAGTGTATTTATCTTATTTTAAACAAAATAAATATATATTGAAATAATTGTTTTTTTTACACTTTTTTATTCACCAAACTGGAAAAAATCTATTTTAGCCTTTTTAGTGTGGCTAAGGCAAGGTGGTGTGCCCGGGAAGCGGCCACCGCTCGGAGTGATAGTTCGGAGCTGTTCTGTATATATTTTTTATGCTTCGAAATCTTGATAGTGCGATTTAGGCTTCGATGTATTTCGCTTACGGGCGCTCCATGTCAGCGTCGCCACATTTACCATGGAATTTAGAAAATATGAAAAAGGGAAATGTACATACATATTTACACATATTCTATTAGCTTACTTAAAAATAATAATTCTAACAATATATTGTTTTATAGAGTTTACATTCATAATTATTAAGATATTGACATTTTAATGAAACGCACCACGTAGTCAATAAATCACTCGTTTAGGGTTGGACAGTATCCGCCAAAGCGACCATTTGGGCCAGGACAGTTGAGAGGGTAAAAAGGAATTACGATTCGACCATACCGTTATATGACCCCGTTGCAATTACACAGTAGTGTAACGTGAGGGACGTAATTATATGATATCACCAATACATATCTCATTACACTTCTCAACGTAACATAGAGCAGCCTCTTAACGACACTATCATTCTTGCCTGCTCTAAAAGAATTACTACAACGGACAGAACCACGATATCTTCGTTCCACGAATCTTAGCACTTGCTGAATGACTTTTTTAGACGGAATCTCTCGCGCACGACGCATACAGTGAACTTTATATTGCACAAACGAGTGGGGATTACTCGATATACCCTCTATTCTCCTCGTCACCATCGATATGACGCTCCATTAGAGTAACGCAACCACTCGCTCAATTTCGATACAATCGGTATTTTATAGACTTGCCGATAAGTTTAAAAAGTAAATATAGCAATAAGCTTTACAAGGCTTCTATTTCAGAACTTATTTTAAAAGGAGTTCTATTTTAGTACAACTTACACTTAGCAGATATACCCTTCCAAAGTAACGTTATCCATCAAAATATTGTAGAAATTATTAAGTTTCTTTTCATGAAATTCCATTCACAAAAACAAAATGTCAAGTAGCTTAAGTGCTTTTGTTCAATTGTCCGGGTGAGAAAAGAATGAAACCTACGCCGGTGCCAAGTTTAAAAACATTTATATAAAACTCAAGACTGAGGTCGCTATTACACTAAATATATAAAAATATGATTCATAGAAGTAAGAAAAACTTTAACAGTGTAGTTTGTACATCTCAGTTGAATATAAAAATTAAATTTTAATAATTTATACATATTTCTGTAAATCATATTATCTATCAACATATACAGCAAGAGCAAGCAAAGGTTCGATGCCCGCCGGCGCTAATTAATTAATAATTGCAATTATAAGTGCTGATATACCGGGTGTTCGTCGGTGAAGAAAAACATCGAGAGTAAATCTGCATGGCTGAGAAATTAAATATGTTGAGGACATGTGAATTTCTTAAACGTGCAATTGAGCAGTGCTGCGGACTAACAGCTCGTTCATCCTCTTAGCAATTAGGTAGTGAGGAGTATAAAGAATATAATATTTAATTTTAACTTTTGTGTCACTTACAATTTGATTTTCATAAGTTTCCTTTCTTTATATTCAAAAGGCAAACAGAAAATCAGGACAATAAGATTCTCTAAAATGTAAAATACGCACGAATTTTAATTAAATGTCAAAACGAAGAATCCTTTATTATTATAACATCTGTAACACAGGTTAAGGACGTAATAAATAATAACGCATTACTACCAATTTAGTACTTCGATCAAATATTTTTAATTATTTACAATTTCTAGACACATTACATGTTTAATACGAAATCATCTTCTTTTCACTTTTTTCGTACATTTTGTGTGGATGGCAGGTAAATTCATAACCTCAAATAAAATCAAAACATCATAAAACATATTAAATTGAAATGCTATTTTCATTTAGTTGTTAAATCGTTACAGCCTATTCTCAAAGACTATTGATAAACATATGCCTCTTATTCATATTGCTTTACAGGGGGAATATTTGCCACATTTGCCATACTTTTTATTACTTGAAATTTTTACCAGAAAGTTGCTGCTGCCTATTTTTAGTTAGTCTTAGTTTAATTTCCCTTTTTCGTCTCATACGACACCCAATAGATGAAATGGGGTTGTGGATTCATCGACGCCACCACTTCACGTTGAATACACTCGATGAAAATTATATGAGGAAGTTTGATAAAGAAAATATTAAAATTGAGACTTAAAAAAGTGATAACTATAAACAAAAATAGTGGCCATTTAGTACAACAGTATGTAGTGGCGGTGTAAGAATATCCACAACCCCATATCGTCCTTTGGATGTCGTAGGTAACGACAGATGGAATCTGAAATGGAAGATGGACAACAGAATCTTCGGCAACTATGGCAAAATCTGAATATGAGATAATCAATGGTGAGGTCTATGTTTAGCAGTTGAGCTAGAGGTAACGGCATATAAATTGTGAATAATATTATTGCTTAATACTTAACACCAAGGATGATACGTGAGGCTATTGAAATTAAAAAACATCCTAATTTCAATAGAGAAGGAGGCTGGGTACTACCACCTGCTTGGGATACTATAATTAATAAAATTAAAACTAAACCCAAGCATACCACTGCAAGACTTCAAAATACAGTTAGTTCATTCTGCGTAGATCGGACCAAAGACAATAATTAAAAAGCTGAAGGTACTCCGGGTTAACTTTGACATCGGGACGTCAGTCACCTCAGTCCCCCGTGACCATGGGTGCTGGAAAGCACCCGAAACGTCGGGTATTAAAATTAATATAAATAAAACGCGATAAAATCCGTAAAAGTAGTTTTAATCAATGTATAGTGTTCGCGTAAATATAAGAAATCATTACTTAACACCAATCAAATTCGTGAGATGGATAAGCCAGGGAACTGAAAGTTGCAAGAAGTTTCTACCAATCTTGCAACGTACAATATACAATTATCCACTTACAACTTAGCGTTACAACTTTATTACTCCATAATTGAATATTGCACTTTGTTACCAGCAGAGTAGGCAAAGTTTAATCAAATTTGAAGATACCAATTCCCTTTTGTGTAACTTACTTATGTTTCCTGAGGAATATTATATTAGTTCAGTCATTAATCACTTAATTTTTCTTTCTGTTGAGCAAATTCTATCACGGCGAAATGTTCGAATACACTGCAACTACTTGTATAACATCGTTAAAGTAGCATTTTAATTTAGAATGGGGATGAAAAATAAGCACAAAGTCTACCTGATAGTAAGTGGATTCCGGGTCCACAGACATCCATATCCATTCTCGATTAGGAATTAAAATGCAAACACGTTGATACCTCTGAGGATTGAGACTGATAGAATGCGTCTCTTCCAGTAAAAATGGCCATTTGTAGCATAAACTTAGGTGGAAGTATAGTGGCACTCATATAATATCATATCATTGATATGTATGGTATGGTGCCTTTCCGGAAATAATATAATATTAAGATACGACTCATGTATGAAAAACCACATTGCTAGTTCAATGGTTGATTCTTGTAGTTTTCTTAAATCTTAGTTAGTTCCCAGGGTACATTCGTTGAATGTTACTAAGTCGAATCATCTAAGTGAAAGCTGAACCGCCATCGAAGATTCTTAGAATAGCGAATCCGTTGGAGACTGTGGAGCCGTTTCCTCATATATTTCGCTATTTAGTAGTATATTGCTAAATCAGGCTTTTTGTTATAATTTTTTCTGCAATTTTCTGTTATCAGACTGCTGCTCATCTCCTGGTTTTGCAACAAATTTTCGCTTCTTACGACAGCCAAGAGATGAACCGCCACTACACGGTCAATTTTTCGATATTATTAATGAGTTCAATACGATATTATAAATAAATTGAATTCATTTTATTAGTGAAAGCGACATACACTTTCGGTCATTGATTTATTATGAACTGATGCGCAGTGCTGACTTCGACGAATTAGTAACATATATTACAGTACGAATGGAAATTATTAATATTATGAATTACACAAATAATTTATTTGGGATTGTAAATTTAAATATATATTGATAATTTATACGTGGTAGAGCCAAGTTGCTGCTATATTTGTAGTATAGTTGTAGCACGATTGGGTTGGTTCGATCGAGGAAGGACCACGCTTTCACGGAATACCAGCATAAAATACGAGTAGCAGCTTTGCGCTGCTGTGTTTCGTATAGTCAGTGTTGAGAAAAGGAGAACCTTTTCGCTGGAAACGAGGCATTCCATCTTATTCCTGATTGGTGACAACGCATGTGCATTTTGATTCTTAATCGAGGATAGATGTAGATGTTTATGGTCCACAGCAACCACTTGCCATCGGGTGAACAGTGTGTCACCTTATCCTATAAAATAATTGCATTTTAACGTCAACAAACTAGTTCGCCCTAACTAAAATTAGACATCACGTTTAAGCGAGTCATGAAATCATACAAAAACTTGTTAAGATTTCGTAATTAGAATCTTGATTTATAATTTAAATGTTGTGTTACTTATAGTGTAACAAGAACGTTCACTGTTATTTAATTGATTATATATGTTATTTGACTGCTATTGCTATTTGATAAAACAAGAAATTTTCTAGATCATTTTGAGATAGACCGACGTGCAATATGTAGAGTTAAGTGTTGTGGTGGTTAAGAAGTGGACCGCAGGAAATAAGTCTCGGTTGTTTGATATCGAGTTAATCCATAATCATTATAATTAAGTCTTGACAATACAACTTTGCAGTAATTTATGTACCTGGTCTCAAAAAATTTGAATAGATATTTTAATGAAATGGATATAGCAATTTCTTTTACCTAAGTTTAAGTTTGGGATATGTTTTTGCCGCTTCAAGCATTGCGATGAAAATTTTAGATTATCACGTATGATTTGATTTCACCACAAATTAAAATTCTGTTTTGTATCTAATTCTTTGTCATCTTTTGTGTGCCATTTTAGAAAATTAGGGCACAGCTTCTACGAGAATTCGTTGATGCCCTGTTAAGTAAATTAATACAACAACAACGAACTTCACAATATACCCTCCAAACAGACTTGAAAACTTTACAGCGCAACTCTAGTTAATTGATTTAGATCCGAAACTGTTATAACACTAGGCGAGCGATCGAATAAGTTTGTTAAATTCACTATGTGATTTGATTTATCCTGTTATATGTACAACTTGCCGGTACCCACTTTTCGAGTTTTATTATTGTTTCTACTCGACCCAATTCAGTCATAATCGTTTTGTAAGCTACGTGAAAGACGAGTCCAAACAATAGAGAAAGATTGTCTCAAACATGTAAGCCTCGTAATGTAGTTTTTAATTCATTTATATACCATTGAGTCCTCGATAATCTACACGATTTTCCTTAGTAAGGTCGAAATATCCATTACGAAAGCAATCAACACATTATACGCTTATTTACAGAATGTGGTCCAGAAATATCGTTAACATTGTGTGTCGTCTGCAGGTATGGCACGACATAAATTAGAAAATAATGCGATTTCCAAATATTACTTGGCATCACTATTACTCACTACAGCCTAACAAAATCATAAAAATAGGCCTCTCCTTAGGCCTTATAACTTGGATACTTGTCACAGTACACTTGGCAGATGGGTAAGTAACCGCAGTATTCTCTTTTCTAATTTTTATTAGGAAGACTTTGTAATCCAACTACTGGTTTCCCTATGTCATCTATTAAGACACGCACGAGACGTTCTTAAAGCACCACTAAGTGGTAAAAGTGCGATATCAAAAGGTAATCAAATGCGGGAAAACATATGAATAACATACTTCCTTCCTATCCTTTATATGACTTCCTGCATATCTTACCAGGTCGTCACTCTATCTAATGGGGAGCTGCCTCACATTGCATACCGGTACGAGGCTGTCACTCGAGAACCTTTCTTCCCCATCGGTTGTAAGCCCTTCGAGCTGTATGGCCGGCCTACTATTGCTACTTCAGCTAACTAACCTGTTTGGCTATGTCGGTTATTCTGATTATACTGCGGATATCCTCATTTCTATGCTTTGAAACAAGCAATAGGTACCCAAAGTTTTATTATATCAATTTGAATTTGGAATTCCATGGAATTTAAACTGGCCAGTAAAGATTATTTCATAAGTATGAACGTAATACATCAGTGTCATAGAATTCATTACAATTAGTGCTAAAAGGTAGCCGAAGAATTGTTCCCAAGTACTTCGTGTTTCTCATAAAGCGTTTTGAGCAATAAAATAAGCTATTATGGTCACACCACCGACATTATGCGTCGCCGTTTAATATAATGCTAGCAAATGATACCCATTAAGTAAGACCGCCACATTTAGAGAATGGCTACAAAAATTATTTACAATTTCTGTAGAGCCAGCCTACTTCATAAATACAGAGTAATAATATTTTAGGTTTAATATCGTTAAAAAGTTTTTTTTCCGTTTTGAAACTAATGATATATTACCGTTACCGTTACCGTAACAGCCTATTAAAGTCCACTGTTGAACATAGGCCTCACCCTCAGTGGCATTGCCTCCTGGGAGATTATCTTCACATAGTTGTAGTGTTACTGTTGATTTAATAATTTCACCTCTCAGTGGGTCTTGTGCTCCTGGTAGATTATCTTCTATGCATCCATCCATACTGCCTATTAAAGTCCACTGTTGGACATAGGCCTCTCCCACAGATTGTCTCTTAGGAGGGATATTTGCCATAATTTCCACGTTTGGCGGCAATTCCAGTTTTTTATTTTTAGTCTTTATTAGAAAGTCGCTGATAACCATCTCCTAATTTGTTTTCCTCGGTCGTCTCTTACGACGCCCACAGCATGTGATGGGGTAGTGGATATTATTACAATATCACCACACGGTAAAAAGAAACAATATGCCATAAAGAACTTTATTTTGTTATGACATAATATTTATATCTGTCATTACAAAAGTAAGGTACGAAAACTAGCGCTCAGTCCACCTGTTGGTGAATGTATGTTGTGCTCCATAGTGACTACTAGGATCTGTCTAGGTGGTAGGACTCCTTTTTTGCCTACGAGTTTATTTGGGTAGGAAACATTCCCTACCGTAGCCATGTAGCCGTGGTAGCTCAGATAGTTAACGCTCGCCGTAAATATAACAGAGCGTGACGGACACTTTCTTGGCCTAAAACCCTCTCAGAAATGAGGGGAGACCCGTGCCCAGCAGTGGGACGTATGTAGGCTGTAACAACCCCTACCTATTTATGCCGTCAACTAGTTGTCTCCTCAGAATGGGTATTTGTACCTCCTCTAATGTATGTTCACGGACTGTAAATTTAGTTTTTTTTTTTAATATCTCAAACATGGAAATTTTTTCTGTCAGGAGCTTGTTATAGGTACCATACAGACGGTAAACCAACACGACCGGGAGAGAGATCAGTCGCAGGACCAACGGCCCAACGTGCTTTCCGAGACACGGAAGTGAGACACCGCCAATTTCCTGACTCCGGACAGCTACTGAGAATTTCTTGATAGAAAAACTCAATAATTGTTTTTTGGCCCGACCCGGAATTCGAAACCAGGACCTCACGATCAGCAGTCGCACTACTACAACGCAGTCATATTAGTCATATATTAGTAGTATAGTTTTAGAACGCATGGGTCAGCTCACAAAATACCAGCAGAACAGTGCAGAGAACCGGGGGCCCTTCTTAATGGAAATGAGGCATTCCATCTCAGTCCTTATGGGTGACAACGCACCATTCTAGAGTATTCTATGTACCGCAGCAACCACTTATCATGACGTGCTATGTGCTCGTTTGTCACCCTTAACATAAAAAAAAGTAGTGCAGCATTATTTTAAACTGGTATTTGAGTGGTCTTTCCACGTTCGAGCCAACCTATTAGTGCTACAGCTATAATTTGCTGCAAAGCCAATTTCTTCATTCATTTTTTTAAAGTAACTTCAACTTTTCTCATGTATCGTGGGAGCAGTTTACAAACATTAATTTCACAAAAACTACGCTGAATCAAGACACTGAACAAACATACTTGTTCCGTGCGGTATTCTAACCCACAGCCCTTAGCGCTGTAACTCATTGCTAAGCCACTGCGACACGAGCCTGTATTGACTCTACCACTTTAAAAATAATATATTTTATTCTGATTATTAAACGTTATCCATATAAAAGGATTTGACTTATCCGAGTCTGGAATAATTATTGAATCCGCGGTCCCTCAGCACCGTGAACAAACCCTTAGCCACTGCACTACTAGGCTATTAAATTACCTCTTTATATTAAGGTGTATAATAAATATAATTAAATAATATATTAACTTCGGTTGTTAGCTGCTTCCTTTGTAACTATTTATTAATGTGCTGTTTATTTATATTTACGGTATTCATCAAAGAGTATTTATTTTATCAATGTTTCAATTTCTCAAAAAAAAAAAAGTCTTTCTGTAAAGTACAGTTTCTGTAAAGTACAGCCTGGATCACTTCTGACATTTCTCTCTACCTGTTCGTAAAGTCCTATTACCATTAGTTCAGCCATTACGAAGATTAACCTAGACAAACACATACAGACAAAATTTTGTAAATTTTTGTTCTTATAGTAATGGCATACAAATAACCCTTCAGCCCAATACTAGGTAGTAATAGAACAGACACTTCAATTGTATTTACATGTGTAGATTCTTTTCATATTGCAAGAAGCGAACAAATTATTCCTTCAGTAAATTATCTTATCCAAAATTTGTTCGTTGATCGGTAATTACATTTATGAAGTCACGAGCAAAATTGGTAAAGTTTTATCGAGCTATAGGACGACAAAGTTCTTGACTGACAAATATCTGATTTTGGAAAAAGATATGCCTTAGGCACGTTTTTCATAACAGTAATTAGCTGATCTAAATCAGATTTTAATATTTTTTGTTCTGAATAACGCATATCTACATAGAGTAAAACAAAGTTAAGGATTAAATAAAGACATATGGATAATAAATAAAAGACTGTTTCCGGGTGACGTAGTTCTCTTTGAAGAATCAGCCAAAGACTTGGAAATAATGCTACAGAGTTTAGTTTCGGAAAATTAAAAGGTTGGCCTACAGATGAATGTTTAGAAAACATAAATCATTGCAAACATCCACAAGAAAACCAATCAAAATAGAAGGGAAGACTACAAAATATGTTGATAACTATGTGTATTTAGGTAGACTGATGTCATTTAATATAGATAGCAATGAAAATAAACTTGATAGAAGGATAAATATAACATGGAAGAACTCCTATAAGAAAGCTACAACCTGAAAATGAAAAAAGATAATAATGAATTCATGCATTCTCCCAAGCTTAATTTATGCGAGTCAAACACGGGTAAACACTGAAAAAATATAAAATAAAATCTACCTGTCAACATGCAACGTAAAAAAAACTACGCCCAAAACGGCCTATAACTATAGAATCATCAACAAAAACAAAACAAAACAAGGGAAGAATAGCTGATAAAACAAATAGAAGAAGATGGAGGAGGTTTTTATCCGAATGTGACCTCACACCAAGAACAAAAGTTAAGTTAAAGTTACAGCCTATATGCGTTTCACTGCTAGGCATAGGCCTTCCCTGATTTCTGAGAGGGTCTTAGGGCAAGGAAGTGTCCGTCGCGCTACACCAATGCGTAATGTCGACCTTCATATATGTCTTCGAAATATTTTTCTTATTTCTCAGACATGCAGGTTTCCTCGCGATGTTTTCATTCACTGCCAATCACGTGATAAATCAGCACTTATAATTTCAATTAACAATTTCATTGGTGCCGGCGGGAATCGAACTCGGTTTGAACGCATTCTATGTAAATTACAGCGAGGTAACCATCTGAGCTACGGACTACAAATGAAACAAGAATTAATTTATGTGATAAAAATATATTTAAATAAATGTGTAGGAGTTCAAAGCTATAATAAATAAATAAATAATAAGAAAATTAACTATTATTATCAACGCAGTGGAAATGCTGTCCTTAAGGAGTATGTTAGGGCTGAATCTGAACGACAGGGTAAGAAATTGTGTAATAGGAGAAGAGTGTAGTTTGCAAGATGATGTTGTGACCAGGATTAAGAAAGGAATGCTTCGGTGGTTTGGTCATGTGGAAAGAGTGAATGAGGAAAGAGTGACAAAGAAAATTTATGTTGCAGAAGTGAATGGCAGAGTCGGAAAGGGACGTCCTAAGCGAAAATTTATCGACCAAATTGGCGATTTATTGAAAACGGACCAAATTAGGAGTACCCTTAACCGACGAGCATGTATGCGTAGGTGTATGGACGTGAAGGAGGCGAGAGAGGTGTGTCAGGATCGTGCCAAATGGAAGTCTGTAGTCTCTGCCTACCCCTCTGGGTGACAGGCGTGTGTGTTTATGTTTATATGTTTTTTTTAAATTAACTGATCTGAATCATAGTGGAATATTTTGTATACATTTCCTATTCTGAAATACGCATCTCTACATGGTGTCAAAAAAGTTGCTTCCCGCCGCCTGTACGCTTAGATCTTTTAAACTACGCAACGGATTTTGATGCGGTTTTCATGAATAGACATAATATTACAAGACAAAAGTTTATACATATGTATAATACATGCATGTGTTGTCGAGATCTGAGGATCACTCGTGCGAAGCCGGCGTGGATCGCTGGTTGAGAAATAAAATGTATTAAGGAGATGTGAAGTAAGAAAACACTCTGTGTGTGTACTGACTACTCTATGACCTTAATAAATTAGAGAAAGCCTGTGCTCAGTAACGGGTTATGTTCACGCAAAGGAAAATGACCAATGTTCTATTAAACTTGTTTACGCAGCATGTGATTTACTAAAGTAAGATACAAAAAAATGTTCAAGGATGATATATCCTCTCAAACAAAATAATATTGGCATATGATTGATTATCAATGTAATTTAGGAACGATCACGAACTTAAGATGAAAAAAATTTACTATCACACGTATCTTGTGATAGTCATTTACAAAGAGCACGTTGGGCCACAAACAGCGGTATCATTACATAATAAACATTCAAGTTGTACAGTAATTTAAACCTGTAGGATTGTGATATTTTTTTAACGTATTAATTAGGATATACGTAAACTATACGTACCAGATATTTGAAACCTTAAGACTGTTCAAAATGAAAAATTAGAAACTTGTAACATGGGTTAAAATAATATTAAATAAAAGTAACAATGTACGTTACACTGTACTAAAAAAAAAGAATGGATTACTACCTACAAAAGCGCATAATTATGCCAGTAACAACAATATATTATAACATAACAATTATATTGCCTTTTAAAAGTACAGTCTCAATACAAATTTACAATTATATGTATAAAGTTACAATTACGTGCAATTCATTGCACACACAAATATATTAATGAAAAGTCAGAATGTGTCAAAAAAGGCACGTATGACAATTCACAATGCTGTGTTAGTCCCTACTTTAACGTATGGTAGTGAAAGTTGAGTGTGGCAGAAGAAGCACGAGTGTAGAATAAATGTTGTATAAATGCGATCGCTAAGGAGTATGTTAGGGCTGAATCTAAGTAACAGCGTGAGAAATTGTGTGATAAAAGAAGAGTGTGGTTTGCGAGATGGTGCTGTGACCAGGATTAAGAAAGCAATGCTTCGGTGGTTTGGTTATGTAGAAAGAATGTTTATATATTGAAAATGGTTCAAATTAGGGGTACCTTTAACCGACGAGCATGTATGCGTAGGTATACAAATGTGGGGGAGGCGAGAGAGTCGTGCCAAATGGAAGTTTGTAGTCTCTGCCTACCCCTCTGGGTGACAAGCGTCAGGGTTTAAGTATGTGTTATTATGTATGTATGTATGTATCATTACCCTATTTTATCCTGAGAGTATTGTAAGAGTCAATAGATTGTTGTAATCGTTGAATAGGTTGTTGTAATTTAACGTGAATTTTTCCCGAAATTTGTTTGCTAAAACGTCCTTGTGTCAGAATCACAAGCATTTAATGGGGTTGTCAGTCACAAGGGAAAGTTTTATATTTCCCCGTAAAGTATTTCACTTCATAAACCTTTTAAGTATAAAATTTTGTTTTAATGTTTAGTTCAAAACAAACAATAGAACAAAAAGACTTTACAGGTATACAAATTAAAATTAAATTTCTAACAGATTATTTAGATATACTACAGATTATTTAATTATCCACTTACATTCAACAGAACTGGAGCTAAACTTTGTCGCTTGGTAATGGAATTGTGCATTGCTAAGTAACTATTATAGTTTGTAACTTTGATTAAATTTACTCGTAACTGTTCAATCAATTAGTCCATTGACCTAAAAGTGTCAGAGTAAATGTATTTAGGGGTAAGAAAATAATCTATGATTTTATAAACGTAGTCACTATATTCATATTACTTTAATTACTTATAAAAAACAATTTTTAACAAATTAATCAATCAACTTTTGAAATAACAAAAAAACTTAAAAGGTTCTCAATTTGACTGCATGTACTATTTTGTACTTATATAGAGGGTTATTTTGGAATATACGCCAAAATTTGCAGAAAAGCTTAAGAATAAGTAATATAGGCGAATAGTGAATAACAATTTTAAAATATCTCAAATATTCTATCCTTTTTATCTTTCAAATTCAGAATGCGTGGTCATAACTGATTGTCATTCTATTTTACTACTAACGTACACATTCATAGGGTTCGCACGGTCGGCAAAAACGGAGTATTGATATTTTTAAAAAGTATAGGTAAATTCACGTGATAAATATCGATATATCGTATTTTTTATAATAAAGTACGATTAGGCTCAAAATGATACTCCTGGATGGTTGGAGGACGAAACAAATGACAATGACACATGAATATTTTTGTAGCTTCTTTTGTTGCTTATAATTTTGTCGATTAATGCAATATTTTGAAATATATCGAAATTAATATGAATTCGATACTCCACGGTAAACATTGAATTTCGATAAATCGCTATATATATAATCCAATATACTACTATACCTCCCCTCTATTCTTCTTCGATATATGATATATATAATATATATAGTATAACATACTGATACGTCCTCATACGCCACAGTGAAGACCACGTCTCATCTGAGCCACCTGCACGCACTAGTTGTACAATCTAGTTTTCAGAGATTGAGGTATACCTGACGAGAAGGTGTGTCGTTATTTCCCAAACGCTGCCCAGCCGAGTTGAATCCGTCGATTGACCTCTCGGTCGATGTTGGACTTACCTAGTCTAATTATTTGTCCCAGGTAAACGTACTCGTCAACAACTTCGAGCATAGTGCTCCCAACAACTACCGGCATAGGTGTGACATGGACATTAAACATGATCTTTGTTTTGTCCATGTTCATCTTAAGACCTATCCGTTGGGAGGCACTATTGAGGGTATTGTGCATAGTGCTTAGGTCCTCCAGCGATTCCGCCATAAGAACTATATCGTCGGCAAATCGAAGGTGAGTGATGTACTCGCCATTGATGTTAATACCGTATCCTTTCCAGTCCAGTAGCTTGAAAACGTCTTCAAATGCAGCGGAGAATAGTTTCGGGCATAAAACGTCACCCTGTCTTACACCTCTCTGCAGTTGGATAGGTTTCGAACTCTGGTTCTGTACTGGGATAGCCATCGTAGCCCTACTGTGCAAATACTTCAGCACTTCGATATACCTACAGTCAACTTTGCACCGCTGAAGGGACTAGTAGTACCGCCCAAATTTCGACGGAATCAAAGGCTTTCTCATAGTCCACATACGCCTTAGGCAAAGTGGCAGATTGTACTCTTCGGTCTTCTGTACAATCTGCCGCAGGGTATGTATGTGATCTATGGTACTGAAGCCTTTTCGGAAACCGGCTTGCTCGGGAGGCTGGAAGTCGTCAAGTTTGCGTGTGAGACGGTTTGTCATGACTCTCGAAAACAGCACGTAGACGCGGCTCAGAAGGGAAATCGGTCTGTAGTTCTTCAAAAGAGCGTTGTCACCTTTCTTAAAGAACAAGACCACCGCACTTCTGCTCCACGCCTCCGGAGTAGTGCCACCATGGAGGACGGAATTGAAGAGCTTCTGAAGGACTTCAAGTACCGGTGTTCCACCCGCTTTCAGAAGCTCCGCTCTAATTCCATCCTCGCCTGGGGCTCTGCCGTTTTTAAGGTGCTGGAGAGCCATTCTAATCTTGCTTAGACTAACGTCCGGGATATCATCGGAATAGTGTTGGTGTAAAAGACCTGCTCTTGGATCGTTACTCACACTTGCGTGTGGCTCCAACGATGATGTGTACAGCTGCCCATAGAACCTCTCAATCTCACTCAAAATCTCAGGTGTCCCGGAAAGGATGCCGCCACACTCAGTCTTCAGCCTTGACAGTTGGCTCTTTCTGGCAGACAGATCTCTGGCAAAGACTTTGGAGCCTTGGTTCCGCTCGATTGCTTCTTTAATACGAGCAGTATTAAAGTTGCGTAAATCTCGCCGCATGCATTTGGAGATCTGTCTGTTCAGTTGCCTGTATGCTGTCAAATCTGTTGACGATTGCAGCCTCATCTCCCTCCTCATTCAACATTCAACAGTCATGAGATTAAGAGTGTGATCGGAGAGTTTTTGTGTTCTTCTGCGGGGGGTCTTGCAGAACTTAGCTCCGACCGTATGGACAGTTTCCACGAGCTTGTCATTCATATCGGCCACAGCATTGAAATCTTCTGGGCACTGAAATCGGTTACGTAACTCGAGCTGAAGGGTAGAAGGTTAGACGAGACCTCTCCAACTTAACATTTAGGTTCAGTCAGGTGACTCTAACTATTCGATGATCGCTGCCAGTTTTCACCCTTACGATCACTGAGACATCCCTGAACAGTTTGCGTCTGGTCGTCATAATGAAGTCAATCTCGTTTTTTGTCGAACCGTCGGGGCTCGACCAGGTCCACTTTCTGTGGGGCCGCTCCTGGAAGAAAAGGTTTATCATAAAAAGTCCCTCTTTCTTCATGAAGTCGGCCAGCTGCTGGCCCCTTGGGTTCCGTTGCCCTATCCCAAATTTCCCTACCTTCAGCTCACCGTTCTCTCTTGTGCCCAGTTTTGCGTTGAAGTCTCCCATTAACGCCGTATAGTGAGTTTTGTAGGAATGCATGACTCTAGAAATGTCCTCATACATTTCTTCCACCTCCTCAACAGGATTTCCGACGTTGGCGCGTAAGCCTGTACGACTTTCAGCGAATACCGTTTGGTGATTTTGAGTATAAGGTACGCAACCCTCGTCGATACACTTCCACTCTTTGTTAACGTTGTTAACGAGAGACTTGTGGACGATAAATCCAACACCTTCTTGAGACAGATAAACACCCTCCCGGTGATAGAACAAGTTGCCGGATTCAAGAATCACCGTGTCCATCCCTTTTCTTCGGATCACGGATAATTCTATAATATTCCAGCGCAACTTGTCTATCTATTCTTCCAGCTCCAGGATCTTCTCGTCAGTCCTCAGGGTACGTGCGTTAAATGTTGCCAGTTCGAGTCGTCGTAGGTGGCAACCGAACCTCCACCGGAGATTCTTAGCACCCCCTGCCCCGCCGTTACCATGGTTGCCACCGTAGCCAGCAATAGCGGGGCCGCCGGGGACTGGGGGCCGTTTATTTTTGTAATTCTTCATGGGGGGTATAGTGCCATAGTTGCCACGCTTGGCGAGCGGGTTGGCAAGCACAGTTTTTTTTGTTTAACAGTTGCTGTTATCAGGAAGATGCTGCTGCCCATCTCCTGCCTGTTTCCCTCTGTCGCCTTTTACGACACCCACTGGTAGATACTGGCGGTTAAGAATATACACTACTGGGGTAGTGTATATTCTTAACCGCCAGTAAACGACCCTATATATATATATATATCAATATTTGAGTAAATATCGTTATGTCGATATTTTTACCCAAGCCTAGAGACAAGCTGCAGATCGTACTTTTGTAGGATTATGGATTATTTCATATCCCACTAATAGTTGAATACATCTACGTAGTATACAAATATATTGTAATTGATTGATATATATATGATATATATAACCAGCGTTTATTTATAAAATAGTTTCAGATAATAATTGGGTGCACTAAAACAGACTTCTCGTGTAGTGATACCTATATTATATTATAGACGGGTACAACATGATACGACTCGTACCTATGTCTATAGATACTTACTTATGCTGGGGCTACACTAACGAGAAACGTCAATACCCACAAACTAACAATTATTGACTTAAATTTAACGTGATAAAGACAGTAGCTCTACACTTAAATGGTCAACGTTGTTTCAATTTCAATGCCGTTGAACAGCGTTAAAGTTGGCGTTAATGAGTGGATAGTAGGACTAAGGAAGGCATCCAAACCGGTTTGGGTGCCTAATTTTTCACTACCTCTCAATGGCATACCACGGTTATCAATACTTTTTAAATATATTCTAACGTTTATAAGACAACAGTAAGCGTGATCAAGTTGTACACGGGTGCTTTCTACGACGCGCTGCGGATGTTTGGTCGGCGCTATTTATTCGCACAATATTTATTTGTAATCTCGGGAGGTTCTGGGAATAAATAATACGTCTACTGGTCTTGAATGTAGGTTTATTACTGACCGAATATTTTTTTTTTTTTGCGCCCGAAGCAAATATTGGCAACCCTCCGGAAAGCGGGGGAGGGGAGGCGGTGAATGCTCATAGCATACCACGCAGCCGGCTGCGTGGTATGCTATGAGCATGTATATATAAAAGAAAAAAGAAGAAAAAAAAATTTGAATTAAAAAATATTTTTTTCAATGAATTATAACTTGGTGTAAAAATTAAAAAAATTGTACATTATTTTAAAATATTAAAATTCGTATACCTACTATATTATATTTATAACATAATAAAATTAAAATAAAATATCGTAAACACCGTAATTTAATAATATATAACTTTCTATCTCTGTCTTTAAATTTTTTAAACAATCATCAAATTCCTTACGTATTTTTGTATTTATTGTATTAAATCTTTAAGTTTTTGTCGTGAAATAATTTTAGTTCGCCTATCATTACTGCATAACTTTTAAAATTTTCATGTATAACTATTAATTCACTAGACTGAAAATACAGTTTTTAAAACAAAATAGTTATCAAAAATATTATAAGGCGTATATAAGGCTGTTTACAATATTATTTTCTTAAACTTAAACTATATTTTTAAATTTAAACCTTAATAAACCTTAAAGCCTAAGCTTCAGCATACTTATTTAAATCACACTGTAGTGTGAGTATATAAACATTATTAAAACTATTCTTACATTAGGGCCCTACTAAATCTAAATAAACTCTATGAAAAGTGGAATATCCTATAAATCGGTTATAACCATTGGCACATATCTTTTTATTAATTGTTTATGTCGCAACACTTGTCACATCGATTTGCAAAATTAGTAGGATGTTACTAATTATGTATGTAGTATCTAACTCTGGTCAAAAGAATATTTCTTTGCATTACATATAGACCGTTAGTTGGCAAAAATGATAGTCGTTTAATATAACACGTTTTGTCTCACGGCGGTCCTAGTGCAACATAATCATAATCATTACATAACGACAGGGATCAAATACAACTTACTATCTCAGCCGCGTAAGCGGTTTGTGACACCTATGTTTTAATTTCTAAGTACGTTCATGGGAACGTTTTTTCGATTACGTTGTATAATGGTACCTAGTTCTAACCAAATGATATCGTAAATAAAATGAATTTAACTTTCCCAATGGTTTGTACATTTAAATATAGATTGTTACATTCAATTTTAAATTCATTTTGTAAAAGTATTATACTTTTACCTATGTAAAACATTAACAAAAAATTATTAAGATATTTATAATTTTGAAAACTCATTTTTTCATGACATGAATTTATATAAAAAAAGAAAACACTACTAGGTACACAGCTCAAGTTTGTTTTACGAAATATTTATTAACATTGAAAAAGGCAATTTCATTTCAAACATAATTTTTGGTTCCGTTGTCTTTTCTAAAGAAAAAACGTAAAAAAAATACTATTACATTAATAAATTTATAATAATAGTGTATCGATAGACTCTGGACTTAACTTTATGAGCAAAATATAAACCAAACATAGTTTAAAATGTACAAATTTTACATAAAAAACATATGAAAAAAAATTCTACAAGATTTGTAATAAATATGAATCAATTTGCCTAAAATATGAAAAAAATATCTCGTAAATTGTGATTAGACACAACAAATGTGGTTAGACAATTACGCACACAATACATACACACACAACACATTTTCGCGTAGTTGTTTAAATCGATCCCTATAGTTATTACATGTGTAACTCGTTAATCGCATTTTGGGTAGCATTAATAGTCCTCAATACAGAAATGCAAAATAACTACCTATCTCACCTTTAGATTATCATACATTTATATTTCACACCTTTTGATTTGCTCGGAAATCCCCTTATAATCCTGTATTTTTGTCGATTAATAGGCCCTTTTTCCATAATTCTTGTACGTACTTTCTTTTATTTCTTCCTAATATTTTTGACCTTTAGCTAGCTCTCTTTCTCTATATTCACTTATATGTTTATGTATTTATTAGATACCGGGAATCGGAGTATAAATTCATTTCATTTATATTTTATTTCGTGATTTTTATCACGCGGGTACTTTATAAATATGGGCCCCCCATTTATTTGGGTATTATATTACATTTTCGTAACATTAATTTCATTTATTGGTACATAAACTTTTTTTTCTATATCAAGGTAAAATTTACCTTGGGTTGTGCGCACAACCTTGAGGTCTATGTTCTTTAAGTCACTTTAAAAGGACTCCAACAATTGTCACAGAGGAAAACTAAGTTCGCACCATGATCCAACGAAGTATGTGACCACCATGTAACATTAATAAGGGTAACAAATTTAAGACTTCTCTGGTCCCTAACAGTACTAATATGAGTAATCTCAGTTACAACACTTGTACTGAAGGCTTGTTCCCTAGTACCCGTTACTCCGATTTCATCGTCCAATCACGGAAACATACCCTGCTCGAGGACTATATGCTATACCAGTGATGAACGTTCCCGTATCTTACCATCATTTATTTCTCATGGTCATCTTTTTTTTTATCTTCGTAAATCTTTGTCTGTATCGGATACTTTTATATTCATTCAATCTCATTCCATCTACTTTCAACTAAGCATATCGGTTTATTAACATAACCAGAGGTTGGGCCCTAAACATTGGCTAAGATAATATCCGATAGCCTAATTCTTTCACTCCAATAACTAGCTAAATTTTGATATTAAAATTGCATAGTTTCTAATAATTTATCTAAATATCACATAAATCATTCTACATATACAACATATATTACAACATTTAAAATCCATACTTATTATTTTCCTTTCTTTGCCGTAGTCTGTCTTCAACTTTCACACATCCATACCAAAACCTCAACATTCTTCAAGAGAAAAAAAAAATTAACACAACCATAGTTGTTCATCGGTTGATCTAGCCGATTACAAATACTCGTAGTTTTTTTTTATAGAATAGGGTGACAAACGAGCACACAGTCCATCTGATGGTAAGTGGTTGCTGCGGCCCATAGACATCTACATCTATCCTCCATTAAAAATCAAAATGCAGATGCGTTGTCACCCGTGAGGACTGAGATGGAATGCCTCGTTTCCAGTAAAAAGGGGTCTCCGGTTCTCTACACTCACCATACGAAATACAGCAGCATTAAGCTACTATTTACGCTGGTATTCTGTGAGAGCGTGGTCCTTCCCCGGTCGAGCCGACCCATTCGTGCTACAACTATACTACTAATATAACTGCAGCATGGCTCTACCAGGTAAAAATTAATATTAAGTTAATATTTTTATTATTAAAGTTGATATTTTACTGTTCTTTTCAAATATATACACCATCCTAATATATTTGAACACAACCTTCATGTCATCACATCTATCAATACTACCATTCTCATACAAACTGTACCTTTATATACTTTGACTTAAGACTTTTTTCTTTCTTTCTTTTACTCTTTTGTGCAAATAGTTTATACTTTTAAGGCACAAACAATTGTTTTTCCATACTACATAAACTTTATGTTTTGACATCATTATCTTATTTCTCATTTTTTTTTCTGTTATATAAGTTAACATTTGTCTTAGCTTCAATAGTTCATAAGTCATTAGAGTTTAGAGCCATTACCTAGATTCAATAATCATATTATCTCAAAAAAAGTATCGAACTACTATACAGTTTTGTATTACAAAATAATAGTTTATTTTATCAAGTCTTTTTTATCAATTGAATACTGGATTTTAATCGCAGATAAAGTAAATGAAAAAGTATAAAGTCAATATTTTGAAGGCAAGTCAGGAGACAACAGTAGTGTATATTAATGCATCATTTTGTATCAACTACGTGTAATATTCCGATGCCTTATTAGCAAAAGATCACGTCAGTATTGTTTAGAATTTGATGCGCAATGTTAATACAAAGAAAACATGATATTACATTTCGATTAATTCTTAAATAATATCTGTATAAAATATTGCAATTTTCATTATTAATAAAATATATCAGTTAATATTCTTTTGAGTTATTAAGTTAAGCTGCGTTTTAAATTAATATTATTCATCGATCAATTTATCTTTTACAAAATTTATTCATTGAGTTGTCGTTTATCTGATAGCAATGTAATGAAGTTCCTATTTTTTTTTCTCATTCATTATGTTAATTATTTTAGAACAAAATAGATAATTAAAATAATCACGCCATAATAATAAGGATATGAATATACAAGTAGCACTTGCTTTCTATTGAGAGTGTTCCGTCTATTAAATGAACAAAATGAGTAAACAAAATTGGTAAAAAACATTTCTAAATATGATTGGTGACTAAAGTTATTATATTTTTAATTTTATGAAATTATAATTTTAAAAGAGATACATATTTAAAATCACTCACCTTAAAAATACAATAATATTTTTTGCATTTTATACAGTAATTGTTAGCATATTTTTCACATTATAATCTCTAAAATTTTTTTTTTATGTTTCTTGAATATAACATACTTCCCGTTTCCTTGTAGATGGAATACACAAAAAATTCAGCCCTCCTAAAAACTGGGCACTCGATTAAATTCTTGATAATTTTATGTTTAGATAAATATCTCCTTTTTGTTTTGCTTGGTTATTACGAGTTTTCGAAAATTGTGTATATATATTGATAATGTAAAATGTCCTATTTGAACACCATTGCGTATTTCAATTTAGATCTTCTCAATCAATATTCTTCTTATCCGGAGTGAAAAAGTTATTTCTCTCATCTTCTTTTATCCTTTTTGATGCCTATTTGCCTTTTGATTTTATACTTATAATGTTTTAATTTTATTTTATAAATATTTATTCAAAATGATATAACTTTTTGATGGCTGGCTCTACACGACTCTACACGATCAATTAATTTCCTCAATCCGGGAATGTGTCATAATTTTTAAATAACAATTTCTTAATAAATATATTATAATTTTACTATCGGTGACCAGCCGGTGCACGCGGTGAGCGGAGTCGTGCGCGCACCGACTGGCAGGGTCGCCATGTAATGTCGGGAGGTTTGGGGAATAAATAATACGTCTACTGACCTTGAATGCAGGTTTATTACTGACCGAATGTTTATTAGGCTATTTATTAGGCACTACACACACACACACTACATATTGATATTTCTTTTTAAAATGATGTATACTCTTTTAAGGAAAAATAAACCCATAATTCACTCACGTATTTATTGGTAAATATATAGCCTGAATTTAATTCAAATTGATTTCATATCTTTCGAATGAATCTGCTTTTTCACTTAGTGGACGTACCTAAAATTGTAGATTTTAGGAAACTTTGCGATCTTTTTCTATCAAACAAAAATGTGTCAATCGTGTTTTGGTCACCATAATTCACTAAGAAAAATCTTTAACTTTTATAATTAATTTAAAAAATGTGAATTCGTAATAGTTAACGACAAAAAATTGATTTTCTGCGCATTTATAAAGCGTGAAAAATCTGCTTTTGGCACCCACTTCACCTTAACGGATTGTGAATTTTCGACGTGACTTACGACTAATAAAACGATGAACGCCGGCTGCACGCACGAAAAGGGATGACTCATTGTAACGTTACGATCGGAGCGAGAGCGTTGCACGATCGAGCGAAAGGCACGATCGGCTTGAGCGTTCGGTTTGAGCGTTCGGCTTGCCCTCATTAAAAGTAGATTTATCAATTAAGTTGTAGATTTCATCTCTCTCCTTCTTTGTATCCATACAAAATAGTGATAATTAAATAAAAATGATTCAATTTTATCTATTAAATATGCAATAATTTCCGCAATGTTTTGTTATGACGTTGTCACATTAAACTATAGTCCGTAAACTAACTTTACAGACAACCAATTTTTTAATTTAAAGGTAAAAGTGTGGTCCCCTATCCCTATGAATTTCAATAAAAAATTACTACTCTAAGGATAGGGGAAACTGGTTATGAAGTTTTTAGTGTAACTGTTTAATCATCTATTTACTTAAGCTTGTGATTCCTTAGTTCACTCAAAAGGTTTTTATTTAAAAAATTAACTCTTAATAACAAGTTAGAGTCCACTTCAAAAAAATAAAATAATCTTCTAATAAGACCTTCATCGGTGCAACAGAGTGTATTATAATAATTTAATAATAAAACCCCAACTTCAGAATATAATAAAATTTAAAAAGCTAATACAAATAAAATTTTAAGTTGAACAAAATGACTTTATTGTTTTTGTTAAATTAAGATCTTATTTTAATAAACATTAAAAACAAATCCTTTAGATATTTCCAATAAACCAAAAGAAATTTTACTTTGAAATGAGGAAATGCACTTTCAGTATAAAACACCGACTCAATTTAATTGTAATGAGCCTTGCAACTCAGAATAACAGCTTTATTCCAAGAATACTCATCAAGAAAAAGTTGTTCGTGAACATTAAGTTAGTTTTTATGTTTTTCTGTAGCATTGAATGGAAGGTGTAGAAAAAGACAAAAAATGTATTACGTCTTTTCAATTTAAAATGTAAGTGAACTACTACTTCTGTACTATACAATAATATATATTCTATTGGTCGATATCACAAAAATAAAAAAGTCGCAGTTATTTCTACCGCCAAACAGTAATGCGTGAAATGCTGTATTCTAATCTGAAAGATACTGACACCCAGTATTATGACAGGCTATGATGCATTCTATACCTTACTCTTCAGAGATGCTTTATTTGAAGTTGGTTGCAAATGTCCACAGGTTGCAATAGCTACTTACCATCATATGGACTATAATTTTCTTTTGCGTTTCGTGCTTCTTCAATTCCTTTTCGGCTTTATGTAAAAGAAGTCATTAAAATATTTAGCATATGAAAAATTTAATTTAAAACTAAAATTAAAATCCCAAATTATCATACAGCCCTACTTCCCGTGGTGTTTTAAATAATTAATTCATATTTCAGGTAAATATACCCATTTTGTTACCGCTTTTTGTATATTAGTAATTAAAATTAGTAATTAGTTATTCACAATTTACATTTTATTTTCTATACTGAACAAGAAAAAAACACACAAAAATCTTTCTTAAACTCTATGATCGGTCATCGGCTCTCCACCCCACAGGTAAATAAATATTTAAAAGAATTTATATTAAACAAATTTATTGTTTTTTCGATAATGTCTATTTTCTGCCATTTGGAGAATATAACTTTTACGAGACGTTTTTATTTGTTGGGAAGGAATTTAAATTTTTATGAAGTTTGTTAAATAAGTAACATTCTAACAAACGAAAAGGGTTTTGTGCGAGGCGTTAATTAAATATTTTTAATAGTAATGGGTAACAAACTAGCACGCAGTCACCTGACGGTAAGTGGATATTGTGGCCCAAAAACATCCACATTTACCCTCAACGAAGAATCAAACTGAGGACTAATATGGAGTGCCTCCTGTAAAAATGGTCTGCGGTTCCTTACACTCATCATATGAAACACAGCAGCATTACGCTGATATTTTACGCTGGTATTCTGTGAGAGCATGGTCCTGCTCTGGTGAGGCGATCCATTCGTGCTACAACTATAATATAGCTGCAGCATGGCTCTACCACGTAAAAACGTTGTTTAATATTATAATTATGAGTTTAGTACTCTTTACCGTTTAGGATCACATAGCGGCGGTGTAAGAATATCCACTGGCACGTGTAGTGCCGTGTGTGTCGTAAGAGGTGACAGGGGGAATACGCCAGGAGGTAATAGCCAGGCCCGTGACAGCTTAGTTCCATTCTACGCAACTTGGCGCTACCGTCGCAATTTGTCCTCTGTCTACGGACGCCATTTTGAGACGCCATATTGTGTTAATGTCAAAATCAAATCATATTGTCAAAAATCAAAATTATCGATATTGATTGCCGCCATTATTTATCCAAATTTTCCTCAATTATTACAATATTCTGTTTTTGTGCTGCTCGTGTGAACATTGCATATACCATCATAATGGTATACGAAAAGTGTTGTAGTAGCTTGCTACATATTTATTTATCTATGGTAATAGCATCTTCGATAACTAAAAAATAAAAACTTCAATTACCAACTTGCCACGCGTGGGAACTTAAATAATATGAGAATATGAGACAGTGAAAAAGTGATGTAGTGATAAAAATAACCCTTTTCTGGCCACTTAAAATAACTATAATATAATTCGTAACGTCAAACATCTCAGTCCCCCCGTGACCATGGGTGCTGTAAAGCACCCGAAACGTCGGGTATTTAATAAAAATAAATTAAAGTAATTAAACGCGATAAAATCCGTAAATAATAGTTTTATTCAATAATTATTCATCCAAAAAAATCATACACTATTGACTTTTGGTGTTCATGGGATCCTTATTAGGGATGCATTATAACAGTTTTTGAGTTATGGAGGGTTCGAAAGTAGTCCGAAATAGTACATGTAAATATACACATGACCGGTGCATCGCTTTTCTCCTTTCAGGACATGGCTATCACACGGCCGTGTATTTAGGTACCCACGGATTTATCCATCCATCCATCCGTTTTTGCCTAAAAAATACATTGTTCAACATATGCCTCCCCAATTGATTTTCCCTTAGGAAGGATTTTTGTATAGTTGCCCGGCTTAACAGGCGGGTTGGCGACCGCACTTTTTGTTATTTTTGAGTTGTTATCCGGTGCTGCTTGCTATTTACTGTTGAAGTTTACCTCTGTCGTCTTTATATTCTTTCACCGCCATAACTTGGTAAATAAAACCCTTGGTTGGTAAATAAAACCCTTGGTAGGTAAATAAAACCCTTGGTAGGCAAATAAAACCCATTTATAATACTTATTTGTGAAAAGTCAGAATTTGTCAAAAAAGGCACGTATGGCAATTCACAATGCTGTGTTAGTCCTTACTTTAACGTATGGTAGTATAAGTTGGGTGTGGCAGAAGAAGCACGAGAGTAGAATCAAAATGCACATATGCACATTACTGCAATCGAATGCCAAGTTTATAATAAAAAGGGCCTTTGATTCTCCAATTCAAAAGCAAATATATCAATGAAAATTAAACCTTAAATTGCTATTTGCTCGCATTAAGCCGCTATTTCATGGTGGTATTCTGTTAGATCACGGCCATTCGACGTTTGAGCCGCCCTATTCATACTACATAATATAGCTTTTATTAGAATTTATTTAAGAGTTTTAATACTAAAAGAAAAGGAATTTCTATAATTACAACATATAATTAATTTGCATATTCGCCTAAATATTGAGAAAAATCTGAAAATAAACAGGTCAACATTTTTAGAAAAGAATTTTATAATGGCTTGAACAGAATATTTAACTTTTACTTCGGGATTTAAGATTGCTATTTGCTTCCTACAGAAAGTTGGCAGAATTCCATACGTTTCATAGTATAAACGCTTGTTTATTCTGAAACGTATTTAGTAAATTAAATTATATCACTTAATAATATAATATTATAATAGAGCCTTGTAGCTTAAGAGTTCGCAAGAAACCCGGCTTCGATCCCCATCGTCGCCATTGAAATTGTTAATTATAAGTTTTTCTTTATTTACCACATTTTCTGCGGTGAAAGAAAATAGCGTGATTACACCTCAAAACCAAGGAACTAATTGCTTAATAAATCATTCCATAATCTGCCTCGTTTTCTTGTGTTTGTTAATACAAATTGCTGATCATTGTGTCCCAGGTTCAAATCCCGGGTCAGACAAAAATCAGATTCCGGATACGTTTGTCTATAGCCCGGAATCAAGTAGTTTGTGATGTTGTATTCCCGTGACTCGGAAAGATGGCATTGTTCGTGTGCCAGATCTATTTCCGGTCCGCATTTCCATCCATCCATCTATGTATGTATATATCTATCCATCTATATTTATTTTATTCTATCAGACTATGAGTAAGATAGTATAGAAATAGAGATTGCACCTGTGCCTGTCCTGTGCAGATTGCTTGTCTCCGTTGAGACTGGCCGGCGTGACCGAAATAGGGTCCGGAGACATTACGTCAAATCTACGAAATACAATTAATAGATCGTAGCTTTCGAAGCGAATAGAAATAATTTGATATGATTCTATATAACATTGTTTCAAACCTTTCGGAAAGGAGAAGATAACAGGTGTTAATTTACGGTTTTATCTTTGGAATAAAAATTCGTAGTAAATTAAATTTTTATTATAATTTGTAAAAACTTTTCTTTGTAGTTCAAAGAAATATTTCTTTGTAACAAAAATATACAAAGAGAACTATATATAGGATACAGAAACCAATAAAGTGATTTTCACTCGGTGTCTGGCCTTTTATCTAAGAATTCATGATTTTAATATAAACAACTGGACTATAAAATTGAAGCTTCAATAATGGAACAACTTAAAACATTTTCTAAAAAGGAAAATTAAAAATTATCTAAATTTAATTGCATTTCAGACCGTATTACCAGAAATTTCTTCGATTAGCACAGAGAAAGTTACATTAAAATATTTCGAGGAACTTTTACTTGTCTAAACGATTCGGCTGACGAGGTTTTGAACATAGTATTCTGTTTTACAACAAACTTAACTTTTAGCCATTCGTTCATTTCGTTAAACCAATGGGTTTTCGCTAACTTTATATTATATTTGTTTTGTGCGTCCTAGATATAACAAAATTCATTTTTTTATAGGATAGGGTGACAAACGAGCACACAGTCCATCTGATGGTAAGTGGTTGCTGCGGCCTATAGGCATCTACATCTATCCCTGATTACAGATCAAAATGCAGATGCGTTGTCACCCGTGAGGACTAAGATGGAATGCCTCGTTTCCAGTAAAAAGGGTCTCCGGTTAACTACACTCACCATACGAAAAACAGCAGCGTTAAGCTACTATTTCACGCGGGTATTCTGTGAGAATTTCCTATATATTATAGAATCCTATATAATAGAGAATATTATATATACGAGAATGTTATATATATGAGCCGTGGTAGCTCAGATGGTTAGCGCTCGCTGTAAATTTCACAGTACGCGAGAAAACCTGGTTCGATCCTCGCCGGCACCAATGAAATTATTAAATGCAAGTTTAAGTGCTGATTTACTACGTGCTCGGCGGTGAAGGAAAACCTTGTGAGGGAACCTGCATTTCAGAGAAATAAGAAAAAATTTTTTGAAGACATGTAAAGTTCGCCAACACGCATTGGGGCAGCGCGGCGGACAATTCCTTGCTCTAAAACCTTCTCAGAAATGAGCGGAGGCCTGTGCCCAGGAGTGGGACGTGTATATATAGGCTTGTTGTATGTATTGTTGATTGTAACTTTAACTTTATACGAGAATATTATTTCAAAGGTGATCAAAGGCAGAAGAGATTTTCGGGGTTGAAATATAAAATACTTTTTGTAATACACGAAATATTATGTACAACAATAAGGCGCCATTGTATGTTTAATATTATGTATAATAACAACATGCCATTCATGGCCTGGATTGATAATAGGAGAACCTAAGTCATAACTAACATCCTCGTCATCATCATTCTGAGCTTGTAAAAGTTATATGTTTTACGTGGTAGCACGAATGGGTCAGCTCGACACGGGGCAATACCCTGTTCTCACAGAATACCAGAATCAATTAGCATCATATTGCTGCTGTGTTACTTATGGTGAGCGTAGAGTACCGTCTACCCTTTTTACTGGAAACAAGATCTTGGTCCTCAGGTGTAATAAATCAATGGATGAATAAATCATTCATCGTGATATAAAATCAGATAGATCTTGCCAAACTCTAAATTGAAGATACATTCTGAGAGCCCATTAAAATAAACTTGAGAAAACTTAAAATTTGCCATAGTTAGAGTTGACAAATGTATTTTTTTTTTAATTATTTGGAGTCGTAATTCAGGTACACGTAGTAGAACCACGCTGTAGCTATGTTATGCTTGTAACACGATGGTCGGCCGGGGAAGTACCATGCTCTCACAGAATAACAGGGTAAAATAGCAGCGTAATACTGATGTGTTTCTTATGATGAGTGTAGAGAACCTGAGATCTTGTTTAATGCAAACTAGGCATTACATCTTAGTGCTCAGGGGTTACAACGCATCTGCATTTTGATTCTTATTGGGGATAAATGTAGATGTCTATGGGTCACAACATTTACTTACTATTTAGGCTGTGGATTCTCTTACTTAATGCAAATAAAAAGCCCAAAATAAAGTTCAAAATAACGTGTAATGGTTCAACGCCGTCATCTCATTTCTTTTCGTTTGTGCTGCATATAAACCAAAGGATTATTCTTAAGTGCTTCGTGTTCCCCGTAAAGTGGTTTCGGCAATAAAACAAGCTATTATGTTCTCTTTACGGATCTTTTGCGCCGTTTTAGAAATGCCACCAAATGATACGTTTAATAATGTTTATCTAAATCAGAGTGGCTCTTGTTTTTATCATAAATATTACAGAACAGTTTAACTGCTTTGTTGGTCTAGTAGGTTCTAAATTCAATTGATGATCATGAGGACATCATCATGAGGACACGGTTTCTAATCCCAGGTCGGAATAAAATCAGTTAATGTTTTTTTTGTAAAAATTCTCAGAAGCAGCCCGGATTCAAGAATTTGGCGATGTTTTCAGGATGCCTTGGAGAGCAAGTAAAGCCTAATATGTTTCCGGTAGTGTTGGATTAGCGTTCTGCCGAACAGTGAGAGTAAGGTAATAGAGAGTACATCTGTGCTTGAGCATTCTCTTGGGCACTATATTCACTTCTACTGTCTAGACTGTGACTAGTCTAGATGTTCGTTGGTAACAAGAGCACTGGTTACTTTTGCGCTCAAAGGCAAAGTACTCGTATTCAGTGAGGAAACGTAACCAGCACGTTTTGGCACTATTCCGCGTGGAGAAGGACTGTAATTATGATAATTTAACTTTATGGTCTTAGATTAATTAAAAGTATTTGTAAGGATTTTATCGCGTTTTATTTTTTTATTTTTTATTTCCGACATTTCGGCTGCTTTATAGCACCCATGATCACAGGGGGACTGAGGTGATTGACATCTGACATCCCGATGTCTAAGTTAACCCGGAGTGCCTTCAGCTTTTTTATTATTACATGTGGTCTGCACTACGCAGAATGAGCTTACTGTGTCTTAAGGTTTTACAGTGGTATGCTTGAGAGATAAAAATAAATAAATTAAAGGCGACAAGAAAGAGTGTGAAAGAGTATGAATGTGTAAGCCCAAGACTGCTATGGATACGAATGAAAGTGAGCTTAAAGAAGTTGTTTGTGTTAGGGGTCTACGCCCCAGACATGTCTAAGCCCACTTATATCCGAGAGCAGTTTTGGTAAATGGTAAGGATGGTGTTAATGAAGTGTAAGAGAAATGAAAATATTATTATGCTAGGAGATTTTAATGGAAGGGTTGGGGTGAGGAGGCTTGGTTATGAAAGGATATTGGGAACGTTTGGTGATGAAAGTATAAATGAGAATGGTGAAAGTCTCTTCACCGTATGTATGGAAAAGAATCTTTTTGTGACGAACACTTGCTTTCGCTACAAGAGGATTCACATGTATACTTGGGAAAGAGGTGACGATAGAAGCATGATAGATTTCATAATTCTGGATGAAAGATTGAGGAGCGCAGTGGTAGATACAAGGGTTTACCGGGGTTCTAACGTAGGAACGGATCATTATTTGGTTTTGTCCCGAATTAATGGTCTGTTCAGGCGTTGGCGCCATCGATCATCTGTGTCTACCACTGCGTTACAGCTTATTAGAACAGAAAGAGTTTTTTTGTGCGTTCATGGACTTGGAAAAGGCTTATGACAGAGTGGACAGGAATGTGTTATGGCAAACACTGAACTCATATGGGTTGAGCGCTGGTTTGATACAGGCATTAAGGTCTCTTTACAGGGACTCTAGTGCTTGTGTCAGGATCAATGGGGTCTACTCGGACTGGTTTGGCATCCAAAAAGGTGTCAGACAGGGCTGTGTAGCTTCCCCTTGGCTGTTCAACCTATTTATGGACAGGTGTTTGCAAACTTTGATAGATGACGAATGTGGGTTAAGAATGGGCGAGTTAACCGTCAAATGCCTTTTGTATGCCGATGATCAAGTATGTACATATTTGCGTCATCGGCGGCCGAGTTGCAAATGATGGTTACATTAATGAACAGGTCATTAAAAGAAAGGGGAATGAAAGTGAACACAATTAAGACGAAAGTGATGGTTTTTGAAAGAAAAGAAAGCAAAATGGTATGAAATAAGTATAAAAGGAGAGTTAATTGAGCAAGTGGATGAGTTTGTGTATTTAGGATGTGTATTTAGCAGGGATGGTAGATATGATAGGGATATAGAACGACGAGTAAATGCAGGGAATAGATTGAATGGGGCACAACACTCTATTATGAAGAACCAGAATGTGTCAAAAAAGGCACGTGTGGTAATTCATAATGCTGTGTTAGTCCCTACTTTAATGTATGGTAGTGAAAGCTGGGTGTGGCAGAAGAAGCACGAAAGTAGAATAAATGCTGTAGAAATGCGGTCTTTAAGGAATATGCTAGGGTTGAATTTGAATGACAGGGTGAGAAATTGCGTGATAAAAGATAAATGTGGTATGCAAGATGATGTGACCAGGATTAAGAAAGGAATGCTTCGGTGCTTTGGTCATGTAGAAAGAATGAATGAGGAAAGAGTGATAAAGCAAATTTATATGGCAGATGTGAACGGCCGAGTCGGGAAGGAACGCTCTAGAAAAAAGTTTATCGACCAAATTGGCGGTATTTTGAAATTTGGCCACGTTAGAAGTACCCTTAACCGACGAGCATGTATGCGTAGATATATGGATGTAAAGGAGGCGAAAGAGGTATGTCAGGATCGTGCCAAATGGAAGTCCGTAGTCTCTGCCTACCCCTCTGGGTGACAGGCGTGAGTGTTTATGTTATATATGTATGTTATTTAAATAAAAATCGTTCTATTACGTTGGAACGTACGCTAGTATGTACTTACTAGTGGTTTACTCGAGGAGGTTTGAAGAATTCTATACATATCTACATGAATACGCATAATCATTTAATATTTCACTCGCAGCTACATTGAAATATTCTACCTAATAAAATATTCTCACCGAACCAAATCTTATAATTTAATCTCGTATCAAAATCTTTTTTTTACGTTTTTTGCAATTTATTGTATTACTTGGATTAATTATAAAATTTAACAAAACATCATCCATCAAAAATTCGTTAAAGTCAATAAAAGTCCACTGATGTATTACCAGAAATTAATTCATCGGGGGACTTTGCCTTAGCGATTCCTTACCCGCATTATTTTACTATTTGCAGTTGTTCTCGGGAATATGCTGCTGTTTTTGTCCTGTTTCAGTTTCCCTCTGTCATTTATAATGACAACCACGGTATAATAGGTAGTTAATTCTCCTACATCACCATAACATGCTAAAATATATCAGTCATGAAGGTTGTACTTCGGTCACTGTGGTAAGTCGCAGCACATACTAGCAATCTGCGTAGGATACGATAAGAACAAACGAGTGTGTGCACAAACACGGGTCAACTCTATATTCCCTCACTCATTATTTAAACCTATACGTATATTACTGGATACCAGTGTGAAATGTCATTTTAAATCCACTGGGTTTTGTATTGTGACGAGAACACGATAATCAGGCATTCATCTTAGTCCTCAGAGGTGACAACAATCTTGCATTTCTGACTCTTAATCAGGGATGGACAAAGATGTATATAGGCCACAGCATCCTATTACCATAAGCTGGACTGAGTGCTTGTTTGTGTGGATATTATAGTATACAGCACTAATTAGCAATATAATAATTATAAACTATATGTAATGGGAGCGAGTAGCGAGATCTTGACAAGTTCTACCTCAAAAGACCTCAAAAACTCTAACTCTTGCGCCCTCCTTTCTGCCAAGGAGGGTCGCGTCCGTATACGGCCTAGAGATCTCTCGTCAGATCGGTAATTCAATCCATAAAGGCGGTGTTTAGTGGGTAAAAATCTCCATATAAGCACGCAGCTGGCTGCGTGGTATGCTATGAGCATTCACCGCGTTTGTCATATGTGTTCGTTATTTGAAAGGTTTCTTAGATTCGGTGAACTATCCTCTAAGTGATTTTTTATTTCCTTATATTATTTAAGTGAAATAATGAATATCGTTACGTGTTCTGGGGGCACGCGCAGTACCCCCCGCCAAGTCAAGCAAAAAAGCGGCACGGCCGTACCATACTATTCTCGAGGCAGTTGAGGCCATTTTAGACCCTATTACTTCGTTTCGAATAAAACTAGGAACCTGAATTTTTAGAGGCCAAGCAGGCATTGTATAAACATAGTATGTTTCAGATTCCATTCAATTTGAACTAGTAGTTTAATAATTATAACTTGTCAAAGTTTCTTAATTTTGTCACTCACTGACTGACCGATCATTAAAACTCTAAGGCACTTCTAGCAGACATAGAAGCTTCAAATTTAGAATGCAATTAGTTTTTAGTGTATTTATCAAGGAAAAACTAAAATATTTTTCAATTTCGGTCCAGTTTCCTAGATACACTAACTCCATAAACAACTTTGTAATACCATATAAATATATAGGATTACAAAGTTACATTTGCAGTGAATGAATCAGTGTCCTTGTATATTATGTATAATAGGTGCAGATAGGTACGAAAGGAAAAAAGTAAGACTATCTAGAAAAAGAAATGAGATGCAATCAAAAACACAACTTGTAAAAAAACCAAGTCTCGCAACTCAGTTCTTCTACCGTAAAAATTTGTGAGATCCATGTAATAGCAAGTCGGTTAATTTATTCAGTCCTTCTGTTTTAGGTTGTTACGTAATTAGCTAAGCTAACATCATCTTATGGTGACCATATCAATGTTAAACATCTTTTATGTTTTAAATAAATAGATTGACCTGGCCATCGCATGAAAACACAATGTATCTCACAATTAATTAGATTGTTTAGTGCGATTGTCAAGTCAATATATTTATTTAAAACATAAAAGATAGATAAGGGATAATAAAAATAAATTAAAGTAATTAAACGCGATAAAATCCGTAAATAATAGTTTTATTCAATGTGTAGTGTTCGCGTAAATTTAAGAAATCATTACATAAAAGATGTTTAACATTGATATGGTCGCTATTATTATATATTGGTAGTCACTATTATTGTATTTTATATATTATATGTTGGTAGGTTAGCTAATTACGTAATAACTTAAAACAGAAGAACCCTTAAGTAGGGACTGAATAAATTAACCGACTTGGTATTACATGGTTCTCATAACTTTTTACTGTAGAAGAACTGAGTTGCGAGACTTGTTTTTTTACAAGTTATGTTTTTGATGGCATTAATCTTTTTCATTATAAGTATATACCGTATCATTAACTTCCACCCATGTTCATTTCGCTGAACGATGATCATGATTACATAATGAATACCTGAAGTTTTCGTCTCATAGGAAGTTGTTTATGAGGGCAAGCTAAACTGTGCTCCTATCTATTTTTTAATGTAACATAGGGCTATTTCATAGTAGATAATTTTGTCACCTTTTAGTGGAAGCGTTCGAGAATCATTTACTCTATATGGTCCCGTGGGTGTCGTAAAGAGAGTACAGAGGTAAACAAATCAGGAGATGAGCAACATTATCTTTTTGATAGATACTCAAAATAATAAAAATCACAAGCGTTAGCTTATAGTTAACTATAGCAAATGCCGCCTATGAGGCAATATATGGGGGAGGCCTATGTTCATTGGTGTCCTTTATAGAGCGTCTTCTTATACGAATCAAATCTTTGAAAAGCATAAATTAAGAACAAGGCCGTAATGTGGCGTTATAATCAAACTGCATTTTTCACCTGTTTTTTTTGAGCGTCTAAAAGTTTGTAAAGTGAAGTGAAAACATGTGACTTTATAATTTCTTGTTAATAATATTGTAATGTTATGCAAGTAATTGTAATAAGCAATGGTAGCCCAGGGGCTACGCGAGAAAACTGAGTTAAGATGATTATTCGTGGTAGAGGCATTCTGCAGCTATATTATAGTTGCAGCACATATGGGTCTGCTCGGTCGACCGGAGAGGGGTCACACTCATAGAATATCAGCTCCACGCTGCTTGTTTTGTATGGTGAGTGTCGTATGGTGATTAAGGCTAAAAAGCAGACCTACAAACCTACTATCTAGTAAATAATTGTTAATTGATATATACAATATGCATATAATGTCTTCTATATTGGTTTAGAATATACTATAGTGTTTGTTAAACACATTAAATAAGAAATTATACTTCAACTTTTCGCTGATATTTCAACTTTTATCGTTTAGTTTGATTGACGTCAATTAAAATCAAATTAAAAATATTTTACAGAAATTAAATACGTAGCATCAAAAATGCACACAGTTTCACAAGTAGCAATGCAGTAAATTGCAATTTACGCCTCAATATCACGTAAAACATAAGTTCCGTTCGCAACATTCGACGGTGTTGAAAATTTAACTTTGTAAATTTACTTGAAAATTTAAATTTACACTTTTAGTTCATTTAACAATTTTTGTATCCACTTAAAATTTAATATGGAAGAATATTTTATTTAATTATAACCAACATATCTTCTTTTTATTAATCAATTTTACTGGTGTACAGCAAAGTAAATACAATTAAAAACCATAATAATTACGATCTTTCCGGAATTTAATCTTGGACTCCTGAGGTAGCAATGCATTTCTCTAGTCTTCTTGGCTGAAGTAGTTTTATCTATTAATGGTGCACACATTATGATAGTAAGCAAATATTTTGGTCCACTCAAATATTAAAGTCCAAAAGCTGAATATTGGCCTCTCCATAGAATGGCTCATAGGAGGATATTTGCCACAGTTGCCACGATTGGCAGGTCGGTTGGCAACTGCAGTTTTTTTCTATTTTTTATTAGAATGACGCTGATGCTCATTACATAGTTTGTTTCTCTCTCATAGTAAGTGGATGACGTGAGCCATGGACATCTGGTCCTCGTTTAAGAATCAAAGTGTAGATGCGTTGTCACCCCTGAAGACTAAAATGGAAAGATTCGTTTACAGTAAAAAGGGTCTCCTGTTCCATATGAAACACATGAAACCCGACCCATAATATAGCTGCAGCATGTCTCTGCTACGTAAAATAAGCTTTTTTCCAGTACCTACTAAAAATAAAACTAAAATAAAGTAAAGTTACAGCCTATATACGTCCCACTGCTGGGCACTCTCTGAGAGGGTTTTAGGGCAAGGAAGTGTCCACCGCGCTGCGCCAATGCGTGTTGGCGAACTTCACATGTCTTCGAAATATTTTTTTCTTATTCCTCAGACATGCAGGTTTCCTCAAGATGTTTTCTTTCACCGTCGAGCACGTGGTAAATCAGCACTTAAAATTGCATTTAATAATTTCATTGGTGCCGGCGGGGATCGAACCCGGGTTTCTCGCGTTCTGTTATATTTACAGCGAGCATTAACCATCTGAGCTACCACGGCTCCTACTAAAAAAAACTACTAAAATTATTTTTCTTTAATAAATATTCAAAATAAATTTTATCCTCGATGATTATTTTATTGCAGTCGATTTTAGTGAAGTCTTTACTTTCGTTTCTTAAATTCTATTTATAGAATTCAAGGTAGTAAATGAGCGCACAGTCGTGAAGAATTAAGCGCATATTATGAACAACAGACAGTTACTCGTATGTCTGAATTTCACGCATTCGAACCAAATAGTTTGTTTTTTCTTTAATGCGTACGGCAAAGGAAAAAAGTATTTGCCGGCATCGAGTTTCCGTCCGATTAAAATCTGGGTGTCTTAAAGACAAGATAGAATAGGCTCTTGTTACGCTAATGTAGTGTGATTTACTGTCCAAGACTTCATCAATACTTACCACCAGGCAAACTTCGCGTCGAATACAGGCTAAAAATTAAAAAATAAATAAAACGCTTTCTTTCTCAGTGACTAACACACAAAGCCTTCTTGCTTCTTGCTTCAAAGCGTTCTTGTTACTCATGATACAAAAAACAACATCATTATACTGCTATTTATCGCTTGTACTAGTCAAGCCAATCCATACGTGCTACAACCATGATGTGCTGCAGTGTACTTCTACCATGGAAACCTCCAGTCACTCTGATATTAATAAAAATCAATCTATATACCGTTTATCTCCCGCAGTCACTAGATGCTCTTCTTTTCTGCTAAGAAGTCCCTTTAGGTACTTACCTGGTACTACTATCTTAACTATTTCAGCTACGAAGCAACGTTGCGTACACTGTTGTATTCCATTATGGAAGTTATAGATAACCAGTATAATAACAGGCTGTGAGACATTCCATTTTAGTCCTAAGTGCTGACATAGCACCTGTAGCAGTTTAAAGTTGGTGTTCATGGGCAGCAGTAGCTGCTTACAATCCAGTTTTTTCATACAGAATAAGGGGGGACATACGAACACACAGCCCACCTGATGGAAGATGGATGCTGTGGTCCATAGACATTCTCGATTAAGAATTAGAACGCATATACGTTGTCACCCCTGAGGACTAAGATTGAATACCTTGTTTCCAGTAAAAAAGGGTCTCCGAATCTCTAAACTCACCATACGAAATACAATATTAGGCTGCTATTTTACGCTCGTATTCTGTGAAAGAGTGGTCCTTCCCCGGTCGAGCCGACCCGTTCGTGCTACAACCATAATATAGCTGCAGCGTGGCTCTACCACGTAAAAAAATTAGACTTTAAGTTGGTTTCCGAAATTTATGTCATTAAAAAAGATGGAATGATTTTTCCAACCTAATACTGGCAATTGAAACTGCACTTTAGACGTAATCTCCGTCGGTATTTTAAGAATGATTTTATTACTAGTACAGATTCAACAGTCGTAAAATGTGCATTGGAAAACATTCACCGACGCAACTTTGCTTGTTACTGCGAACTAATATTGAACTAGCAATAAAGTTCGCCTTCCTGTTTTATGCGAGTTGATAAATGAATATTCCGCATGGCGGGATTACTACATGTAGGAACTTCATTTAAGCACGTATTAGACGTATTTTCCATTAGCAGATTTCCTCTTTAAAATTAATAGATTACTTTAATAGTAAATATGTATTACTTAAATAATAGTAAATGCGTATTCTATTCATGTAAAAAAAGTCCAATTAATGATTTCTTATAATTACGCGGATATTAAACATAGAATAAAACCAATTTTACGGATCGAGCAAGCTACACATGTGTATCAGGCATTAACATCTTTCCGCTCGCTCGATCAAGATACACATGTGTACCACAAGTACTACCCTTTGAAAAAGAATTTTTTTAACTTTTTAAATTCCCGATGCTTCGGCCACTTTTCAGTGCCCATGGTCGCGAGCCGTGGTAGCTCAGATGGTTAACGCTCGCTGTAAATATAACAGAACGCGAGTAACCCGGGTTCCATCCCCGCCAGCACCAATGAAATTGTTAATTGCAATTTTAGGCGCTGATTTACCACGTGCTCGGCGGTGAAGGAAGACATCGTGAGGAAACCTGCATGTCTGAAGAATAAGGAAAAAATATTTCGAAGACATTTGAAGTTCGCCAACACGCATTGGGGCAGCACGGCGGACACTTCCTTGCCCTAAAACCCTCTCAGAAATGAGGGGAGCCCTGTGCCCAGCAGTGGGTCGTATATAGACTGTAACTTTACTTTACTTTACTTTATGGTCGCGGGGGTAATGAGGTGTTTGACGTCCCCATGTCATAGTTAACGAAGGCTACCTACAACTTTTAAATAATAATTTTTAGTCAGATCTGCGCAGAACGAGCGTAGTATCTTGAGGTCTTGCAGTAGTATGTTTGAGTTTGGATTTAATTTTATTTCCGCATTTTGTATATTTTGTATGCTACAAGTAGTAGCACAAAAAAGTAACTTAATTAGCATATGGAGTTTTTTTTTAAAACAATACCACTTAAGATCCATTCCACTGGTGGGCACAGAGCTATCCTCATTTTTGCCTTTGAACTTTAATTTATAATACACGGGTGGCAATGCATCTTCATTTTGATTTGTAATCGAAAAATATATATAATATATATTTATATTCTTCTGTATATCTATATATATAATCGGAATCTCGGAAACGGCTTCAACGATTTTCATAAAATTTAGTGTCCAGGGTGATTCGGGGGCAATAAATCGATCTAGCTAGGATTTATTTTAGAAAATGTCTTTTTGTCCGTGTTTTCGGGCAATGAAAAACTGCTACAATATAAGACGGTAAATATTGACACTGTGTTAATGATCGTAATAGCTCAAGTGGATATCGAGCGGTCGCGAAATCGTAATGCCTTGATTCGCGTCCTGTCTTCGGTCCGCCATTTTTCCTTTTTTTTCAATTCCCGTCTTTTGTGAGAAAATTTATTATTTCGATCCCTTTTTTTAAAAATACGAACATTTTAATTAAATTAATTGCACTCATGATTTTTTATTCAAATAACCAGTTCAGTTTTTTCTAATAGGATAGGTGACACAGCACACAGTCCACCTGATGTAAGTTTCGTGCCATAGACATCTACATCTATCTTACTGCAATGAAAAGTCATAAATCATTATGTCAATAAGATCAAAAAATATTATTCATGTTTTAACAGTGTATTGTATCTTAATGTAATTAAAAAAAAAACCGAGCAAAGCTCGGTCATCCAGGTACTAGATATAGATAAAGCGCCTAAAGATCACATCAACTTTTTACCGAAAGGTAGACTTTGTGCTCATTTGTTACCAATATTTTATTTAAATCCACAGTATATATGCGCCTAAAAGATCGTGACATATTTGTTGATTTTCATTAAATATCAATAATTTAGGTACATAAATCCACATAATAGGCTCGTTCGACACGTTTACTTTATTTTATGATTCTGAAACACTAAACCCATAATTAAAATAATATTTTGTTTAATCTGAACGCCGCATCTGATACGCTAACTTTATGTTTCAATATTGTAGGGCAAGTAATTACTATGGTTTCAAGATCAATTATCTCAATGTACAGGCACAGGCACACACCCACCAAACGAACTGACATGGAAAACGAATTGCCGGGAACAATCACGTCACACCACATTACAAAGCCTTTTTATGTATACATATACATAAAATTGAACCGTTTATCTGTAATATCGAACTGCCTTCTTGGTCGAGTGGTTGAAGTAGTGCAACTGCTGATCATGAGGTCCTGGGTTCGAATCGCGGATCGGGCCAAAATATCAATTATTTAATTTTTCCGTCAAGAAATTCTCAGTAGCGCCCCGGAGTTAGGAAGTTGGCGGTGTCTCACCCCCGTGCCTCGGAAAGCACGTAAAGCCGTTGGTTCTGCGCTTGATCTCTCTCCGGTTGTGTCGTTTTACCGTCCCATCGGATTATAAGAGTGAGGGAATAGAGAGTGCACGTTTTGGCACTGTAATCCTGTCTTGCGCCGATGAGTAGTCTCCGTGACCAAAATTCAGTCTGGTGGACATTTATATCGAAATAACCGCTTTGTATTGAGCTAAGGGGGTTATTTGCATGCTATTAAGACATGAGTAACCATTTTTTTATAAATTATGTATGTCTAATCTTCGGTATGGGTTGAACCGATTGTAATGTAACTTCACGAATAGATAGAAAGCAATGTCTGGAGTTATCTAGACTATATTTTATCTGAAAAATATGAAGCATTTTGTGAAATTGAAAAATAAATGTTCATTTATAATTATTTAAAAAATCAAAATAACACCAAATTAATAGATCCACAAGCGAAGCCAGAGCGGATCACTAGTCTACCAATATATTGAAACTTAAAGACAAAACTGTATCTTTACTATATCCCTTTCTAAAAAGGAGTAGGGTTTTGTATAATTAAGGTATATTTGGAAAAGGAGTGCAGAAATTAAAATTTATATAAAATGTGATAAAAATCCGTTGAATAAAATAAAATATAACATTTTTTTCATCGTTTACTACGTTCATACCTTCAAATCCAAACGCATAAACAAAAATTATATAATCACTACGTTCTCAAAAATTAGTTTTCGAAGGTTGCGACACGAATATATGCGATGTAATGAAATCATCATCATCATCATTGAGAAAACAATTCATGTTACCGTTCGAATAATAATTATTCTAGTTCTATTTTCTTTTTCTTTTTGGACATATAATAAAATAATAAGAAAATACATAAACAGAAACAGTAGTATCGATGTCGATTGTTGCTAACATTGAGAAAGAAATCTCTACTATCAAGGCGTCGTGTCCTGTGAAATAACGTCACTCAAAATACAACTATACAAGGTTAACATTTTTCTAGTAACTCTGAAGACACGTGTTTAGTTTCTGTCATATTTGGTATAATATAAAGAAACCAAATGGAACCACTGATCATTTAAAACTCTACGTATGCATGATATGCAACATCTTTCAATAGTTGTGTCTCTTTTTGCCTTATTTGGACATTAAGTTAAAAAAAATCGCGCCAACTACATTGACTCATTTTATTTGGAACTGTAGATTATCTCTATGCATACGTATTACGTATGTAATATATGTAATAACTCTAAGGTATACCGATAAACTAAAAAAATAATAAATTATGGTCGCATTTCAACCACTATATACTGTCGACACTAATTAGTCCAGGAGGAATTGGCCCATGAGTACCAAAAACTATTTCACCTCAATATTTTTATGCGATTCTCTTCAAATTATCTTACTGATAATATAAATGCATGTTGCCTTTAGGGAAACCTGGTGACATATTGTTTATACCGATTATATTTTGCTGTTGCAAGGAATTGTGTATTATTTTTATATATTTTAATGTGTCAAAAGTATCCAAATTTGGGATTTTTCAAACTTAAAAATTTTTACTTCCAAAATATTATCTATCTGAAAGTCATAGGACTTTTTTTGTATTTCATCAAAAACATAAAAAAGGATTTTTTATGTTTTATTATTTTCGTTATCCTATACCTTTAAACGAGCAATTCTTGTATATATATATATATATATATATATATAATTTATTTAATATATTATTACATTCATTAATTACACATTACGTTGCGGTACAATCATAAGTTTATAGAAACTTCACCGTGTACCGGTATCACCGACAATAGCAAATATGAGGGTGTAGTAAGAAAAAAGAAATACACTTAGTATTTATTATTAAAAACATATTATGTATAATTTAAATTATTGGTAATGCATTCCGTAAAGTAATTTTTAATATAAATAAAAAAATATTAAATAAATTATTTAATTTAATATTTTTTTGATTTAGTTCTGATTTTACTGATACTAGTAGCTGGTTAATTAGGTTAGGAATCATATATTCTAAGGTACGTTTACCATATAAATTATTGAATTTAGGTAAGGCTAGTTTATGTTTTCCTGAGTTGCGAGTTTTAGAGTATTCACATGTATGTGCAATTTTTTACTGCTCATGGAAAAATTCTTCTATAAGAAGGGTAAACTTTACCTTTTCGTGTATAGGTATAAATTTGCAATGAGTAAAAAGGTTGTGGTAATCTGATTCTTTATACTGGTTTTTAATACTATCCGGGACTATAGTTTTTAAAATACGTAATTGTAGTTGATAAATACGTTCTAAATGTGATCTGTACGTTCTACCATAGCTAGACAAACCATATGCTACTTTTGACTCTACCAGTAATTTATATAGCTGTATAAGTATTTTATACGGAATTTTATATTTAATTATAGAAAATTTTGCAAGCATACCACGAAGTTTATCACATACATGCTCAATATGCTCTTTCCAATTTAAACGACTACCTATCACGAGTCCTAAGTAGGTCTGTGATTCTACCAGGTCTATGGATTCGCAGTTACATTTCGTTTGGGCATGTCGTCTGTGAATGCATTGGTAGTCATACGCAATGAGCCTAGATGTTTACAAATGGACGTAACAAAATAAAATAAAATAAATACGGTAAAAATGATATAATGACTTGCTGTACAATGGTAAGACCTTTCTAAAAGAAGATTGCCGCTGGGCGCCCTCTGGCGCCTTGTTTTATACTGCTGATTATTAGTCGGTGTTGCCGCAACACTAGGTATAACCTTACTCCTATTTTGACTAGAGCTAATGTACATAACTTAGTATTCGCAGCATTTAAGACTAATCCTTTATCATGTGACCACTTCATAAGTATATTAAAATCATCTTGTAGGAAGTTGAGAGTGTCGTTTATATTGCTCCCAGCCGCAACCAAGCACACACACACACACACACATATATATAATCGGAATCTCGGAAACGGCTCCACCGATTTTCAAAATTTAGTGTCCAGGGAATTTCGGGGGCAATAAATCTATCTAGCTAGGATGTCCGTGTTTTCAGGCAATGAAAAAACTGCTACAATATAAGAAGGTAAATTTTGACACTGTGTTAATGATCGTAAGGATATCGAGCGGTCGCGAAATCGTAACTCCTTGGTTCGCGTCCTGCCTTCGGTCCGATTTTTTTTTCCTTTTTTTTCAAGTTCCCTTCTTTTGTGAGAAAATCTATTATTTCGAGCCCTTTTTTTAGTTTTTTTTAAATATGAACATTTAAATTAATTGTACTCATGATTTTTTATTCAAATAACCAGTTCAGTTTTTTCTATTACGTCAATAAGATCAAAAAATGTTATTCATATTTCATCAGTACACACAATAAATTTGTATCTATATGTGTTGTAAATATAATTTCCAAAACACACGATTTCCAAAAAAAAAAATACCGAACAAGCTCGGTCACCCTGGTACTGTATTTTAATGGACTAAAGAATCGGACTTTAGGATTTTTCAAAAACACTAAAAAATTCATAATTCCGAAAATATTAACTTTATCGTAAAAAATCATACGATTTTTATTCCTATTTTATCAAAAAATATTTAAAAAAATGTTTGACAATTAAAAAAATCGATTTAAACAATATGGAACCGCGTTGTCCCATGTATCAGAATCGTATAAAAAAATTAAGATGGAATAATTGTCGGTACGGTACATGCGCCGATTCCTCCTCGACTAAATATGGTCGCCACATTAGTATTTTTGAAGTAAAAACTTCTTCAAAATCTGAAAATGGTATAATTTGAAATTCAACTAAACGAAAAAGTGACACTAACAATTATATACATCTATAGAATTTAGCCTGCGAGAGAGTGTTCCTCCTATAATCTCCGTCTCCTTTTCTTAAGGTTTCACTTCTACCACGTATAAACTTCACATATGTTTTTTTAAAAGCTTGAAGCTCTTAAAAAGCTTGTGCTTGAAAATTAATCATAGTTTTGGGGGCGTGTCTTATTCCTTTGTCGGTGAAGCTCACGTACGACTGAGGGATTGTCAAAATGAAAGTGATGCAATGACTTCATCTAACGCAAATTATGAGATAGCTATACCAAGCACGCGCTCGGAAAAATACTAAGTAAGCACAGAACATCAATTTTTTTTAATAAAGCTTTGTTATGGATTAAAAAATGGTTTATGAGAACTTAGATATGATTATTTACTATGCCTTGAAAATGTAACTAATTAGAGCCTGCTTTGCAATTTTTTTTCTATTATTCTGTTATATTATTTTCTATAGACATAATTACATGCTATCATGTTTTCTTTTTTTTAAATCAGGTGACATGTAGTAAAAAACCATATAGTAAACGTTTGGTTCGTAATCTATAAAACATAAAAAAATTGTGCAATAGAATACCACCAAATTTTCGCGTTATCACTTTAATTTACTACTACTAATTTCGTTATCCTATACCTTTAAACGAGCAATTCTTATATATATATATACACTCTTAAATAAACTGTATCCAGACTTTTTATTCGCAACATCATTAAATTAAAATTAGTAAACGATTAAAATCAAAGTAAACACTTTTGCTCTAAAAGTTTTATTTTACAAGTAGCGAAGGCATACCAGCAATTTACACGATGACATCGCTATAAATGGAGCGACGTTTGTGTCGCGGAATCCACGCTAGTAAAATTTTATGCTGAAACTCCGTTTTGAAAATCGTGCAACATTTTGTAGTTATTTTATGAAGTATAATTCTCGCGTGCTTAAAATAAATTTTATGGAATTATATTAGAACTTTATTCGTATATAGTTATAACGCCTCGTCTGGTTTAATTATTACCTACACCTACATTATTTATGTAACATTTTGGCAAAATAAAAAATTTAGAGAGGTATATAATTAATTACCGAGCATGTAATGCTATACAGCTATATGTTGAAGCATTCACTGACAAGATTGGCTACATCTTGAAGCGCGCTTCCATTAAATCATTCTTCAGCCGCTGATGAATATTGGTCAATTTTTACCATCAGTCAAGCGTAATGTTCCTCTGCAATATGCAGGAGTGTACAAGCTTGATTGAGAATGTAGTGTTCTTGCATAGGACAAACTAAAAGATCAATTAAAACCCGCGTTAAAGAATATATAGCTAATGTGAAGAGTCGACGCTCCGGGAAGTCTTCAGTCTGTGAACACGTACAGGATCGCCGCCGCTACTACATCAGATTTGATAGACCACAAATCCTACCTAACGAGTACCGATTCCTTCCAAGGATGTTTCGCGAGGCTACTGAAATTAAAATAAAAACATCCCAATTTCAATAGAGAAGATGGCTGGACGCTACCATCAGCATGGGATCCTATAATTAATAAAATTAAATCCCAACCCAAGCACACGACTGCAATACTTCAAGATATACTACACAAGAGATACTATAAGTTCATACTGTGAAGATCGGAAAAAAATTAATGATTTTAATCTGTGGTAAATGCAGACAGCACAATGGAAAGTCGCCACTATTTTGATACAAACGACAAATTGTGTTCAACTTATCACCGTACCTTGCAAACCTAAAGATAGTTCATGTATATTTTATTTATAATATGAATAATAATAGTAAAAAAACAAGAAGATAATTTTTTAAAATCACTTAAGCATAACTTGCAAAAAGTATTAAAACCAAGAGAGTTTATATTCCCACATTGCCATGGCCCTTTAAAAGATGACTCTTAAACGACATTAAACCAAAAACTTTTGAAATTAGTTTATTGATAGAAATCCTAAAACCAAGTGTGGTAAATGCTTATAATTTATGTGTTATTAACACTATTCTAAATTCAATTTTCAAATACTGTTTTACAAGCTTTTAGTTTGTATTTATTTAGAAGTGTTAATGTTTTGTTGAGTTAAGCAGTTGTTCTTGAAGTTCCTCTAGAAAATAAATATTTGTATTAATTTTATTTGTTTCCTTTTTAACAAGTATATACTGTAGTTTACATGGACCTCATGTGACTACTAATGGAATTGGTTTTGACTCGACTAGCTTAATTGTACCATCTAGTGAGCTTACACAAGGGCGCGGTGGCACAGTAGCTTTACGTTATGCTACCCTGTTGCTAGTTGCCAGCTTGATCCCCACATTGGACATGTATGTATGGTTTACAAATATTTGTTCAAACTAACAACGCGCAAATTTATTATAACAATAATAATATATAAATTTATTGAATAAAACCATATTGAAACAACAAATTTGAAGCCTGGACTTACAAACTAGCATTAGCTATGTATCGGGATCCAATTATTTTCCATATGCAAAAAACTTACAATTACAAAATTGCTCATTACAAATCAGAGCATATATAAAATGTTTTGTTTATGTATACATGACACACACACACAGACACACACCGAGTGTGTGTGTGTGTCATGTATACATAAACACACACACACACTCGTGTGTGTGCGTGCGTGCGTGGTGCGTGCGGCGCGCGCAGTGTGTGTGTGTGAGTGTGTGTGTGTATGTGTGTGTGTGTGTGTGTGTGTATGTGTGCGCGAGCGCGCGCGTATGTAATGTGTAGAAGTGGTCATTATGCTCGATATGTCCCTCTGTAGCGGTGATGAAAGATAGAGCAAATACTTTCTGAATTGGAGACAGACAATGGAGGAGGAACTCTGAATGCAAATTGCTTGAAACTTCTATATCACTGGCACTTATGTAATAACTCAAACAACTTTAGTATCATACGTTTTCTATTGTTTTCTCATTAATTCGCAATTCAAACAAGCACCATATGTACGCAATATTATGCATTTTGCGTTTTCCTTTACTAATAACTCACCCGATGTTATTTTTCACATTAGGACTTTCTCGATTAGATTTCGTTTGTATTTCGGAGACCAAACGGAAAGGCAGTGGTACTGAAGAGCTCCCTGGCGGGACGTTAGCTATATGGTCCGGAGTCCCGGAAAGCGAGAACGCCTGCCAGGGAGTGCGGGTGCTGCTGTCATCCCGGTTGGTCGATCTTATGACTGAATATAAGGTTGTGAACTCAAGACTTCTCTGGGTTCGCTTTAAACTGGGACTGACGAAGTTATTCCTTTTGGCTGTTTATGCGCCGGTAGCTTCGTCGTCCAGGGCTGAGCTAGAGGAGTTTTGGGAGAGTGTAAGAGAAGTTCTAGATTTGGTTAAGGGAAATGAAAGAACTGTTGTATGTGGTGATTTGAATGGATGGGTAGGTATCGCTCGACCAGGATACGAGTCGGTGCTTGGAAAGTTTAGCGATAAAAGGGTTAATGATGCTGGCGAGCTTATACTGGCTGTATGCAAGGAAAAGGGTCTTCTTGTGACAAACACTATGTTTAATCACAGGAAAATCCATATGTACACTAGAGAAAGAAAGAATGAGAGAAGTATGATTGATTTGTTCCTGGTGGATGACCGACTGCGAAAACAGGTGATGGATACACGAGTGTTCAGATGGTGCTGACCTGGGAACGGATCACTATCTAGCGCCAACACACGAACAACCCAAATCACTAACTAGATTTAGGGGTTTGTTCGCGGGTTGGCGCTACCGGATGGCAGTAACAGAACCACTGTCGGTCTGTCGCTTTCGCAGCTGGAAGCTTCAGGAAGCAGATACTAGGTACAAATATCACACGAGGGTAGCCGAATAGCTTGACACCATCGATGACAAGAAAGAATGTGTGGAGAGAACATGGCAGAACCTTATGGATGGAATGGTAAGTGCAGCGGAAGAAGTATGCGGAACGACAAAAAGAGGTAGTAGTAAAAGAAGAGATGCATGGTGGAATGATGAAGTGAGAGAAGCTGTAAAAAAGAAGAAAAAAGCATGGTTAGACTACTTGGCCTCTAGTAACGATAAGCGTATGAGAGAGAAGGTGAAAGAAAGATATAAGCTGCAGAAAGTTCATGCGAAAACACTGATTGAAGAAGTACGTGAAAGGTGTAGAATAGAAACGGACGAAAGGTTGTCGCACAACTTTAAGGAAAACTCCAAACTCTTCTGGAAAGAGGTTGGAAGGTCCCGGAGTGGTGCGACAGCCTTAAGAATGAACAAAGTGCTTTCGAGAACCAATGACGTCCTCTCAGAAAAATCGGACGTCATGCAGCGATGGAGTGAATTTTATAGAGAAATGTATGCTTGTCATGATCTTAGTGAAGGATCCGGGGGTGACGCCGTGACTGGCATGCCAGACACGGACCTCGATGACACTGAGGTCATCAGCATGAAAGAGATTGAACGTGCGATTCAAAGTTTGAAATGTGGTAAGGCTGCGGAACTAGACAGAGTTACTGCTGAAATGGTCAAGTACGGTGGGCCTTGCGTCTGGGACAGCTTCCATCTGCTGTGCAATTTGTGCTGGCGGACGGGAGGTGTCCCGGATGATTGGCAATCCGCGGTCATTGTACCTTTATATAAAGGTAAAGGTTCACATTTTGACTGCATGTGCTATGGGGTAGTCAGCTTGACCAGTTTAGCAAGTAAAGTTTACTCGAAGGTTTTGACACGTAGGATGCAAGAGAAATCGGAAAGATTTTTAAGGGAGGCACAATGCGGATTTAGACCTGGAAGAGGAAGCACGGATCAAATGTTTTCTCTCCGCATGATCACGGAGAAGCTTCTGAGTGTTAACCAGAAGATTTTCTGTGCTTTTGTGGATCTGGAGAAAGCATTGGTCGATTGGTCTCTTCCTCCTGGACCGCCGCAAGGTGTACTCGTTTGTAAAACCTAAGTCAATTATATTTTCAAATTTAAATAATCAAATCAGTGTTGATAATTCGAGAAAAAAAAAATAGGAGTGCAGAAAGCAGTGGTGGTGAGCAAAACTGTGAGTCAAACCTTATATTCTGATCGCCTAGTACGCACCCCCCTTTTGCGGACATACTTTATGTCGTCATTGACTAACCTGCGTGTGCGCTTAGCCTATCTGCATACGCACTTTTCGGCCATTTTGGCGTTTTAGTCCAACCCACTCAAACGAGACTCCACCCCTTGCTTGCCATAGGACATTGCTGCCGCACTGTTTTTTGCACCATTTTGCGATTACGTATTGAAGAGCATAACTAACTTCTATTCACTTATAGTCTCCTAATCGTGAGCAAATGGATACCATGAATAAATCGTTGTCAGATACAGAAGTGGAAATTGCACATCAAACCACCACACCAAACTTTTTAACTGCCCGGAAAAAGAGAAGAAGAGATGAAGATTACACTACGGAATTGGCTAATTAAAAAGAAGAAATGAAGAACATGTTCTTATCGCTTATGAATTCTCAAAATCTTGAATTTCAAAAAAATGCAAGCGTTCTCAAAGAAATCCAAAAAACTAACCAAAATATCGAAAATTCTATTACTTTTTTGACAGAACAAAACAAGGAATTTCAAGAAAGGATCTCTAAGCTAGAAGGACAAATTAAGGAGGACAGGAACTATATAGCGGTTTTGGAAGATAAAATAGAGGATATGCAAAAAAGATAGACGTAAAACAAATTTGGAAATCAAGAACGTCCCAAGAAAGAACGACGAGAGTAAAACAAACCTTATTGAAATGGTTTTAAGTCTATCCAACACTATCGGCTGCCAAATGGTAAGTTCAGATATTAAGGATGTGTATAGAGTCCGTGGAAAAAGAGAAGATATTAAGAACACTCCTATTATTGTGGAGACATTATCTACAATACAAAAAAATGATTTTTTGAAAAAATGTAAGGAGTTCAACAAAAAAAATTACAAATCAAAACTCAGTGCTCATCATTTAGGACTTAAGTCTTCAGGTGTAGAAAATAATCCTATCTTTGTATCAGAGCAGTTAACAGCTAAGGCTGCTCGACTCTATTTTCTTGCACGCGACCTTAGCAAGACACATTCGTATAAATTTTGTTGGACATCTTACGGGAAGGTTTACTTGAGGAAAGACGATAACTCCAAAATAATACTAATTAAAAATGAATCGCAAATCCAGCAGCTGAAGATAGACACCTGACTAAAAGCCGTTCTACAATATACATGCAATCTCTTCGTTTATATTAGAGTAAGCTCTATCGTGTTTTCGTATATTTATTTTTTGTTTTTAATTGTTCACCACACAAATGTAAAAAGGCAATCACTCAGATACACTTTCACACATTCATCTTCCAGTAATATAACACAGTCATATCTTAACAAACAGTTCGAGATTACTCAGACTACTGTAACTATTGCTACTTCTCTTAGGTTCCTCTGTCACCCTACCCTCCTGCACATTACGTTGCTATTATACATATATAAAAACTTTTATTTTAATCTTTTTATATATACACATCGAACTAATCACTTCGCAAAATTACCTTCTACTCAATTATTTATAATATTCAACAAACTCTTTAACGAAATTGCTAATGCATTTTATTATTTTATAAAAGTAGAATGAACAGTACATTTTCTACTATACAAGACATGGACGATTCAAAAATAGAGAACTCTAATCAATGTGATATACAGGATTTAACTAAATATATAAATGTTTTCAAAAATGACCTAACCTTAATATGCCAAAATATTCGTAGTATTTACAAAAATATTGATGACTTTGAATCTACACTATCGTACCTTAATTTTGAAGTTGATGTTCTTATGCTAACCGAGTGTAGACTTAGCTTAGACAGACCGCTACCCCATTTATCTAACTATACATCACTTGCAACAAAATTTAATCTAAATCAAAATGATGGTGTAGTTGTTTATGTCAAAAATAATCTTAAGGCAACTATGAAAGAGGTGAAATTGGATCATGCTTCCTGTATACATATAAATATTTTTGACCATACAATTTTATGTATTTATCGTTCTCCGTCGAATCCAAATGCGACAAACTTTATCAACTCTATTAGTTCTTACTTGGACACAATAAAGTCATGTCGTAACATAATAATAACGGGTGATATTAATATAAACCTAATTCCTAAGCAAAACGAAGGATCGAATGAAACTAACTAATAGGGATAATTATTTGAATATGTTGTCAACTCATGGAATGCTACCTGGTCACTCTCTACCGACTAGAGGCGCTAGCTGTTTAGACCATTTTATGTTAAAATTAGACAAAAGAAAATTTTCTTCGCATATAGCAATCTTAAATACAAGTACTACTGATCATTCAACAATTTTTTTTTTAAATTAAGTAAAATAAAACAAAAGCAAAATGTATCGAAAACAGTAGAATTTGTAGACTACGAAAGAGCGCTCTCAATATTAATGCAGAAGAATATCTCTACATTATTATTTTGTGACGACCCGAATGTAGTTGCCGAAAAACTTATAAAAAGCTTATCTGAATCCTTAACAGAGAGTAAAATTACAAAAAGAAAGCCAAAATCACAACGCACCATTAAACCTTGGATTACACCTGGTGTTTTAAGGTGCATTAGAAACAGAAATAAATTGCAAATGCAACTGCGTTCGGATCCTCACAATGTAATTTTAGTAATTACCTATAAAAGATACAGAAATTTCTGTAACAACCTACTAAAAAAACTTAAAAGACAATTTGAGAGAGAACAATTAAATAAAGCAAATAAGAATTCAAAAAATACTTTGGAAAACAATTAAAGAAATAACAAATCTAAAACCTAATAAGACCATAAATTCTGATTTACTAAATATTAAATTAAGCCCCTATGATTCAGTTAACTATGTTAACGACTATTTTTCAAATATCGGTAGAAAGCTTGCTGAGGATATCCAAAAATATGACACCTCTCCCGGACCTGACAGCCTACATAGGCTTAAATCACATTCATCATCATTTGCCTTATTAGAAACTGATCCACTAGAAATTGAAAATATCTTGTCAGATCTTAAGTCAAATAGTGCACCTGGCTGGGATAATATCTCTACTCAGTTTCTCAAGTATTCTAAATCCCTCGTAGTTCCCGTGATAAGTCATTTGACTAATCTCTGCTTCCAAAAAGGGTATTTTTCCGTCTTATCTCAAAAAATCTTTAGTGATTCCGTTGCACAAGGGTGGAGGAATAGATGATGTCAATAACTACAGGCCCATTTCAGTTTTGCCTGCCCTTTCTAAAATAATAGAAAAGTTAATAAATAAACGACTTATCAATTACCTTGAAAGCTTTAATCTTCTTTTAGATAACCAATTTGGGTTTAGACGCGGTAAGTCGACAGAAGATGCAGTTGTAGCACTAACATCTCATATAACTGAACAACTGGATCAAGGCCGTAAATGTTTGGCTATATTTTTAAACCTTAAGAAAGCCTTTGACACTGTTTCTTCTTCGATCCTTGTGCGGAAATTGGAAGCAATCGGTGTAAGGGGCATCCCGCTGAATTTATTCAAGGATTACCTGAGGGAACGTAAGCAACAATTAAAAATAGGTGACTACATTAGTGAAGAATCACCGCTTACTTTTTGGTGTTCCACAGGGAAGTGTACTGGGTCCTACACTGTTCCTTATTTATATTAATACATTAACTAACCTAAATTCAGTCGACGGTCGAGTATTTTCTTATGCCGATGACACCGCAATAGTTTTTACGGGAAATAATTGGAACTCGGTATTTAGAAATGCTGAATCTGGTCTATTAATAATTTCAAAATGGCTCCAGAGTAACCTTCTTTCCTTAAATATTGCAAAAACTAAATATGTATGCTTTACGATTAGTAATAGAACGCAACCAAATAATAACAATAGTTTAAAAATACATTATTGTGGTATTTCTAATAGTTCTAACTGTAAATGTACATTTATCGATAAGGTTGCATCTATAAAGTATTTGGGAGTTGTTCTAGACCAACACTTGAACTGGCACTCTCAAGTTGAATATACGAGTAATAGGATACGGAAATTAATTTGGATATTTAGGAAACTAAGACATGTCACCTCTAAAAAATTACTAAATCAAATATATATTGCATTAGCACAATCCATAATAGGGTACTGTATCTCAGTCTGGGGAGGTGCAGCTAAAACAAAATTATTAGAAATCGAAAGAAGTCAGCGTTGTTTACTCAAAGTTATGTATTTTAAACCATTTCGTTTTCCAACTGAAGAACTTTACAAGTTGTGTGAGCTTCTTTCAATAAGATAGATATATATTCTATCAATAGTTTTACGGACACACAAATCTTTGCCTTTTAACTCTGAAATAATGATGAGAAGAAGAAAAGATAGGGTAGCAGTAACTATATACGTAAAAACCAAATTTGCTCAGCGTCAGTTCTTATCGCATTCTGATCATCTCTACAATAGGCTGAACAAAGATTTGGATTTATATCACTTGAACACATACAAATGTAAACAAATAGTTACAAAGTATTTATATACTAAAACATATAACGACACAGAATGTTTATTGCAATATGCTAATTGATTTAATTTTATATTTATTATGTTGATATGTTGAAATAGGTTTTGGTGAACGAGAACTGTGACAATTTATACGAAGTTACACATTCATACTTACACAATACACATATATTTTTACACAAACACACACACACACACACACACACACACACACACACACACACACACACATGCGCGCGTGCGCGCGTGCGAACACGCTCTCATGCTTTTTTATTGAAATTCAGAATTAATCTATTTCAGGTAATATGTAAATTGAAAGTATTGATTGTTGTTTTGCCTTGTTTTTCACTCTAAACTAATGTTAACATTAATTATTTTTATAAGTGTTTTTCCAAATTGTCTTCACAAACACATTTAAAGATATTTAGTAAAGTAAGGAAGAGCGGGGCCACCTGGCACATGTATTATTATTACTTAATAGGATGGTCCCAACCTCTGTTTACAGTTACAAACCATTGTGTTGTGAAATAAAGATTTTGAAATTTGAAATTTTGAAATTTGATAAGGTTATAAGGAAGAAAATGTGGGAACTGTTGCCGGAATATGGTGTAGATGGTCGATTGTTAAGAGCTGTGCAGTCACTTTACTATGACTGTAAAGCCTGTGTGCGGGTAGGGCATGGCCTGTTACCCATGTTTAGCGTCCAAGCGGGCGTAAAACAGGGTTGTGTCATGTCATCCTGGCTGTTCATACTGTATCTCGACAGCTGTTTACAGAAGCTGAAAAATAGCTGTTTGGGTCTGAATTTGGGTGACATTAAAGTAAATTGTCTGCTCTATGCTGATGATGCAGTGCTTATTGCACTATCAGAAGCAGAGCTGCAGGCATTAGTCATGTGTTTGAAAGAGGAATGTGAAATTAAAGGTCTCCGTTTGAATGCTAATAAAACTAAGGTTCTGGTATTTGAAAAGGACGAAGAGAGAACGAAATGTGAAATATGGGTAAATCAGTAATGTCTAGAACAGGTAAATGAAATTGTATACTTGGAGAGTGCTTTCAGGCGGGATGAAAGATGTGATTTAGATGTGGACAGGCGTGTCGCTGCCGGGAACAAAGTCAATGGTACCCTGAATGCGTTAGTCAAAAGGCAACGCGCAGTGAAGAGTGCACGCCTTGTAATACATAACGCAGTGTTGGTGCCGACTTTGTTATATGGCAGCGAAACTCGGGTATGCCAGAAGAAGCATAAAAGCAAGTTGAATGCAGTGGAGATGCGATCTCTTCGGAAAATGTGCGGCGTTACCATAGCCGACCGAAGCGAAACGGAGAGATTCGCAATATGGCAGGATTGAAGGTGACCTTGTCACAAAAATTAATACGGGCATACTCCGATGGTTTGGGCACGTTGAGCGAATGAGTGAAGACCGAATGGTGAAGAAAATATATAGCGCGAAAGTAAATATTAAAAGGTGTCGAGGTAGACCGAGACTAACTTTCGAAGACCATGTGAGCAAATTACTCGAAGAGGGGAAGGTCAAGAGTACTCGGATACCTAGACGTGCATGTATGAAGAAGTTAATGAACATGAAAGAAGCGAAAGAGGTATGTAAGGATCGCGACACTTGGCGATCTGTTCTCTCTGGCTACCCCGTTAGGGATTGTGCGTGAAGATAAGTAAGTAAGTAAGTAAGGACTTTCTCCTGTATCGTATCGTGGAGGCAGTTTACTTACATACGAGGACCAATATCCAGACTCTGAACAAATATTTATAAGTATTACAAAGTTACTTGTTACAGGCGGGATTCGAAGCCGCAGCCCTCAGTGCTCCAACTTACTGCTAAACCACTCCGCCATGGAGCCGTCAAGTAAATGGGTGTCTAAGTATGTGATAATAGAGCCGAACACGGCAAAGCGAAATTAACTTATCATAACGAAAGCCTATATATTCTTGATTTGAGGATCTGTCTTTCCATTTGATTACAATGATAACCCCAACTTTTTTGGACACTTTTTTTGATATCATGGATTATTTTCTAAAAAAAACAGCTAAATTATTCACAATTTTTTTTTAAATATATATTTAAAATTTAAGATTTTTTTATAGATTATGGATGAAAAAACTTTGATCTGCATCCATAATATGGCTAAGTTAGCTAGGCTAAGTTTGGCTATACAACGTATGATACATATTTTAGTAACTTTGCAAATAACAATTATTGCTTTTAAACGCAACGTTCACTATTCTTATATTGTTAAATATATGTGGTCGTAATTTATTGCTGCAAGGACTAGCATAGTAATAAATTCTGAACCCTACCGAAACCGAGAAAATAACAAAGAAGCGAAGTTTTTCCCAGTTTTACTGCTTACAATTTATGCGAATTTGATATCGACAGGTCGGAAAATTAAGTGAAACCTGGTTGTATTTAAAGATAGTTATAGATCAAGTAACAATAGAGTTTTGCAAATAAAAAAAATTAAATTGAGTTAATTCAGTATTTTACGTAGTAGGACCACGCTGCAGCTTAATTACGGTTGTAGCACGAAAGGGTTGGTTCGACCAGGGTAGAACCACGCTCTCACAGACTACCAGCGTAAAACAGCAGCTTATTGCTCTGTGTTTGGTATGTTGAGTGTAGATAACCAAAGACCCTTTTATACTGGAAACGAGGCATTATATTTCAGTCCTCAGATGTGACAACGCATTCTGCATTTTGATTTTTAATCGATGATATATACTCGTAGGCGTCTATATACCCTCGATTAAAAATAAAAATGCAGCCTCAGCATCAACTTACCATCAGGTTGACTGTATGCTCGTTTGTGATAATTATTTAATTTAAAACACTTATTCAATATGATAAAATGTTCTTCTTTTTAATGATGACTGAATGGAAGGTGCTAATGTCCAGCTAGAGCTAGACTTTAACGCGTTTTTTTTAAAAGAAGAGGGGGCAAACGAGCATAAGGTTCACCTGATGTTAAGTGACTACCGCCGCCCATGAACATCCGCAACGCCAGGGGAATTGCAGGTGCGTTGCCGGCCCTTTAGAAAGAAGTAAGCTCATTTCTTGAAGGTCCCCAGTTAGTATCGGTTCGGAAAAATCGCCGGTGGTAAATTATTCCACAGAGAGTTCGTACAAGGAAGAAAGCTCCTAGTGAAACGTACATTGGTGGACCGCCAAGCATCTAGATGGTGTGGATGGTATTGGGAGGTTTGCCACGTAGTGCAAAAAGTCCTTTATTAAAATACATTGCTGGAAATGGAACTTAAAACAGAAGCTTCCCCATATATTGCCTCAAAAGGGAATAATATAAATAAAGACCTCATAATGACCCGAAACAACAGAGATAATGACGGGTTTACTCCTGTTGAGAAGAGAGGTCGATCGAGAACCGTCTGTAACCAGCGTGAACCGCCAAAATAAACGCAAGTACAACTCTGCGTATTGTGGAGCCCACCATACAGATCTACATCTCCCGTTTGGACAAAAGTACGTCGGGAGAAGATGTTCTGCGTTCGTGGACGAACGAAGCCGATGCCGCATAAAGGATTCGATCTCTTTCAATTTACTGCTTCTGGAGTCTAATAGGTCAACGAACTTCAAATCCTACGCACTCCAGGTTTCTGCAAAATATAAAGAGTCATTCCTCGCTCCCGATTTCTGACCCTCTGTGGTAGTGTTTTGCCGATACAGGGACCCGCCAAAGAAGAAAGTTCCCTAAATAGTGTTATATTTTAAGGTTCAAGTATATATTGCTATGGGCCAATGTTCCTAATTTATTTATCCTTGATGCCCGATATAAATTTATTGTATTGTGTATAATACGTACATACCGCCTTCGTAGTTTTGTCACTGCCTTAGAGTTGACTGGCAGAGAATGCTATTAGCATTAAGTCTACCTTTTGATTCCTTACTGTTGTAAGATTCAATAAAGTTTAAATAAATAAATAATATTTGCTATAGTTGCCACGCTTGGAAGGTGTTAACTACCGCTTTTTTACTTTTATTTAACATAAGAAAGAAGTTTTTTCTTCCTTTAGACCTATATAGTAGATATCTCTTGAGTTGTAGAGGATACTAGTAGGAAACAAAACTAGTTTTTATGGACTTTATTTTGCATGTTAATTTATTTTATATTTCAGGCATTTCCAGCACTTTACAGCACCCATAGTCACGGGGGGAACTGGGGTGTTCGACGTCCCAATGTCATAGTTAGCCCGACTACCTTCAGTCTTTGAATATTAATTTTTGATACAATCTACGCAGAACCAGCTTACAGTATCTTGAAGTCTTGCAGTGGTATGCTGGGTTCGGGTTTAAATTTTGTTAATTATGGTATCCAAAGCAGATGACAGCACACATCCATTTTATAGCCTCGCGTAGCATCTTTGGTAGGAATCAGTGTTCTTTTGTAAGAATTTGTGGTCTATCTAATCGGATGTAATGACGGGGACGATCGTGAACATGTTCACAAACCAAATATAAAATTAATTAAAAAAAATAACACCCGAAAAAAAGTTAATTATACGCGATAAAGTTGAATAACATTCAACCAATTTTAAAGTAAAATTTAAACAATATTAGCTATTCGCGCTGGCTTTACCTAAGTAGGATCTATTATTGAGGAATATTTAAACTAAAAATAATAATTATAGACAAGTTATTTTGTATTTATTTTATTTCGGAAATAAATCTTTAAGTTTTATTAATGAAATATAGCCAAGATCACTCCTGGTATTGATTTTTATCTGTTCGTAAAGTTTCATTGCAATCGATTCATCTATTTACAAAACGACAAACAAAATTTAAAAATGGTTATTCATATCTTGATGTAATAAACCTCTGAGTATATAACAAGCCAATTGTTTCAATATCACAGACAGTTACTTCCATTATATTTATTTGTATAGATTACAAACTCATTATTTAGAAAAATGGTGAAAGGTGACAAAGTAAATAAATAAAAATCAAATAAACCTATTTCTATGTGTATTTAATTTTTCATAAAAATATACTAAGAACTGGCAGGCAGGCCAACCTATTAAATATATCAAAATAAAAGTTATAAAAACGTGACATAAACATTTAAACGAAACTCATTAGGCTGCAAACAATACTCTTATCTCGAGGAAGGAAAAAGACGCTTAAAGTAAAAGGAAGCCGTTTGAGGCGGTGAAATGGTCCGAAACTAAAAGAAAGATCGCAATGGAATGGCAACGTTACATGAAACTCATCAGCGATAAAATACTTAGCTATTATATCTGTGGATGTACTTAAATTATGTGTTCTTTGAAACTTATTAAGTTGGTGTATATTTTTAGATAGTTTTCAATTAAATATCACGCCTTGTAGTGGAAGCGTAAGAATATCCACTAACTAGGACGGGTAGACTCTTACAAGTTGATAAAAGAGAAAAGTTAAATCAAAATAGATATTATACAAAAAACCTCGTCAACTCGTCATTCTCCCTGTGACCATGGCTACTGCAAAGCACTCAAAACGTCGACAGTTAAAACATTTGGTAAATTAAACGATTGAAACGATAAAAATAGTTTCGTTTAATGTGTTGTGTCCACATAAAAATCAGAAAAATCATTAAATTTGGGGATCCTTTTGGATTCCAGTCTTTCTTGGACTCCCAAAATTAATGCAGTTAGCCGAAAAATGTTTGCAGTATATTCTTCACTCCGGAGGCTTAAGAAATTTTTACCGATTTCCTCCAAAATAACGCTTGCATAATCTTTACTACTCCCTATCTTCAACTGTGCTGTCATTTATTGCATTGATATCACCGAGGAGCAACTAAGTACGGTTTTACGAGTATACGGTTCATAATTGGGCTTCGTAAATATGACCATGTCTCGGAATTCCGCACTAAACTCAAGAGGCTCCCAATCAGATTTTGTCATAATACTCATATACTTTCTGCACTCTACTGCGTTTTATTTAATATATTTAATCATCTCTATCTAAATGAACATTTAAATTTTTTTAGCTTTTGTTATGATTTTTCCTTAGGGTACAAAGCAAATCTTTCCCTCCAATGTCATGTGCACTCCTTGGAATTTTATAATAAATCTTTTGCTATTCTTGGAGTAAGGCTCTGAAACTATTTAGCCCAATAATTTAAAAACGCTCAATCCTCTGATGTGTTCAAGGAATAGGTTAAGCTACACTATTTGTCTCTTTAATTCATCTCTCTCCCTCCTCTTAGTTATGGTCATTGATCTATCTAATGAATGTTGTCTTTTAGTTGTTAAATTGATATTTTTTTCTAATTTAGTGCACCCAACCCTATAATCTTTTCTTATTTTTATTAATTTCTCTTTCTGGGTTGTCTGAAATAGATTGATATGTTCATTTTTTTGTTTTATTTATCTTTTCTTCGTGAACAATAAAGATTCGTTAACAAGTGATAAAGTAAAAAAATATACTACCGACTTCAAAATAAATAAAATGAGAATAAAATCAATGTAGTCGAATTCAATAAGATACATATTATTAACTATAACTCAAAAACTACTGGTCAGATCTTTGTCAAATTTATATGGGACCACATGAGTAGCATCAGCTTTAAAATAAAAAAAGAATCAACGGATTACCGGTGCGAGCTTTAACATTGACGCACGCTGCATTTTGACACCGATTGTCATTTGAGTGCGTTTATCTTGCGTATGACAAACAAAATTGTAAGGCCTAGGATGCTTTACACTTTTCCATTGTATTTTTTTTAGCCCGAGAGTATATACGAGAACCAAAAGTATATAGAAGTATATAGTATGAACCAGAGTAACCGGCATAGCCTAACGGAAAGGTAAACTGAAGTGGCAACGGGCCGGAAATGTAGCTCGAAGAACCGACAACGGATGGAGAAGTTAATATTCTCGAATGGCAGCCTCGTACCGGTAGACAAAGTGTGGGTAGGCCCCCACTAGATGGAGTGATGACCTGGTAAGACATGCAAGAAGTCGATAGATGCAGGTGGTTCAATACCGTGCTTTGTGGCATTCCTTGTGAGAGTGACTTGTGAAGAAGGGCTGTAATGATGAAGACGAATGATGATGAAAATATCCACATTGTTGCGCGCCACAGTTGATGGTACTAGCGACATCGGGTATCAAGTATTAGAAATAGGAGTGTCAAGATCTTTCTAGAACTCTCGCAACAGCGCCATCTAGTATCGAATAGAAGAATTAAGCTTTCTAGATAAGTCCACACTTGAACTTTCTGCACCTGTTCGTTTGGGGGCCAGTATTTGCTGGAATATTCTGGATTTTTCGGTGCAAAAGGCTTATTTAAAGTCGTTGAGGGTCGCGACCGGAGTAGTATTGAATTGGTGATACGAGTGAAGCTTTCGGAGTGAAATAAAGTGAACTAAAGTGTTATGTGTGATAATTATTAGTGTGATTTAAAATTTTATTGGTGTTCAGTAAATAGAGTGTCGATTTTGGTAATTCAATCGGCGGTTTTTATTGTCACGAACCCTAAGATCGTAATAATATGGTAACATTAAAAAATTTATCGTAATAATATACTGCCAAATGTTATTGTTATTCATTCAGATACTCAAGAAGTAATAAGGTGAATGAAACTGTGACACAATAGGTCGGGCAGGCAGAACGAAATTTACAGGCTTCCTTGTTATATTAGATGAATTTCATAAATAAATACAAAACATTTTTAGAAAAATATTACTTATTTATTCTTACTTTTTTATTCCAAATATATTAATATTAATGATAATATTTGACAATAACAAAAGAACTAAACACTACAGTTCTATTCTCAATGGTGTGGTGAACAAATTAATAAAATATATTTTACTGTACACCAATAAACAAGAAAATAAAAAGAAAACATAAATTATACAAGGGTACAACAGGCGGCTTTATCGCTTAGAAGCGAAATATGCCAGGATGCACGCATATACATATAAGTTCATAAAATATAAGATGAAGATTACACTCTATAAATATATGTCAATAAATGAATATACATAACATTTACATTTAAGGCACGTAAATATACAAGCGTAAATTAGTAAATAATTGTTGAAATAAAGCCAGCCATACGAACCAAGAAAACTTAATGAATTACTAGTTTAGGAAGGAAAGAACTGCTATTTGAAAAGCCTTTTAAATGTTGTACGCAATCCTTTACAAAGATTGCGTACGCCTAATACAAAACGAGAAGTAGTTTCAGATCCAAACAGCTTCAATAGAAAAAGATTTAGAATAGAAAGAACCTCCTTAAAAATTCCGATACGGGACGGATGGTTTTCCTACCAAAGAGAGTGCAAAGAACTGTCACTAAGAAACTGAAATTGATCTTTAGGGTAAGGATAGTGAGATTGAGTGAAGCACAGTAAAGAGAAGGAATGTGATATATAATATCGGGTAGAGTGGGAAAATAAATACGTGTCAACAGTTTTGGCTGTCTTTGATTATTGCCTTTTATTTTTAATGGATTCACTATAAAACAATAAGCTCAAGCTTTTAATGCCACTTACTCGATTCCACAGAGTTAATTTTTCATTAGCCCGTACAAGCCTATTGCTGTACACAAGCCCCTTTTGTTTTGGGAGAAGGAATGTCAAAATCTTTGTATTGTTCAGGCGGATTGACGATCGCAATACTGGACCAAGACCAAGCCAAAAAAAAAGTTATTTTTGTCTCGCCTTCACGAGATGTTTAATCCGCAATCTGCAATCAAAAATCAACATTTTCCATAGATGCTTTTTTCAAATATCCATTGCGTCAGGATTTTTATTTAAAAGTCGATATATAGTTTTGGGTATATCCCCCAATTTAGCTTGCACATATCATGCTTGGAGATATCCGCACAAGATGATTGGAGCGTAATAATACTTACGAAAATTGAAAATATGAAAGTAAAAAACGCTACACCTTGCGTTACGACGGCATAGATTGTGCACCAGTTAGTGAACGAATCATCGACATGTATCCGCTATTGAGAACCTAACAAGTAACAATTAAACCACTTTTAAACATGTTTGGACAGTAAAATATGTTAATTAAAATGTTTAAGTACTTTAAATGGAAGTCTGCAGTCTCTGCCTACCCCTCTAGGTGACAGGCGTGAGTGCTTATGTATTTATGTATGTATGTTTAAGTACTAATTTAAAGTAGGATTTACGTCAAAAGTGTCAAAATTATTGAATAAAATTACTGTTACAGCCCATTAAAGTTCACTGTTAAACATGGGGCTCCCCATTGATTGTCTTATAGTGGGGTTATTTGACATAGTTGTCACGCCTGGCAATCGGGTTGGCAACCGCAGTTTTTTAGTCACTATTAGGAACACGCTGCTGCCTGTCTTTTTACTTGCTTCCCTCTGTTGCCTTTTACCACATCTACGGAATGACATAAGTATGAGGCAGTGAATATTCTTACACCACCCTATAGAATACAATTCTTGAAATTATATGTAAACACTTTGAAATAATCGATTCGCTTTGTACGATGCGGTAGGAAAACTACCACAAAGAAAGCTTGTAGCCTCGAGGTATTTGTTCCATTAAGCTTATGTTATGCGAGATGATCCTACACTCGTTGTGAAGGTGCCCATTCTGAACATTTTATATTACTGGATTCTTTGTAACACGACGTCAATGTAGTGAGTATCTACGGAAATTTATATATAAAAAGAGCATTTGAATAAAACAATAACGCATTTTAAACGCAAGGATTCAAGAAACAGAGCCACGCATAAATTTCGCCTAAAGAGGTAACTTCTAGAAGCTGCGTGTTTTGAAGTTTTCCTTAAGAATTTCTGATTTCAAAGCGCTTATTTCCGACATCTTTGATCAACTAAGTTGTGGTACAATTGTAGTTTACTGAAGGACGTCCACGTGAACAACCAGACATCTTCCAGACATTACTCCGGACTTTGCTTCTTGCCATTGACCCGTGGATTTACGTATGAGCAATATTTTATGAGATAATTATACTGCTATCTATCGGTCGTCCACGAGATTTTTCTGGTCGAATGTTACGACAAGAAGTGCAATGATTTTGAGATGATTATTTATTTATTTATTGAAACATTTACCAAAAATATGATTCCTCTCAATTAAAGTTACGTGAGAATTGCTAAGTTTCTTCAGTCATTTTATTAATGCTGGGTTTCTATATAGAAACGCTTCATTTTCTTTTAAAAGCCGTTTATCAGTAAATGTAGTTGACAAAACCCCTTTTTAATAAATAAAATACAAGTTCAACTATTTTTATGAACCGTTTAATGGTTTTTATTTTTATATCATCCTTATTTGCAGAATGAATAGTTTGTTATTCTGTTTTTACATGCATCTTGTATGTAATAAAACGAAACTTAAGGAGAACGAATGTAGGAAGCGGGTATAGGAGTGATAACATCGGCGTTAAGGGTACCTTGTCGAACAAATTAGTATGGGTGCGTGGTACGGACAGCATCCACGAAAACTACCGTTCAAATATAGGTACCTGTCCGAAACGTACACGTCGAAGCCACTGCAATATTTTATTAGGTATTTTTCACCTAAATTGTTTAAAAATATATAAGACAAATGTTAGGTCCCGACGCTCAGCTAGTTGTTGCTAACCATGCTCAGAATAAAAAAGGTGGGTATATGAGTACATATGTAGATATTAAAATACGTTAATTTAAGTATTACTGGACGTATAATCCGATATAATGCAATTAAGGCTGCCTTGACTTGCTAACGTGTTATACGTAGTCATATTAAGCCATATATATTGAACAACACGAAGCTAAATTCGCATCGCAAATCACATACTCCAATGAGATATAGGCTTACAGCAAACTTTGTATAAGATGAATCCAGAATAACCGTGTAGTGGTGTTATAAGAATATTTACTTCTCATAACCATCCCATAAGTGCCGTAAGACGATACAATGGCAGCAAGAGGTGACAAGAGCGACACTGAAACATAAAATAAACGGCAGCATCCTTCCGATAACAACTCAAAATTATAAAACAACTGCCAAACGTTGCCAACCCGCTTGCCAAAAGTTTAACTATGAAAAAATCTCCCCTTTAAAAAAACTATGGGGGAGGCAGGCTTAGCAGACTTTTATAGTTTTTAATGGATGGAACGGATTGTTTGAGATATACATTTAGTGACGATTACGGCTTAAAAATCGAGCGCGAAACGATTGTGAGTTTCAGACTAAAGTTATTACACCATTAAAGTAAGAGCGATATAATGAGAGATTCACATTCATCAGTCATTTAACAGTTTTTTTATTTCAAAAGCCTGAGGAAAATTAAAATATACTTAACTAATTTACACAATATTAAATAGTTGTGTACAATATGTAGTAATATGACAATAAATTTTCTGATTGTTCGCAAATACATCATTTTTAAATTAGTAATGTAACAAACAAGATCAGCGTCAGTCAGATGGTAAGTAGATGCTGTGGCCCGGTCATCTGTTGTCGGTTATACCTCAACATACTAAACACGACGGTATTATATTGCTATTTCACGCTCATATTCCGTGCGAATATAGTCGATGCCTAATCAATGAAAGGAAGGAAAATGACCTTATTTTTTTATAAAATAAGAGTCATAAACGTACAAATAATCCACGTGATGGTAAGTTGTTGCTGTGGCCCATAGACATCTACATCTATTATGAATCATAATTCAGACGCGGTGTCACCTCTGAAAACTAAGATAAAATGCATCGTTTTCAGTAAAAAAGATCTCCGGTTCTCTATACTCAAGATAAGAAACATTGCAGCATTAAGCTGCTATTTAACACTAGTATCCTGTGCAAGCGTGGCCCTACCCTGGTTGAGTCACTCATTCGTGCTGCAACCTAAATGTAAGTGCAGCGTACCTCTACGAGGTAAAATAATACAATACAAATTAATGTTTTTTAATAGAATAAAAATTAATAATGTTGTATGTTCTCGTATGTTATTAAAGACAGATGACTATAGAAAATACCGGCAAATTTGGTTATTCCGTTTATCCACCCTAAAATATTCACCCTAGGGTGGATATTCGGAAACGCGTGTTCCAGCGGAATTCGTATATTATTTTTATTCCGATTTTTTGCCTCGGCTGTGTATAGTAATTCATAGGAACAAGATAAAAACTGGCCCAAGATCACAGATTTATATAAATCATAACATAAAACAATTTAAAATAAAGTTAAAGACAAACATCAAAAAGTAACGCTTTTGAATTGTGTGCAAAAACGCCCTGTTTTTCGCTAACTCATTTGTTGTAGCAAAAGAAATTTGTAAAACGATTTCAAATGTATATTAAAAGTAACGAATTTATCCAGGAAATCAAATTCTGTCTACTCAAGAATTAAAGTATTAGTGATTTCGTGGACATATTGCAGAATTTATGAATTACGTTATAATATTATTCAAAACTAGGAAGTTTAATTTGACTTAAGTGCCTTTAGTAGGCTATAACGGCAACAGTAACGATCTTAGCCTCTTCCCCCTCCCCCTCAGTGCATGCAGAAGGGAAAACGGATGGGATGGGAGAATGTACCGGCTAGTTAATAGCTAACAGAACAAATATGCGAGGGTATTCGTTTTCCACGCAACCAGTACTTAATAATGACATGTATGAGTTTAACTGTACTTGGGGTAAAAAATCAGAAGCACAAATAAAAGTGAATTTCGATTATTCACCCCGTCCAGGGAGAATAGATGAACACGCGTTTCTAAGTATCCACCCTAAGGTGGATTCTTTATATTTTTTTATTATTCTTATTTATTTAATTTCTAGTATCCAGGACTCATTTTTATAAAAACTCTCAGGAACATCTCAGGAACCTACGAGCAATCATATTTGCACGAACCGACAGAGCCCTTCGTTCACTTTCTATGTCAGTAGTATCCTTGAGGTCATATGTCCCTAATATTTGAAAGAGTCAACCCTAGTAAATGGTGTGCCATTCAATTTAATAGTAGGCGCATTACAGAATCTGGCCGCCGAACTTCAGCACGTCAAGCAAGTATTGCAAGACATCAAGCTTCGGGTCCCGCGCCTACGTCACAGTGACCGAGTGAAGCCGGCCACAGTCGAGCGTGTACCTGCTGTACTACCATATGTCAGAGGAGTCACAGACAAGGTTGGCTACATCTTGAAGCGAGCTTCTATTAAAACATACTACAAGCCGCCGAAGAAGATTAGTCAATTTTTACCATCCGTCAAGTGTAATATCCCTCTACAAGATGCAGGAGTGTACAAGTTAGATTGTGAATGTGGTCTCTCTTACATAGGTCAAACAAAAAGATCCATAAAAACCCGCGTGAAAGAACATATAGCTGATGTGAAGCACCGACGCTCCGGGAAGTCTGCAGTCTGCGATCATGTTCAAGATCGTCCCCACCATTACATTCGTTTTGATAAACCACAAATTCTCGCAGAAGAACACCGATTCCTACCAAGGATGATACGCGAGGCTATTGAAATTAAAAAACATCCAAATTTCAATAGAGAAGATGGATGAGTGCTGCCACCTGCTTGGGATCCTATAATTAACAAAATTAAACCCAAACCTAAGCATACCACTGCAAGACTTCATGATACTATAAGCTCGTTTTGCGTAAATCGGACCAAAAATTAATATTCAAAAACTGAAGGTAGCCGGACTAACTATGACATTGGGACGTCAAACATCTCGGTCCCCCCCGTGACCATGGTTGCTGTAAAGCACCCGAAACGTCGGGAATTAAAAATAAGTAAAAATAAGTAAAAGTAGTGAAATAAACGCGATAAAATCCGTAAATTTAGTTTTATTCAATAGGTAAAACAAATAAACGTTTTAATGCTGATCTTCGCTAACTTATTTCAACATCTTTAATAAAGTATAATTTCAGTTAACTTTTAAAACGTTTATACAAAAATAAAATGAATACATGCTCTTTATATCACTGCAAACACAAATTACCACCAACAAAGCTTTTAGCTTCTAGCTATTTGTTCCATTACACCGATAGCGTCGGGCTAGTCCCGTGTGTATATTTTGTGTATACGGGGGCTAAAGATTTTGTGATTCTGTTCTCCAGTATTGCGAATTGAGAAATGTACCTGTTTTTAAAACAAAGTACATTTAATTGTGATTTCAATGTAAGGAAATAACAAAATTGATAGAGCGTCTTTAATAACTCATTATTTCAAAATTAGTAAAAATAGCAATAAGGCGGTCATATAGCATGAAAAACCGACAATCGATAAGTAAGGAAAGGTGTAAGCGAAGTGTAACGGAGACCCACCAGTAGATGGAGTGCCAACCTGGTGAAAAATGCAGGAAGTTAGTGGAAAAAGGTAGCTCAGGACCGTGCTTTGTAGCATTCCTTGGCCGGTGTTCAGCAGTTGAGTTGGCAGTAATGGTGATAATTATGATATAAATATTTATAATCAATATCGTTTACCAAAACAATTGAGAAAATTTAGATTGCAAAAATGCATTACGAAAAATATTCAGACCTTGTGATATGATATATATGCCATACAAACACTTGATAACTATGAGGCTATATATGAGGGAGGCCTATGTTCAGAAGTAGAGATTTGATTTAGCTATAATAAGTGAACCTAAAATTTTTTAAGTAAAATTTTTGTATTTTTATAATACTAGCGATCCGGCCCAGTTTCGCACGGGTTGTTTTTGGATCTCGACAACAGCGCAACCTACTGGGTCCTATTTTTTATCTAAACCTTCCACACGCACTCCAATAATCCACAAAACATTTCATCAAAATTGGTCCAGGTGTTGCCAAGTTTTTTCGAAACTAACGGGCAGCAAGTCATTCTTATTAGAGATTACATTCCTTGGTTAATACAATGTATGTAAGCAATTAAAGTAACGACTTCAGAAGCGATCATACCGAAATTATTTCTAATTATTGTTTCGTTCATTTGTGACTCGGCGATGTGAATTCGGCTCTTACTTTTTGTTAAAAGTTTAATTTTTAACCCTTTAGAGTGGATAAAGCAATATCACGAGACAAGATATCACAGCCAGTGAGACTAGACCAGAGAGTGTCCTCTGGGCAGTATATATACATGTATTAAAATTACGTTCCCTTATTTTCCAATCTTAGGGAGATGAACTTGATTCCATACAAGCTTGGGCCTCTCGTGAACATAGTCCAAATATCTTATTTTGAAGATATAAACATTTTCTACTTACGTCAAAAAATCATATTTTTGCAGGACATGTAATTTTGTTTTTATCTTATGTTTTATGACTTGTAGATTATGTTATAGACACTCATTCTTGTGATAAGTTGTTTTAATAAATTGAAAAGAAGACAAAGAATGCATTTAATTTTCTGCAATTATTAACAGTAATTGTTAATATAAATTATTATTAAGCAATTTATTAATCCCTGTAATTTATCGTTTTATTAGGTAATATATTTATGTAATAATAATGTCCTCCAGACCGAATATTGGTCAAGGCGGCCAGCCTCGACGAAAACTAGCCATCGGCGCAGGACAGGATTATAGTGCCCAAGTGTATGCGCAAGCACAGGTGCGTTCTCTACCTCTCGTACGATAAACCGACACGAGAGAGATCAAGCGCAGGACCAACGCCTTTACTTGCTTTCCGAGGCACGGGGGTAAGACACCGCTAACTTCCCGACACCAGGCAGTTACTGAGAATTTCTTGAGGGAAAAACTCAATCATTGATTTTTTGGCCCGACCCGTGATTCGAACCGGATCTCTTAATCGCACTACTACAACAACTAGACCAACGAGGTAGTCAATTTTCGTTACGAGTACAATGTTCATCTGTTGCGAACGATGTCTAGCATCCAATTTCATACATCTCCACTAAAGTATGACTTTTAAAAAAATCGCGTAAAAAAACGAAGAAAAACTTCGAAAAACGAATCAAGAACCTACTCTTTTTTCTATAGCCTAAAAGTGACATACATGTAAACAGTTCACCTGACGGTAAGAAGATGCAGTGGCCCATGGATATCTACACTATCCTCGATTACGAATCAAAATGCGTACGTTGTCAACTGTGAGGACCAAGATAGAATGTCTCGTTTCCAGTAAAAAAGGTCTCCGGTTCTCTACACCCATCATCCACAGCGATAGCCATACGAAACAGCAGCGTTAAGCTGCTATTTTACGCTGATAATTATTCTGTGAAAGCGTGGTCCTTCCCTGGTCAAGCCAATCTGTTCGTGCTACTACTATACCAGTAATATAGCTGCAGCATGGCTCTACCACGTTTTAAACTTTTTTTTTATAGGATAGGGTGACAAACGAGCACACAGTCCACCTGACGGTAAGAGGATGCTGCGGCCCATAGACATCTACATCAATCCTCCATTACAAATCAAAATGCAGATACGTTGTCACCCGTGAGGACCGAGATGGAATGCCTCATTTCCAGTAAAAAGGCTCTCCGGTTCTCTACACATCAGACAGCCCATACGAAAACAGCAGCATTAAGCTGCTATTTCACGCTGAGTATTCTGTGAAAGCGTGGTCCTTCCCCGGTCGAGCCGACCCATTCGTGCTACAACTATACTACTAATATAATTGCAGCATGGCTCTACCACGTTAAACTGAATGGAATGTTTCGTTTCCAGTAAATCGTTCCAGTTAAACTGTTCTCTATACTCACCATACGAAACACAGTAGCATTAAGCTGCTATTTTACGTTTGTATTCTGTGAGAATGCGGTCCTACTCCGGTCGAGCTGACCCATTTATGCTGCAACCATAATTTAGCTGCAGCATGACTCCACCACGTAAGAAGTACTTTGTAGTCGATAAAACAGTAGCTGATTTGTTTCTCTTTATTGGACCAAAGTCAAATAGCTCACAGTCTATTATTTTATTGGCTCAATTACTTTTTAAACCAGAACATAGCAAGTACTGCACTACCGCTATTAACACATTGTACTATAACAGCATATTGTTTGTTATACACGTCGGTTAGACACTTGTCCTTAGTTTCTATACTTAGAAAACCTCTAGTAATAGTTTTAATAATTGATCAAAAAGTCTTTCGAGAATGAAGGGAACATGCTTATGTTTTCTCGATTACCCTTTTCTTATAGCTTAATGTGTGATGTACTTTAAAATATAATTTTTAACTCTTACCAATGTAGAAAACTACATTTTCTTTTTTTTAATTATAACTTACAATACTTTTAGACTTTCAGACCCATTTTTATTCTTAAGAGTATGTCACCAGTGCGGTGGGCAAGATAAAGCACGACGACTTTATTCTTCATTTTACTATAAGCTTGCGCAAGTTTTTTATCAATTCTTATTATAATATTATTATGTGTTCTTTTACGCGGGTATCTAATTGATCATCATTTAATCAATTAGAACCCGCGTAAAAGAACACATAGCTGACGTGAAGCATCAACGTTCCGAGAAGTCTGCAGTTTGCGATCATATTCTAGATGGCCCCAACCATTACATCAGATTTGATAGACCACAAATCCTCGCGAAAGAACTTCGATTCCTACCAAGGATGATACGTGAGGCTATTGAAATTAAAAAACATCCTAATTTCAATAGAGAAGGAGGCTGAGTACTACCACCTGCTTGGGATCCTATAATTAATAAAATTAAAACTAAACCCAATCATACCACTGCAAGACTTCAAAATACAGTTAGTTCATTCTGCGTAGATCGGACCAAAGACAATAATTAAAAAGCTGAAGGTACTCCGGGTTAACTTTGACATCGGGACGTCAGTCACCTCAGTCCCCCGTGACCATGGGTGCTGGAAAGCACCCGAAACGTCGGGTATTAACATTAATATAAATGAAACGCGATAAAATCCGTAAAAGTAGTTTTAATCAATTTATTTAATCCATTAAATTGAAGATTTTTTTAAAAACAAAAAATGATACAATATATTTACTTAAAACTTACTAACGGATGATATATTATCTTATCCAGTAGAAGCCGGGCGGCTTGCTGGTTAAAATATCCATTATGATTACACCAAAACATCATTTTAATTATTACAGCTATATTTAGGCTATTGTGTCTAAATTTCTGTTCGTTTAAATTATGCTTATCAATAATCGAATTCTGAAAATTTTGATCAGAAGCCTGTTTGTTCGGTCGATTTTCATTAATGCCTCATTTAAGGTTTCATCGAGAATATATACTTGCTTTAATACTAAATATTATTTTCGAATATTAATTACTGAGTGTTTGTGCAATTAGATCTCATCATTTATTCTTTACAAATTGTCAGAATCTACTGCTGAACATAGCACTTATGACATACTTGACATGATTGGTAGGCGGACTGACAACTGCTACTTTTTTATATTTGTTTTTAAGAAGACGCTGCTGTGCATTGTCTGTTGTTTGGGGGTTGGCACCAGCAAGTTTTATTTCTAGTTGCTTAAAAAAGATACTGCTAGGAAAGAAACAAGGGTACTGTTTAGCTAACAAACTTTCTAAGTTTCTGTTCTAAATTTAGTTCTTCCTGTTCTCCCTAGATGGCGCCATCGCCGAGTAAATCGTGGTATCATTTAAATGTTTCATTATGATGTATAGTTAAACAATCTCGGCCTCCTTGAGTTTTTCTATAATGCAGTGTAGTGGTGTGTGAGTAAAATATAGTAATAAAGTGTGAGTGTTTCATTATCCAGGTGTAGTGCTAGTTTGCTTCCCTCGCTTTGCCTCTTAAGACATCCATAGGAGGATATGGGGGTAGTGGAATTTCTTAATCTGCCACTGCAAAATATGATTCAATTCATTTTTCAATCCATACTGCCTATAAAATTCAACGGCTGAAAATAGGCCTTCCTCTAAATTTCAGGTCAGATACATATACTAGCACATATTCCACGAGATGGTAAAAGAATACTGTGGTCGATTTATTGATGATTTTTGTTTAAGTTTGTGTGAACTGTACTCAGGGTAAAAATCGGGAGGACAAACAAAAGTTAATTCCGATTATTCACCCCGTCTGGGGTGAATAGATGAACACGCGTTTCCAAGTATCCACCCTAGGGTGGACTTTTAGGGTGGATACGGAACGGGAACGTGCAACAATTGCGGAAAAATGGGAGATGCTCTTCAAACTAGGTAAGACAAATCATATTTTTTACGCTGATATTCGCTAACTTATTTCAACATGTTTAATAAAGTATAATTTCAATGAACTTATAAAACGTTTATACAAAAATAAAATGGATACATGCTCTTTATATTACTGCAAACACAAATTACCACCAACAAAGCCTTTAGCTTCTAATTATTTGTTCCATTAGACCGATAGCGTCGGGCTAGTCCCGTGTGCATATTTTGTGTATAAGTGGGCTAAAGAATTTGTGATTTTGTTCTCCAGTATTGCGAAATGCGAAATGTACTTGTTTTTTTAAGCGGAGTACATTAAATTGTGATTTCAATGTGAGGAAATAACGAAAATGGGAGACTTTCATTATAATGAATTATTTCAAAATTGGTGATTTTTGTTGTTTTCTTTACGACGGTGATCTTTGAGCAGAGGATTAGGAAGTACGAAAAACCGACAACCGATAAGTAAGGAAAGGTGTAATCGAAGTGTAAGGAGATCAAGCAGTAGATGGAGTGCCGACCTCGTGAAAAATACAGGAACTTGGTGGAAACAGGTGGCTCAGGACCGTGCCTTGTAGCATTTCCTTGGCCCGTGTTCAGCAGTTGACTTGTGATGGGCAGTAATGATGACATAAATATTTTTAATCAACATCGTTTACCAGAACAATTGAGACAATTTAGATTACAGAAATGCATTATGAAAAATACTCAGACCCTGTACTATGATATGTATGCCATACAAACACTTGATAACAATGAGGCTATGTATATATGAGGGAAGCCTATGTTCAGAAGTAGAGATTTCATATAGATATAATGAATGAATGAAATATAGTACTATTATAATGTAATATATATGTATATATATATATATATATATATATATATATATATAATCTCGAGACCAGCGCATCTATTGCGCTTTATTCTTTATCTTTTTATCTAATTCTACACCATCCCCACCCACTCAAAGATACTCCATATACATTAATTCATCAAAATCGCTCCAGCTGTTTCCAAGTTTTTGCACTTGACAGCAATTGATTTTTATATACAGAGATTACATTTCTTGTTAAGTACATTGTGGATAGAAAAGTTAAAGTAACGACTTTAGAAGCGATCACCCGGAAAATATTTCTAATTATTATTTCTTTCAATTCTTTGAATTCGGCTTTAACTTTGTGTTAAAGGTTTAATTTTTGACCCTTTAGAGTTGACAAAGCAATATCACGAGACAAGATATCACAACCAGTGAGACTAGACCAGAGAGTGTCATCTGAGCAGTATATATATATTATATAAATATATTAAAACATTTTGGGTCCCCTGGAACATAGTCCAAATATCTTATTTTGAAGATATAAACATCTACTTATGTCAAAAAATCATATTTTTGTTATGACTTCTAGATTATGTAGTAGACACTCGTTCCTGTGATAAGTTCTTTGTATAAATTGAAAATAAGACAAAATAATGCATTTAATTTTCTGCAATTATTAATATTAATTGTTAATATAAATTGTTATCAATAATATAAATAATAGTAATTTATTTATTATGCTTATAATTTGTTGTTTTATTAGGTAACATATTGTTGTAATAATAATGTCCTGCAGATCGAATTCCGGTCACGGCGGCCTGCCTCAATGAAAACTAGCCATCGGCGCAGCACAGGATTATAGTGCCCAAGTTTATGCGCAAGCACAGGTGCACTCTCTATTCCCTCATTCTCATTTGCCGATGGGACAGTAAACCGACACGACCGGAGAGAGATCAAGCGCAGGACCAACAGATTTACTTGCTTTCTGAGGAACAGGGGTTAGACCCTGCTAACTTCCCGACACCGGGCAGCTACTGAGAATTTCTTGACGGAAAAACTCAATATTTTTTAGCCTGACCCGGGATTCGAACCCAGGACTTGATTATCAGCAGTCACACTACTACAAACACAAGACCAACGTGTTAGTAAAATTTTGTATAGTGTTACGAACGATGTCTAGCACCCAATTTCATAAATCTTCTTTATTCTCCACTAAAGTATGACTTATTTAAAAAAAAGAATCACCAAAATTGTTTCACTGTTGCCGAATATATCGCGTAACAAATATAAACAAATGAAGAAAAATTTAGTCAAATCGAGGACCTACTCTTTTTTCTATAGACTAAAAGTAACATACATGCAAACAATCCACCTGATGGTAAGTAGATGCTGTGGCCCAAAGACATCCACATTTATACTTGAATAAGAATTAAAATGCAGATGCGTTGTTTTTCTCTACGAATTTTTTATAGTATAAAGGTAACAAACGAACACAGTCCACCTGATGGTAAATCGTTGCTGTAGCCCATAGACATCTACACTATCCTGGATAACGAATCAAAATGCAGATACTTTGTCAACTGTGAGGACCAAGATAGAATGTCTCGTTTCCAGTAAAAAAGGTCTCCGGTTCTATACACTCACCATACGAAACACAGCAGCATTAATCTGATTTTACGTTTGAATTCTGTGAGAATGTGGTCCTAATCCGGTTGACCCGACCCATTTATGCTACAACCATAATTTAGCTGCAGCATGACTCTACCACATAAGAAGTTTTTTGTAGTCGGAAAAAAGTTGCTAGTTTTCTTCGCTTTTTTGGGCCAGGGTCAAATACCTCACAGTCTATAATTTTATTTGTTCAATTACCTTCTAAACCAGAATATAGCGTGCACTGCACTACCGCCACTAATTTATTGTAATATAACAGCATATTGTTATGCCCGTCTGCTACACAATTGTCCTTAGTTTCTATAATTAGATAATTTTTGGTAATAATTTGAATAATTGATCGAAAAGTTACTCAGAAATTAAGGGAATATGCTTGTGTTTTCCCAATTCCCCTTTTCTATAGCCTAATGTGTTATGTATTTTAAGATATAATTTTATGACGGCATATTTCACTCTTACCAATTTAGAAAACAATATTTTCTTTTTTTTTTTAATTATAACTTACAATACATTTAGACTTACAGACGCATTTTCATTCTTAAGAGTATGTCACCAGTGCGGTGTGCAAGATAAAGCACGACGACTTTGTTCTTCATTTTACTAGAAGCTTGCGTAACTTTTTTTATCAATTCTCGTTGGGTTCCGTTATGACTTCGATAAAGTGTGAGTGACACCACACGTGTTACATTAAGTCAGCATCGGGAGGTTTTAAGACGACGAAATTGCTTTCTTATATCAACTGTCACATACTAGGCTGCACTAAAAGTATCGGGAATGGAATATTTCCACTGTTCCTGTCATATTAAAATCTTTTTAATTAAAAACTCCTTGGTTTTAAAAATCGAATACCATTTATTTATTTAAAAAAAGATTCTCGGTCTTGTCACAAGGTTTTGTCAAACTTGTTTAGTCGTTGAGAAAATGGAATTGACTCGAGAAAATTCAAGAGCGATGATTTATTATGACTTTCGAAGTGGTTTAACACAAAACCAGTGTATTGACCGGATGATTACTGCATTTGGTGATGAAGCCCCATCCAAAACCACAATTTATCGCTGGTTTGCTAAATTTCAACGTGGACGTGTCAAGCTTAGTGATGTTCCCCGTCAAGGTCGTCCAAAAACTGCAGTCACCTAAGAAAACATTGATGCTGTGCGTAAGCTGATTGAGGAATATCGACATGTGACATACCGAAAAATTCAGGCAACTTTAGACATTGGCATGAGTCAAATACAAATAATCTTGCATGAACAATTAGGTGTAAAGAAGTTGTTTTCCCGATGGATACCGCATTCGCTCTGTGAAGAGCAAAAAGCGGCTCGCGTTACTTGGTGCGTCAGAACTCTCGAAAGATTCCACGCAGGATCCTCAAATGCTGTATATAACATCGTATCAGGTGACGAATCCTGGATATACGCGTACGAACCCGAAACAAAAAAACAGTCACGTGTTTGGGTGTTCGAAAATGAATTAAAGCCAACAAAAATTGTTCGTTCACGGAGTGTTGCAAAAAAAATGGTGGCCACGTTTGTCTCCAAAACCACCCATGTTAAAACTATTCCTCTTGAGGGACAAAGAACGGTTAATGCAGAATGTTATGCTAGCATTTGTTTACCACAGGTCGTTTCTGAACTCCGTAAAGAGAGATCCTCCATCACGACAATGCGACGAGTTCTCACACCGCACACAGAACAAAAGAGTTTTTAGAGCAAGAAAACATAGAATTATTAGAACATCCGCTGTACAGCCCCAACCTAAGCCCTAATTATTTCTATACTTTCCCTAAAATAAAGAATAAATTGGGTGGACAGAGATTTTCATCACCTGGAGAAGCTGTGGACGCCTACAAAACGGCCATTTTGGAGACCCCAACTTCCGAATGGAATGGTTGCTTCAATGATTGGTTCCATCGTATGGAAAAATGTGTCAAATTTCGCATTTTAAATAGTAATGTTGTGTCACTTCCTTGATTCCCGAAATTTTCAGTACTTTAGCACATTACGGTTGATATATATAAGAAATTTAAAATATATAGATATATAGATTGCTTGTACTGTACTATCTTACTATATACTATCTTACTATATCTTATGAGCCTTAAGCCTTCACCAGCACCGGTGGAATTATTAGTTGTCATTTAATGTGGTGATTTGTCAAGCTGGGCGGTAGGGTAAAATAATATGTGTAAACTTGCATTAGAAATGTATAAGGGCATGCGGTCACAGACGGTACGGCATGGCAAGGCATACTTCGGCATGCCGAAGGATCCTGTGGCATTCCGAAGGATCCTGTGGCATTCCGAGGCCTGCCAAATAAGTCAAGACGCGCTCATGTATCGGGCACTCGCGCAACCAACGGGCTAGATTCAACCTTGTTTCAATAACTTAGCACTAACATTCCTTTAAGAACATAAAGTAACTTATGCGTTTCACGTTATGCAGTGGCATGCCGCGGTGTGGCGGCGCTGTCATCGCGCCGCAAGCGAAAACACACCGAAGCCTAAATCACGCTATCAACATTCCGAATTATAAACAGCATATATAAAACATCTCTGAACTATCACACGGAGTGTTGGCCGCTCCCTGGGCAGAACACCTTGCCCGGCGGGAGATCTCCCCTTTTCCTTCCACGGCCACACTGGTGACCCCGACGTGATCTGAACACGCAACCAAACACCTTCGGAAATTACAACTTCAAGCCTCAAGCCTTCGTCATTATCCTCAAGAACCCTTACCATTCAGTACTGAGAATCGTCTTCTGCAGTCTTCAGTTCCTGCAAGCCAGCCCAACTTGTCTTCATCTCGACTCACCGCAGATTTATAAGGCAGACTTCTGGCACTTGCTCCGGCACATCGTTCTCACCGGCATCACTTGCCAGTGCGTAGTACGGCATGCATTACACATCGGCATATCATTCGCACCGGTGTCACTTGCCCTTACGCACACAGCATGCATTCCCCACCGGCATTAAAGGACACACCGGCAATCGGACTGCACTATCGACCTCCGGTCTGAGCAGGGGCTGATGTGGCGGCGCTGTCATCGCACCGCAAGCGAAAAATACACCGAAGCCTAAATCACGCTATCAACATTCCGAATCATAAACAGCATATATAGAACAGAACTATCACACGGAGCGTTGGCCGCTCCCCGGGCAGAACACCTTGCCCGGCGGGAGATCTCCCCTTTTCCTTCCACGGCCACAGCGGCATCCTGTGTAATGTCATGACGTGCCGCGGCTGTCGTTTGGAAAGCGAGACGTTTGGGTATATTCATGTTGAAATAAATGAATGTCAGTTCTAAGATCATTAAAATAACGTTAAAAATCTTTGTTCCAAAAATCCTTCAACACGCAGTGCCATGACGTGCCGTCTGTGAGCGCGTGCCCTAAGGCAACCAATGCGTGGTCACTTACTGGAATAAGATGAAATTCATTGTACTGTAGTCATACCGGCTCTCTTTACCCTTTATAACTAAAACACGGATAGCAAGTACTATTGGTTGGTGGCAAAAATAATGCTGTATTTATTCATATGCGATTGTTAGTAAAACAAGACTCCTACTACCCAAATTACTTCAGCTAAAAAATTGCTTGACACAAAGTAAATAGCTTATAAAATGTCTTATTTAAAGGTGAAGGTATCATTGTTAAGAAAGTAATTGAGCTAGCAAGAATATGGTAAGCTACTCGAAGGCGAGTGTGATGGCTGAGCACACTTGTGTATAAAATAGTTTTCATTTTATCTCGGCGCGCTGGTTTTATCAAAAATGCAGATAAAGATAAATCTAGGTTTTATTTAATCCATAAAATTGAAGATTAAAAAAATGATAAAATATATAGTCTTTAATTTACTTAAAACCTCATAGCGCATGATATAATATCCTATCCAGTCGCCCGGTTTCGACTGGATAGGATGGGTTGCTGGTTAAAATATCCATTATGATTACACCAAAACATAATTTTAATTATTACAGCTATATTTAGGCTATTGTGTCTAAATTTCTGTTCGTTTAAATTTACTCTTATATCACAATGCTTATCAATCAACGAATTCTGAAAATTTAGATCAGAAGCCTGTTTGTTCAGTCGAATTTCATTAATGCTTCCTTTAAGGTTTCATCGAGAATATATATTTGCTTTGATACTAAATACCATTTTCGAATATTAATTACTGAGTGTTTGTGCAATTAGGTCACATCATTTATTCTTTACAACTTGTCAAAATTTACTGCTGAACATAGAACTTTTGACATACTTGCCATGAGTGGTAGGCGGATTAACAACAGCCACTTTCTTTTCTATTTGTTTTTAGGTAGACACTGCTGGTCATTGTCTGTCTTTTTTTGGGAGTTGGCACCCGCAAGTTTTATTTCTACTTGCTTAAGGAAGATACTGCTAGGAAAGAAACAAGGGTGTAGTGCTAGTTTGCTTCCCTCGCTATGCCTCTTAGAACATCCATAGGAGGATATGGGGGTAGTGGAACTTCTTAATCTGCCACTGCAAGATATCATTCAATTCATTCATCCATCCATACTGCCTATAAAATTCAACGGCTGAAAATAGGCCTCTCTCTAAATTTTAGGTCAGATACATATACGAGCACATATTCCACCAGATGGTAAAAGAATACGGTGGTCCATTGAGATCTATACTTATAACCCAATAAATAATCAAAATACAAATAAGTTCTCACCCCTGAGGCCTAAGATAGAATGCCCTTTATTCAGTAAAAAGGGTATCCGATTCTCTGCACTCACCATACAATACACAGCAGCATTAAGCTGCTATTTTAAACTAGTATTCTGTCAGATATCCTATATCCTATATTATATTCCTGCCCTTGCCGATTCAATCCATTAGTACTATAACTATGATAAAGCCGCAGCATGGCTCTACCATGTATGAAAATGAAATGAATGTAATGAAAGCTTGAAAATTATTTATATGTTTGACTATTCGATCTACTCTCACTATATTCTATATATTCATTGTATTATTGTTAATTCATATGTTTTGTTTAAAAGAATAACTACATTAATAATTTTAATAAAAACTTAGATCAATAAATAAGTTGACTTAAATACGGAATTATTTGATACTTCACTGACATACGAAAATCCAATGTTGAACGTACACCTGTACCATAGATTGATACAAGGTTCTTGGCTACCTCTATCCAAGGACTCCAGGCAAGCGTCGAACTATATGGCCCGTCCATTTCTATTTCAGCCTTTTGATATGCAGGATTATAACAGTTAATTTTCTTCTTGTCGTTACGGAATCAATCAATTAGAGTAACTCCAGGCATAACCCAGTTCATTACTCGCTGAGTAGTTTTGAGCCTCCCCATTCAGCTAGCAGTAAAGACTACGTTTCAATTCCGTAAGCCATCACATGTTACACGCATTGATCGTACACATTTGGAGCTCGTGAAGGTGTTTATAAAAAAAAGAAGGTGGGTATAAATTTTAATTTAAACAGAAACAGAAGAATCTTTTTCAGTAAGAATCCTCTCAGAAGTAAGTGAAGGCTTCTGCCCGGCGAAAGCGAAGTTTGTGTGCTGTTGTTATTCAAATTTTCTAAGTGACTTATAAATATAACATAGGAAAACTCGAATCTCAAAGAAAATCTCCAAGCTTTATATTCTTTTCTACATTGCTTTATATAATGTAATATTATTACTTTCTACGTAAAACGGTACGGTAAGTTAATGATAATAGAAATATAAGCTCATTGAAATCTACACTTAATCTCGATGAGAATAAATCGTTGTCACCCCGGAGCACGAAGATGTAATACATCGTTTACAGTAAAAATTGTCTCTGGTTCTCTACACTCACCATACAAACAGCCTTGAGCTGCTGTTTTACACTGGTATTCTGTGAGAGCGTGATCCTACCCAGGCCAAGCTGACCTATTCGTGCTTCAACTAATATAGCTGCAGCGGCTCTACCACGTGTAAAACCTTTTTACGACGTTGAACCACGCTCGGCTTGGCCATTCCCGGACAAGCTGACATATAATGTTGTAATAGCATGCAAATAACCCCGTATCGTCTTTTAATAAAAAAAACGTATGTATGTGTGTTTGTGATCATGTATATATGTATGTATAGTAGTGTATGTGTGTAAGTGCATCCACAATGTTATATTATTTAAAAGATGTAAAATATGACATAAGATATATATATATATATATATATATATATATATATATATATATATGTGTGTGTGTGTGTATGTGTACCAACAACCTTTTTATCTAATCTGAATCAGAGAACGACAGATTCATGTGTGCACACACCTATACCTTCTGAACAAGTACAAGATATTGCCATATTGATATAATATGGTTCGACAGTCGTGGAAATATATTATAAGCTCAACAAAATGAAGGTGTTTCTATATTATAAACCGACACCTCAATTGTATTACTTTGTAAGATTTATAGATATAGATATATTATCATAATTTCGTACGTAAGATTATATATTCTTATGTTGTCATCTAAATATAGCAGTTCCAAAATCTTGTTTTAGTAAATACATTAATACTCGTATATTGTGTCAATTTTATTTTAAAAAAAAACCGACCTGCTCGTAATATCATTTCACAATTTATTTAAATGCAGAAATATTCATAGTTATATTTTGATAATAAAATATTAAGGATATGTTCCATGTAAATTTTAAAACTACTCTAGTACGCTGGGATCTTTTATAACATAATCACGATCATGATTTTTTAATTATTAATATGAAACCAAATAAAGAAATAAATTGCACAATACGTTACTTGGGTCCGATCAACACCGATACAAATAGTATTATAAAATGTAAATGCGTTGATTTACCACGTGTTTGCCGATGAAAGAAAACATCGTAAGGAAACATGAAAATGTTAAACTAAAAAACCGAAGACAATATGATCGAAATCGAAGATAATATGAAGTCCAAAAACACGCATTGGAGCCGCACGGTGGAAACCTTGCCCTAAACCTTTCTTAGAAAAAAGAGGAGGCCTGTGCACAGCAGTGAGACTTAGGCTATGTGACTATACGTGGTAGAGCCATGCTGCAGTTATATTGGTAGTATAGTTGTAGCACGAATGGGTCGATCGACCGGGGAAGGACCACGCTCTCACAGAACACCAGTGTTAAATAGTAGCTTAACGCTGCTGTGTTTCGTGTGATGAGTGTTTAGAACTGGAGACCCCTTTTACTGGAAACGAGGCATTCAATCTTAGTCCTCACGGGTGGCAACGCATCTGCATTTTGATTCGTAATCGAGGATAGATGTAGATGTTTATGGGCCACAGCAACCACTTACCATCAGGTGGACTGTGTGCTCGTTTGTCACCCTATCCTATAAAAAATATTTAACTTCAATTTTTTAATAGAAAATACGAATACAAATAGGATGGTAATATAATGGTATTTATTTTCTATTATTCTCATTAAAAGTTACAGCCTATATACGTCCCACTGCTGGGCTCAGGCCTCCCCTCATTTCTGAGAGGGTTTAGGGCAAGGAAGTGTCCGCCGCGCTGCCCAAATGCGTGTTGACGAACTTCACATGTCTTCGAAATATTTTTTTTCTTATTCCTCAGACATGCAGGTTTCCTCACGATGTTTTCCTTCATCGCCGAGCACGTGGTAAATCAGCACTTAAAATTGCAATTAACAATTTCATTGGTGCCGGCGGGGATCGAACCCGAGTTACTCGCGTTCTGTTATATTTACAGCGAGCGTTAACCACTGAGCTACCACGGCTCTCTCTCTATTCTCATTAATATAATATTAATTAGTATAAATTTTTCCTCCTGGAACAGACAAGTTATATCAGAGTATGCAATTGTCCGAGAATTTCATGGCAGATCGGTGCTACTAAAATATGCAGGAGCAATAAGCGATCGCTCCAATATTAATGGAATTCTGGAAAGTTCTAAGAGGAAACTACTAGTCGATGCAAATACCAAACGAGAAAGTTGATATTCATTATAATGGAGGCAACAACATCACGATTTCAATTCGTTTTTCAGTTTCCTTTGTCTTTATTGATTTCGTGTAAATCTCAGACAAGATAATTAATAAACAAAAATGGCTTTAAACTTTAAACACGAAAAAAAGAAAGATAAATTTAGCGCTTCGTACATTTCAACTGATACCGAAACCATGTCCACTTTTCGACGTTTTCTTCTTTCTTTCTTTCTTTATCTTAAATTTAATGGGTATTGAAATTGACGATGCTCAGAATTGACATTTAATTTATTATTATTATAATATGACTTCTCTATATTTTATTTTTAATTTTTTTTCGAGCTAGAGACTTTATTTTATTTATGTATAATTTTTAATTTAAGTTACAAAAATTATAATAAAGAACTTAACTAAAATAATAATTAAAATTATTATATTTACGATTAAATTACTAATTATATACAATATAAAAGAAGAAACTATAATATAGAAAATCTAAAACTAAAAATTTAAATCGTCAAAAAGACCTGCTCCCCGTGGTATAGTGCCAAGCACGCTGGCTGCGTTTCCTCGCTGAATAGCTATACTTAGCCTTTGAGCGAGGAAAGAACCAGCCCTCTTATCACCAGCAGCGACGACCAGTCGTGGATACAGTTCCTTTAGAAATTTCATTGCACGTGGACCCCACGGACCGATAGTCTCTACAGAAAATGGCACAAATATTCATTCATTGCATTGCATTCATTTCTCAAAGACTCATATTTGCGCCATTTACTAAATTCGGCTGCCTCTGATGCCGCCCCGGCTCTAAAGAGGGACCCTTGAGATGAGAGGCCGCCAAAGTGTCGACGCAAGTAGCATCCCACACTAGGGCTTTACCTCTCTCCCAAGGGACCAAAGTTATACCGTCGGGTCTCTTGCCATCGTCTCTAAATATCCCGCAAGGCTCTAAAACCGAGGGGATATTTATAGAGACAAGAGCCCTTCGGATGATTTCGTTCAAAGAACGGTGACGGAAAAACCCACCTGCACTTTTCTTGCATGAAAGTCGTGGTGCAACTACGGCTGTTACTAGTGGGCACTGGTGAGGTTGACAAATAGCCACTCCTAGCCGGATTCCTACGGCGATGCGCAAGCTTTCCCCATCAAGCTACGTGCCGAGATTACTTATTATTATTTTAATTAAAATAATTTTCATTTTAAAATTGTGTGACGGCTTTTTACCTCTGTACTGGCCAAATAGTGGGAGCATCGTCAAAGACCCCGCTATATTGATGTTGACAGTTAGTTCAGATGCGAACAACACTTCGGTATAAGATTGAATTTAGTAAGTTACCTATTTATAAGTTGAACACGGGTTTGGCTAGATTTTTGTATCACCTGAAACGTAATATCCAGTGTTATTGATCTTTCTTCGTTGGTCTGAGACAAAAATACTTCGAAATTATTTCCCTACTATTTCTGTATGGCACTTATAGAGAAAAAAATGGCTGTAGGAGATAGATATAGCCAAAATTCAAGAAGATCCGAAAAATTGTAGCGAAAAACTTATTGATTGTATCTTCCTTAAACCTTTTTAACACCCAGTTAGTTATAATGTTAATATATTTTGATTAATATTAAGAAAACATCCTATAATTTTCCCATAATAAAAAAATAAAGAATAAGAAAGTTACTTGGTAATCACTTCGGGTTTAATTATAATTTTGTAAACAGTGAATAGTGGTTAATCTGATGTAACTCAAACATTAATTAAATATTAATTATTAGTACAAAAAATTTCATCTTAAAACCACGTGAGTTGTAGGAATAAACCCAATACCGATTTTTGAAAGTAGTGCCGTGGTTCGGCGCGTAGTGGTGCCGTTAAAGGATTTATTGACCCCATATCGTCCCACTGTCGTAAAAGGCGACGTGAAGAAACTGAAACAGGAGATGGGCAGTAGTATTTTTCTGATAACAACCCAAAACAATAAAGAACTTGGGTTGCCACTTCGCTTGCCAAGTGTGACAACAGTGTTAAATATCCTCCCTGTGAGGTAATATTTTGGGAGACTTATAATCGGCAGTGGACGTTTATAGGCTATAACAATGATGATGAGTGATAACAGGCGTGGCAGCTCGATCTGTAAATTTCGCAGTACGGAAGCATTGGTTCGATCCTCGCTGATACCAATGTCATTGGCAATTTTATGTGCTGATTCACCACATGCTTATTGGTGAGAAGAATATCGCATATTCAGAATGAGGAGGCCTGCGCCCAGCATTAGGACGTATAAAGACCTACTTTACTTTTTTTATTAACATAGATATGCTCAAAGAAAATAGGCATAGGATCTAAGTGAGGAGTTAAAAATTACGATACTGGCTCTGCATATACTTATGAATGGAATGCTGCAGTGCACGGACTGCCGGTTGGCGATAGAAATTGGTAATTGAGTTAGTATCCAGACGAATCTTCAGTCACAAAAGGATTCCTACAAACTAGTGACATTTTTGTATTATGCAAATGTGATATAGTGATATATTTTAATTTTTGAAGTAAAACTTCTTTACGTACGCTTAACTTGGGGAGTAAGCTGGCGAACGCGAGATGAAAGCGTTACGATTAGTGTGATCAGGCGAAGCGAACGGGAGTTGAATGGAGGATATAAGCAAGAGAGAGCAGTTGCGCACATTTTCTTTCTCTCTTTCTCTCATAGCCAGCTATTTTTCTTAATTTTATTTCGTTTTGGACAATTTTATAAATTAATATTTTATACAATACGTTAAATATACTACATTTAAAGAAAATAAAATTGTACATTCATTTTGAAGTTCATTCATCAAGTATTCATGAATTTTCGGGTGAATAACAACAAATTATGGAAGGAAGCCGATAATAAATTTAAATATTTGTAGAACATTAATATATGTATATATGTATACATGTATATACTGTACATATATCATCATACACATATAGCATCATATAGCATAGTATTATCTTCGTCAGATATTTACTTTTACATTATTCAATTACGAAGTGTTGAAGTAGCAAACAATATTTTGTTTTAAATTAATAAATGGATATTCATGATAAGTTTTTGGAAACTTGCTTGCAACTTTCGTCTTACAAACTGGCATGATTTTCAATCCACTAGAATTTAAAACATATTTCATCGAGCGTAACTGAACGAAACCAAATTAATTAAAAATGATGGACGGTGTATTATTATTATTATTTATGTGGAATTTACTTTATTGGCGGTAAAGCCACGCTGCAGCTACATTATGATTGTAGCACGAATGGTTTAGCTTAACTGGGGAAGGACAAAGCTCTCACAGAATACCAGCGTAAAATAGCAGCTTAATACTATTGTGTTACATATGGTGAGTATAGAGAACCGGATTACCTCTTTATTAGAAACCAGGCATTCAATATTAGTCCTTTGGAGTGATAAACAGAAGGCATTTTGAGTTACCACGGAGGATAGTTATTTATAAGCCTTAGCATCTATTCACCATCAAGTGGGCTTTGGCTCTCTTATTTTATTTTAAAAAAAAATCGTATAGTCTTAAATTTGAATAAAGTCACTAAACTTTCATTTATTACCAAATTATGTAATATACATATACATATATATATATATATATATATATATATATATATATATATATATATATATTGTGATACTTATTTAACTTAAAGTCCATGTGATACGTTGTCACCTCTGAGAACTAAACTGGAAAGCCTCACAGCCATCGAAACAAATACTGCAATTTGTCGGACAAAATAGGTAGAATTGTGGCAAATAACCCTAAATGATACTTAGGCACAAAAGAACCTAGTGATGTTCGAAAATAATTTATTGCTGAAAAGTGATTTGCTGTATTATTTATTTACACACACACACACACACACACACGACACACACACACACACACACACGAATATATATATATACATATATATATACGTGTGTGTGTGTGTACACTGAATTCCTTCTGAACGGCCGGATGAATTTTGTGTGTGTGTTTGAGTGGATCTCTGCATAGTTTAGATTCAGAATTCGACTCAGTATTTGGCGCTGTTGTCGAGATCCTGAAATCCCCCGAGCGATGCCAAGGCGGATCGCTAGTACTTCACAAAACATTGACCCTTCATTTTTATTCATGCCAGTAACTACTACTACTACTACTACGAGTACTAATTATGTAAATTATTTTGGTTATAATTTTCAAGAGATAAATATATATAATATACAGATAAAGTCTTCTACAAAAACTTGTTAATTTATCGTTAACTATATCTATGTTATGATAAAAATCGTTAATACTCAAAAAGTCGCTTTGTGTCGTTGTGTTCGTAAATTACTCGAGACAAAGCATTTCGCTTCTAGCTATTTGCTCCATTACGCCGATAGTGTCCGGGGCGGGCGCGTGTAGACCCTTTGTAGGAAACATTTCTTAAGGGTGTAAGGCCGACAAGATATTTGGGAGATATGAGTTTAGTTACAATGTTTGGGTTCAGTTGTTATTATCGTCATAGTTTTTAAGTTCATTTAGTTGTTTGTATTTATTATGTTTTTTGATATTATAAAGGCAACTCATACCCTCAATTCACAGCATGTTAAAGGCGAACGGCAGGCTTGTATGAGAAATTTCGTACACCTAAAAAATTTCGTGTTTTGGGATATTTTTTGTTTTAATTGGTAGTTAGTAGGATAGACAAGCACTTTTTAAATTCTTAGATTTTTAAAACTTGGGACGTAAAAGTTATAACCAATTTTATTTTTTAAGGTTATGTACTAGTGTATCAATGTAAATTGTTACATATAGGCACATAAACATTGTTTTGGTTATAAAGTAAATGTTCTAGATTGCTTGTCGCTATCTTTGTAGTGTTTTACTTACCAATAAGTAGGTAGTTTGAGATGAGGATCGTACCTACATACTCAGTGGGGTGCTTTAGGGGATACCTATAGCTAGCAGCGGACTGTTTGATAGAACAAAAGTTTGATAATGATGAAGTTCTGGTAGGGTTTTGAGTGTAGGTAAATGAAACAATGCTTTGTTTTTGCAAGTACATTTATTTTATTGTACTTAAATTCAATTTATTCTTAATATTACTTCATCTAAGACCCCTTCTTAGGTCGGGTAATACCCTCATGGCGAGCATAACTAAGGTACCAAATAATGCTCATCACATGTGAGCAGCATCCCACGGTTCTTAAACCTACAATACAATTACAACAATAACTCCTGATTGCGTCCCGACCATTCATGTTTGTTTCTGCAACTATAAATACAAAATAAGTTTTAGCAGAAGAATGGCGGGACTTTATTTTAGCACGAAGCAACATTGGGTTTGTTCCCTCTAAGCCACGTATTCTCTCTCGGGATACCTCTAATGTGTATATTCCATGAAAGCGGAAATGCTCACCTACATATGAACGAGCCTGGCGAATTTGGTATACACCACATGCAAATAGTATCAATTCCTCCATGGATAGCCGCGGAAAAGATAGGGTTGTCGCATCTATGGGTACAAACCAGGAACCGCGCCTGTTTAAATTATGTTCCATAACTAACTCGGCTATAGTGTTGGTTAAAAACAGGCGCTCATATATAATTGAAACAAACTGCTCTGCATGTATATTTTCTGTGAATGGTGGAGTAAACGCATTTAGCAGAGCAGCTGCTATTTTAAAATCTGTCATTAGATTGCGACAACCACGGTTAAAATATTCATGGCGGAATATTTTGAAGTCCCTTTTAAAACGGCCATTCACAGCTTCTACTACCCACCTGTTTATAGTTACACAACGTGATCTGTTGGCTTCAAGAGTGGATAGCTGTGATTGGCCGTCTTCTTTAATTTCAGGCATATGGCCTATATATCCTTTCTCATGCAGACTATCCATGCAGTCACGAAATCCTCTATCTACAATAAAAACATCATTTTCTCTATATAAATTATTGAATTCCGTTTCGTTTAATAAATCATTCATTATGGTCGCATCATTTGCAGTGGCACTATATGGTCCACGTACATCTATGATATATCCATCAGAGGTACAGAGCATAAAAGGCTTTATTAAGTTCCTATATTTATGTAGGGAATATGTGTCTTTTTGGAACAAGTAATTACTGCTTTTTTGTGTATATATATATGTTGCATCGGCTATTGTAATTGCAGGTTTTTGTTCAGCTGGCGCATCAGGCTCACCAAAAATGTGATTGGCAATGTTGGTAGTTTTTGCTGCCACCTGCTCTCTTCTTAAATGAGAAAATCCAAGAAATTGTGGAACATAGTCTGTTAACAAGATATTTCTTGCTACAGACATTAATGTTTCTATGGTCCTTCTTGGTACTTGAAATAAGCACGACAATCTGTCTCCTGAATCTCCAGTCCTTAACTTGCACAATAAGGCTGTTAATGCAAAACTACCCCGATGCATATTCCTCAGCCTAGGTGTTGCTTCTAATATTTGTTGATGTTCTTGTTTACTTATGCCTATAAAGTACTGCACTTGGTTATCAGGGTAGTTTTGAATATTTTCATAAGAAATGTTATGAAGTCCTTCCATTAATATAAAAATAATCTCTTCTATTTGTATGGAAGTAAAGTAATTAAGGCTGTATTCAGCAGAATACAGATTTTCATAATTTGCCTCCTGTCTATGCAGAGAACAAATACGAGCACCTCTTGGTATAAAATATTGATACCTAATTAATACTTCTCGCCTGGTTTCTTCAGGCACAACATTTCGCTCTGGTTCCATGCATTCTTGGAAAATGCAATGCTTGGGTGTTTCAGCCGCTCTTCTTATGTTGGGCAACACAATATGCTGGGGTCTTTCTTGTGGTTCTTCTGGAACATGTAAGCTCAAATCTCGAGCTTGGTCCCAGCAAATTCCACAAACTTCATTCATGGATGACATCTGTAAATAATTAATTTCATGAGATGGCCATTGATATCAAAAGAGTCAATACTATTATATATGAAATACAAATTAAACACTAAGTTCAATAGACATAAGTTGTCGCCAACATGTTCAAGCATAAAAGAAACACAAACAAGAAAGATGTAGGGTACAGTGAGATTTCTGATTGAATTTGGGCAACCCAAGCTGGAGAATGGTTCTTGAGATACTATATGAATGGATAATAATTGGTTTCCTTCACCTTACAGAAAACCTTTACCAAATAGCTATGTTGTGTTTCTATGAGTGAATAAGTTTATTGCTCATTGGAGTAAAGGAGAAGGGCTCTTTGTTGTTAGTAGAACCAACCTCATGAGTATCCCAGGGTTAGCAACATTTAAGTGTAAAGCCCTTTGCATGGCAAGTGTTTATAAGCTAGTTACTGTAAATATATTATCTCATATATACCTGCTGATGCTCCAACAAACGGGCAATATTGTCAGAATTCCACTCTTCATCTGATGTTGTGGTGGACAGACTCCGTCCACATACAGCACACATTAAAACAGAATAATCACCATCCACATGATCGGGTGAAGGGGGTTGAATGTCTTCAACTGGTGGAGCGATCCTCGTTCTTCTAGCTCTTAGCCAACATGGCACACAAGCTTCATCTTCAGAACAAAGCTAAAACAAAAATATAAATAAATAAAAACTTTCACTCAAACATGCATGATAATAGTGGGAAATAATTAATATTATTTTATTTCTTAGTTAGTTTATTTTTTAGTTTAAATGAAATAAAAATATTTAATAATAATTATAGTAGGTATACCTCTCGTGGTTGGATCCAAGTAGAAACTGTATTAGCCATTCTTTGTTCTTCTTCATTGGCCCCTTCAATCAAAATCCTACGTCGACTAATTCTAAGTATGGATCGTCCGCATACAACACATACTTTTTGATGGCCAACTCGTCTTCTCGGAATATTATTAGATGAAATTGAATGAGTAGCTAGCTGCCAGCATGGATGACAAATATGGTCAGCAGGTGTTATCTGGAAATAATGAAATTATTTGGAGTACTGTTCAACATTATATACTTTCCTCTCCTTTTCAGTGGTCATACTATCAGACTAATACCTATTCTAACACTAAGGAGAACCAAGATACATGTAAATAACAAATTGTATGCATACACATAACCTTATTTTTTAGTTTTTAGAATATTATATACATATTTAGTGTGGTATGGTGTGGTTTGAATGATCAGGACTACTTTTCAACACGTAAAACTCATTACAGAGTTCGTCACTAGCCCACTCATATGTGGAATGTTATTCGTAAACTACTTACGTCTCTAGGATATGTCCACAGTCGAATAGTATTGACGACATCTTCACTCTCATCGGATAAAACGTGCCTTCTTATTCGGGACAAGCGAACGTTGCAATTAACACATTGCAAACTCGACATTTTAATTATAGCACGTACACACACAACACAGTTAATATAGCGTCCTTTCGCGAAACTACTATCAAGAGATAGAGTACGGAGGAGCAGATGCTCAACTCAACGTAAAAACAGCCAGATAATTCGCTAAATTGCTCAGATGTAGTCACAAACTACAATCCAAAACAACAGCAAAGAACTGAACTGAATTTAACTGAAAGACAGATTGTCTTTACCTGTCAATAAATAATTGCCATATGAACAAAAAAAATATTGATGACGAAAACATTCCTATCATTAAATCGTTAACCATTATGATTTATGCAACAATTATGCATTCTTAGGTATAATATATGTTTTTTTAATTATGTGTTTAATTATATGTAGTGTTATTTCTATTTCTAAATAATTAATTATCATTTCGATATCTGTGCTATTTTACATGTGGCAACTTCTAAAAACAACTGCGTTCAGTTTACGATTATATTACGTTTTTTTATTAAAATCTTTTTATTAATATTATTAATTAATCCCAAGTTCTAAAAATAGTACACTAACAGGAAAGTAAATAACTTACGTTGCCTTAATATGTGGTACAAATTCTATAACAAAACAACAAAAAAAGTATGCGGTACGAAATCTGCCATTCACCTTTAAACATTTTCCCGGTATATCGCTAAACATTTCGAACTTTAAAAGGTATCCATGTAAATCATACTTATCATGAAAATTAACTGAGATAGCAAATCTAGTCATAATCGGGCATGATTGTTTTAGAAACTTACTCGATGATTAATCATAAGCGAAGGCCAGTTTCAGTCGCTGTTTCTTTAACTCAGACTTCTGTTAAAGCTGCACGATCTTACAAAGCGTACGATGTACATAAAGAATATTCAAACATCATTAAAATATTTGTAGGTACTTTCATATCTTTTATTAATATTTATTTTGGATATTGTGCTAAAATTATTAGCAACATCGCAATTAACAATTTGTGGAAGTTAATTAACGTTTCATAGCTTGTTTGGTTTGCGATTCAACCAAACAAACAGTAACATATTTGATTTTATTTACTTTATTTACCTTGTTATGTACCCAATTTTAAATATTGTATAAATAAAGAGAAGTAATTAATTAGTATGATGTTATTTTTAAAACATTTTTTGTTTTAAGTAATAGTTTATTCAGTAAATTAGTATACTTTCTGAGTATAATAACTTGTGTAAGAAGACTCCACTCCTCCACACTTGCAGTTTTGAATTATCTCTTTATTAAATTTATTATATCTACGCCAAAGATTAAAGGGCATTTAAGCGCACATAAGCGGACTTTTTTGAAAAAAAAAACGAAGAATTAATAAAATAATTTTGGAAAATATAAAAGTGCACACATCGAACGCTCATGTTATGTTTTGAATAATCAATTTCCTTTTATTAATTATCGAAACACGTATTTCGTTTAAAGCAACATAAAAATTGTTTTTGTTTAATTATCTATATTTTTTTAAATTGCTTGATTACTTTTTGATTGGGACGGCTTACAATAGGGAAATTCAAAAATATTCCCAAGGATTAAAATCTAAAGCTAATAAAAAATTAAAGTGGCAAGTTCAGTATTCCGAATGATATCTTGTTCACATCCATATAAATCAACTGAGTTCAAGTGAAATTATTTTTATCTTGTTCACTACGAAGTGGTGGTGGAACCACGCTGTAGCTATATTATGGTTGTAGCACGAATGTGTCGGCTCGACCGGGGAAGGACCACGCTCTCACAGAATATCAGCGTAAAATAGCAGCTTAATACTGCTGTGTTTCGTATGGTGAATGTAGAGATCCGGAGACCCCTTTTTACTTGAAACGAGGCATTCCATCTTAGTCCTCAGGGGTAACAACGCGTCTGCGTTTTGAATCTTAAGCTAGCAAGAGGAGATTTTAATTAAAACTTCTGACGTAGTTATGAGATTATATATTTCGATTAATATTTAAACAAAGTTAATTGAAAATAATTTCACTTCGACGTCAGTTGGTTGGCTTTTTTATAGAATAAGGTTGACAAACGAGCACACAGTCCACCTGATGGTAAGTGGTTGCTGCGGTCCATAGACATCAACATCTATCCTCGATTACAAATCAAAATGCAGATGCGTTGTCACCCGTCAGGGCTAAGATGGAATGCCTCGTTTTAGTAAAAAGGATCTCCGGTTCTCCACACTCATCATACGAAACACAGCAGCTACTATTTCCCGTTGGTATTCTGTAAGAGCGTGATTCTTCCTCAGTCGAGCCGACCCATTCGTTTTACAACTATACTACTAATATAACTGCAGCATGCTTCTACCACCTATAAGCAAAATAGTCCCTGTATCTTAACGCCACATTAATAGATAATTTTCAGCGAATCCGGGCGTGACGCTAGTATTCATATGCAATGATTTTGTTTTTGCGTATTGCGCAATAATTAATTATATTTCAGTACATTTATGGAGTTTCAAAACCATTAAAAGTATAAGATCTTTGCCTTCATGTCTCTATATTATGCTTCTTAATCACATACACAAATTCAGACACAAGCTGATATACACAAACTGAAACATTAAGCACACATCATGTACGTTCTAGTTGTTAGGACTTCATTTCTGCCTATAAATCTGTCTGATTGTAGGTAAGACCTATTTCTGCCATCAAGTCGCAACATCAGTATTGCTGTGTTCCTGATACAGACAGCCAGTATAATTGGGTGCGTTTGGCAGAAAAAAGCGCTAGCAAGCGCTTGTAAGCAAAATGGCGATCGTAAGCGGTAAGCGCTGTCAAATCGTAAGTAGCTATTTTCCTCCAGGACACGATGTTAGTTTTAACCGGGGAACCTAACCTAATTTAAATATATGTTTGTAAAGTATTTATATTAAAAACTTACCAATCATGAATTTTTAATAACATCTATATGTCTATTCATGTCATTATATTACTTAAAACTAATATTGCACAAAACAACTTATAATTTCTTCTTCAAAACAAACAAATTAAATAAGCAAAATGGCGGATTGTGTCAGCGCTACTGAAGTAGCAATCGTGTCCTGGCCGAAAACTATTTCAGCGCTTATAAGCGCTTGCTAGCGCTTTTTTCTGCCAAACGCACCCATTATTTACCCAATATGAGAAAAGCCATCAAAGTCTTGTGACACTAAATCTGTGACCATCTTTGCATACATTTTAAGGAAGGTGTCCATGGGCTGCAGTAATCACTAACGATCAGGTGGACATTTAGTATAATTGTCCCATGAAATTAAAAAAATACGACCGCCTTTTGACCATGGTGGGCAGTCTCAATGGGGACTAGGATTATAGTGCCAGATTGTATGCGCAAGCACAGATGCACTCTCTGTTCCCTTATTCTCGACAAACCGACACGATCGGCGAGAGTTTAGGCGGAGGACCATTGGCTTTACGTGCTTTCCGGAGCACGGCGTGAAGCACCGCCAGCTTTCTGGCACCGAACTGCTACTGAGAAATTCTGAACAGAAATTTTCTATACCATTTTGTTGGCCCAACCCGTGACTCGAACCCGGGATCGACAGTCACGTTTACGAGACTAAATATTTTCTATAAATATAACGTTGTAATAAACATTATTATCAACGCATATTCGAAACAGAGTGTACTTAATACTTAATACTTAACTCTCGAAAATACAATTATTTAAAAATTTCTTACTCCCAAAAATAGAAAATTAAATTAATTACGGACTATTCTATGAAACAGATCTAAAGTAATTACGATAACTTTTGTGGATATATAAATAAGATGAAAATGTAGTTTTGAATTCATTAATGCAATATTCAATTAAGAAACAGTAAAGTTGTACTGCCCGTTCTATTGATTGTAAGTGGATAATTGAATATTCCGCAAGGGATTGCTGGAATTCTAATTGTAACTTGTTACCGCTTGCGTATCTACTAGAACTTGAGTGAAGTGCATGTTAATTAGATTTTCAAACGTAGAATTATATATTAAACAGAATCATGCAAGAGCTTTCAACGATATTAGATTCCATAACAGAAAAATGTGTAATAATATATTTTTGAAGTGAAACTTCTGTATTGACGTAGTGGAGAAATTAAGGTAGTGGAGAAGTTGATAGTGAGAAGAGAGTTGGTAGCGGAAAAATTAAGTACAGTATAAAAAAACAAAAAGTCAAGTTTTCTTGTAACGTTTCACCGCCGGGGCTGCAAGACGATACTATAATTTAAGCTACTTATGCAAAATATAAAATAAAAGAAGAACGATATGTCGTAAAGAAGTTTCACTTTGAAATGAAATGAAATTAAATGAATTATTTATATTCAATTTAGATTACTGTATGTATTATACAGTAATCTAAATTATTCAAAGTCGTTTTTTATTTACCGCTGGTTCACAAAAAAAAACCTCTGTCCTGGGAAGAACCACCAAGAAATCCAGCGGGACGTTTTTTTAAACATATTTCAATTTACAATAATAAAATATTTATTTTGTACAATTTTTGTATGAATTTTTATAGAACCAGCATGGTGGCGATCATCTCATTCCGAAGGGTTATTTTCATTTATGTATTAATTTATATTATAATAACCCTTTTTATACAATTTTTCTTTAATAAAACATTTAAACTTGTTTAATGACAAACTTTGTACATTTTCTGGGATTTTGTTGTAAAAGCGACATTACCCCATAAATGAATTATTAAGTCTGTGGAGTCTGGTAGTCACTGGTATTACAGGCTTATGTTTGTTCCTAGTGTTCAAAGTATGAACATCTTTACTTTTATGAAAGCTATTTATGTTTTTGTGTACATACATTACATTTTATAAATATATTGCGATGCCAAAGTAGAGAAAAGTTTAAGGAAATATGTTTATTTCCTTAAATTTTACTCTAAAGAAGACTTTAAGTTATAAATCGCCCGTATGGCTCTCTTTTGCAAAACAAATATAACTTAACTGTCAGTCTTTGTACGTGTGTACTCAATTACGAGTTAAATATTTTTAGTCATCCATTCATTCCATTCTATCAAAAATCCAGTGCTAATGAACATAGTGCTCTCCCACAGATCGCCCCACGGGGGGAAATAGCTAAAGTTGCTACGTTTGGCAACCGCAGTTTTTTTAATATTAAATTGTTATGAGGAAGATACTACGGACCATCTCCACTTTCAGTTTCCCTCTGTCACTTCTTACATTCATTACACATTCCAACTATAAGGTCCTTTAAGTAAGTATATAGAATGTTTTCGTGCGGAGCAACGAATAATTTTGAGTGATACATTAAATGAAATACTGTGAACAATGAAATTATTATCCATATAACATTATTTCCAATGAGCTACCGTACCGTTTTTTGTAGATAATATTTTGTGAAGGTAAGTGGGTAACGTAACACTCATCTGGGAAACTATGTACTCCGCCCAGAAGTGAAATTGCTTACGGCTAAGGAACACCTTCTATTCGTTGAAGATATAGGGTTTAGCGGTGAACTATAGACATAGCAGCGATCTCAATAGATCTTTTAGGTCGTAGTGATACTGGTCTCTTTCCCTAGACCTGCATTGCTGCTCGCACGTAACAAAAAAAAAGGGTAAGTAGATGCTGTGGTCCATAGATATATACATCCGTCTTTGATTAAGAAAATTAAAATGTAGATGCGTTATCACCCGTGAGCACTAAGATAGAACACCTCGTTACCAGTAATAAGGTCTCCGGTGCACACTTACTATATGAAACATAGCATCATAAAGCTGCCATTTTACGCTGATAAACTGTGAGAGCATGCTGCTTCCACGGTCAAGCCAACTACAGCCTGGTTGCACCACTTTCACTCTCAATTATCATCATCACCATAATTATAGTCTTTCATAGCCCACTGCTGAAAATACGCCTCTCAAAGAGATGCCTTGCCAAAATAAGATTTTGCTATAGTTGTTACTGCTGGCAGTTTCGCACCATAGTTTGTCAGGAAGACACTGCTGTACTGGTTTATTTCCCTCTATCAGCACTTAAGACACCCACAGGATGATATTGATACTATATATTACTTCGCTACTATACGCTTGGTTGGATTTGGTTTGGTCATGGAAAAGTGATACTCTAAATGTTACTTTTTCGATTAAGAAAAATATTACGAAAAAAATTGTTAAGCTTTTAGCAAATTAGAATAGTATTAAGATCTCGAAAGATAATTTCAATGAGAAATTAATGAGAAACTGATATATTAAATTGATCCATCGGATTAAATTTTCCTTTTGACTGAGAAAATTGATATTGTAAGCTAATATAATAACATTTTATTTTCTCGTATATTTCTCGTTCTTATTTCAAGGGACGTTGAAAAGTATTAAATAATAACTTTCTGAAAACATTTTTTTGCATTATAGTGTACTTATTTATATTCAACTTATTTATATTTCCAATAATTTAATATTTTATTAGGTTGCATCACGAACGGGTCGACTCAACCAGGGAAGGACCAGGTGAAAAATAATGAATTACTTTTTAATTATATTTATTAGACGACATCAGTATTTTATAATATTAGTATTAGTAGTTATAACATTGATTTTGTAATATTGTTCAAATACCTCAAAAGGTTTAAAATTAAAAGCTGTTACACTATAACATAATTTAACAGTTTTTGAACTCGATGTTAATTCATGGAGTAATATAGAATTAAAGTCACAGCTTCAGAAGCTAATAAATTACGTTGACGTTATTACGTTGTTTTAGTTTCCTAAAGTTTATTTTTACTATTATTATAATTGTTAAGAGTGAACTCAGCAATATTACTACGTCAAGTATATAGTTAGAATGTTGTCTTAAAATTGATTACAACAACTTTTACGGATTTTATCGCGTTTAATTTTTAATTATTTTTAATTCCCTACGTTTCGGGTGCTTTTCAACACCCATGGTCACGGGAGACAGAGATCACTGACATCCCGATGTGATTGTTAAATCCGGAGTACCTTGATGGAGAACGTTGATCTGCAGACTTTCCGAAAAGTCTGCAGTTTGTGAACATATCCTAGACGGCCCTAACCATTACATCAGATTTGATATACCACAAACCCTCGCGAGAGAACACCGATTCCTACTAAGTGACGTGAGGCTATTGAAATTAAAAAACATCCTAATTTCAATAGAGAAGGAGGCTGGGTACCACCTGCTTGCTTATTATAATAAATATCCTATACCTTTAAACGAGCAATTCTAGTATATATATATATAATCGGAATCTCGGAAACGGCTCCAACGATTTTCATAAAATTTAGTGTCCAGGGAGTTTCGGGGGCAATAAATCGATCTAGATAGGATTTATTTTTAGAAAATGTCGTTTTATCCGTGTTTTCATGCAATAAAAAACTGCTACAATATCTTTAGAATAAGAAGGTAAATTTTGTCAGTTTATTAACGATTATGAATAGCTTAATTGAGAAATATCCATAAACAATAATAATATTTAGTATTTTTATTGTTCCATTATTGGCTGGTATCGGAGGAATTTCACAAACTTAAAACGGTTATACACTGAAACTTGGAAAGGATTTTCGAAGGCTACAAAAATACTTGCCTTTTGTAGGAATGTAATAAATATCGGTAGGCGTAGTACAACCGTAGGGCAACCCCTCATTAGTGAAATGACAATCTGATAAGACATGCATAAAGTTGATGGATGCAGGTGGCTCGAGACTGTGCTTTGTGGCATTCCTTCATCCAGTAATGATGATAACGATGATGATGATGATAATGAAACTGCTTCTACAACATAGATGAAAATCCTAGTTTGTGTGTGTGGGGGTGGGGGGCAGGGGGGGGAATTTTTTTTAAATAGGTCTCTGCACTTAGGTTGCCTCCAATGGAGGAATTTTTCCATAGTTGCCTTGCTTGGTAGGCTAGGTGACAGCCGAAGCTTTTTTCTTATTTTGAGTTGTTATATCGAAGATGCTGCCGCCTATTTTTTGATAGTTTCCCATTTGTCGCCTTTTACCAAACTCACGTGATCGTATAGAATAGGATTCTCTTATGCTCTTTCTACTGGAAACGAGGTTTCGGGCTAGTCCTCAGAGGTGACAACGCATCTGCATCTTGATTTTTAATCGAGGATATATGTAGATATCTGTGGGCCACGGCATCTCTATAAAAAACTGCTATTACACAACGATGAATTATATTAGAAACAAAAAATTACTTGTAAGTTACAAGCAATTTTATGCTCCCATTTTTATGAAAAATGAACGAACATTTGTCTAGTCTATATTTTAATCGATAATGTATCGAATTCTAAGGCATTATCTGATATTAAATGTAGCGTAAAGCGTTTTCCAATGAAAAGTTGGTATTATTGCAGCTGGAATAAGGCCAGAACAGAAAATGCAACAAATTTGCAACTGAAATTTTTAATATATATATATATATATGTGTGTGTATGAAATTATGCATGTTAATAATATGTAGACATAGATATTTTTAACGAACCTTTTTGCACTGTGCACCCACAGTATTTTTTCTGCTTAGCTTGGAGGTAGACAGGTAGAGAATGCCATGTTGCATTAAGTTCGCTTTTTATACTTGGTGTGCAATTAAAGCATTTTTAAACAAATATATAAATAAATACCAACATCGAACAACCAGGTGATCGGTGGGTCGTCACCCTTTTTCTTGTCGATATGCCACACACTCGAACCACATGCCTTGTTTACTCTCTCGTAATGCGCACAACAAAGGAATGGAATAATCTACCGGCGTTTATTTTTCCGTCCGAATATAATCTGGACATCATCAAGGCAAGAGTGAATTTGCTTTTGTTACGCTAAAATAGTGCGATTTACCATCTAGGGTTTCATAACCACTTACTACCAGATGGAATTGTGGTTAAGCACTGGATTATAACAAAACTTGAAAGTTTACGTTACTGCCTATACCTCTCAGCTGTGCACAGGTCTCCGTCGTCGTCCAGAAGTTTAGGGCAAGGCAATGTCCGCTGCGGTGTCCCAATACGTGTTGGCAAGCTTCATATGTCTTAGAAATATTTTTTTTATTCTCAGACATGCAGTTTTTCCCACGAAGTATTATCTTTCACCGCCGAGCAAGTGGTAAATCAGCACTTAAAATTGCTATTAACAATTTCATTGGTTACGGCGGTGATTAAACCCGAGTTGCTCACGTACTGTGAAATTTAGCAGCGAGCTATCGTGTAAATCTTTATTATTATAAGTAAATAACAGGATTATAGCAATGATTATTTTAAATCTAAATAACGCCAGGGCAGGTCACTAGTATTCAATATAATGGATTATGAATATTATTTGGCTAACGCAATTATTAGTTAGTATTAGGGTCAGTTCACAACGAGACGGGATTAGACGCGACGCGGCGCACACCTTTTAAGATACTTATAGAAAGTATAACTTTATTCACTCACAAAAAGATACGCATTTTATTGACATAATTCGACTTCGACTATCGATAGTCGAAAATTGAAAAGATAAATACGTAATAATATTAATTCGTATCATTAGTCTCATGAACATAAACGCGACTGCTCAACATATATGCAGTTAAAGTTATACGGTTATTCTGCAGTCACCTCTGTTCTGTTCCGAATACATTAGTCACTAAGAATTAAATGTAATTAAAATTGGTTCTATGTGCGATATTATATAATTGGTTCCGCAATAATATCATCAAAATCATATCTTAATTAAATTTGTTCTAATAAGATATACAAAAGTAAGTTCTCACTAAACCCTGCCCCGAGCAATTAATTTCGCCGCTTGGACTAATTTTATTCCAGAATAAATAGACACTAAATGGTGTATTCAATGAACAATAGTTTATTGTTTTGTTGTAAGTATTAATACTATTATTCCAAACAGTAAAAAAGATTAAAAAATATTTTAAGCATGTTAAAATAGTATCAAGTTATTTATATACATTGATCTTAAGACTCAAAGTAATTACTAGCATAGAGGGAGTCTTACAATAATAACAAAATTCTTGTAGCTGAACTCTTTATACATAATACAGTTGACAGTATGACGTTTAATATGGTAAAAACAAGACAGCTATATTATTCTCACCTTCTATCTTTTACATCGTAGTTGGCGGTTTTCCATTCCATAGATTATTGATTTGTCATTAGCGAAAAAAAAACGTCAAAAATTTATTTAGGCTATGACTTAGTAAAATTAAGAATTTTTATTAATCCGGTTCGTTATACTTATTTATACCAATGAAAGTTTATAGAAGCTTCATCTGACATCTTACCAAAAACCTTTCGATAGATGATACGCAAATCCTAAAAAGCAAACAAGGCCGAAGCAAATCGTCGACTTGTTCATTCATGGTATATTTCTCTTTTCTTTTCATTATGTTGTATTGTATTATATTAGAAGTTGTTTCGTAGCGAGAAATGTACTTGTAATCGATTTGTGAAGTTAAATATGAGGCATTCCGTATTTTTTGAAAACTATGTCTAGGGATAGAAACATTCACGATTCGATGGGGGATTGGAACGATCTACGAGAATTACAACAGAAAAGTTTACGTTGATTTCTCGAGTGTGGAATCTCTTTATTGAAAACTGCATTTCGTGCTACAAACCGGAAGACAATGAAACAATAAATGAATACTTCGTTAAGTTCGATGGCCCTTTTATTCAATATATGGGTAATAAACCTGACAAATTTGGAATAAAATTTTGGCTCCGTGTTGATGTCAAATCGAAATACTTGTTGAATGCTTACCCATATCTGGGAAAAAAATGAAACAAGACCGGAAAATCAAAATCTTGGAGAACACGTGTTCATGCACCTTTTGGAACCATTTCTGAATAAAGATAGAAATGTGACTACAGACAACTTTTTGTCATCTGTCCCTCGCACAGAACTTGCTTTCAAACGTACAACTTTGGTTGGTGCTATAAATAAAGGGAGATCTGACATTCCATCGTACATTAAAAATCTAACATTGGATTTATATGACATTAAAGCACTATAAGCAAAAAATGGCCAATGCTTATTGAATGAAAATTAAAAAATCATAAAATTCAAACAAAAAGAGGCAAAAATTTTGGTTATTGATTACATTACAGGATAATATTCATATACACAATGGCAAAGTCAAGAAAATCCTGAAACTGTTGTTTTATAATTTAACTAATTATGGTGTTGACGTGGTCGATCAAATTACGAAAAGATACGTACAGTACTCAAGCACCTTCTGGAAGATGACCCGTACAAGTATTTTATAATATTTTAGATTTATCTGCAATAAATGTCTGGGTGTTGTACCCAAAAATAAAGGAAGAAAATTCGTAGAAGTAGTAGTATTCTGCAATTGGCTGTTGAATTTTTGAAGAACCCACTCGTGAAACCTCACTGCAACGTTCTATCTCCCCAGAAATGCTAGCAGCTGAGTTGAGAAAGAAGCGTAATTATCGTCAAACTTTTGTGAAATTAAACTATTAAAGTTTGTGATTTTTGCAAAAAACCACTATGTGGCAAATGCAATCTAACAAAATATTCATATTGAAATAATACTAGTTTTTACGAAATTTATCGCGTATATTTAACTTTTTTAATACCCGACGTTTCGAGAGCTTTACAGCACCCATGGTCACGGGAAGGACTGAGATGTTCAACGTCCAGCTGTCATAGTTAACCGCGGTTACCATAGATTAAAATTTAACTTTTTGTTCCCATCTACACAGTATGAACTTATGGTATCATGGAGTCTTGCAGATGTATGCTTGGGTTGGGACTTAATTTTATTTATTATAGGATCCCAAGCAGATCGTAGCACCCAGCCATCTTCTCTATTGAAATTAGGATGTTTTTTGATTTCAATAGCCTCGCGAATCATCCTTGGAAGGAATCGGTGTTCTTTAGCGAGGATTTGTGGTCTATCAAATCTGATGTAGTGACGGGGGCGATCCTGTACATGTTCACAGACTGCAGACTGCAGACTTCGATTTTTCACATCAGCTATATGTTCTTTGACGCGGGTTTTAATTGATCTTTTAGTTTGTCCTATGTAGGAGAGACCACATTCACAATCAAGCTTGTACACTCCTGCATCTTGCAGAGGGACGTTACACTTGGCTGATGGTAAAAACTGACCAATCTTCTTCGGCGGCTTGAAGTATGTTTTGATGGAAGCGCGCTTCAAGATGTAGCCAATCTTGTCAGTGACTCCTCTAACATATGGCAGTACAGCAGGTACACGCTCGACTGTGGCCGGTTTCACTCGTTCTCTGTGACGTAGGCGCGGGACCCGAAGCTTGTTGACATGCAAAACTTGCTTGACATGTTGGAGCTCGGCAACCAGGTGTTTACTGTCACAGATCCCTCGTGCTCTCTGAAACAAAGATTTACCCACGGTAGCTAACTGTGAAGGATGGTGGTGAGAATCACCGTTTAAATATCTATCTGTATGGGTCTTTTTTTCTATACACAGTATGGCTCAAGGTGTTATCAGGATTCCGAATTACTAACACATCTAGAAAAGCTAAGGAATTGTTTGCCTCTAACTCCATTGTGAACTGAATTTTAGAATTTATAGAGTTAAGATGGTCTAAAAATGCAGTTACTTTATCTAAAGGTAGAAATTTGAAAGTGTCGTCTACGTACCGCTTGTAGAATCTTGGATTTATGGGAGAAGTAAGCAGGGCTTTCTCCTCAAAGTCTTCCATGAATATGTCGGCGACAATGGGAGATACAGGTGAGCCCATCGCCACACCATCTACTTGCTTGTAGAACTCCTCCTTCCACAATAGGTAGCCAGATGTAAGGCAGTGTCTGAGTAATACTGCATATTCTACGGGCATGTTGTTTTCTTCCAGCCTTCTAGTTACAATTGAGATGCAGTCTTCAACAGGTAAGCATGTAAACAATGACTGCACATCAAAACTGACCATAGTTTCATTGTCTGCCAGACGTAGGTCTTTAATCTCGCTGACAAAATGGTAGGAATCCTTTATGTGTGCTCCTGTATGCACCTGGCTGCCGAGCTCCAACATGTCAAGCAAGTTTTGCATGACAACAAGCTTCGGGTCCCGCGCCTACGTCACAGAGAACGAGTGAAGCCGGCCACAGTCGATCGTGTACCTGCTGTACTGCCATATGTTAGAGGAGTCACTGACAAGATTGGCTACATCTTGAAGCGCGCTTCCATCAAAACATACTTCAAGCCGCCGAAGAAGATTGGTCAGTTTTTACCATTAGTCAAGTGTAACGTCCCTCTGCAAGATGCAGGAGTGTACAAGCTTGATTGTGAATGTGGTCTCTCCTACATAGGACAAACTAAAAGATCAATTAAAACCCGCGTCAAAGAACATATAGCTGATGTGAAGAATCGACGCTCCGGGAAGTCTGCAGTCTGTGAACATGTACAGGATCGCCCCCGTTACTACATCAGATTTGATAGACCACAAATCCTCGCTAAAGAACACCGATTCCTTCCAAGGATGATTCGCGAGGCTATTGAAATCAAAAAACATCCTAATTTCAATAGAGAAGATGGCTGGGTGCTACCATCTGCTTGGGATCCTATAATAAATAAAATTAAATCCCAACCCAAGCATACATCTGCAAGACTCCATGATACCATAAGTTCATACTGTGTAGATCGGAACAAAAGTTAAATTTTAATCTGTGGTAACCGCGGTTAACTATGACAGCTGGACGTTGAACATCTCAGTCCTTCCCGTGACCATGGGTGCTGTAAAGCTCTCGAAACGTCGGATATTAAAAAGTTAAATATACGCGATAAATTTCGTAAAAACTAGTATTATTTCAATGTGTAGTGTTCGCGTAAATATAAGAAATCAAAATATTCATAGGTCATAACTGTAAATATTTTTTATTAAACACATAATATTTGCCTTTGTAACAATGAATATTATCTTCTATTTCCACAATTACACTACACATATTTGCTTAATTAGGGACCCTTGACTGCCTTTGCAGGTTAGCTGTTTATCCCGTCTTACTAGTGTGAAGGAACAGCGTGATTTAGCACAATATTTGGTTATTTTTTGGTATATATGAAACAAAATTAGGATCAGCTACAATGTCATTGGAGTCGTAATTCTGCGACTTATTAATTATTACTAACATTTGGTCTCACTGTCAGAGGCGTTCCCTTGTATGAAATTTATGATCTGCTCGTCGTTAAGGTCCATCTTTCAAATATAACATGTATTTTATGTTTTATAACAGTGAATAAACAAAAAAAAACTCAGAAACGTAAAATAAGTCAACAGTAAAAAATCTACCTTTAATACTAATGATCGTCCCCCAGGCGATCACATAGGATCACATAGGTCTCGGCAACGGTGTATCCCTGCTGAGTGCACAAATACTCTCTTCCAGGCGTCCTACAATAAGCTGGCGCGAGCACACGGAGCGGTTACACGCTGCAATTTCAAAATAGCCGGAAAAAACCGTACGCTCGCGGCCTGTCAGGCGATGATTAGTACTCTGGGGCTAAATAGAAAAGTACAACATGGTACTAGGTAATATAGCAGTCCTGTACGATTTTTTTTAAATAGAATGTCTGTGGTTTTTTTTATAGGTGACAAACGAGAAAACAGTCCACATTTATCCTCGATTAAGAATTAAAACGCAGATGCATTGTCACCCTTGGAATGGAATGAAATGGAATGAAAATGAAATGGAATGCCTCGTTTCCAGTAAAAAAGAGTCTCCGGATCTCTCTACATTCACCATACGAAACACACAGCATTAAGCTGCCATTTTACGCTGGTATTCTGTGAGAGCGTGGTCCTTCCCCGGTCGAGCCGACCCATTCAATCTACAACCATGATATAGCTGCAGCGTGGCTCTACCACAAAAAAAAAAACAACATAAAAATTTATTGCTGGGGAGTACGAGTGTGTTTTCTTTTGAGCTTAATACTTAGTATAAGTGAAAGAAACTGTAAAAGTAGACCCTATAATGTAATATTATAAACCTAGAGCGCTAGAGTTTATAAGATTTTCTTTATATACATTACAGAAAATGATAAATGGATATATTAGTGCTAAGGCAGCACATTTTGACACGTGAATGAATCTGTAATCTAAAAACTAGTATCGTAAAAGATTATAAAAATCACACAAAATAATATTACAAATAAATTAAATACGACATATCAACTTTAATCTTTGAACCCATAATGACTCTATCCACAATTAGATTCATAATATAATTAAGTTATTTAGAAGTATCTAGCAAGTGGCAAAAATTATATCAGTTTCTAATAAAAATTTAAAATCATTTCTATTCATTTGATGCATTTCATTCGTAAGGAATAAAAAGTAATGCATTAAAATTTCGCGCCAACTTACTCTAGGTTTCGATGTACGGAATAATGCGGTGAACACACGAGACTTTATTCAGTCCTTCGTTCGCTCGTATGCGTACATTCAGTCATTCACAATCCAGAGTAGTTTTTTTACAATGCTCGGTTTCTATTCATTTAAATGTAGTAATGAGCTCAGAGTTTTCGCTTTCCAACAATAACAAAAGAACAACGGGATGAGAGCGTTGCCAGAGGTATTTTTCGCGTTGACAATTATAATATTTTTCGAGACAAAAATCAACAGGGTAACAATATCATGGAGTATTCAAAAGAGAGCTACATCCAGTAAATGTTTCGTTAAAACAATGGAATACTGTAGATTTTTAAGTCTACAATAATTACGAGTACCTTCCTTGACGCGGTTTCCTTTTCGCTAGAAATTGCAAACCTAAATTAAAGAAAATGTACGGCTTTTAAATATTTAAGACATACCTATTTTGAGGAAAGCCGCTACTCCCACCAGTATCAACAAGCAGTTCATCTTTTCTAGGTGCCTGAAACAATCAACAAAAAAAAAAACAGTAAGTATTTTGCTAGAGGAAATTTATAAACTTCTCTGTATTATATTTCCATAATATTTTAAAGCCATGTACAACGTGATCGAGTTAACTCCCGACTTGGTGGCGTCTATGGTGTCATATAAACGATCTGCGACGGTGTACAAAAAAATAAGACCTTTTTTAACGAGTACATTTTGTTTTTACCTATGGAAAGTGACTCAAATGTTTTCCAGTTCATATATAGAACTGAACTTATTAATTTGTAATAAAATACCTGTACCTATTTAAATTTTAATCTCCGACAAAAAGTTAAGAACAAGCCTAGTTTTATTTATTCACACAATATTATATCAAGGTGATAAATATGTCATATTATGTCAAAAGTAAAGTTAGATAACAGCCTGCATACGTTCCACTGCTGGGCACAGGCCTCCTCTCATTCCTGAGAGGGTTTAAGGGCAAAGAAATTTCCGTCCGGCTGCCACAAAGCGTGTTGGCGAACTTTTCTTCGAAATAATTTTTTTCTTATTTGTCAGATCCGCATATCTGTCGATGCTGAGGATTTACTGACTGAGATAAAAAGAGGAGTGCCCTGCAACTGAGGAGATACGACAACGGGGTTCTTTTTAGCGGTAAACGCGCGAACTTTCTAGGGATTATCAGAAAAATGAGACCTTACGTTATGTAGTTAAGTCTTGTTTCACAATGGGGTGAAGACAATCTGGTCACTTTAAACGTCGCCAAAACGCAGGCCTGTCTGCTCTCGTAAAACGCAGTCCTCTTGATCTGACTCCTACTTTCCGAGATTAGAGGTTAGTGATCATCTCGATATCTTATCGGCTTATAGTAGGGTGCTAATCTTAACTTTGGCGCTAACATTGAGTGGAAAGTGCGAACTGCGAACAAAAAACTGGGTATTAAAGTTATTAGTATAAAAAGAGGTAGGGATACTTCACGCCTGAACAGCTTCTAAATTTGTATAAAGCTAAAGTCCGAACATGCATGGAGTATTATAGTCACCTTTGGGGTGGCTCAGCAAAAATTAATCTGTCGCACTCGACTCAGTGCAACGCAGTGCCAAGACGCTTATCGGAGACCAAAATCTGGTGGAAGCAAAGCTTCCCACCGTAGCTCACCGACGCCAAGTTGCTTGTTTGTCGGTTTTCTACACATTGTATTTCGGAGAATGCTCATAGCAACATAAGCTCATACCGTCATCTTCATTCTCCTATCGGAGTATCAGACGCACTGCAAGTTACCATCCATACTTGATTAATATTCCGATATTCGCACTGATCACTATAAGTCATCTTTCATAATGCGCACGGACAAGGAGTGGAATGCCCAGCTTGCGTCTATTTTTCCGAGTTCATATAACCTTAAGCTCTTCAAGGCTTCTCCTGGGCAAACTCGCTCCATCGTAGACCTCGTCTTTGCCCTCGGGCCAGATTGAGGTCAAAAGTCAGCCCACTTTTAATACCAAAAAAAAAATGAATTGCATTAAATTAAGTCGCCCCCAATCTGAGACTTTGTTGAACAAAGTCTCGACTTCGGATTTTTATTAATAAGCTTGTAATATTATAGTCTGAGTGACATAATTCATTATCATTAAAACCTATCAAAAGTCACACACATCTATTGCTTCTTGTGGGGAATATTTGATATAGTTGCTTCGCTTGGCATGCGGGTTTGCAACCACAGTTTTTTTTTCAGTTGGTATAAGTAGATGCTGCTACCCATCTCCTGTTAGATTTCTCTTTCTCGTCTCTTATTAAATCCCCGACACTATATGGTGTAGTATATTCTTTTTTTAAATACGTTACCCCTACACTAGGAATTTCTCCTGTATCGTGGGGACAGTTTACAAACATAAATTGCACAAGGATAAACATCCAGACCCGGAACAATTATTTGTAGGCCATACAAATACTTGTTCCGTGCGGGATTCGAACCCGCGACCCCTAGCGACACGAAGTCAACAACGTTCTCTTACGAATATTTCGCTACTCTGTGAAACAAACTAAACATAATAACTACATTACAATAACTTAACCAAACAACTAAAATGTATGAACGAAAACAAACCAACTGATATTTCTCTATAACGTTCAAATATTGGGAACAATTTTTCATGTCATGCTATCGGACGTTTTAATCGAAACTGAAAACAAGTTGTAGATTGGTACAACGTGTTTTGCACTGAACAGTTTCGACCCAGATGTGTTATAACGAGTGTGAGCTGCGAATGCCACCTATCGAAATAGCCACCGCATACAAAACGAAAAGCAAGAAGCGAGATAAACGTTTGTACGTGAAAATTTGGCTGTATTATTTGTGACGTTTATTACATTGAATTTTGCTTCTTACAATAAAAGGTAAGGAAATTGAATTAAACTGATATTAAATTGAACAGAGGTAATTTTATTTTTGAGAAATTGAAACGGTCTACTAATAAATAATTAAAAGGATATATTTTTATTTGGTTTATTCATTCTAATAAGATATCATTACACCATCAAGTTTTATTAATTAAATATCCTATTAATTAAAAATCCTTATGTATGGAGGGAGCGTTATGCTCTTAGATGAATTTCATATGGACAGACATTCAGACCCTTAACTATACATTTAACAATACATACAACACGCCATATAACAAGCCATACAGGTGAAAATGAAATGCATCGTTAGCAGCAAAAAGCTTTCCCATCAATCACTATAAAATGAGTTTATGGTTTAGATTATGCCGTTATTTCACGAGCGTATTCCTTCCACGGTTATGCCGATCCATTCGTGCTGGTGCTTTTTTACGTTGTACTGTGCGTTACCACAACTTTTATCCGTAACCGCTATCGTTACATGATATGCCATCGCCGGCCCTTTGACTAAAACCCCTCTTGAGGTTAAGAAATTCTGCTTTTATGTGCAGTTAAAGCCGTCTTGTAGTTCGGTGTGTAAACATGAAAATGGTACCTCACTCCCGCCACTGTTCGATTAATCAGTATAAAAGCGAGGCGAATTTTAGAAAATATAATGTACAACCTTAAATATATTATCTCGGTGGAAACTGGCCGGGGTGATCGTAATCGCTTGAACTGTTCTATCTTGTTTAATTTTTTCCATAAAATGAAAAAAACTGAACTCAAAATTTATATTCATAGCATGACCAAAAAAATAATGAGTTATTTCATATGAAATAAGTTTTACACAATTTCATTATGTGATTACTGCAAAGTAAACGTTTAAATAGCGGTTCAGCGCCATGTTTATGATATTTTTATCAAGCCAATTATAATGATTGACGTCTTCATATAGTACATGCATAATATTTACATTTTAATTAATTCACAAAGGTTCAAAGAAGTAAAAAAGTAAATCAAGCTCGCCTTAACGCTGATAATCCAACTTTATTCGCTACGCCAGCTCTCATCATAACTGTAGTGAACGTACGTTTATAATTTCTTCAATCAGTGGTTAAGGTGTAAGAAGTTCCTAAGGAAAATATTGGTATTAGTATTGAACACACCCTTGATTTTATTAGCCTTATAAAAAGTAATTTAGCGTTAGTTAGATCTAGATTTACCGGAGACCATTTAAATTGGTAGCAAGGCATTCTATTCTCGAGGACAACCATGCATCTACATTTTGATCCTAAATGAAAGTAGATGTTTATGGACCAAAGCATACACTTTTGTGGATTCCAATTTTGATTAAAAATTAGTTTGCCACCATTATTTCATAAAAAATGGCACTTATTGATAACTACTAACAGAAGTGAAAAATCAAAAGGATGAAATAACAGCTGTTTTCTTTGGATTTTCAAATTAATTATGGTATCAAGTATTAAACTATCATATACTGCTATTACAGCAAAGCGGGAACTCATAATATTTATAAGTTAATTTTATAGGCAAAATTAAAGAAGTATCATTCACGCGATACGTCATGCACAAAGCTACATATATAATGTCAGCATTAGTATTATCCAAAAATCACCCATCGCGCCTAAATAAGTTTTCACTTCAAAAATTGATACATGATTAATGAAAACGAGATTCTATCACTATTAATAAAGTTGAAAAAATTTGACACGCTGGTTTTGTAACTAAGTTTCAACTAAATAAGATATAATTGTTTTGTGTAACACCACTTAGAATATACGACTCCAGTTTGCTCCACTTTTAGTATTTTCATATGCATAAATTCATATAATGACAGTCTCTTAAAAATGTTTCAAAACAACTTTCAACTTACATACCAACAAGTAATACTCGCATCAAAATGTCATTGTTGTTATATTTTATGTATAATTGCTTCCGAGCGTTGAACAACTTTAGTTGCATTCAAACTTTATCCTAGCCTTTATGGAGAATTTTTGCGCAAGGAAATTAACCAAGCTGGTCCGATGAGTGTTGTGATAGTATTCACATGTTAAATAATTTTTTTATAGAAGAGGGGGCAAACGAGTATGCGGCTCACCTGATGGTAAGTGACTACCGCCGCCCATGATCAACCGCAACACCAGGGGAATTGCAGGTGCGTTGCCTTATCATGGGGTGAAGGGTATCGCAAGTCAAATTTTGTAATAAATTACATTAACATAGATATTATAACTAATGATTACTAATGGTTGTAATTATAGATAAACTAAACTATGAAAAATGTATGAGGATATTTCCAGAGCCATGCATTCCTCCAAAACCCACTACACGGTGTTGATGGGAGACTTCAACGCAAAACTGGGCACAAGAAAGAACGGTGAGCTGAAGGTAGGGAAATTTGGGATAGGGCAACGGAACCCAAGGGGCCAGCAGCTGGCCGACTTCATGGAGAAAGAGGGACTTTTTATGATGAACTCTTTCTTCCAGAAGCGACCCCACAGAAAGTGGACCTGGTCGAGCCCCGACGGTTCGACAAAAAACGAGATTGACTTCATTATGACGACCAGACGCCAACTGTTCAGTGATGTCTCAGTGATCGCAAGGGTGAAAACTGGCAGCGATCACCGAATGGTTACAGGCACACTGAACCTAAACGTTAAGTTGGAGAGGTCTCGTCTAATGAAGTCAACGCTCCGTCCCCCTCGTGCTCTAATCCAGAATCCCGAAACCCACTTTTAGTGCCTAGAAGATTGCAATGCAGTGGACGATATGAATGACAAGCTCGTGGAAACTGCCAATGCGGTCGGAGCTAAGTTTTGCAAGACCCGCCGTAGAAGAACACAAAAACTCTCCGATCACACTCTTAATCTCATGGCTGTTAGACGGGAGATGAGGCTGCAATCGTCAACAGATTTGACAGCATACAGGCAACTGAACATCCAGATCTCCAAATGTATGCGGCGAGACTTACGCAACTTTAATACTGCTCGTATTAAAGAAGCGATGAGCGGAATCAGGGCTCCAAAGTATTTGCCAGAGATCTGTCTGCCAGAAAGAGCCAACTGTCAAAGCTGAAGACTGAGTGTGGCAGCATCGTTTCCGGGACACCTGAGATTTTGAGTAAGATTGAGAGGTTCTATGGGCAGCTGTACACGTCATCGTTGGAGCCACACGCAAGTGTGAGTAACGATCCAAGACTCCTCCATATATCCCGACTCATCTACGAGATTAGAATGGCTCTCCAGCACCTTAAAAACGGCAGAGCCCCAGGCGAGGATGGAATTACAGCGGAGCTTCTGAAAGCGGGTGGAACACCGGTACTTGAAGTCCTTCAGAAGCTTTTCAATTCCGTCCTCCATAGTGGCACTACTCCGGAGGCGTGGAGCAGAAGTGCGGTGGTCTTGTTCTTCAAGAAAGGTGACAACGCCCTCTTGAAGAACTACAGACCGATATCCCTTCTGAGCCGCGTCTACGTGCTGTTTTCGAGAGTCATTACGAATCGTCTCGCAAGCAGTCTCGACGACTTCCAGCCTCCCGAACAAGCCGGTTTCCGAAAAGGCTTCAGTATCATAGACCACATACATACCCTGCGGCATATTGTACAGAAGTCCGAAGAGTACAATCTGCCACTTTGCCTGGCGTATGTGGACTATGAGAAAGCCTTTGATTCCGTCGAAATTTGGGCGGTGCTACAGTCCCTTCAGCGATGCCAAGTTGACTGTCGGTATATCGAAGTACTGAAGTGTTTGAATAGTAGGGCTACGATGGCTATCCGAGTACAGAACCAGAGTTCGAAACCTATCCAACTGCAGAGAGGTGTAAGACAGGGTGACGTTATATCCCCGAAACTCTTCACCGCTGCATTGGAAGACGTTTTCAAGCTATTGGACTGGAAAGGATGCGGTATTAACATCAATGGCGAGTACATCACTCACCTACGATTTGCCGATGATATAGTCCTTATGGCAGAATCGCTGGAGGACCTAAGCACTATGCTCAATGACCTCAATGGTGTCTCCCAAAGGATAGGTCTTAAGATGAACATGGACAAAACAAAGATCATGTTTAATGTCCATATCACACCTATGCCGGTAGTTGTTGGGAGCACTATGCTCGAAGTTGTTGACGAACACGTTTACCTGGGACAAATAGTCCGACTAGGTAAGTCCAACTTCGACCGAGAGGTCAATCGACGGATTCAACTCGGCTGGGCAGCGTTCGGGAAATTACCACACATCTTCTCGTCAGGTATACGTCAATCTCTGAAAACTAAAGTGTACAACCAGTGCGTGTTGCGAGTGATGACTTACGGATCTGAGACGTGGTCCTTCACTACTGGCCGTATGAGGACGCTCAAGGTCGCTCAGCGAGCTATGGAGAGGACTATGCTCGGAGTTTCTCTGCGTGATAGACTCAGAAATGAGGCTATCCGCAGTCAAACCAGAGTGACCGACATAGCCCAACGGATTAGTAAGCTGAAGTGGCAGTGGGCCGGCCATATAGCTCGAAGAACCGATAACCGATGGGGAAGAAGGGTTCTCGAGTGGCAGCCTCGTACCGGGCGTATTGGGCACCCCCTGGAGTGACGACCTGGTAAGATATGCAGGAAGTCGATGGATGCAGGTGGCTCAGGACCGTGCTTTGTGGCATGGACTTGTGAAGGGCTGTAATGATGATGATGATGAAACTATGAAAGCTACTAAACTATGTTTGATCAAAATGTACTCTGACCTGGTATTGTGTTCTTGTATATACAAAATTTGGTAATTTGCACCTACATTGATGATTTAATATTCTTCAACTCAGCAGAACAAAAATTTGGATTGCATTCAAAAGATTTAACTATTATACTTAAGATTACCACTTTCTGCTTTTACGAATGCATCTTCCATGATGACTTTTCAATAAAATTCAGAATAAAACACAATAATCGTAATGATAACCTGAAAAATTTCGAAATAATACAACATTTTAGCTTAGTGACACAGAACACTAACACCCTTAGGCGGGATCAGTGACGTCACGACAGTGTCTAATATGACGGACAGCGTTTTGCAGATTTGACGCACAGACAAAAAAATTTGAAATATAAAATTTATAGTGCAATTTTATAAATAGAAATCGGTATTTCTTGTTTACTTTTTACAAAATCCATCATAAATATACATATTTTTTACATGGTGTAAAATACCCTATCGTAGATAGGTGCGAAACATATTAATTACACTTTTGAAGTGTGCACATATATAAAAAATTAAATTTCTAAATAATACAATATTTTAGCTAAGTCTCGTAATTAGTGATACAGAACACTAACACCCTTAGGCGGGATCAGTGACGTCACGACAGTGTCTAATATGACGGACAGCGTTTTGCAGATTTGACGCATAGACAAAAAAATTTAAATATAAAATTTATAGTGCAATTTTATAAATAGAAATCGGTATTTCTTGTTTACTTTTTACAAAATCCATCATAAATATACATATTTTTTTACATGGTGTAAAATACCCTATCATAGATAGGTGCGAAACATATTAATTACTCTTTTGTGTTGCCTAATTTTTAAATACTTTTGAAAATTCTAATCAAATTTCGAGTAAGTGTGGGAGAAAACAGTTTTACGTAAGACAGAGTCCGTCATTTAACGTCTGGCTCAATTTGCATCGGAAGTGTCCTAAACATTTGCCGCCCCACTAAATGGGAGAGATCGCGTCACCATTTGTATAACAACTTGACGCAAATTCGTTTATCGCTTCTATTTAGGACGCAGTAACACGCCGTGCTATCAGTCGGAAAACTCTTGAAAATTTATTCATGAGGTGTTGATCGTGTTGGTAGATACAGCCTCATTTTATTATTGTGTTTACGTCGATAAGGGTTCACGATCTGATTAGACAACGCTTTTATTTTGCGACATCAGTGACGATACTTCGGTATTTACGATTCATCTCAGTTTGAGTTTTCTGTAAGCTTGGAGTTGATATTAATATTATTAGGCACAAAGAACAAGTACTAAATTTTACTATACAGATATTAAGGAATCGAAAATATAAGAATACGTGCTAGTTTTAATAATGCGAGTTCGAGTGAATACGTAAGTGAGGCCTATTTTCAATAGTGAATTTACTGTAGTGAGAGTAATAGTAAAGCAAAGTACATAATCTATTATTTCTATAATTTAAGATTTCTTAAAACAATTAAAAAATAATTCACATCATCATCATCACACGGATAAAGTTCTGTATCTGTAATTTGTATTGTCTTTAAATATTAATCTTGGCTACAGCTTTTCAATTCCATCTTCCGTGGTTGCACTACCACGGTGGCGTGGAGTAGAACTGCGGTAGTCTTGTTCTTCAAGAAAGGCGACAACGCTCCTTTGAAGAACTACAGACCGATTTTCCTTCTGTGCCGCGTCTACGTGCCGTTTTCGAGAGTCACTACGAATCGTCTCGCACGCAGACTCGACGACTTCCAGCCTCCCGAATCAGTTGGTTTACGCAATACCATAGATCACATACATACCCTACGGCAAATTTTACAGAAAACCGAAGAGTTCAATGTGCTCCTTTGCCTGGCGTATGTGGACTATGAGAAAGCTTTTGATTCCGCCGAAATTTGGGTGGTGCTACAGTCCCTTCAGCGAAGCCATGTTGACTGTCGGTATATCAAGGTGCTGAAGTGTTTGTACAGTAGGGCTACGATGGCTCTCCGATTGCAGAACCAGAGTACAAAACCTATCCAACTGCAGAGAGATGTAAGACAGGGTAAAGATATATCCCCGAAACTCTTCACCGCTGCATTGGAAGACGTTTTGAAGCTACTGGACTGGAAAGAATACGGTATTAATGTCAATGGTGAGTACATCACTCATCTTTGATTTGCCAATGTGGTAGAATCGCTGTAGGATCTGAGCATTATGCTCAATGACCTCAATAGCGTCACCCAACTGATAGGTCTTAAGGTGAATATGGACAAAACAAAGTCATGTGTAATGTGCATGTCACACCTCGGTACCGTATCGGTATGTGTTGGGAGCACTTAGCTCAAAGTTGTTGAAGAGTATATTTACCTGGTACAAATAGTCCGACTAAGTAAGTTTAACTTCGACCGAGAGGCTAATCGACGGATTCAACTTGGCTGGAAAGCGTTCGGGAAATTACGACACATCTTCTTGTCAGGTATACCTCAAAACCTAAAAAATGCACAAACAGTGCGTTTTGCCAGTGATGAGTTATGAATATGATACGTGGTCCTTCACTGTAGGCGTATGAGAACGCTCATGGTCGCTCATCGAGCTATGTAGATGGCTATGCTCGGGGTTTCTCTGAGTGATAAACTTTGAAATGAGGATATCCGTAGTATAACCAGAGTGACCGATATAGCCCAACAGATTAGTAGACTGAAGTGGCAATGGGCTGGCCATATATATCAAAGAAATGACAACCGATGGAGAAAAAAGGTTCTCGAGTGACAGCCTCGTACCGGTAGGGGTAGTGTAGTGTGACACCTCACTAGTGGAGTGACGACCTGATAAGACGTGCAAGAAATCATTGGATTCAGGTGACTCAGGACCAAGACTTGTGCCATTCCTTGGGGGAGGCCTATGTTCAGCAGCGGACTTGTGAAGGGCTGTAATGATGATGACATTTTCTTAGTTTACTACTTCTTACTCTATTTTCATGCATTAGTTGTAGTTCCCATACAATATTTAATACGTCTATTATTATAGATTTCTTATCAGAAAAAAAATCTACATGAATAAAACTCCGACTTTGTTGAATAGATCAAACTCTCTTTTCACGGTATTTTTCCCGCTTGCTTGGTATTTGTTTATATGTTATTTGAAATGCTGGCTAGCAAGAAAACAATTTTAAAAATATGATTTACGTAATAAAAATTTATCTACATCACTAGGGATAAATTCCTTCCACTTCATAACCCTTTTAAAAACATACTTTAGTGTTTCATAATACCAGCCAGCCTTAAGTTTTATGTATAATTTTATGTTTTTAAATTTCCGTGTATATCTGTATAGTATATATTATGTCCTACTTCGATAATACTGAATACACGTTACATTGAATATTATTTTTATACAATTAGGGGGACAAACGAGCACACCGTCCATCTGAGGACACGTGAATGCTGCGACCCATAGACTTATTCTTGGTTAAAATCATAATGCAGATACGTTGTCAACCCCGAGACCTGAGATGGAATGGCTCGTTTCTAATAAAAAGGGGAGTCCGGTTTTTACATTGAACATACGAAACTGCAATGCAGCATTAAGCTGCTATTTTACGCCGGTAGTCTAATAAGAGGGTGGTCCTTCCACGATCGAGTCGATCCATTTACAGTTACAACCATAATATAGCTGTAGCACGAAACAGTCATTTTAAAAGAATACTACTAACGTAATTTGCCCAATGATGGTTTTAAACCCACGACTTTCTGAGTTTGTAATCTGCACTCAGAAACTATATATTCAGGCCTCAGTAATAATACAATTATTAATTCAATGAACAAAATAATTGGTGTCATTTTCGATTATTCATTAGTCGAAGATTAAATACTATTCCATATTTTAATAGTGTAGTGAGCTTCTTTTTTTAATGTCCTATAAAAACCTTCATCTGCGAATGTTGAACTAAAATAAAGGCGAGGTAAAATGTTAAAACGCTTCTTTTTTCCTAACCCGGATCCGAGCGCAAGGTATTAAATGTAATTTATTTAAATTGGACACTGAACCAACTCTAAGCTAATATTAATACTTAGCAAACCACACTTATTACTTCACATATTTTTTGAAAATTATAAACTGTATTTATGAAAACTGAAATGAAAATTAAATAATTAAAATTAAAAAAAACTAATGATGATTTTTTATTTAAAATATTGTCTTGGGGAAGATATTTTTTCTTAAAATGAACATGAAACCAATCCTGAACCACTGAACTACTTAAAAGGAGAATCATTAAAATTGTTTTAGCATTTTTCGAGAAGTCGGCGAACATACATACAAACGCGTCAAGTATAGAACTTTTTCGTGTTTTCGAGTTCGGTTAAATATTTCAAGTGTGTAAATTAAACGCTATTTCAAATTAAGCTCACCGAGATTTATCTCTTGGTTTACCATTCCTCTCTTAAATTTTCAAAAATACGTACAACGTTACGTGTTCGATTCAAAGGTCATAGAGAGCGCCATGTTCGATCTCATGAATAAAACAATGGAAAAGAATGATTTAATTCCATGAGGTATTTAAAACGCAGTTGTTTTAAATGAACATATTTGTGTACTAACTTTGCCCGCGAATTGTTGTTACGAGTGTATTTTTCGAACATCGAATGTAGTTTTATGTCATATCTGTATGCACGAATGTAATGGAATTTTAAAATTCATATTCCACCTACTTCCAGAAGTCTGAGTAATCTGAAACTTTGAACACGCAATAATGCTGATTGATCATTCACATTGATCTTAAATAAACAAATGTAATTTAATTTGCCTACAGCTAGTAATCACAGCGTGTTGTTGAAGTATTTTAATGAAACTTTAATATTATCAGAACTTATACACATAAATATTTCTATAAAATAGCGTTCAAAATTACAATAGAAAACCTTTGATTTAAAACTTGTCGCACCTTCCTAGTATTTTGGTAATTTTTATCACTTTTATCATAACCTCCACACACAAAAATACTAAAACGTTCAAAAGATCGTTGAAAGCACATCAATTTAGATTTGATGATACGGAAGATGTTTATGTTACAAATTTACAAAAAAGGCAAACACGTGCTGTTTTAAACAACACGATCCATATTGGAAAAAAATAAGATGAAATACGATAACAGGACTCGACATTCTTGTACCGCCGTCACGGCGAGATATTTATCAAGTTAACGTGCTCAGAGGACAGCTCGAGAGCCAACCTTCAGCTATATTATAGTCACAGCTCGTAACTTTAAAAGGACCACGCTTTGACAGAATACCAGAGTATTTTTTTATTTGTCTTAAAATAACGTTACCTTCCCACACACCAGTATTTTTCCTGTAAAATAGAGGCAGTTTACATCCCTATATTTCACAAGAACAAACATCCAAATCCGGAACAATTCTTATTTGTAAGTCATACAAATACTTGATCTGTGCGGTATTCGAACCCAACTCATTGCTATTTTTTTATAGAATAAGAGTGACGAACGAGCACACAGTCCACCTGATGGTAAGTGGATGCTGTGCCCGATAGACATCTACATTTAGCCTCGATTAAGAATCAAAACGCAGGTGCGTTGTCACCCCTGAGGACTAAGACGGAATGCCTATCAATCATTTTTACGTAACTACTTTTAACTCGTAACGGGGCATTCTATAGAGGTACTCAGGAGTTGAAAAGCAGCGGAAATTCAAATCTTGATCGAGATAATTGTAGGAGTTTATAAGCCATAGAATCCACTATCATCAGTTGAGCTGTGTGCCCGTTTGTCATCTTAATCATAAAACAATTGTAGAACGAATCCTGGAATTTTTAAAAAGCATATAAAAAATTACAGCTTTTAAAGTGTGGTCCCTCAGTTCCAACAACCCAAAACTAAATTTCGCAAATTATCTTAATTATGAAGTTGTATCATTTTAGTCATTTAGTAAAGAATTTATAATACTTAATTACTAATTTACAGTCAAAAGTAAAGTAGTAGGAATTAAAAAAAATATTTTAATATCTCAATATTATTAGTGTATTTTTTATTTTATTAGACTTTCAGTTTGCAATCAAAAAACCATTTCAAAGAATGTAGTTTTGCAATTTAATATAAATATTATACATAAATGAAAGCGTATGGCGTTAGCGTTAACGGCCATACTCGTGTAAACTATGCTACAGCCGTAAACGGCAACAAAAAACTATCATTTCGATGAACATTTGTAAAATACTTAAACGAGTTGAAATAAATGTGGGAAAAGAAGAGAAAACTTTCTAATTACCACAAACTTGTATGTGTTTATCAAATATGCTGCCTCCAAAATTTGGAATAATATACCTCTTCCTTTGCAGGAGATCGTAGATACAAATTTATTTAGGAAGGAATGCATAGTATGGTTACTTGAACAACAGCACTTGGATACAGGTATGAAGTATTACATATAACCATAAACTCTATTCTTATAATATTGACATTCTTTAACAGTGATGTTGTGTACACGTTAAATGATGTATGTCTTGAATGTGTGTATTGTTATTCAAATACTGATTAATTTCTCTGGTTCCAAGTAATGAAGGTTTAGCAACCAATTTGTAAGGTTGGTTGATGTAAGATTATAATTTATTACACAATTAATTTGATGTGACAAAATTAACTAAAGAAGTAAAGTGCAATATTTTATCAATATTATATTTTGTCACATCAAATTAATAGTGTAATAAATTATAATCTTATATCAAAATCTCCAACAAAATGGGAAGCAAATTTACATTTTGTATTAATAAATCATGCTACATATGTGCTCACTATACGGACAATAATTTCCCTTGGGCCGTGACATAAGCTTTTCCAACCAATTTGTCGTGGTCTCCTATATGCTTGTATCAAACACAAATATTATTTTGATAATACAGTATAATACAGTACAGATAAATCATGAGAGGAATAAGCGTATAAATATTTATGAATATCACTTTATTTTTTTAAGTATGTTACTGAGATTATTGTAGTAGGGTAATAACTTATCAAAATAACTTAGTAATATCAATTTTATTTATGTAATTACACACTGATAAATAGTGAGGAAGTAAGATGTTTAAAACTAATTGTGTAAAGATAACAAAACGTTGTTATATGAAATTCCTTAAAATATACTATAATCCTTTACATATGAAGTAAATGCTTTTAATAAAACTTACTATACTTACTACTATACGCTTTCTTGTCTTGAATTCACTACCCATATCCCCTGTTGTGAGATTTAAGTCTCAAAAAACTATAGTTACGGAAGTATGGAAACTTGAAAGCATCAAAAGATCCTGTGGGAAATTCGCAAAATCCTTCTTTTTCTTCTTCATTACAAAGGAACCACGGTGCAAAATTTTAGCTTTCTTGGTCCAGGGATTTGGACTGGGCGTAGATGAGTAAGTAAGTGATTACAGTGAGTGAGTGAATCGGAACTTGTCTTTTAATGAATATTGATACGATATATATTTATTATAATAAGTAATGAATATTGATATGATACGAGTGGACTGAACTAATGCCTGAGGGATTCTCCATCAGTCAAACTTTGCGGCATGTACAGATAAGTTGAGAAGTTAATAAAAGACAGAAATTTAAATTCATGGAAATATACATAAAACCAAATAACATATATTTTTAATAGAATAAAGGTAAAAACGAGCACACAGTCCACCTGAGTATAAGTGGATGCTGTGGCCCATAGACATGTTCATTTATCCTCGATTAAAAATCGAAACGCAGATGCGTTGTCACACCTGAAGGCCAATGAACGATAGAATGCCTCGTTTCATGTAAAAAAAGGGTCTCCGGATCACTACACTCACCACACAAAACACAGCAGTATTAAGCTGCTATTTTTTTATAGGACAGGATGACAAACGGGCACACAGTCCACCTAATAGTAAGTAGTTGCTGCGGTACATAGACATCTACATCTATCCTCGATTATAAATCAAAATGCAGATGCGTTATCACCCGTGAGGACTAAGATGAAATGCCTCGTTTCCAGTAAAAAGCGGTTCTCTACACTCACCATAGGAAACACAGCAGTATTGAGCCACTATTTTACGCTGGTATTCTGTGAGAGCGTGGTCCTTCCCCGGTCGAGCTGACATATTTGTGTTACAACTATACTACTAATATAACTGCAGCATGGCTCTACCACGTACAAAAATTTTACGCTGGTATTCTGTGAGAGCGTGGTCCTTCCCCGGTCGAGCCAACCGATTCATGCTACAACCTTAATATAGCTGCAGCGTGGCTCTACCACGTATACAAAAATGTATCTGTAGTAATAATGTACACAAGAGGAGCCTGTACGGAACTGCCTCATGATAACCTCACGCTCACGTTGGTTCATGTCGCCGTGCATGGCCGATATAGTAAATTCGCGTTGATGGATAGACTCTGTGAGCCAGTCCACCGGCGGGTGTTGCAAAAAATGACAATCTGAGCAATTGACAGAGGGTCATACAAGTCACAAAGAGTTTCCAATTTCCAATTTTCCAGCTCAATAGATATAAAGAATTGTTTAATACCTTGCAGTGTTAGCTCTTCCTTTTTCCACAAGAATGCGAACAAGATCCCTCACGAATAGTCTAGAGACTTCTAAAACATCAACAGGCATAGTGGCAGAGAGTGAAATAACCTGAACATCGGCTGATAATATTTTATATACATCATAGAATATCATAGAAGGCCAAATTGGCTTCTAAAAAACTTGGCGTGCTCAGCAAAGCGGGACAGTATTTCATTCCGGCACACTGCCTGCAACTTTACAAGGCACAGGTTCGGCCGCACATGGAATACTGTTCCCATCTCTAGGCTGGAGCTCTCCAGTACCAGCTCCTTCCACTTGACCGCATCCAGCGCAGAGCGGCTCGAATCGTCGACGACCGAGTGCTTTCCGATCGGTTCGATTCACTGGCGTTGCGAAGAGATGTAGCATCTCTTTGCGTATTTTATCGCATCTATCACGTGTAGTGCTCTGAGGAATTCTTCGGATTAATCCCAGCCGCCAAATTTCGTGAACACACTACGCGGCAAACGTCCCGATACCATCAAAACCATCTGGATGCTTGGCGGTCCACCACTGTACGTTTCAGAAGGAGTTTTCTTCCGCGTACGACCTGAGTCACTGTGGAATAGTTTACCACTGGCGATTTTCCCGGACCGATACGACCTGGAGACCTTCAAGAAAAGAGCTTACTCCTTTCTAAAGGGCCGGCAATGCACCTGCAATTCCCCTGGTGTTGCGGTTGATCATGGGCGGGGTAGTCACTTAACATCAGGTGAACCGCATGCTCGTTTGCCCCCTCTTCTATAAAAAAACATCATTAATTTATATTAATATATTCCCATGCATAAACTTTTATATTAAAAATTGAAGATTGTGATGAGTTCTCAATTGTATTAAATTTATTATCTTAGGTATGAAAATGACGGCTACTTCATTGTTATAACTGTCTCGTTGATTGTTTTATTTGGTTTTTGATTTTTACGATGAAATTAACCATCGTATGTATACTTTTTTTCCTCATTATATTCAAAAGCTATAAAAGGCGTAAAAGATCGATAATTCGTGAAATGCTGAAGTCGAATTGAAAAGTGCATCAGTCATAATTTTTTGAAAATCCATGAAACCTAAATGACGTTTTGAACGCTGTCCACAAATTGCTACAGCAAATTATAATAACTAAATCAGTAGTTTCAATAGCCTGTTTATCACCCTATAACTTTGTACTCGATTTATATATTATATATAATTTCTTAGCGTCTTTGGAGCAACCCCTGAGACATCCCAAGCGCACATCACCGTACTCTCGCAGATATTACTTGGAAAGTGTTTTCGTATTTTTAATATTGTTATTCAATTATTCTACAATTTTGTGTTAAATTTTATAATATGTTCTTTAGTGACGTAAAGGAATTAAAGACAAGGTTTTACTTAATGTAAATGTATTAGGGAACTTTTGAAACCTATTATTTTACACATTCGCTGTGAGTACTCTTCACCGACGTGCATGTACGAGTATGCGTAGGTGTAAGAATATAAAGGAGGCGAGAGAGTTGTGTCAGGATTATGCCAAATGTCTCAAGTCTCTGCCTACCCCTCTGTCTGATAGGTGTGTGTTTATGTCATATACTCGTAACATTTCCTGAATCGGTTCGGCATTATATACGCTTTCAAATCGGCTTGCATTAATACAAATATTTTAAAGTCGGCTAATTATTTATACGTACATATTACCATAAAACCTCAAATTTTCCGCTATTAAACCATAATACCGGTGAGGTTAATCATTAACCGGATTCATTTCTTTCCCCTTGCCGAGCGAAAGGTATTGGAAGTAATTTGTTTAAATTGGACATTGCCCACAACCGTCGTTAGCATTATGCAAACTACATTATTTGCATAGAACACAGAAGTTATTTAATTTGCCTGCTGTTTTATTTTATTTTCGTAAAACCACATATCGTAGCTTTATCATGTATGAAGCAAGAATGGGTTCGTGGAGGGACCACGCTCCCACAAAGCGAATATATATATATATATATATATATATCAATAGAAAATTCCGAAATAAGTGGAAAGGGGTATGGAGATAAGTGTAGATGAAATAATGAAAGCAATGAAAAGCATGAAAGCAGGTAAGGCAGCTGGATATGATAGAGTATCACTCGAGATGCTAAGGGCTGGAGAGGGAGTGGTGGCAGGCCTGCTGTACACCTTGTTTAATTTATGTTGGGAATTAAAACGGGTACCGGATGACTGGTGTAAAGCAGTTATAGTACCAATATATAAAGGAAAAGGGTCACAGCAGGACTGCAAAAACTACCGTGGTATCAGCTTGCTTAGTATTGTGGGTAAACTGTATGCTAAGGTGTTAATTGAAAGAGTTATGAAAGAAACTGATGGAAAAATTTGGGATGTGCAAGCGGGTTTTAGAAAGGGAATGGGGTGTACAGATCAAGTCTTTTCCATGCGCATGATTGCAGAGAAGTTTTTAGCCAAAAACCAGAAAGTTTTTTGTGCGTTCACGGACTTGGAAAAGGCTTATGACAGAGTGGACAGGAATGTGTTATGGCAAACACTGAACTCATATGGGTTGAGCGCTGGTTTGATACAGGCATTAAGGTCTCTTTATAGGGACTCTAGTGCTCGTGTCAGGATCAATGGGGTCTACTCGGACTGGTTTGGCATCCAAAAAGGTGTCAGACAGGACTGTGTAGCTTCCCCTTGGCTGTTCAACCTATTTATGGACAGGTGTTTGCAATTAAAGATAAGAATTGTTAAGAATGGGCGAGTTAACCGTCAAATGCCTTTTGTATGCCGATGATCAAGTCATATTTGCGTCATCGGCGGCTGAGTTGCAAATGATGGTTACATTAATGAACTGGGAATTAAAAGAAAGGGGAATGAAAGTGAACGCAAATAAGACGAAAGTGATGGTTTTTGAAAGAGAAGAAAGCAAAACGGTATGTGAAATAACAATAGAAGGAGAGTTAATTGAGCAAGTGGATGAGTTTGTGTATTTGGGATGTGTACTTAGCAGGGATGGTAGATATGATAGGGATATAGAACGACGAGTAAATGCAGGGAATAGAGTGAATGGGGCACTACACTCTATTATGAAGAACCAGAATGTGTCAAAAAAGGCACGTATGGTAATTCATAATGCTGTGTTAGTCCCTACTTTAATGTATGGTAGTGAAAGCTGGGTGTGGCAGAAGAAGCACGAAAGTAGAATAAATGCTGTAGAAATGCGGTCTTTAAGGAGTATGCTAGGGTTGAATCTGAATGACAGGGTGAGAAATTGCATGATAAGAGATAAATGTGGTATGCAAGATGATGTTGTGACCAGGATTAAGAAAGGAATGCTTCGGTGGTTTGGTCATGTAGAAAGAATGAATAAGGAAAGAGTGACAAAGCAAATTTATATGGCAGATGTGAACGGCCGAGTCGGGAAGGGACGCCCTAGAAACAAGTTTATCGACCAAATTGGCGATATTTTGAAAAAGGGGCCACGTTAGAAGTACCCTTAACCGACGAGCATGTATGCGTAGATATATGGATGTAAAGGAGGCGAAAGAGGTATGTCAGGATCCTGCCAAATGGAAGTCCGTAGTCTCTGCCTACCCCTCTGTGTGACAGGCGTGAGTGTTTATGTATGTATTTTTTATATAGTTTATTATTTGCATTTTGCCTAAGAAATAATGACAAAATTTTAGTAATTTAAGTAAAGTACGTAATTAAGGGTTTTTTGACAACTCGGACACATATTTTCAAGTTAGTATGGAAATTTGAAAAATGGGGGAATAACTTTGCCACTAGTGCAAATTTTGCTAATTACAACACATTTAAGGAGCGAATCATAACTTTAAGTGTTGTTTATTATAATATGTGGTCAACTTACCTTCATTCTTGAAGACAAATACTATTGTTTTCATTAAAAACCTTTGATCATTGTTGATCGAAGTTAAAAACCCTTAATATCATATTTAACATTGGATGTTTAAGTCCTTCAAAAATAATAAAATTGCCAGGTTTTACGGTTCCGCCCTAAATTTTATTTCTGAACGACTCATGCTTGAAAGTAAAGACGAACAACGAGAAGAAACTCGTATTTCAAGAAAATAAAACTTTTTTCGGAGAGTTAAAAAACTCGCTAATAATTGGAGCAAAGTAACGGAATTTTCTGTGCATTATTTCCTCGTGAATAAGGTGCAACTTGTTCTAGGCGGTGAGACGATTATAGGCTATTACTCTAGACTCCCACAATATGTGGCAATTTAAGTAAATCTTTACTACAATTTTAAAATTCCCATATTCAGCTGTGAATTTTAGCATCCTGATAAATAAAAAAGTTTTTACTTGATTCTTGATAAATTATTTTTTTACTCGAAAGTATCGATATTTAATGCTTTTATTTAAACGTAAAGGATAGAGTCGTTTACATTGGAGTAAAATAATATACAGCTTATGGGGATATTTTTTCTATGTTGCTTTTTTACTGGAAACGAGGCATTCCATTTTAATCATCTGGTGGTGACAACGTATCGGCATTTTTACTTTTAATCGAGAATAGATGTGGTATCCTCTTGCGTACCTGATGGTAAGTCTTCACCACTATTGTGTGCTCTTTTGTTACGGTCTTGTGTGCTTCTATTCCTACTCCAGTATGAATCAAGTTCTGAATCAGTCAAATTTTATTCGAGCTCATTTAAATTTCGAACTCTCAAAACCGTAGGCACAATCGAATGGTGGCTTAGATTGGAATTATCAGAATGAAAGTCTTCAACTCTCCGCTGTTTGATGGAGCTCGTAATTGCATGAGACGGAAACGTTTGTTCTTATTTAGTTTGTCTTTTTATGTAATGAAATATTTAAAAGTACATCTTTAATTTATTAAAAATAATCTACGGATAAAAAAATATTCGGATTTGCCTAAATTTGCACAACGCTTGATCATAACTCAATTCGAATTGGTTCTAGAGTAAACTTTTAATATCAGAGACAAAACATTATTTTGAATCGAAAACCGAATCGATTTCGGACACAATTTCGAGAGTAAGCCCTCAGTTTAAAGTACTCTTATATCCAGATCTAACGAAAAAAAATTGACTTTTTGTAACAAACACGTGCCTACGTCAAAAATGTTGACAGATGGCAATCTACGGCAAAATCGAGATTCATTTCTTAATAATTGTGCCTCCATAATAACACCGTCCTGCTTTATTGATTATATGATTCCAAAAGTTTTACGGGCACAGTACTGACACGTTTGTAAATAAAAACAATTTGTAACCCATCATGCAATTGCGTAAGGTATCTTAGAAGATTACCATGAAAACGCCTTTTAATTTACGATAGATGGCAGTACAGACGTAAAATATCCAGCCGACGATAAGAAGTAGTATCAAAGATACGAAATATCTGAACTGTGACTGTGACATATGAATTATCTGATCACTATGTGATATCTGACCGCTTATGCGTCTGATAAATGTGGTGATTAAAAGAAATTTTTGCTACAACCATGTCCAGCCGTGGACCCTCACGAGCTGATAAATAAAATAAGATATTTGTTAACAGACTTTTATTTAGATATTTGTATACATAGAGCAATACGGGCCGCCAGCAGATCGGAGGGATATAGCCAAACGCAGGCGTTCCCTTCTGTCAAAGTATATGGTCAAGCGGTCCTATGCTTACAATAAAACTAGTTGCAGCCGCACCGCTTACTAGACTAAATTTAGTTGTGCGGCTGAATCGAAGTCCTACAAAAATAACTAATTGTTTCGTTTTTTGATGTAAAAAGAGATCTGCCACGTCAAATTAAAAAAAAGATGGCATTACCTTTCATATAATAAGTAAATTTGATCACATTATTGCTATTTACTTTTATAGAAACTTAAAAATTGCAATAACAATGGTGATGTTGTTTTGGATTTGTTTACCAAACCCTCACCCTCACACAATGTGCAAATCGGTTAAGCAACTAATCCGAGTTGTCACGTAAGCCAAGTGGTACTGTTATTATGTATCTATGTCTGCGTAAAATTATTAGTTTTAATTGTTGTGTAAGTGTTAGTAGTGGCCGACGATTGTTTTTGTGTGCGCAGATTTCCTCCCATAATCATGACATAGAGTTTTACATCGGAGAAAATTGCCATGGCTACTCCCCTCCGGTTCGCAGGTGAACCATTCTGCTCTATGGTTTTATATAAAAATATGAAGCAGATAAGATGAAGGTGGTGGTTTTTTTTAAAGAAGGAAGGAAACGACATGTGAAATAAGACCATAGGAGGTGTTCATAATTGAAAAAGTGGATGACTTTGTATATTAAGATGTAAGTTTATTAACGAAGATAGACGTGAGAAAGATATAAAATGAATAAGATGTAAAGAGTGAATGATTCAGAATTTGTCAGAAAGCATGCATGGCAATTTGCAATACTGTGATAGTCCTTACTTTAAGGTTTGTGAAAGTTGTGCGTGGCAGAAGAAGCATGAGAGTAAAATCAATGCTGTAGTAATGAAGTCAGTCAAGTAAGGTAGTTTGAAAATTGAGTGATAAAAGAAAAGTGTAGTTTGCAAGAAAATGTTTTGACCAGGATTAAGAAAGCCGACTGACGACTTAACTGATAACCATGTACGCGTTGTAAAGATATGGAAGAAGCGCGAATGTATGTCAGGGTCGTGCCAAATGGAAATCTACAAGTACTCGTATGGTCTCTACCTACAATACTGGGTGACGGCGTTTTATATTTTTTTAAGCATGCTCATAGATAAAAACTATAGAACGAATGACTTATAAGTGGCCTTTGGACTAAATCTAAACTAACTAAATGCGCGGTAGTCATTGCCGCTGGAGACAATAGGGCTGGTTTGTTTTTCACTCAATATATTTAAGTAATAAAATTATTTTTCGAAATATTTTTTAAACTATACAGTTTTCAGTAGGACTGTTTAATATTTTTAGTTTTTGTAAATATACGTCGTCGTGTCCTTATGATACGTGGAATCATTTTCTGCTTATTTTTTTCGCAGACAATAAACAGCTTGGGTTAGAAATTCCTAAGAAATGATGATGGTAATATCTTATTTCTCTGCGACTTAAAAAATTTAAAAGCGAATAAAGCACGCCTTTTCTGCATAGTAGTCCGATTGGGTAGAGACCACCCTCTCGTATATTTTGACTGAAGAGTATGGGGTATTCAGTATAATTCAAAGCTGTGAGGCATTCGAACAAAGTCCTCAGACACATGGACCTAGACAAAAGGGCGGACGCCATCTCCTAAAACAATTACTGACGCACCCATAGTAAGTCAGTTCGCTAATACAAACAAGCCGGCACGCACACATGCACACCATAGTAAGTCTACCGCCCGCCGTTACCTTCCAAATCGCGCTCGCGTAGTTACTCACACGTAGTAACGCGGCCGCTACTGCGGTGCGTCAATTGTTCCTTAGCGAAACTCAGTCCGCCCTTTTTTCTAGGTCCATACTCAGACATGACAACGCATCTGCAGCCTTCTATGTTTGAATTCAGTTGCATGTGTCAATGGGCTTTTAAATGATTCAACAATCCACCAAGTGATAGTAGCAGTTTACACACCTGCGTTTAAATTCAAAACAGAGAAATGTTCGTTGTCACCTCTGGCTTAAGGCGAAATGCTTTATAGCCTGTTATCATACTAACTCAGTTTCCCATCAAACTAAAACACAACAATGCAACAATGGGTACACCTCAGCATATCAGCAGAAGTAGGAAAGAGGCTGGTGCCAACCCCGATGGACAGCCAGGCTTAAAAGTATTCCTTTCACTTTGTAGGCAGTTATAGTGTAGTAAGAGCAAGACCCCTTTAAGTACCTTCTGGGCCCAGGACTTTTTAAGTACCTTCTGGGCCCAGGCCTTCTCACGTTTTTGAGAGGTATACGGAGCCGCGCCGCTCCGTTGCGTATTGCTGGTCTTCACACGCCCTAGACATATATTTTATTTCTCACACATTCCGGGTTTATCCCAAATTCTCTTTCACCGAGGAGCATGTGGTAAATCAGCATTTAAAATTGCAATTAACAACTGAGTTGGTGCCGATGGGGATCGAACCCATCTTGCTCGCGTATTCTGAGTTTGCGACGACCGCTTAGCTCTGAGCTATCACAGCTCTTAATAATACGTGTATTATAATAGTAATAATGCGGAAAACAGAGCGTAGATTACAAATTTGTAAACGAAGATTCAGTAGCCACACAGTATTAAGTGGACTATAGTATCAACAGACAAACAATTTTCAATATTGATGGCTCGTAGCGCAGTGGCTAACAAGCGTGTGTTTGAGGCGCTGCGGAGCGCGGGTTGGACTCAGCCGGTAGAAAATAAACCCTACCACCAACTTTGCTTACAAATAGTTAAACACATATTGTTTATCACAATTACATAAATATTTACTCGTATCTAACGTATTCATGTATTATTTGCTTGAGCCGTAGTAGCTCAAGATATAAGCGCTCGCCTTAATTTTCTTTGTACCCGGTCAATATGAGATCCAACCGTTGTTATTTAGTTATTATTTAGAAAACTACGGCATGATTACAATAAAAATACTCAACATGTATTTAGTCTTAAACAAAAGTGTGTGTGTGTGTGTGTGTGTGTGTGTGTGCGTGTGTGTATGCGAGTGTAAAACGCTTTAATATTTTACCATGTGCTCGGTGATGTAAGGAAAACATCATGAGGAGCATGTTGATATTTAACTATATTTAAACATTTTGTAGAGAAATAAATAATATAAACATAATATAAATATTACATCCTCATACACATATACAAAAGTATAATTAGTATAAATAATTAGTCCACACATATCTGTGAACATATATATAATTAGAATAATATGCACATACATATTATAACAAATGCATATAATGGTTAAATAGTACCGTCCATAATATATTTTGTAATAACTGAAAAACCTTTAATAGGTCTTACATTTAAGTTATTATAATTTAAGTCTTCACAATTGGTAAATCGCTGTTGGTTTAAAAAAAAAGAAGCTTGCATGCTTAAGAAAACACTAGCTGTGTCCTGAACGCGTTGCGATACTTGAATCGAGTGAATCTTATAAGAATTCATAGGGAAACAGACAATTTTTATTTTAATTTTTGTTAGAATCTTTACCATGCTACACAGCTACTCACCAAAATTTCATCGTAATCAAATAAATAGTATTATAACGCATTCAAGGACAAACAATGAAGATTTTTTATTTATAATATAATATATCGATTTTTTTCAGCTCTGAGACCCTCGTAGAAAGAATACTACGCCTATGGCTAGCAGTGGGCCACTACAGGTTGTTACTTTCAATTAAAGTTTTCTACATTTATTTATTTTGCTGACTAAATTATTTGCAATATTTTTTTTGACACTAATACTTCTCCTGTGTCATGTGGACAGATGGAGGCACATCCAGACCCGATACAATAATTTGTAGGCCATACGAATACCTACTTGTCCGGAATTCCAACCCGCGGTCTCCAGCGCTGCAACTCAATGATAAACCACTGCGCCATGAAGCCGTCAAATTTTTATTTGCCTTGTTTAGAAGCACGTGAAGCCGGTAGTCCTACACCTGATCTCTCTCTGGTCGTGTCGGATTACCGTCCCATCGGACTATCAGAGTGAGGAAAAGAGAGTGCACTTGTGCTTGCACGTACACTTATGCACTATAATCCTGACCTGCGCAGAGGGCTATACTTGAGACTGGCCGGCGTGACTGAAATTTACTTTGGAGGACAATAGATAATAATATTTGCTGACTTTACCTTAGATAAGTAGTAAAATTAAGAATTTTGTACAAGCAACTCAATATAAATAAAATGGTAACATCATCAATATAGGTGAAGAGAATTAAATACACATTATTAAGGATAACTCAAAAACTACTGGACTACTATATGGGAGCACATCAAGTATCAGATTTCAAATAAAAAAGAATAATTAGAATTGTTTCTCTATTTATTGTTAATAACTTTTGATAATTGAGCTTATACCAGTTTGAAAAAAAAACGAATAAGTTACGTATGGGCTGTTTTAAAAACAAACAGGTTACAGCCAATACGAGTACTCACACGTTGCTACGCAACGCCAGGGATTTATTTTGATATATTAACTTTTTAATATGGTAACAATACATACACACACATGCACACACACACACCCATATATATATATATATATATATATATATATATATATATATATATATATATATATATATATATATATATATATATATATAAATTGTATAAATCTGTGTAAAAACACTAGTGCAATAATTACTAATAAAATATTAACTGTTACTTTTAACAACCTTCAATTATAATTTGGTATTATTTTTAACTATATTAAAAATTATTTTTTAAGATAATTGCACTACTACTATTGCATTTTGTAATAATTTGTGTTCATTTTTATATCACGTATTTGTAAAGGTTCATTATAAAATAACATTTTTTTAATGAGTAAAATAGCGATCTCAATACCAATTTTTATAAAGAGTGTGCAAATAATTATAAAATTTAAATATACTATATTCCATTACTAATATAAAAGGGTTGATTAAAATAAATTATATAAACTCAAAGTATAATAACGAGTCCGATATTTATTAGAAGTATTATTCTTAACATACATTAAATCATATAAAAACCTACTGCCGAACCTGATTACCTCATATTTGGCATAGTTGCCAGGCTTGGCAGGCTGGTTAGCAAGCGCAGTTTATTATTATTATGAGCTGTTATCAAGATATGTTAACGAGATGATGGTTGGAAAATTTTGCTTGTACTGTTTCAGTTTCCTTCTTTCGATCACCTCTTACGATATGATAAATCACCTCAAAATATATTGTGATAAAGTAGAAATTACATTTTAGCTTTAATACGTATTTTTAATAGAACTTTATTTATGTTAATGTAAACTTTACCAACTTACCTTGATAATTAATTATCATGACAATCCCACAAAAAGTTTTTACACATAAAGCGTTTAAACAGAAACAGTTCTTTTCTTTCATTGGAACAGTTTAAAAAAAGGGGACCTAAATAAAGTCATAGTAAAGTACGTAAAACAAATTGCATATATTCGCGCCAACTGCGAAAGTGAAAATCGCAAACCCGTCTACCGACTACGAGAGCTACCGCGTCACTGGTCCGCTATAGGGGTGGAAGCTGGAAGCTGCAAATGATACCGTGTTTCGAAGTTTGAAAAGTTCGGGGTGCTACTAAGCTAACAAGCATTGCGAAAATATGTTTTGCGACAGTTTTAGAAACATTAATATTGCTTGTATAATATTAAGATTGACAATTTGCACACTGTATTTCTATTTTAAGCAAATGCAATTTATTAGTATAAAATATTAATTACTATTTACTGTTAATTATTTTTTATAAACTGAAATAAAAAACGGACTTAAAGTAAATATATCTGGCGATAAGTAGTCACTACAATCTATGGACATCAGTGGCCAACTCCAAGCAAATATGTTTACAGATTGGAATTACTAATACCAGATGCCCCACAACCTATACTGGTTCTCTGTACCCTTCAGGCCGAAGCACTGCTATTGGTGGCAGGAACAGGTAGGAAGTTAGTACCCAGGCAGACGGAATCCTGGGCAAAAAAGGTGTCTCCTACATATTAATTGCTGAAAAGCTTAAAACTTCAGCTAATACGCTTTCCTCTGACAGTGAAACAGCTAGTTAAAACCACGTGACAGCGTTTTGGCGCGATACGCGGCATTCATCGTTATAAATTCAGGAGACATGAACAAAATTAAATTTAATCACTCCTGTTTTTCAGAAATTAAATTTATATCTATTCTTTTTTATAAAATTAAATTTTACGTTGATTTCGTTACAGTGTGTCGTGATATCGTGTACCTTTGTGTAATTTTTTTATAGGCAAACGAGCATATGGCTCACCTAATGGTAAGTGACTATCACTGCCCATGAACATCTGCAACACCAGGTTCATTGCCGGTCATTTAGAAAGAATTTAGCTCCTTTTTTGAAAGTACCTAAGTTGTATATGTCCGGAAAAATCGCCGGTGGTAAACTGTTCTACAGAGAGGTCGTACGCGAAAGGAAACTTCTAGTAAAACGTACAGTGGTGGATAAATGTGATGGTATCCGATGTGCGTTTATAAAATTGTGTGGTTGGGATATTAATCGGAACAATTCCTCAGAGAACTCCCTGTGGTAGATGCGAAAGAAAATGTAAAGGGATGCATCATCTCGCAGCGCCAATGAATCGAGCCTATCGGAAAGCGACGACCGAGTAGTCGACGATTTGAGCCGCTCTGCACTGGATGCGGTCAAAGGGATACTTTTTTATAGTATTTTCTAGTAAATAAGGCAAAGATTTACAATTTTGAATCGTAGCTAAGTTTATTAGTTCATAAAATCAATATTAATAGCTACATTAATTTACTCAAGATACATTCATTACTAATTGTGTATCATTCTACAGCCCGAGTGGTCTAGTAGTGGTCGTGGGACTCTCCTAGTATTAGGGAGTATTTATCTCATATGTTACGTTTGGTAGGCATTCCTTAAATGGCGCGTATCGCCGACATTACCAGACATCTTGCACTTTTGACGCTGCTTCCTGTTTCTAGACTACTTATTTGACGTCTATTGTAAAGAGAGCATATAGAGACAAGAGAAGAGAGAAGATATCCATATCTTTCCTCTCATCGTCATTTCTTATAGTCATCTCTTACGAAGAGCATGAGAAAAATGGAGAAATGTGTTGTTCTTTATTGACCAACATCAAACAAAAACTCAACACGTACGTTGTCACTCCTGGATTCTAAGATGTAATGCCTTATAGGATTCAATTAAACTGGTTCCCTAATTTATTAAACCGAAGTACAACAGTACTAAATTAAATAAACAAATGTTAGGAACGTGGAACTGTATGTAAGTAAACTTATACGAGTATATTACTCACAGAGAAAACTTGCACTTTCCTGTATGAGAGCATGATATCAAATAAAACTAAAAATACAACAATATATCTTGAGAATAAAGGTCGTCACACTGAGTTTTCCAGAGTAATACTATTTAAGCTTATGAAAATTCGGCCTACTTGTAGTTGAGCATGATATTCTGTTATATTCTATTTGTCCTCTGTCTAATGTTTTGAATTTTATTTCTAAAGTTACTAAACTTAATCCGGCGTATAGAGGGTTGAATATTACTATAAGAACATGGGGGTGAGTCATTTCGACTTATGTCATAAGATATTTCAATATTTCATTGTTATGTTTTTAAATTAAAGTTTTTTAGGTAATGGCTAAGGGCAAATAAATTGAGTCACTGTGTTACAAAAAGGTATAATATTGTTACGAGCTTGAGGTTCGTGACAATAAAAATTGCCGATAAAATTACCTAAATTAACACTTTAATTTACTTTACACAAATTAAAACTAAAAACACTAATAATTAAACACACTAATTCAATTAATTCCGTTCCGAAGCTTCGCTTGTTTCGCCCAAATCAACACTGCCTCCATCGCACCTTGCAGCGCCTACTTATTTAAATTAGCAAATATCCAGAATGTTCAAGCAAACACGCGTAAGGTACCGAGAGTCCGAGTATAGATTTTCTAGAAACTTAGTTTCTTCGGATGGCGCTGTCGGTTGTGATGTCATTCACTGCAAAGCTCCCCTCGCTCTCGTTCCTGACACTAGATGGCGCTAGTGTATCGTCGACTTTAGCGCGTAACACTGCCCCCTCCTAAGACATGCTCGTCCCGAGCATTATCGGCCCCATAATAACGCGCCAAGCGATTCACATGGACGATCTTAGGAGTCCCTCTTGCGCCTTTCTGTAACGGCTCCGCAATGTCAAGGGCTGTCCTATCCCGTGGTGCACCAACATTGTACAATTTCGGTGCTCCTCTACTACGTGTCCGAGGTCCCCGCACGGCCGCACAACTTGTACATGTACGACACCAATCCTCGACATCGTCACGATAATGGACCCAGTAAAACTGTTCTCGGACCTTCAGTAGAGTTCGTTTAACTCCCAGATGGACTCTTGAACGACCATTATGGCACAACTGTAGAACATTCGGCACTTTAGCTTTAGGGACAACCATTTGCAAACGACAGCTGTCTCTTCGACCATTGTCCCATTTACGGCACAGGACTCCATCCTGAATCAGCAAGCTGTCCCATTGGGCCCAATAGCTTTTCGTGGTTGAACTCATCGCTGAGACGTCCCTCCACTTAGGCTTGGTAGCACGGGCCTTCATCCATCCCAGAATCGGCTTGATGTCCGGATCTTCCTGCTGTGCATGTCGTAGGTTGTCCTTCCATTCGTTGCTGAGGTGGTCCGTCCTGAGCATCCTCACGGATACCACCTCCTTACTCTCTTGCCTACTACAATGGTTGCAATCTTCAGGACAAGGTCTTCTTGACAATGCATCTGCGTTGCCGTGAGATTTCCCGCTGCAGTGTCTGATAGTAAAGTCGTATTCCTGCTGCTGCTGGGCGGTGCTGTTAGCCGCACTTCCTTTCTGAGACCGTTCACCTTCCCTTCCTAGGGTGTGCTTAGGGCAGCTGGACCGAAGATGGCCCCTTTCCCCACAGCCATAGCACCTAGGGCTGTATCTTTTATTGTGGTCGCGAACCGTAACTGCTGTAACCTCCCTAGCGTGAGGTGAACGATGATCCTGTCGCCGCCAGGCAGTGCCGTTAGCTGCACTACCCTCTCGAGATCGATCAACTCTCCTTTCCACGGTTCGTTTAGGGCAGCTGGATCGAAGATGGCCCTTTTCCCCACAGCCATAGCACCTAGGGCTGTATCCTTTGCTGCGGTCACGGACTGTAGCTGCTGCAACCTCCCTGACGCGATGGGAACGATGATCCTGCCGCACGGCTTCCACCTCCAGTGCATGGGCCAAGGCGTTCTTAAGCGTGTCGTGGTGCCCGAGTCTCACAGCAGCTCTGACTTCAAGGTCGCGGATGCCGTCGATGAATGTCTGAACCAGGTTCCCTTCAATGAGCGCAGGTACAGACTGGTATGCTTTTCGAACCATCTTCTCCACCTCAAGGGCCCACTGCTGCAGGTTCTCGTTGCTGCGCTGCACGCGATCTTTAAGCTGTGCGCGAAAGACGTGTTCCAGATGAGCGTCGCCATATCTCGCTTCCAAGGCCTCAAGAAGCTGCTCATAGGTCACTTTCTTACCGAGAGCTTCCAACACAGTTAAGGCTTGGTCACGCAGGCCTAGGGTGAGTGCAGTCATGGCTTGGCTTTTATTCCAGCCGTTCGCCTCCATGACGGCCTCGAACTGGATTTTGTAGGCCGACCAGGAAGAGGTCCCGTCGAACGGCGGCACTTTGAATCCACGTAGCGAAGGTGCTGCAGCTACTACGGGAGCTGTAGTTCCATCCCCAAGTTTGAGGTCGTTTAGTGATTTCTTCATGTCAGCCACTACGTTGTCAACCCGATTGTTTACTTGGTCGATTCGGGTTTCAGCTTTCTCGATTCGGTTTTCAGCTTTCGCGATTTGGGTTTCGGCTTCCGACAGGCGGTTGTCATGCTGAGCAACCCTATCCTTCACCTCCTTTATCTCCTTCCCGAAGGTAGCGTGAAGGTCCTTCATGAGGAGCATCTGCTCTTCCAACCGACGGGCCTGTTCTTCCTGTCCGCCCCGCAGCTGCTCTTCCAATCGGCGTGCCTGTTCCGCCTGCTGGCGAGCCTGTTCCTCCTGTCGGCGAGCCTGTTCCTCCTGCCGGCGAGCCTGCTCCTCCTGTCGGCGAGCCTGCTCCTGCAGCATCACCAACAGAGCACCTAAGTCAGGTGCTGCAGATGTAGGAGCTACCGACGGGCCTGCAGCCGGTGGCTGGTCCTCCGACGTCTGCGGCGTTGCACCACCAAATCTTCGTTGGTCCGTCTCCTGCTGGCGTTGACTTCGGGTACGGACACCCTCCGTTTCCTCCTTAGGTAAAATCGGCATGATTTTATCCCACTTCTGACACCAATTGTTACGAGCTTGAGGTTCGTGACAATAAAAATTGCCGATAAAATTACCTAAATTAACACTTTAATTTACTTTACACAAATTAAAACTAAAAACACTAATAATTAAACACACTAATTCACTTAATTCCGTTCCGAAGCTTCGCTTGTTTCGCCCAAATCAACACTGCCTCCATCGCACCTTGCAGCGCCTACTTATTTAAATTAGCAAATATCCAGAATGTTCAAGCAAACACGCGTAAGGTACCGAGAGTCCGAGTATAGATTTTCTAGAAACTTAGTTTCTTCGGATGGCGCTGTCGGTTGTGATGTCATTCAATGCAAAGCTCCCCTCGCTCTCGTTCCTGACACTAGATGGCGCTAGTGTATCGTCGACTTTAGCGCGTAACAATATGATCTTAAAAAATACATTAAAATCAACAAAACTGATATTGGAAAGCCTAATCTCTCTTTACCAGGTCCAAATAAACATTATTTAGTTTTTTTATGACACAATTTGTGGGCTAGTAAATATGAAATATATTATCAGCATATTTTCTGTGCTAAAGAGACAGATTTCGCCTCTGGTTTCGAAAGTTCTGCCAAAGAAGTTCCTTATCTCAAGCAGAATAATCTTTACCAACATTCTGAAAAACACATACTTTGCAACTTGAAGAACTTTCTGAATTCGGTCAGAATCTTGCTGCAGAAATAGCATACTGTTAAACCGTATTTGACTAATAATTGTATATATTGGGGTATTCGATATCTATTTATTGTTTTCGATATCTATCTTCTTGTTCAGAGGACTCGTGATTTGATGATGTAACATTTTTTTTATTGAATAAGGATGACAAAGTGGCCTCTTCAATGACCGATAATATAAATTTTTCTTTTCCACTGATTTCTCTTGTTTCAACATACCTTTAAATAATTAACTAAAAATATCAAAGAGACATAAAATCCAAGAAAGTAACATAAAAAATAATAAAAACTACCAAAATCATATATATTTTTTATAGAATAGGGTGATAAACGAGCATACAGTCCACCTGATAGTAAGTGGTTGCTGTGGCACATAAACATCTGCATCTATCCTCGATTACGAATCAAAATGCAGATACATTGTCGCCCGTGAGGACTAAGATGGAATGCCTCGTTTCTAGTAAAAAGAGTCTCCGGTTCTCCGGAAACACAGCAACATTAGGCTGCTATTTTACGCTGGTATTCTGTGAGAGCGTGGTCCTTCCCCGGTCGAGCCGACACATTTGTGCTACAACTATACTACTTATATAACTGCAACATGACTCTACCACGTTAAAAAAAGAAAGTACATGAAGAAAGTTGCTACATCGAATACAATAATGGGTCATGTTTACCCCTTTTAAGTTTTCCGCAATCGAAGCCTTGAGTGCGGTCGCTGTCAAACTGATTCCTTGTCAACAATGCTTGAGGCAGTGAATAAACTCGTATTCACAAAATTATGAGAAAAATAAAACACACGGGGTCTTTTGATCCAAACCTCATGATGCTAGTTTAAATTGTCAATAATATAATATTTGTATAAAAACCGCGGCGAACAAGATGACAATAAAAATTTGGAACTAAAACACACACAATCTCACGGTTGAAATATATATTATATATAATTAGAAATAGAAACAGAAACTTTTTTATTCAATGTAGATTATAAAAATACTTATTGAAAGTCACTTTTTTAATTTACCACTGGTTCGCAAAAAAAACTCTGTCCTGGGAAGAACCAGCAAGAAACCCAGCGGGACTATTTTTTTTAATAATAGCTTACAATCATGTTTACAATCAACAACACAAGACAAATTAGAAATAGCTTGGTAGCGATCACCCTTCCCAGGGGTTATTATCATCTATAAATTCCTTAATATTATAATAACCCTTTTTATACAAACTTAGTTTAATAACATTTTTGAACTTTGTTAAATTAGTTAAATTAACCTTTCGTATCATTATAGTCATCATTACAGCCTTCACAAGTCAACTGCTGAATATAGACCGCCGCCAAGAAATGACCAAAAGCACAGTTTTAAGCCACCCGCATCCATCGACTTCCTTGCTGTCTTACCAGTTCATCATTATATATAATAAGGAACTGTCACGCAGTCTGCTTACCATTAACAGGCTGCTGCTTAAGAACCTTTATTTCTTTATTGGTCGTCGTTTCGTCAAGCAATATGGCCGGCCCGATATCACTTCAGTTTTCCGATCCATGATTCATATTTTAACACGCTTTTACTAGCTTCGCGTGTCTATGTAACAGAATCATTAAAAGTAATTTTTACCAACTTGTAGACGGCCAATAGACTTGAAAATTTGTACTCGTATCAATAACTGATGTCAATACAATTATTTGATAACTTCATCCTAGTATCCTTATCAGGATAATCAAGATAAGATCAAATAATCAGCTTGGGATCGATGATTGTTGTTTAGGTTTTTCTAAAGTCTAATATTATGTATATGATGCTCGCTAATATTAACGTTATTCAATAAGATATCGTCATTTCCATTAATTTGTACAAAATTTAAATTTCTGCATAAATAATTTTTAAAAATCATTTTCCTATCGCTAGATTTACTTCGGAATGTTCGTGAAGTTACATCATTAAAGCCACAGTGGGACGCAAAACTTTTGATTCGTAATTCTTGAAATCATTACCAAGTTCCTTCAAAACTTAAATCGACTTGCCTTGTACTGGAATACAATGTTCCATCTGCCGATGACAAGCTTTAACTTTATACGATATTCATCTTTAAAGCTTTCTGCAAAAGGTTATAAACTCTTTCTGGGCGTATGTAAATACCTACATGGGATGCTTTGTAAAGAAGTGACATTGACAAATACTCAGCGGACTAATGATTTGTAAAACGTCGTCGATTAGGTTCCATCGGACTAGTCTCTGAAAAATGTTAAGCAAATGTTGATTTATCTTCCAAGGTATTTCTTTTGTGAAACGAGCATCGTTTTTTAAACTTAATCAATTTTCTAATAATTATCATTACAAGCCTTTACAAGTTCACCGCTGAATAAATGCCTTCCCAATGTACAACAAAAGTATGGCCCTGAGCCACCCGCATCCGTCGACTTTGCATGTCTTAACGGGTTGTCACACCATCTAGTGGGTGGACGGCCTACGGACTCGTCTTCGTCTACCGGTACGAAGCTGCCAGATAATTTTTCTTCCCCATCAGTTGTCGGTTATTTTCGAGCTGTAATATGGGGCCCTTTGCCACATCAGCTTACTTATTCGTTGGTTTGTGTCGGTTATTATGGTTCGGTAGTACAGATATCCCTATTTCTATTCCATAGCGCAGAGAACAGCGACAGTAGCCTGATGGCAGGGCGCGGACCGCGAACTCAAAAGGTCGTGGGTTCGAATCCGCCATTCGACTACTGGCGTGAACCACTCGTAACACAAGCAATTCAAGCTTTCCACGAGTGGTTAAGGGGAATATTGGTATGGTTTATAGCATCTTTAATATTCTTTAAAAAAGAAAAAGAGAAATCCTGAGCATTCAACTCGGCTGGGCAATTTTCTAATACCAGCCATAAATGATACAGAACTCATTCGTGTAGTGGCGGTGTAAGGAAATCCATTAATCTGTATCATCTCGTGTGTGTTATAAAAGGTAACATATGAAAAGCGAAACAATAGATGGAAAAATATCCTACTAATAACTCTAAGTACTTAAAAAAGAACTGCGGTGGCCAACCCGCTTGCTAACTGGCTGGCAGTGCGGTAACTACGTCAAATAGTTGAGATAAGTTAGGATAAGTTAGGATAGATATTTATTTTAGGTATTTCCCAGCAAGTTCCCATCAAAAGTACCTATGTTCAGCAGAGTATTTTTGAAGAGCTATAATAAAAGAGACATGTGGCATAAGACAAACCTTCGATCCATCTCATCCGTGTGGTTGTGGTGGAATGCTCACATGACCTGGTATATAAATGAGCTATCTTACTCTGAAGAAAATGAATGCAATATCACACTACGTGGTATAGGAGAAATTTCTAGCGCAGCGTTAACTATTTAAAAAAAACAAAAGGATTTTATTTAGGAAATTCAAATATACGACTGATTAGTTCAACTTCTTGGGTTGAAGTTGATATATATTATTTTAAGTGGAAGGTACACTTTCACATAAATCATAAACAAAAATCAACGATTATTATTTTTTATATAAAAGTAAAAACATTGTAATAATGTGAATACCAAATATAATAATATTGACTCACATAATTATTTGCATATCAGGCAAATCATTCGTTATGAATAGACGTAATAACATTTCCATATCTCATCTTAAGTAAATATTTGATTTGCGCCGGAATTAAATTTTACTGGGATCGTGAATTACATACATCTAGCGGTATTTATGTTGTTATAAAGGTATGTTCACACTGCAGACCAAAAAAGATTAGAAATATTTCATCTTATTGATTTTGAATGAGTCTGAGTTTTCCGGTAACGAGGCATTACATCTTAGTTCACAATTCAGCATTTTAATTCTTAATCGACCTATAGTTGTTTATGAGCGGCAGTACCCAATTACAATCAGGTTAATTAAACAGGTAATTTAACAGTAAAATTATAGTGTTCTTTATAAAACTGAGGCTGACAAACAAGCACACTAGTTGCTCTTTTTTCACTCTTAATTTTAAGAATACTACGTAAAATCTGCGGTAGTGTCGTAATTCTGCATTAACTATAGCCGAAAAGACCTTATAGCTTGCAAAAATTGCGGCATAACCATTCCGTTTACGCCAGGCGTAACATACCCAGACCGGCATCATGTAACAGCATTAAAGGTACGGATCTCCTAGTAATACGATCGCCAATCGCTGCAAGACAATTTACAATTTACAAAAGGACAATTTATTTTTAAAGTGTGGGATTAAATACAATTTATACATTTTTTTATAGGAGAGGCGCAAACGAGCATACGGCTCACCTGATGGTAAGTGATTACCGCCTCCCATGAACAGCTGCAACACCAGAGGAATTACAGATGCGTTCCCGGCTTTTTAAAAAGAAGTAGGATCTTTCTTGAAGGTCCCTAAGTTATATTGGTTCGGAAAAATATCCGGTGGAAGTCGATTCCGATATTCGATATTATTATGTGTCGTATGACTTATAAAATATCAGTCAATACAAAAAAAATGTGGTCATATTTACAGTACATCTGCATCAGGCGTTAGGATTGAAAAAGAAATGAGGATATATCAAATATGCAATTTCAGGGATCGTGCCATGTTAAATTTTAGTTATGCTAAACTCCGTCTGACTCTGCAAATAGCAAAACTTGATTGAAATTAATGCAACTTGCAAAATGAGCTTCCATAAGTGTTAGTATTTTATTTATTTATATTTTTGTAGATTATGGGTACCAAATAAGCACACAATCCACCTGATGGTAAATTGATGCTGTGGTTCGTAACATCTTCATTTATCCTGGATTAAGAACTAAAGTTCAGATGCGTTGACCCCGCTACGAAACACAGCAGCATTAGGCTGTTATTTTATGCTGGTATTCTGTGAGAGCGTGGTCCAACCTCGGTCGAGCCGATCCAATCGTGGTACAACTATGTAAATTTAATTAATTATAATATTTTTTTTTTTTTATATATAAGCCGAGTCGTGACTATGTAAGCGAATCCATCACCACATTTGGTCCCGTGGATAAAATAAGATGGGATGGGTGGGAAATGCCAGTAACATCTTAAGGCTTTCGATCAGTGTTGCCATTCCTATGGCAATTGTAGTGTTCTACGGCAATAGTCCAAAAATACTAAAAAGCTACTCCCTACGATGGTATATCCATTACCGTTGCAGACTCTATGGATATTTTCTTGCAGATATGCGAGACCTTTAAAAACACTAACAACAAACATAATTTATTTATATTATTAAAACTAGCTTTTCACTCGCGACTACGCTCGCGTGAGCTTGAATTTAGAGACATCAATAATAATATTTCGTACTAAAATTAACGAAACTGGATCACTTCTTGAGACGCCTTGGTGTCTGTGCCTACATTGGACGTAAAAAGAATTTAAATTTGGCAATATAATATGCGACAGAAACACATAAGTGAGTTTATCAGAATTGCATTAATATCATACGCTGAGCAACACCTTTTTTAGCGAGCATATCTTCCGCTATGTCTTTATGAAGGGAAAATTGCCTTGGAATCAAAAATGCGTTATTTACATTTTATTCATAATTAAAGTTGACATAGTTTTGTCAGAATAGTGTTTAATTTCATGATCTTTATTACTATTGGCCAAATTGAATACTGATTGGCACCATAAAATACATGCTAGTGTTTTTTTACGTTTGAGTAGACTTCAAAAATTTCATATGAAGTTATGTTAACGGTGGAAGTGTGAGAAGAAATATATACGGGAGTAGAAATATACAGAAGATGGGCAGCGGCGTCTTCTTGATCATAGCTCAAAATAATAAAAATATGCAGTTGGCAACTCGCATGCAAAGCTTGGTACCTAAGGCAAATATCAAACTTATTTGGCAATCTATGGGAGGAGTCCAAATAATGAACGGGAGTAGAAATATATTAGCGTACATGGCTGGCGGCGTCGAAAAAGAAACCACTATCCCATTTCGTCCAGTGGGTGTCGTAAAACACGACAGAGGGAAACTGAAACAGGAGATAGGCGGAGGAAGTAATAAAAAGCTGCGGTTGCCAACCCGCTTGCCAAGCGTGAATACTACTTCATATATGTGATCTTTTTGGCAAATAATGAAAGAAGCCTGTGATCAGCAGTGGATAGACTTATTAAAAGTAAAAAAGAGCAGACTAGATACATCCCACTACTGAGCACAGATCGCAGCGAGTTTTAGGACAAAAAAGAGTAGATTGAATTGACTCCAACGCGGAATGACCGACTTCACATACCTAAACTATTATTTCTAATATAATTTCAGACGTTTTTTTTTAACTACTCAATATTATGTAGGTTTCCTCTTGATGTTTTTCTTAACCACCGAGAACGTGGTAAATCGAAACTTTAAATTGCAATTAAAATAATAATGGAGTCGGCTCGGATCAAATTTGGGTTGCTTACGTATCTACTACAAAATTTACGTATAAATTGGTTCGATTACCGGCTTTGACAGATGACCTTCAAGATTCTATCAATGCAGTTATACTCATAGTTAAAATAAAAATAAACTTATGTTTAAAATTTTCTTTCTTTGATATTTATAGTACTTTCTCGCAAAAACCTGTTCATTTACTCATGTGAGCTGTAAAATTGGGACTGTCATTAAAATTTGACAGTTATGTCTGTAGATATGAAAGCTATCTTAATATAATATGACAAACTTTTTAAACGTCTAAAATGGGCTAAATAGGTAAAATTGGCTGCATCAATGGTATCACGAACTATTCCATCAATTATGGATAAAAATCTCACATTGCACTTAATTTTCAATTACTTATATCGTACTTGATACAAAAGAAAATTAGTGAAACATTACTATGCCGATAGACACACAACATATTCAACTAAAGACGTTCTCTCTTATTCATAGTTAATTTGTGTACACAGTTTTATAAGTGATTTTGTTGAAATTGACACTCAAGTTAAATCATGCGGACAGTGGCCACCAACCTGGATATTTTAATACTGACAATTTTTGATGCTGCAATAATAAGCATTTAATAGAATTGTGTTTAATTCGTTCAGTTACTTGTTATTAATCTATTTAACAGTAGGTGGATGGTACTATTATTAGATTAAAACTACATGAAAACAAAAATTATACTCTCTAGTGCTCAGCAATAATTTTTTAGGTGCGAAACGTTTGACGTAATAACAACAAAGCTGTGAACATATATATAATACATACTCGTAAACAAGGCAAAAAGTGATGTAGAATCTATTAAAAATCTGCTTCTGTCAAAAATACGTAATCAGCGCTATTGCTTTGCGATAAAATTATTTTAGGTTATAACAATAATATCTAGAAATAGCAATGTTGAGTTTAGTTGTTAATATCGGCATACAATCTCTATTCACTGATTCAAGCTATATCTTGATATACTCAACAAACACTGTTAATTTTTATAAAATACCGCCATATCACGCAATAATCGACTAATTCATGATAATATAAATTTTAAGATCTGACCAATACATAGATAAAAACCTCTTTATGTCAATTAAAAAATAATAAATACATATAAATAAGTTCAGTAGTTGTTTAAGTCAATTTATTTATATAACAAAATAACTGATACCTATCAACTAAAAACTTTTTATAGATTATAATTAAAATGCATTTTAGAAAAATCTGAATGACGATTTTAGATTGATGTCACTTGTATTCAATTTAAGTTACGTAATAGTTACGGTTAAAACTATTTAAGGTTTCCTATATATAAATATTTTAATAATTAAAAAAAAAATGATAACGTTTTATAATCAGTTATGAATTTAATTATAAATACATATAAATGGAGGAAAATACTTAACCCTCCTTTTCTAAAGTTGGGTAATCGTAATAAAAGTAGCATTATATAAGTTACGCTGAGTCCCTACCTACCTACACAGAAAATTAAATTAAAACCTGTTTAGTAGTTTTTGCGTGAATCGTGAACACACAGATAGACCGCCAGACAAAAATTCTGAAATCCACCAATTTTGCTTCGGTGTCCTTTGTTTAGTACCCTGGACTTGTATTTTTCAGAACATATTAGAGGTACAGACTCGAACTTTCTACAGATGTATTATATGGATAATTTGTAAATAAATAATATGTTTTATTATTTATTTATAGCCTGGTATACCTTTCTCGGACAAAATTGCCAATGTATAATCAATTTGGTCAAAATTTAGAAATCTTGTGACAACCCATACCGAAGGAATTGTACGACAACAGTTTTTGCTGGAATTCTGGATTAAGAGCATTTACTGGAATCCATTTTTGGGTAATTTTAACAAACCTTTAAAATTACCCAAAAACTGATTGAGATTTAAAGAACTTTTTTACTGGCATTCCATCTTAGTCTTCAAGGTTGGCAACGGGTTTGCATTTTTATTCTTAATTGAAGGTAAATGTAGATATCTATGGGTCCACAGCATCTTCTTCCATCAGGTGAAGTATGTTCTCGTTTATCACTATTATTCTAAAAAAGCATATTTAGACATTTATTGAATATCCACATTTTAATATTTTTTCACATGAAATTCACATCTCATCGGAAGTTAAACAAACAATGTTCATGTAAAATTGACTTGGTGTCGCTGGAGGCATCGTTCAAAGTTCTGATAGTTGAAGCTGAATCGATTAGAGGCAACAGACATTTCTCGCGATCTAACATGATGTTATTACCACAATAATTTCTAAATTAGTTATGCAAATTTTATACATGTAAGTTTATAGTTGTAAGGTTTATAATATAATTTATTGATAAAATAAAGCAACACGTGTTGTTTTATGATAAAGAAAAATCAGACAACCAAAAGACAATATTTTACTTACGTACACGCACGTAATCGAACTAACTTTGTAATACCTATTCATATCATAAGCTATGATTTACTCAAATCAATATTTATACTCCTTTATATTGACCTCGTTAAAATTTATAAAATTCATTTTTTCATCAGTGGACCTGTATGTACTGATAATAAAAGTATTTTTTATTGAAACAATTGGATACCTAAAGCCATTAGATACCGATATCATTGACGGTATCACAAACATTTCGAGGATTTTCTAGGAGGCATCTTTATAGGCTATACAAAAATACTGATTCCTTGCAGAAAACTCACCCGCGACCCATAACATCATTTTCAAATGTTTTACGACTGATTTACTGAGCTAATACGAAATAAAAGTCGAAATACTTTTATTCAAAGTAGGCGTTCATAGAGTCTTTACACTTTTAAAAAATCAAAAAAATACGCTGTAGCTACTGCGGAACAACTTCTGAGAAGAATTTATGACATAAAATTCATTCATAAGCACTACAAGTTTGGTTATGGAAAGCCATTTTGCTCAACATTTAAGAATAAGGTGACAGGCTCAACTCAATTTAACTTATACAAAACTTTTTAATATTTATAAATTATAATTCAGTGGTGTAACCGTAAGCTTTTTAAACATCTTATAACTTTTTGCGTTATATAACTCTATCATAACTGCTATGTAACTCTTGTAGTGAGTAATAACGTTTTCCAAAACTTTGTCACGGCGGCTAGTCTTAATGAAAACTAGCCATCTTTGCAGGACAGGATTTTATTGCACAACTGCAGGCGCAAGCACAAGTACACTCTCTTTTATATCACTCTCATAGTCCGAGGGAATGGTAATCCGACACAACCTGAGAGAGATCAGATGCAGGACAAACGGCTTTACTTGTTTTCCGAGGTGCCCCCCACCAAACCTCAACTTTCTGACTCCGGATAACTACTGAAAATTTCTTATCAGTAAAAGTCAAAAATTTAGCTCGACCCGGAATTTGAACCCAGGATCTCATGATCAGCAGTCAAGTTTACAACTACTAGACCACTTAGGCAGTAAATTATAATAAGAATATTAAGTAATACATACAGATGAAACGTGTTAGCTCAAAGGCTATGCGCTCGCTGTAACTTTCCCAGTATGCGAGCAACTCGGCTGCGGCACTAATTTAATTGCTGATTGCAATTTTGATATACCTTGTGCTCGGTGGAGAAGGAGGAATGAGGAAACCATTATGTCTAGGAATATAATATTTCAGGCACTACTTCTCTATATGTTGATGTAGCGGAAAAGTTGATCTATAGCTAGGGTTGCCAGACGTCCTCCATTTACATTTGCCATCCAAATCACGCTAACTACGCGTTGCTCGCAGCTCTCAACAACGACCGTTTGTGCTACAAAAAATCCTTAATTTCGTAATAAAAATACTGAGGGTCACTTATCGGGATAAAAACTATCCTATCTCTCAAGTTGGACCAACTGCACACAGTGTGCAAAACTTCATCTATCACACACAGCGGACAAACAATTGAAGACGTATTTTTATATTTGATAGAGATATACAATATATGTACATTTACAGAAATTTCGATTCAATTCTTACGATTTTACCACCAATATAGATAACCGTGAAAACGTTTGAGAAGATTACAAGGACATTGTGTTATCTACTTTTACCTCTGGGGATTTGTAATATAAGCTTTTATCATGTTATCGTAACTTTTGGCTCAAACAAACATTTTTTGGTTATAATGTAAAGCCTTTTCATTCCATTTTTTTTACTAAATGTTAGCGAGATACCTGCCACTGCTGGACATACTCTTACTTGATAAACTTTTTATTAGAAATGCTGCATTTCATCTCAGTTATTATGGGTGCATTTTGGACGATACCGTGGCCAACTTACCATCAGGTGTACTGTGTGCTCGTTTGTCACATTATTCTATAAAAAAGAAGGCTATAGATTAGTTTATTGCCGCGCTGCTCTAGTGCGTGTTAGTGGACTTCGATATTTTATTTTATTTCATATACAATAGGACAATACTATAACACTTATAATAAGACTTGATGGCTCTGGGGGAGGCTAAATATATACGTAGCCGCGGGTTCGAGTCCCGCAAGGAATAAGTATGTATGGCTTACAAGTAATTGTTCCGGGAACGGATATTTGGTCTTGTGCAATTTCTGTATGCAGACTGCCTCTACGATACAGGAGAAAAATCTTAGTGTTGAGGTTACGTTTAAAAAAAGATATTTGAGACCGTATCTGTAAAAATGTCATTAGAAATACATACTTGAAATATACAGAAATATATAATATTAATCGTGTTATGTTATATTTATTAAGCAATGGAGCAAAGTTTAAAAATTACGCGGAAAGTGCCAAGCTAACAAGAAAACTCAATTCAACTTCGTAATAAAGTTCATGAATAATAAATTATAAATTAAGTCACTTTGTAAGCGGTGTCGAGAAATTACTTGTAATATCATACAAACATTTTAAATGTGCTTTCGAAACATTAATGTACTTTTTTGTTCTTAATAAAATTTCATTTAATTATTTTGTATATAAGGAATTCCAATATTTCTATTTAAACACTTTATTGCTCTAATATTATATTATGTAAGTTTAAGAAGTGAATGCAAAAGGGCCGAAAGAAACGGGCAAGCCAAAAAAAAAATGGAGGAGGGGGGGGGGGGGCAAGACAAAGGTTCCCCTCCCCCCGAGGGGGGTATTATTATTTATTTATATATTAACATTTTTTTATAGACCGTGGCTAGCCACTTTCCAAACTTCAAAACAAGAAGAAGTTCTGCTTTTTTATTGGAAATATTATGTAATTCGATATATTCTTGAAATGTAAACCGAATCAAATATTATTTCAAAAGATGTGTTATACTTTAAGAGTAGTTATATGTAAATCTGGAGAGAAAACAACGCCAGTTCCCAAGACCTTTAGCTCTAAGACTGGAAAAAAGCGGATAGAATTTTTACTGTAACTACATATTTAGACGACATTTTAGTTGCAACTGAGCTTGTGATTTCTTTGAGTCCAATCAAGAGCTTAAAAAGTTAAACTTCTATTAAAAACTGACTTTAAATAATTTAAAAGAATAAAATAATTTCCATTTAGTTTCGTCTGAAGTAAAAGCTTTAATTCTACTATACAATATTACTAAGCACCGACTTCAGTGTATTTTTATATAATAATTATGCTGTGGCTCATAGACATCTACAATTTCCTCAATTAGGAATCAAAATGTAGATGCGTGGTCTCCCCCGAGAACTAATATAGAAGGCCCCGTTTCCACTAAAAAGGGTCTCACCAGTTTTCCATACTCACCATACGAAACCCATAGAGCTGCTTTTCCATGCTGGTATTCTGTGAGAGCGTGGTCCTTCTTCGGTCGAGCCGACCCATTTGGGCTACAATTATGATAGTCCAAGATCCCAGGGCCGCCAGACGTCACATATTTTCTGACGGATGAAATGTGGACGATTGAGTAGTGTTAGTATGTACTACGATCGTATGCCTACCTGCTAGCTTGGTCAAACGGCCAATTTCCAGGTGATCAAGGTACATAAAAACATTACTTACTTCACGTAAATTCTCATGGCTGATATTCATATATGTTTCAGAATGTATAGTTAAAAATAAGTTGTCAATACTCCCAGACACTTTCCGTCGGCCATATTGATTTGCAGACGCTTTAAAGCTCTCAAAATAATTAGTTAACTTCACTTAAATTCTTATGCTCCATTTTTATATATGTTCACCCGACAACTATTTTAAAACCTTTGACAAGAAGACGACAACTTTGACAAGAGGCATTCCATCTTAGTCCTCACGGGTGACAACGGATCTGCATTTTGATTTGTAATCGAGGATAGATGTAGATGTCTATGGGCCGCAGCAACCACTTACCATCGAGTGGACTGTGTGCTCGTTTGTCACCCTATCCTATATAAAAAATCGAAATAATGAAGTGTTTTTGCAGTAGAGCTAGGATGGCTATCCGAGTACAGAACGAGAGTACGAAACCTATTCAACTGCAGAGAGGTGCAAGACAGTTATATCCCCGAAACTCTTCACCGCTGCATTGGTAGACGTTTTCAAGCTACTGTATGGAAAGTATACGGTATTAACATCAATGCGAGTGCATCACTCACTTTTGATTTGCTGACGATATAGTCCTTATGGCAGAATCGCTGGAGAACCTAAGCACTATGCTCAATGACCTCAATAGTGTCTCCCAACGGATAGATCTTAAGATGAACATGGACAAAACAAAGATCACGTTTTAAAAGTCTATGACAAGCCTATGCCGTTAGTTGTTTGGATCGCTAAGCATGAAAGTACGAGTAAGTTTACCTAGGAAAAATAGTCCGACTAGGTAAATCCAACTTCGACCGAGAGGTCAAACGACAAATTCAACTCGGCTGGGCAGCGTTCCGAAAATTATGACACATCTTATCGTCAGCTATACCTCAAAACCTGAAAACGAGACTGTACAACCAGTGCATGTTGTGCCAGTGATGACCTATGGAACTGAGATGTGGTCCTTCACTGCTGGCCATATGAGGACGCTCAAAGTCGCTCAGCGAGCTACGGAGAGGGAAATGCTCGGGGTTCCTCTGCGTGATAAACTTAGAAATTAGAATATTCGCAATAGAACCAGAGTGACCGACATAGCCCATCGGATTAGTAAGCTGAAGTGGCAATGGGCCGGCCATATAGCTCGAAGAACTGACAACCGTTAGAGAAAAAAAGGCTCTCGAGTGGCAGCCTCTTACCGGTAGGTGAAGTGTAGGGCAAGCCCCCACTAGATGGACGACACGATAGAAGTGACGACCTGGTAAGACATGCAGGAAAACGATGGATGCAGGTGACTAAGGAGCTCAGGTCCGTGCTTTGTGACATACCTAGGGGGAGGCTGAATGATGACGAGGATGATGACTCATGGACCATTGCATCGATTTGCCTTCACTATAAACCTTACATGCAGCTAAAATGAATTTCATGAACTTATATTATTATATTTTTATAGAAAGCTACCGAATTATTTCATTATAAAGAAAGATTTGTACGCGATGTATTTTCCAAACAAGTTTTCGATTAAGTTAAATCGAGTTTTCGAGCTGTCTTGTCACTTCGTGTCAAGAAATTTCGTTGAATATTCAATGCGCGTATTTCTATTTGGATAAAAACATTATGTAAGTACACGCAAAATATAATTTTGGTAAAGGAATTTTTTAATGTAACTTTATTTTAAACTAGCGACTAGCCCTGGGTTTGCCTGTTTACAATCTATAGATGAGGTGTTAGAATATAGGCTAAATCTCCCCTGACATTGCCCTATCAGTTATTGGAGTTTCCTTTTTTTTATAGGATAAGAGTGATGAACGACACACAGTCCACTTGATGGTAAGTGGTTGCTGTGGCGCATAGACATCCACAACTATTCTCGATTACGACTCGAAATGCAGTTGCGTTGTCACCTGTTACAACTAAGATGGAATACCGTGTTTTCAGTTAAGAAGGCATCCGGTTCTCTACACTCCCCATACGAAATACAGCATCGTAAGTAAAGCTGCAATATTATGCTATTCTACGAGAGCGTGATCCTTCACCAGCTGGCTCAATCGTGCTAAAATATATACACTACAAATATAACTACAACATGGTTCTACCATCTAAAAGTTGCAAACTCATGTTTATTTATGTATTAGTGGCATGCAATTAACACCGTTAGCTCAATATATGGCAGTTACTTCGATATTATAGACATATACTTCTATTTTATTTAAACTTATAGATATAGATTATACGTGACAAAGCCACGCTGCAGCTATATTATGGTTGTAGCATGAATGGGTCTACTCGACCTGGAAAGGACCACGCTCTCATAGAATACCGGAGTAAAATAACAGCTTAGTGCTGCCGTGTTTTGTATGGTGAGTGTGGAGAACCGGAGGCCCGTTTTACTGGTATCGAGGCATTTCATCTTAGTCCTCAAAGGTGATAACGCATCTGCATTTTGAATCTTAATCGAGGTTAAATGTAGATGTCTATGGGCCACAGCATTCACTTACCATCAAGTGGACTGTGTGCTCGGTTTTCTCCCTTGTCCTATAAATAAAACATTTTAGTGAGGGTCTTGTGGCTCAAATTCCAGCCAAAGCCAACGTTTGTGCAAATGACATGATATTATTTCTCAAGGCTGGATGCATAGAATTAAATAATTTTTCAGCATATATCATTAGGCAAAGACGAGTGAGGGCCTCTGTATCCTATCACTATACATCATCATTGTCCCGTTACAGCCCAATGTTGGACGTAAGTCATTTTTGTTGTAGGGATCATTTTCCTTATTCTTTGCGTTTTTAAGGCGAATTAATGATTTCGGTATCAAACTTGTCGAATCTATGATACTGCTCTCCGTTGCTATTGTGGGTGGTTGACGCCTAGTGTGGGAGATTGTTAAACCTCCATCTATAGAAATGCGTGAGATTTTAATGCCTTTTCCCAAAGTCGCCACTTACGACAGAAAAACATGGGGGGGATGGAAAATTTTGCACTGCCACCGCCCTTATATAACTATACATTTTAGTATAGACAAAGACGCTTTTATTTGCGTTCACTGTATGTTTGTATGTAAGTCTTTTATATGGTAAAGGTGACAAACAAACACACAGTTAACCTGATGGTAAGTGTTTGCTGTGGCTTATAGAAGTCTATATCTATGATCGATTATGAATCACAATGCAGATGGCATGTCACCCCTGAGGACTATGACGAAATGTCTCGTTTTCAGTTAAATGAATCTCTAGTTCTCTACACTCACCATACAAAACACATCAAACTCTAACTCAAACTCCAAATCCTCCATTGCTAAATAGTTATTTTCGGGGCAGCTACGATTTAAAGCGGCGTCTACAAAAATCAACTTTTCATCTAAGTCGTCAATGTGGGAAATTGATTGCGGGCTGCTATCGCTTATAGAGGGATTGAGTTTTTTTCGCAATGTTATATTATCATTTGCCCTTTCGTGATAGCTAAAGCTAGAAGAAAGAAGCTAGAGATATACTGCTGTCCAAATTAGGAGATTTTTCTGATGACGTATTTCTATTTTTTGTCTTATTTTTCTGTGTACAAATTGTACACTTCCAGGCATTTTTGGTGTCTATTGACATCCAGCGAAATCTTTTTTCAGAAACTATCGTGCATGTTAAATGAAATTTTTCTTAACATAGTGAACAAGTTAAATTATCCTTTTCCAATATTTTATTTTTGCATTTAAAACATACTAGTGACATTTTGATGTGATATTTTATTGTAATATTTTGAAATGATATTTTATTGTAGTTTTCTCATTAAAATAATTTAAAAAAAGGTCTCGAGTGGAGTGAGTGGTAGGGACTAGAACGTCCGAACTCTTGACTATAATGCGACGAATGTACCAATACACCGCAAACACCTTCCTTTCTCTTACGAAATTATGAGTTCATATATACACTTTAATATAACCGACTATTGTTGCTAATAATGGATGTCACTTTAATTAAAAAAAAAAAAAAAAAAAAACACATCACAAAAAGTTTATAGATCATTAATCTTATGTATGACGCTAGATGGCATAAAACAATAAAGTCACTATCACCTCGACACACGGTTGATAATGTTATAACATCGCATCTAATTAAAATAATGTTAACCGTCATATTACATTACATTTATAGATTATATTTTAATTACTAGGTAGAATAGTTACTTTACTAAAGTTTATTTGTATACTTGCGAATATTTGTTGTTTCTTGGATGGTTTTCCAAAAACACTGATAATAGAATATTTTTATTAATTTTCCACTCAATTTATTACTATTTTTTAGAAATAACACTTGCACACGTTATTTGGCAGACACTTTACACATTTCTTATGCTAGATACATTTAACAATCACTTTTACTATCAGTACTTACGCTGGTATTCTGTGAGAGCGTAATCCTTCCCCGGTCACTATTATATAGCTGAAGCATGGCTCTACCACGTGTTACATTAAAGTATGAATGTAATGGATTTTATAATTTATTTTTTAGCCTTCAGTTTTTTCAGGTTTCCCGACGTATGTGTTATAAGTTTTTCAAAATCTTATATTATTAAATAATAAATTGCAAGGTGATTGGTGCTTTTCGCGAGAGCTGTGGTGGCAGTTCATTTAGTTTCAACTGTCAAAAGTTTTAACACCGCCCGGAAAAGTAAATAACAGTACAAAATATATTCAATATACTATTTATTATCTTTTTAAATAGTATATTTTAAGGTCTTTATAATGGGATCGTAAAACAATTATTAACAATTTTACGGCTTAAACGGATAAATAATGAAAACAGGGAAGTTTGTTTAAATATTCAATACATTTCAAAATATCGATAAAAATAATTATAAGTAACGCCAGAATAAATTAATATCTCCTATATTTCCATGATATATTATCAATTTTTCTGTGCCCGGCTGTTTGTCGATATTCACTTTATATATGGAAAACTCCTTCACGATCTCTGAAAAATCATTACGATAATGTTTTTTTTTAAAATTTAAAGATATTAAACCTATTGATTCACCTACTTTAAGAGTCTTTGAATAAATAACATGGTTAAATAAATTATAACGAACACCAAATTCGAATCAAAATGAAATTTGATTTTGCAAATTCCCTCTGGAAGAAGCCTCGTCTAAATTTCTGACAGCTAATCCGATAAACGCTATGGACTACAACTGTCTGGGGGATAACAATATGACATCCGACATTAAACGAGATAAATATCATTACAGCGGCGAATAATTATTTTCAGTTACTATAATAATAATTAAATTAATATCTCCGTGTTGTGTTGTGGCGATTTTAATATAATAGAAAAGTTTCATGTTAATATTACGAGGATAGTAAGTTAAAGTCAATTAATATGCTTTTACCAATGGTGAGAAAAAAGTCCTGAAAACCAGCAAGAAACCCACCGGGACTTTTGATTTTTATTTAATTATATATTTTTAAAAAGCATGAAACGATCATCTTACTCTCAGGGGCTAATATGTCAATCATGCTGATTTCTTATATTTACGCGAACACTACACATTGATTAAAACTACTTTTACGGATTATATCGCGTTTAATTTTAATTAGTTTTAATTCCCTACGTTTCGAGTGCTTTCCAGCACCCATGGTCACGGGGGACTGAGATGACTGACGTCCTGATCTCATTGTTAAACCCGGAGTACCTTCAGCTTTTTTAATTATTTTTTATGGTCAGATCTATGAAAAATGAACTGACTGTGTCTTGAAGTCTTGCAGTGGTATGCTTGGGTTTAGTTTTAATTTTATTGATTTTAGAGTCCCAAGCAGGTGGTAGTACCCAGCCTCCTCTTTTATTGAAATTAGGATGTTTTTTAATTTCAATAGCCTCACGTATCATCCTTGGTTGGAATCGGTGTTCTTTCGCGAGGATTTGTGGTCTATCAAATCTGATGTAATGGTTGATTCCGTCTAGGATATGATCACAAACTGTAGACCTCCCGGAACGTTGATAATAAAAGGAACATATAGCTGATGTGAAGCATCAACGTTCCGAAAAGTCTCTCAATAATTCAAATTAAACGCAATATAATCCGTAAAAGTAGTTTTAATCAATAAGGCAATCATGCATTATGTAATAATATAACAAATCTGATGTAGGCACTTTGCTGCATATTTTCTACGACTTGAAATATTCACTAACTCAGATCGTGCCCTGAGTGTCGTAAGAGGTGACAGACAGAAACTGAATCAGGAAATTAGCAGCAGTATCTTCCTGAAACAACTCAGAATAATTAAAAACCGCGGTTACCAAACTGGCTTCGTAGCGTGGCAACTATGACAAAATTCACCTATAGGTTAATCTACGGTGGAAGCTTCTGTTCAGCAATGAATTTCCGTAGGCTGTAATAGAGGTATGGATTTTTTTATAAAAAACTGAGTGACAAACGAGCACACAGTCCACAGGAAATGGATCCTGTAGCTCATAGACATCCACGTTTATCTTCAATTAAGTATTAAAATTCAAATGCGTCATCATCCCTGAGGACTAAGATGGAATGCCTCGATTCCAGAAATAGGGTCTCCGGCTCTCTATACTCACCATACGAATTACAGCACCATTATTTTGTTATTTTACGCTGGTATTCTGTGATAACGTGGTCCTGCCTCGGTCGAGTCGAACAATCGTGCTTCAACTGTAATATAGCTTCAGCTTGACCACGTAAAATTATTTACTAATTATTTATTAAATATTTAATTATATTGGAATTTGGAAACCTTTTTCAATTTAGAAATGAGAGTTTCACATGTCCTGAAAGTGATAAAATTTTATTTGTATATTTTAATAAAATTAATTCAAAAGATGATCAGATGCAATTTCCTCAATTTTATCTCGTTAAATAATTATTTAAATACCACATATGTATTACGATGTAATGTTATACACGTGTGATATTTAAATGTTTATTAGAATCTCTGTTGACTTAAGGGTATAACTTAAAAATTAGCAAAATATAGGATATTCCCTTGGTCATCCACGGTGACTACTCCAAGTCGGCTTAGCGAGAACACTTCAGGTGTGTGTTTGTGGACTGCGGCTGTGCCTTTGCGGTAGTCAATGTCAATGTGGAGTTGCGGTAAAAGAGGAGTTAGTATGGCGATTTCTCTCTCGCCATATACTCCGCGACTCTAGCGGGGTATCATCGCTGATTCGGTAGGGGTGGAGCCGTGGGGGGAGAGGCCTGTCAGTTTTGCGAGGCACTGCTCTTTCTACCATCTGCAGCCGAAGCTTGGTTGGTGACGAGGCCATAGTTCAGATCCTCTGTTGGGTTCGGAAAAGCTGTCTTCTCCCGAGCAGGGACCACCATAGGGTGCTTGGCGCTGATGGGGCTGCGGATGTGTGTAAATGGGTTCCCTTGACCCTGCCAATATGCGGCGAAGATGGTACCAAGGGGTTTTAGTCCGTGTAAGCCCGACATAACTCATAGCCCCTCTGAGCCTAAATGCGGAGTTATTTTCTCATGAAATAAAAGATTTTTGTCCAATACTAGAAACTAAACATTTAGGTTGTCATTAAATTTTTCCTGTTCTTATTTTCGTAAGTAAGATATAAGCATTTACAATAATTTTGTAAATAACTAGCTCAGTAAATTTAAATGCTTGCACTAGAATTGGTTCACGATGGTAGTCAAAGAGCGAATTTTCATAAAATTCACGACTTTTTAAGTGTTGTGATATGTACCCCTAACAACTAGTCTAATATTAATACTTTAAAAACTCCGTAGTATTATTATTACCCCGTATAGTATTTACCAGCTTCACACTTCTATGCAGGTGTTAAATACTGTAGTATTTTTACACCTGGAGGAAGAGACGTCAATATTCTGTATATTTCTCTGTGTATTAATGTTTGTAAAAGTAAGTCCCATGGGAGTAGAAACAGTAAAACATGAACATAACTATGAGTGCAACTGTCAAAACTTGAGCGATACATCCGCTGAGACCGGCTCAGAGCGGTCCAACTTATACACTGAGTTTAATATACAAATTATTAACAAATTCTCTCCGCAAATAAAATTCAGTTAGAAGCCTTATATTTATGTGATAAGGGTAACTGCTAAGTCATGAATTCTGGGCTCACATTTTTGTATATGCCAAAACTGTTTAAAAGAACTACGGGTTCTTTCGGGTTCAGAATATGTTGTGATTTTTGAGTTCTCGTTTTAAGTTGTATGTTCTAGTATGTGTTACACTGCCTCCAAGTCAATCTACGATATTTATTTATAGCAGGTTATATTAATACTAGCTAGTGAAATGCATTAATGGCTCCCCTGTGTCACAATTAGCATGTGCGAATATTCGAAATTGATCCATCATTTAAATCTGACAAAAGATAATCATCGTTTTATTTTAATAGTATTATGTACCACAAGTAGACATTTTATTGATAACGAGTACATGGTATAGCCATGCTGCAGCTATAGTATGGTTACAACACCGAGGGAGGAACAAGCTCTCACAGAATACCAGCGTGAAAAAGCAGCTTAATACTGCTACGTTTCGTATGGTAAGTGTAAAGAACCGGAAATCTTTTTTAATTCAAACGAGGCGTGATAAGTAATCCTAAGTGTATTTTTATGGCAACAGTTACATCTTTTTTTTTCATATTTCATAATTTATACGATCGATTAATACTTCAACTAAGAGGTCAACCGACGAATCCAACTCGGCTGGGCCGCGTTCAGGAAATTGCGAGACATCTTCTTGTCTAAAATACCTTAGGAACACAAAAAAAAAACGTGTCACAAATGTGTTTTACCAATAATTGTTTACAAAACCAAAACGTGACCATGAAAGTGTCACTGATGGTCATATGAAGAAGCCCAAATCAATTAGCGAGCAATAGAGAGAGAGAGAAAGAATATGTTCGGATTTTCATTGCATGGTAAAATCCGTAACAAAAATATCCACAGAAAAAAAATAGTATATACAATGCCTAGTAGATCAGTGAGCTAAAAAGCTTAAGAGCCGGTCGTATAGTTTGAAAATCCTTGTATATGTTGGGCCAGTGTTGGGCTAATCTTCCACTAGGTAGGGTGACGACCTGGTGGAACATGCAGGTAGGCAATGGGCGCTGGCGGCCAAAGCATGTAATTTGTTGCAATCTATAACGGCGTCCAGAAAAGTAAGCTGCAATGGCGATGATGACACATGATTCATGTATATAGGTATGCTCATAAAGTTTTTATGTAGTAGAGCCATGCTGCAGCACGAATGGGTGGGCTTGACCGGGTAGTGTAACGTATTAAGGGTTAATTGTTATATGATAACTGTTAAGGTGGATGATAGGTTAGTGATTTGAAAATAAATCAGTCTATTGTATACGACTTTTAATAACGCTCCAGATTGGATTACGTTTGCACAAAACTCCTGCATCAAATAGCAGTGTAACGCTGTTGTGTTTCGTACGGTGAATGACGAGACCCAAAGACCTACTTACTAGTAATGAAGTATTACATTTGGTATCAGGGGAATTTACTAATAATAATATATTCCATCTTATTCCTAGGGGTATCAACTAGACTTGATTAGTAATCGTAGTGAGTGAACGTAAATTAGCCGCACGATCCACTTATCAACACGAGGACAAATACTGCTTCAAGTAAAATATTAAAACGTTTAGTTTCGGCAACTGATAAAAAGTGTTTCAATTTATGGGAGTGCCAACTAATATTTTAAAAGTTCCAATCCTGTAACATACAAAAAACGTCTTTATATTATTGCCAGTTAAAGCCTTTGGTAATTTATTGCCGGATTTACTCCCGCAGTCTCGGAACTCTCTTCAAGCACTCTTTCAAAATTATTGACTATTTAGAACTTATTCGAGAAGCGAAAACAATTTTCGTGATTGATCGAAATTGCTTCAATGATTTTGTTATTTAATCATCTTCTTAATCTTGATTGCTTTACCAATGTAAATAGTAAAAAATTGAAGTTAAAGTTTACACATCGCACTATTGGACACAGGTCTCGTCTCATTTCTGAGAGGTAACAATTAAAAATATATTTTACTACATTTGGTATTTTATTTATAATAGGTCCATTATTACCACGCCATTACGTTGAGCGCAAACCGATGCTCTCACATCACAAGCAATTACTATTAGTATTATTTTATTAAAACAACACATGTCAAACAAAACGCACAATCACAACGTCACACTCACGCACACTCAACGCACACGCACACGCACACGCACACGCACACGCACACGCACACGCACACGCACACGCACACGCACACGCACACGCACACGCACACGCACACGCACACGCACACGCACACGCACACGCACACGC